>CM019693.1:6790342-7995342 GCA_009760885.1 Achatina immaculata
TCATACAACTTTCACTCTGTTTCAGACATTCTACAAATATGCTGCTGATATAACAACATAACAACATTAGAAAGTTGAGGGACATACAGTAAAATACAACATATACGTTTCACTCTTGTACGTGCACATAGAACAGAAAATAACTACATACGTATATAAATGACTCTCTACCAAACAAACATTCGGTACTGTTCATAATAAACAGTTTACTGAATTCAGTGTCTTAAGAGTTGTCTAAAAAACTTTTAAGTTTTATGATTCATGAAGGCATGTAGTCGACATCAAATAGATATTGGGAAATTGTGTAGTTGTAGAAAGATTAACAATGTCATTTTCTGAACTATTATTCTTGATGACTGATAGTAGAAATGTTCTTTGGTTCTCTGATCATAACACATCGATGTTGCACAAATATTACAATTTGACCAGATCAGCGCAGAGCAAGTCCGATGACGTTCTCTACATATTTCATTTAATTCTGACAAATAAGGTATTCGACTTAGAATTCACAACATCACTTGTACTAAGATGCAGTATGACATAATCTTCGTTTGTTTCGTCGTTGAGGCACATCAGTATCAAACTATCATACTCTACATGCAGCATTTATCAATGTTCTCCTATTTCACAATATTCTACACATTTGATAAGAGGACAATTCTAAACTCTGTACTATATTCCATCTGAAACACGTGGTCCATCAGTTACACTACTAAATCACTGTACTCGAAGTTTCAAAGTCATAAATATTCATATCACTTGAATCACTTGAAACACATCTTCAGTCTGTCCTAAAACTACTCCTGCAAGGCTGCTTTTCCTGAGAATCTATTTCTCTAATTGTCCATCTATTCCAACTGTCGTTACCTACGTCTTCTTTCTCCCTCGTGTCTTCTCTGGTGTGTCTTCTCCTTATCTTCTTCTCTTGTCTGGACCGGTCTCAGTTCACTGACCGTCCTTGTTCCTTCGTCTTCGGGGCTCCCTCCTCTGTCTCCTCTCCTATACTTCTTCTTCGTTCTGTCCCCTACTTTCTTCGTCTTCTGCCCCCCCCCCCACCTGCTTCTCCGTTCAGCTTTTTATCTTCCAGTGCAGCTTGGTGAATTGATAAGTATTTTGGCTCCACCCTTCAGATGTCCACTGGTTCCCCTGCGCGTTCTGATTGTCCGTCATTCAAACTGCCCCTTGCTTACATGTCGTAGGTCAGTTGTCCAATAGCCCACGACTCTAAATATTTAATTGGTCAGCTGGCCGAGTTGATCACTTCTTTATTTAAAAACCGTGTGTAATTGCATCACAGGTGTCAAGTGTCAACTCCGTCTATACAATTGTAATTTACCTAAGTCATTATCTTGCTATTTCATATCGGAGGTTTTATTGTGTCCTCACTTTTCATTGTGTCTGCCTTTTCTATTTGTCTTTTCTATTTTGTTTACTCGTGTCAATGTCCAGTCACTGCTTTGTTATCACTGGACCATCCTACTTTCTGCCGTCCATCTTTTGATGTGTCAGTGTCACTGAGTCTCGTCTTTTTCTATTCACTGTTTCCACTGTTTACTTTTGTCCGCGTCTTGTTCTAGTGTCATGGAAGTTATATACCTTTCTCTTACTTTCCTCTCCATTTTTCTCTGTCGCTTTTCGATGTTACTATTTTCTTTATAGTATATTGTCATAATCATAATCATTAATAATAATAACAACAACAATATCCGTTACTTACAAAGCTATGCTACAAAAGGAGTATAGTTTATATACTTTATACAGGATGGGAGAGTATTCCAAATATGAGCAGCAGAATAAGTAAAGCTTTTCTTGTAAAGATCAAGTCTAGATTGTTTTGGAAGACTTATGTTGTTTAAGCTTTGGCTACACTTTAGACTAAATTCAAACAGGTTCCATAGATAAGGCGGAGCTTGCTGTGAAAGAATTTGATGTACCAACTTGGCCCTTTTTGAAGAGGAACCTGTTCTTAAGAGACAGTATTTTGACACGTTGATGCCGATTAGTTGTTTGTGCTTGACCTTTGTCACTAATAATCTTCACTGCTCGCTTTCGAAGTAAGTAAAGCCTCTTAGTATTTGACACTGACAAGCCATCCCAGATTGTTGAGCAATAGTCTAAATGTGTTTGTATATGTGATATGTAGTATGTCTTCCTTGTGTCTTGATCAATGAAGTGCTTAATTTTGGCCGCCTGGTATACTTTTTGTGCGATGAATCTTGTTAGACCTTGCACATGAGAGTTCCAGGTCAGATGTTGGTCAGTAATAAGACCTAGTGTTTTGTGCTCGCTAACGTTTTCTATCTGTGATTTTTCCGTACTGAGCCGAAATGTTTTTGTTGCGTTTTGTAGTTTCTGTCTTGTTGTTATGAGCATTGATTTTGTTTTATCAGTATTTATACTCATACGATTGTTGTTGTTCTACTTAATTAGAATGTTTAACTCGACCTGAAGAGTTGATTCTAGTTTAATACAGTCGTAGTCACTGGTGTAGAATGTGCAATTATCGGCAAAAAGGCCACAAGAAGAGTGTTTAAGATGAAATGGAAGATCATAGATATTGATAGCAAAGAGCAGCGTACCTAGAATAGAACCTTGCGGAAGTGTCAACCATAACAGAATTTGATGTACCAACTTGGCCCTTTTTGAAGAGGAACCTGTTCTTAAGAGACAGTATTTTGACACGTTGATGCCGATTAGTTGTTTGTGCTTGACCTTTGTCACTAATAATCTTCACTGCTCGCTTTCGAAGTAAGTAAAGCCTCTTAGTATTTGACACTGACAAGCCATCCCAGATTGTTGAGCAATAGTCTAAATGTGTTTGTATATGTGATATGTAGTATGTCTTCCTTGTGTCTTGATCAATGAAGTGCTTAATTTTGGCCGCCTGGTATACTTTTTGTGCGATGAATCTTGTTAGACCTTGCACATGAGAGTTCCAGGTCAGATGTTGGTCAGTAATAAGACCTAGTGTTTTGTGCTCGCTAACGTTTTCTATCTGTGATTTTTCCGTACTGAGCCGAAATGTTTTTGTTGCGTTTTGTAGTTTCTGTCTTGTTGTTATGAGCATTGATTTTGTAACTGCTTAAATTTAGTACATCTGCTATCCAGGAATATTTGAAGTTCATGTAAGTCGCATACAGGACCAGGTATTGATGATTTAAGAACATTGATTTCTTCTCTGAAATGAGTACTGATATGTGCGCTAGTGTATGCATGATTACTGGGTTGTTAAGACAAGACCAGGCGCAAAGTGTAACAATGATCATGTCGAAGAGATAGGCAAACTCAGAATCAGACTAAAGAAACCTTCAAAGACCCACAACACAGATGAAAAGAATGGATACTTGAACTTGAACTTGAACTTGAAGCACGGCCATGCTCAGTTGCTACCCTAGAGATGGGCCTCCTTGCACTCAGGACACTACCATATGCGCCCAACCTTTAACCTCATTGTTGTTCGTGGTGTGTGCTGGGTAACTGTGCCAATGGCACATTAATTGAATATGATTCAACATTCTTTTGTTCATCTCCCTGTAATTTTGATATGGCGACTGTTATATTGTTTCCTTTGTCCATTTGTAAGTTTCCCGGGGTTGTTGCTTTGTTTTCCAGCCAATCTGCCATTTCATTACCCGTGATACCGCCATGTCCTGAGCGATAAATCTATATTAGGTAGGAGATTTGTGATTCTTTTAATCTGGCCAACCACTCGAGACACACAAACAGGTTTTCGATTTTATTTAGCATGCAGGGTGAGTCTGATAATATTATGGCTTGTGATGCCTGCTGGTTTGCTGGTCAGGTTATGGCTTGAGTGGTTGCTTCAATCTCCATCCTCACGCTGGATGTGGTTGCTTCAATCTCCATCCTTATGCTAGATGTGGTTGCTTCAATCTCCATCCTTATGCTAGATGTGGTTGCTTCAATCTCCATCCTCATGCTAGATGTGGTTGCTTCAATCTCCATCCTCATGCTAGATGTGGTTGTGGCGAAGGCTCCAGGTTCGCTGACGATGGGACGTCCATTACGACAGACCAAGAATCCCCGTCATCTTTTTTGTCCGTGCGTGACCGATTCATCTTTATTACAGGGTCATCTGGATGTGAGTGCTTAATAATTCGCTCTTTGGTTTCTGATTCTGCTCGTCCTGTCGCCAACTTTCGGCATCCTCGACTGAGAATATGAGCTTTGATAAGGTGTGAGTGTTTTAGGGCATCAATCCTGTAGGCAAACATTTCTTTAATTTGCATATATGCACTATAGTTTTTTTTCAGCCATGATTTTATCCATGACTGACCTCATTTTATTCATGTACCTTTTTTTCCATATTAGTGGTTCTTATGTTCTCTTTTTATTTGGGTGCAGTGTGTCCCTGGTGTATCACCAGTGTGTTCCTAGGGCATCACCAGTGTGTCCCTGGGGCATTACCAGTGTGTTCCTAGGGCATCACCAGTGTGTCCCTGGGGTATCCACCAGTGTGTTCCTGGGGCATCACCAGTGTGTCCCTAGGGCATCCACCAGTGTGTCCCTGGGGCATCCACCAGTGTGTCCCTGGGGCATCACCAGTGTGTTTCTAGGGCATCGCCAGTGTGTCCCTGGGGTATCCACCAGTGTGTTTCTGGGGCATCACCAGTGTGTCCCTAGGGCATCCACCAGTGTGTTCCTGGGGCATCAATAGTGTGTCCCTAGGGCATCCAACAGTGTGTTCATGGGGCATCCACTAGTGTGTGTATGGAGCATCCACTAGTGTGTGTATGGAGCATCTACTAGTGTGTGTATGGAGCATCCAGTAGTGTGTGTATGGAGCATCCAGTAGTGTGTGTATGGAGCATCCAGTAGTGTGTGTATGGAGCATCCAGTAGTGTGTGTATGGAGCATCCAGTAGTGTGTGTATGGAGCATCCAGTAGTGTGTGTATGGAGCATCTACTAGTGTGTGTATGGAGCATCTACTAGTGTGTGTATGGAGCATCTACTAGTGTGTGTATGGAGCATCTACTAGTGTGTGTATGGAGCATCTACTAGTGTGTGTATGGAGCATCCAGTAGTGTGTGTATGGAGCATCTACTAGTGTGTGTATGGAGCATCCAGTAGTGTGTGTATGGAGCATCCACTAGTGTGTGTATGGAGCATCCAATAGTGTGTGTATGGGGCATCTACTAGTATTTGCCTGTAGCATCCACTAGTGTGAGCATGGAGGCTAAAACCAGTATTTGCCTGTAGCATCCACAAGTGTGAGCATGGAGGCTAAAACCAGTATTTGCCTGTAGCATCCACCAGTGTGACCGTGGAGGCTAAAACCAGTATTTGCCTGTAGCATCCACTAATGTGAGCATGGAGGCTAAAACCAGTATTTGCCTGTAGCATCCACAAGTGTGAGCATGGAGGCTAAAACCAGTATTTGCCTGTAGCATCCACCAGTGTGATCATGGAGGCTAAAACCAGTATTTGCCTGTAGCATCCACTAGTGTGAGCATGGAGGCTAAAACCAGTATTTGCCTGTAGCATCCACCAGTGTGAGCATGGAGGCTAAAACCAGTATTTGCCTGTAGCATCCACCAGTGTGAGCATGGAGGCTAAAACCAGTATTTGCCTGTAGCATAAACCAGTGTGATCATGTAGGCTAAAACCAGTATTTGCCTGTAGCATAAACAAGTGTGAGCATGGAGGCTAAAACCAGTATTTGCCTGTAACATCCACCAGTGTGTGCATGTAGGCTAAAACCAGTATTTGTCTGTAACATCCACTAGTGTGTGCATGTAGGCTAAAACCAGTATTTGCCTGTAACATCCACTAGTGTGTGCATGTAGGCTAAAACCAGTATTTGCCTGTAACATCCACCAGTGTGTGCATGGAGGCTAAAACCAGTATTTGCCTGTAGCATCCACTAATGTGTGCATGTAGGCTAAAACCAGTATATGCCTGTAGCATCCACTAATGTGTGCATGTAGGCTAAAACCAGTATATGCCTGTAGCATCCACCAGAGTGAGCATGGAGGCTAAAACCGGCATTTGCCTGGGCCATCCACCAGTGTGTGCACGTATTGTAAAACCAGTATTTGCCTGTAGCATCCACCTGTGTGTGCACGTAGGGTAAAACCAGTATTTGCCTGTAGCATCCACCTGTGTGTGCATGGAGGCTAAAACCAGTATTTGCCTGTAGTATCCACCAGTGTGTGCATGTAGGCTAAAACCAGTATTTGCCTGTAGCATCCACTAGTGTGTGCATGTAGGCTAAAACCAGTATTTGCCTGTAGCATCCACTAGTGTGTGCATGTAGGCTAAAACCAGTATTTGCTTGTAGCATCCACTAGTGTGTGCATGTAGGCTAAAACCAGTATTTGCCTGTAGCATCCACCAGAGTGAGCATGGAGCCTTAAACCAATGTGTGCATGTAGCATCCACCAGAGTGAGCATGGAGCCTTAAACCAATGTGTGCATGTATCATCCACCAGAGTGAGCATGGAGCCTTAAACCAATGTGTGCATGTAGCATCCACCATCTGATTATCGTCCTTATTGTTTTATTCTGAATTCTCTCCGGCAGCCGGGTTCTTTGAGTTGTTGATAAAGTGAGCACGCCAATGCCATGTTCAAATCTTGACATTAACAGCGTTTCTTTTTTGAGAATATAACTTCATGTTATAGAGCAATATTTGCTATTATTTTTAATGCTGCTAGGCCTTTCTTTGTTCTCAGTATCCTCTTGTCCACATGTACCCTGAAGGATAGTCATCTGTCGAAGGTAATCCCCAAATATTTAATTGTGTGACATCTTTCTATGCAAGTACTTTCACCGTCCATCCCTGGCATTTCGGCTTGTGTTGTTTTGTTATCCCTATGGAACACCATAATAGTTTGGCTTTGGTTGTGTTAAATGACTCGTTGTGATCTTTGCCTCATGTCATGATGAGATTCACTTGTCTCTGTGCTATGTTTGCCACTTCTTGGAAGTTTCGACATTGTGTATATATTG
Organism: Achatina immaculata; assembly: GCA_009760885.1. Taxonomy (NCBI): domain Eukaryota; kingdom Metazoa; phylum Mollusca; class Gastropoda; order Stylommatophora; family Achatinidae; genus Lissachatina; species Lissachatina immaculata. The sequence goes on from CM019693.1 coordinate 6,797,316, forward strand.
CTATATAAAAGTGGACCAGGACCTATTTGGTTCAGCTGAGATAGTCTCACTGTGTGTATGTTGAATAATATTGGCGGGGAAGGGGGGGGGATATCTTTGAGGGAGGCCAGAATTTGGTAGGTTTGGATTCCAGGATCTATATTTCCTGGCCACAGTTCTGCTGAAGAGAACTGCACCTGTCTACCTGACAGGGCACGTGTCAGTGCCTAGGTCCAGCATTAGTGTGAGTAGGCTGGTGTACTCCACTCTGCTGTAAGCATCCTCTAGTGTGAGTAGGCTGGTGTAATCCATCTGCTGTAAGAATCCTCTAGTGTGAGTAGGCTGATGTACTCCATCTGCTGTAAGAATCCTCTAGTCTGAGTAGGCTGGTGTACTCCACTCTGCTGTAAGCATCCTGTAGTGTGAGTAGGCTGGTGTACTCCATCTGCTGTAAGAATCCTCTAGTGTGAGTAGGCTGGTGTACACCATATGCTGTAAGCATCCTGTAGTGTGAGTAGGCTGGTGTACTCCACTCCGCTGTAAGTATTCTCTAGTGTGAGCAGGTTGGTGTACTCCACTCTGCTGTAAGCATCCTGTAGTGTGAGTAGGCTGGTGTACTCCACTCTGCTGTAAGCATCCTCTAGTGTGAGTAGGCTGGTGTACTCCACTCTGCTGTAAGAATGCTGTAGTGTGAGTAGGTTGGTGTACTCCACTCCGCTGTAAGCATTCTCTAGAGTGAGTAGGCTGGTGTATTCCACTCCGCTGTAAGCATCCTCTAGTGTGAGTAGGCTAGTGTACTCAACTCTGCTGTAAGAATCCTCTAGTGTGAGTAGGCTGGTGTAATCTACTCTGTTATAAACATCCTCTAGTTTGAGTAGGTTGGTGTACTCCACTCTGCTGTAACCATCCTCTAGTGTGAGTGGACTGGTGTAATCCACTCTGCTGTAACAATCCTCTAGTGTGAGTAGGGTGGTGTAATCCACTCTGATGTAAGCATCTTCTAGTGTGAGTAGGCTGGTGTAATCGACTCTGCTGTAAGAATCCTCTAGTGTGAGTAAGCTGGTGTAATCGACTCTGCTGTAAGCATTCTCTAGAGTGAGTAGGCTGGTGTATTCCACTCCGCTGTAAGCATCCTCTAGTGTGAGTAGGCTAGTGTACTCAACTCTGCTGTAAGAATCCTCTAGTGTGAGTAGGCTGGTGTAATCTACTCTGTTATAAACATCCTCTAGTTTGAGTAGGTTGGTGTACTCCACTCTGCTGTAACCATCCTCTAGTGTGAGTGGACTGGTGTAATCCACTCTGCTGTAACAATCCTCTAGTGTGAGTAGGGTGGTGTAATCCACTCTGATGTAAGCATCTTCTAGTGTGAGTAGGCTGGTGTAATCCACTCTGCTGTAAGAATCCTCTAGTGTGAGTAAGCTGGTGTAATCGACTCTGCTGTAAGCATCATCGAGTGTGAGTAGGCTGGTGTAATCCACTCTGCTGTAAGAATTCTCTAGCGTGAGTAGACTGGTCTAATCCACTCTGCTGTAAGAATCCTCTAGTGTGAGTAGGCTGGTGTAATCCACTCTGCTGTAACAATCCTCTAGTGTGAGTAGGCTGGTGTAATCCACTCTGCTGTAAGCATCCTCTAGTGTGAGTAGGCTGGTGTAATCCACTCTGCTGTAAGAATCCTCTAGTGTGAGTAGGCTGGTGTAATCCACTCTGATGTAACCCTCCTCTAGTGTTAGTAGGCTAGAGTAATCCACTCTGCTGTAAGAATCCTCTAGTGTGAGTAGGCTGGTGTAATCCAGTCTGCTGTAAGAATTCTCTAGTGTGAGTAGGCTGGTGTAATCCACTCTGCTATAAGCATCTTCTAGTGTGAGTAGGCTGGTGTACTCCACTCTGCTGTAAGCATTCTCTAGAGTGAGTAGGCTGGTGTATTCCACTCTGCTGTAAGCATCCTCTAGTGTGAGTAGGCTGGTGTACTCCACTTTGCTGTAAGCATCCTCTAGTGTGAGTAGGCTGGTGTATTCCATCTGCTGTAAGAATCCTCTAGTGTGAGTAGGCTGGTGTATTCCATTTGCTGTAAGAATCCTCTAGTGTGAGTAGGCTGGTGTATTCCATCTGCTGTAAGAATCCTCTAGTGTGAGTAGGCTGGTGTATTCCACTCTGCTGTAAGCATCCTCTAGTGTGAGTAGGCTGATGTACTCCACTATGATGTAAGCATCCTGTAGTGTGAGTAGGCTGATGTACTCCACTCCGCTGTAAGCATTCTCTAGTGTGAGTAGGCTGGTGTACTTCACTCTGCTGTAAGCATCCTGTAGTGTGAGTAGGCTGGTGTACTAAATCTGCTGTAAGAATCCTGTAGTGTGAGTAGGCTGATGTACTCCACTCTGCTGTAAGAATTCTCTAGTGTGAGTATGCTGGTGTAATCTACTCTGTTGTAACCATCCTCTAGTGTGAGTAGGTTGGTGTACTCCACTCTGCTGTAACCATCCTCTAGTGTGAGTGGACTGGTGTAATCCACTCTGCTGTAAGCATCCTCTAGTGTGAGTAGGCTGGTGTACTCCACTCTGCTGTAAGAATCCTCTAGTGTGAGTATGCTGGTGTACTCCACTCTGCTGTAACAATCCTCAAGTGTGAGTAGGCTGGTGTAATCCACTCTGCTGTAAACATACTTTAGTGTGAGTAGGCTGGTGTACTCCACTCTGCTGTAATAATCCTCTATTGTGAGTAGGCTGGTGTAATCCACTCAGATATAACCCTCCTCTAGTGTTAGTAGGCTAGAGTAATCCACTCTGCTGTAAGAATCCTCTAGTGTGAGTAGGCTGGTGTAACCCACTCTGCTGTAAGCATCTTCTAGTGTGAGTAGGCTAGTGTACTCCATCTGCTGTAAGAATGCTCTAGTGTGAGTAGGCTGGTGTACTCCATATGCTGTAGGAATCCTCTAATGTGAGTAGGCTGGTGTACTTCATATGCTGTAAAAATCCTCTAGTATGAGTAGGCTGGTGTACTGCATCTGCTGTAAGCATCCTCTAGTGTGAGTAGGCTGGTGTACTGCATCTGCTCTAAGCATCCTCTAGTGTGAGTAGGCTGGTGTACTCCATCTGCTCTAAGCATCCTCTAGTGTGAGTAGGCTGGTGTACTGCATCTGCTCTAAACATCCTCTAGTGTGAGTAGGCTGGTGTAATCCATCTGCTCTAAGCATCCTCTAGTGTGAGTAGGCTGGTGTACTCCATCTGCTGTAAGAATCCTCTAGTGTGAGTAGGATGGTGTACTCCATCTGCTGTAAGAATCCTCTAGTGTGAGTAGGCTGGTGTACTCCATCTGTTGTAAGCATTCTCTTTTGTGAGTAGGCTGGTGTACTCCATCTGCTGTAAGAATATTCTAGTGTGAGTAGGCTGGTGTACTCCATCTGTTGTAAGAATCCTCTAGTGTGAGTAGGCTGGTGTAATCCACTCTGCAGTAAGAATCCTCTAGTGTGAGTAGGCTGGTGTAATCCACTCTGATGTAACCCTCCTCTAGTGTTAGCAGGATAGAGTAATCCACTCTGCTGTAAGAATCCCCTAGTGTGAGTAAGCTGGTGTAATCCACTCTGCTGTAAGAATTCTCTAGTGTGAGTAGGCTGGTGTAATCCACTCTGCTGTAAGCATCTTCTAGTGTGAGTAGGCTGGTGTACTCCATCTGCTGTAAGAATCCTCTAGTGTGAGTAGGCTGGTGTACTCCACTCTGCTGTAAGCATCCCCTAGTTTGAGTAGGCTGGTGTATTCCACTCTGCTGTAAGCATCCTCTAGTGTGAGTAGGATGATGTACTCCACTCTGCAGTAAGCATTCTCTAGAGTGAGTAGGCTGGTGTATTCCACTCTGCTGTAAGAATCCTCTAGTGTGAGTACGCTGGTGTACTCCACTTTGCTGTAAGCATCCTCTAGTGTGAGTAGGCTGGTGTACTCCACTCTGCTGTAAGAATCATGTAGTGTGAGTAGGCTGGTGTATTCTATCTGCTGTAAGAATCCTCTAATGTGAGTAGGCTGGTGTATTACATCTGCTGTAAGAATCCTCTAGTGTGAGTAGGCTGGTGTACTCCACTCCGCTATATGCATTCTCTAGTGTGAGTAGGCTGGTGTATTCCACTCTGCTGTAAGCATCCTCTAGTGTGAGCAGGTTGGTGTACTCCACTCTGCCGTAAGCATAATGTAGTGTAAGTAGGCTGGTGTACTCCACTCCGCTGTAAGCATTCTCTAGAGTGAGTAGGCTGGTGTATTCCACTCTGCTGTAAGCATCCTCTAGTGTGAGTAGGCTGGTGTACTCCATATGCTGTAGGAATCCTCTAATGTGAGTAGGCTGGTGTACTTCATATGCTGTAAAAATCCTCTAGTATGAGTAGGCTGGTGTACTCCATCTGCTGTAAGCATCCTCTAGTGTGAGTAGGCTGGTGTAATCCATCTGCTCTAAGCATCCTCTAGTGTGAGTAGGCTGGTGTACTCCATCTGCTGTAAGAATCCTCTAGTGTGAGTAGGCTGGTGTACTCCATCTGCTGTAAGAATCCTCTAGTGTGAGTAGGCTGGTGTTCTCCATCTGTTGTAAGCATCCTCTTTTGTGAGTAGGCTGGTGTACTAAATCTGCTGTAAGAATCTTCTAGTGTGAGTAGGCTGGTGTACTCCATCTGTTGTAAGAATCCTCTAGTGTGAGTAGGCTGGTGTACTCCACTCTGCTGTAAGCATCCTCTAGTGTGAGTAGGCTGATGTACTCCACTCTGCTGTAAGCATCCTGTAGTGTGAGTAGGCTGGTGTACTCCACTCCGTTGTAAGCATTCTCTAGTGTGAGCAGGTTGGTGTACTCCACTCTGCTGTAAGAATCCTGTAGTGTGAGTAGGCTGGTGTACTCCACTCTGCTGTATGCATCCTCTAGTGTGAGTAGGTTGTTTTACTCCACTTTGCTGTATGCATTCTCTAGTGTGAGTAGACTGGTGTAATCCACTCTGCTGTAACAATCCTCTAGTGTGAGTAGGGTGGTGTAATCCACTCTGCTGTAAGCATCTTCTAGTGTGAGTAAGCTGGTGTAATCCACTCTGCTGTAAGAATCCTCTAGTGTGAGTAGGCTGGTGTAATCCACTCTAATGTAACCCTCCTCTAGTGTTAGCAGGATAGAGTAATCCACTCTGCTGTAAGAATCCCCTAGTGTGAGTAGGCTGGTGTAATCCACTCTGCTATAAGAATTCTCTAGTGTGAGTAGGCTGGTGTAATCCACTCTGCTGTAAGCATCTTCTAGTGTGAGTAGGCTGGTGTACTCCATCTGCTGTAAGAATCCTCTAGTGTGAGTAGGCTGGTGTACTCCACTCTGCTGTAAGCATCCCCTAGTGTGAGTAGGCTGGTGTATTCCACTCTGCTGTAAGCATCCTCTAGTGTGAGTAGGATGATGTACTCCACTCTGCAGTAAGCATCCTGCAGTGTGACTAGGCTGGTGTACTCCACTCCGCTGTAAGCATTCTCTAGAGTGAGTAGGCTGGTGTATTCCACTCTGCTGTAAGAATCCTCTAGTGTGAGTACGCTGGTGTACTCCACTTTGCTGTAAGCATCCTCTAGTGTGAGTAGGTTGGTGTACTCCACTCTGCTGTAAGCATCCTCTAGTGTGAGTAGGCTGGTCTACTCCACTCTGCTGTAAGCATCTTCTAGTGTGAGTAGGCTGGTGTAATCTACTCTGTTGAAAGAATCCTCTAGTGTGAGTAGGCTGGTGTACTCCACTCTGCTGTAAGCATTCTCTAGTGTGAGTAGACTGGTGTAATCCACTCTGCTGTAACAATCCTCTAGTGTGAGTAGGGTTGTGTAATCCATTCTGCTTTAAGCATCTTCGAGTGTGAGTAGGCTGGTGTAATCCACTCTGCTGTAAGAATCCTCTAGTGTGAGTAGGCTGGTGTACTCCACTCTGCTGTAAGCATCTTCGAGTGTGAGTAGGCTGGTGTAATCCATTCTGCTGTCAGAATCCTCTAGTGTGAGTAGGCTTGTGTAATCCACTCTACTGTAAGAATCCTCTAGTGGGAGTAGGCTGGTGTAATCCACTCGGCTGTAAGCATCATCTAGTGTGAGCAGGCTGGTGTAATCGACTCTGATGTAAGAATCCTCTAGTGTGAGTAGGCTGGTGTACTCCACTCTGCTGTAAGCATCTTCGAGTGTGAGTAGGCTGGTGTAATCCATTCTGCTGTCAGAATCCTCTAGTGTGAGTAGGCTTGTGTAATCCACTCTACTGTAAGAATCCTCTAGTGTGAGTAGGCTGGTGTAATCCACTCGGCTGTAAGCATCCTCTAGTGTGAGCAGGCTGGTGTAATCGACTCTGATGTAAGAATCTACTAGTGTGAGTAGGCTGGTGTAATCCACTCTGCTGTAACAATCCTCTAGTGTGAGTAGGCTGGTGTAATCCACTCTGCTGTAAGCATCCTCTAGTGTGAGTAGGCTGGTGTAATCCACTCTGCTGTAAGAATCCTCTAGTGTGAGTAGGCTGGTGTAATCCACTCTGCTGTAAGAATTCACTAGTGTCAGCAGGCTGGTTTAATCCACTCTGCTGTAAGAATCTTCTAGTGTTAGTAGGCTGGTGTAATCCACTCTGCTGTAAGCATCTTCTAGTGTGAGTAGGATGATGTAATCCACTCTGCTTTAAGCATCCTCTAGTGTGAGTAGGATGATGTAATCCACTCTGCTGTAAGCATCTTCTAGTGTGAGTAGGATGATGTAATCCACTCTGCTGTAAGCATCCTCTAGTGTGAGTAGGATGATGTAATCCACTCTGCTGTAAGCATCTTCTAGTGTGAGTAGGATGATGTAATCCACTCTGCTGTAAACATCTTCTAGTTTGAGTAGGCTGGTGTAATCCACTCTGCTGTAAGCATCTTCTAGTGTGAGTAGACTGGTGTACTCCACTCTGCTGTAAGCATCTTCTAGTGTGTGTAGAATGATGTAATCCACTCTGCTGTAAGCATTTTCTAGTGTGAGTAGGATGATGTAATCCACTCTGCTGTAAGCATCTTCTAGTGTGAGTAAGATGATGTAATCCACTCTGCTGTAAGCATCTTCTAGTGTGAGTAGGATGATGTAATCCACTCTGCTGTAAGCATCTTCTAGTATGAGTAGGCTGGTGTACTCCACTCTGCTGTAAGCATCTTCTAGTGTAAGTAGGATGATGTAATCCATTCTGCTGTAAGCATCTTCTAGTGTGAGTAGGATGATGTAATCCACTCTGCTTTAAGCAACTTCTAGTGTAAGTAGGATGATGTAATCCACTCTGCTGTAAGCATCTTCTAGTGTGAGTAGGATGATGTAATCCACTCTGCTGTAAGCATCTTCTAGTGTAAGTAGGATGATGTAATCCACTCTGCTGTAAGCATTTTCTAGTGTAAGTAGGATGATGTAATCCACTCTGTTGTAATCATCTTCTAGTGTGTGTAGGCTGGTGTAATCCACTCTACTGTAAGCATCTTCTAGTGTGAGTAATATGATGTAATCCACTCTGCTGTAAGCATCTTCTTGTGTGTGTAGGATGATGTAATCCACTCTGCTGTAAGCATCCTCTAGTGTAAGTAGGATGATGTAATCCACTCTGCTGTAAGCATCTTCTAGTGTGATTAGGATGATGTAATCCACTCTGCTGTAAGCATCTTCTAATGTGTGTAGGATGGTGTAATCCACTCTGCTGTAAGCATCTTCTAGTGTAAGTAGGATGATGTAATCCACTCTGCTGTAAGCATCTTCTAGTGTGTGTAGGCTGGTGTAATCCACTCTGCTGTAAGCATCTTCTAGTGTGTGTAGGATGGTGTAATCCACTCGGCATCTTCTAGGTCCAGGAACATCATTAGCTTTTCCTCTTTCTTTTATAAGCCTTCTTATACTTCATACGCCTTTATACCTGGGATCATGGCGGTGTTTCTTCCATGTCGGTGTCCTCTGATCGTGCATTTCAGTTTACATTTGTTTTCAAGGGCGGGCGTGATTTTCCTGGACACAGTTTTTACCACCAGTCTTCCTCGTGTGTTTTGGAGTGTCATGATTCGGAAAAGACTGGATAAAAGCAACGTTAAAACAAAAATACAGCCATCCATGAACAGTACAATGATATAGGAAACAAACACAACGCTGCTGAAAAGACGGAAACTGTAGAACAGTGGACAATGTTGGGAGAAGCCATACAACAGACATCTAAGGAATAATACAGGAGAAGACCAGGCGGACGAAACAGAAATGGATGACAGAGGATTTTCTTCAGATCACTGGCAACACACAATCATCACAACACTCTATGCATCTCCCTAAAAACATTGAAGGAAATCTTGATGTCAAAAACCAAACACGAATAGGCTTGCCCAAAGTGAAATAAATTCGCTCCCCAGTACAGGCAAAAGAGCTAGGCTTTTTCTTACAGTTAAAGTTCGTTGTTCTTCAGTTATAAGTGAAGTGAGACGACTAAAATAAGTTCGAACAGACATCAAAGAAACAGAGTTACAGAGCCAAAGAAAAATTGCCAGACAGGTGATACAAAGAACTAGAAGAACTTTACAGAGATATCAGTAGAGATGTGTACAAATAGATAATCTCACAGACAGAGCTACAAGCCTTGGAAAAAGGTGTTTAAAACAGAAAATAGAATATCACTATGGACAACCAAGAAATAATGAAAAGATAGAATTAATATATAAAAGATCTATACCGTGACAAAAAAAATCTACGGGACAACATGGAAGAACCAAGAATATCAACAAGTGAGGTAGAATAAACTATCAAGAACATGAAAGATGGGAAAGCCCCAGAACCTGACGACGTGACACAAAAGAACTGAAAGCAATGGGAGATCTTGGAGTGGAGATGGTAGCAAAAATATTAAGTAACATCTATAATACAGGTGAGATTTCTGATGACCTGGTGAGATCTGTGTTTATTGATGCACCAAAAAGCCAAGATAGATAGACTGTGAAGAGCATAGAACTATTACTCCCGTGAGCCATGTAACCTAGATACTGCTGTGAATAATAAAGAAAGAAGCTGCACTAGGCTCCTCAAACTCTGGAACATGTCCTCCAAAACTGCACCAAATATGAGGCACTGAGAGGCAATTACTGGCCCAGTGAAACCACCAAAGAAGATAAGTCTACAGTTCCATACATGAACTACAAAAAAAAAACAGTGAAATGTATCCAAGATACAGGACTGCAGATATAGATAGACAGTGTGTAGGAAGAAGATAATGAAAAAAAAATCAGAAATAAAATAACTACTGAAACATCAGAATAATAATGCGGCTTTGTAGCAGGAAAGGGCACAACAAATGTTATCTTCATATTAAGAACAATGGCAGAAATTGCGACAGAAGTTAATACTTTACTAACTGCTGTAAGGTGTTTGATAAAGTTAAACATGCTGAAATAGTAAAATTGTTGAAGGACACAAACATTGACAGGAAAGACCTGAGAATCAAAATGAGAATGTACTGAGAACAAAAAAATCAGCTGTCAAAGAGGAGGGGCATATAGGAGAATACCAGAAGATAAGGCTGGGCGCACGGCAGGGGTGTGATCTGTCACTTGACCTCTTCTCTCTATACAGTGAAAACATAATAAAACTTAAAACATGATGGCTGTAGCAGTAGAAGGTGTGGGTGTTAGCAGCTTGAGATACACAGACGACGCCATGTTGAAAATCATGAGTGAAAGGGAGATTCAGTCGCTACTTACTACAGTCATCAAGGGAAGTGAGAAAAAGAGACTATCTTAACACAAAAAGAACAGATGTGATGCTCATCTCAAAAGCCAAGACCACCCCGCTCTCTCCACCCCTCTTAGGTTCACCATGCAAGAAAAATTCACAAAATTAAACAAGTTGGCAGTTTTAAGTACTTAGGCACCTTGCTAGCATCAGAAGGAAGATGTATCACTGAAGTAAAAAACAGAATTGCACAAGTCAAGACCTCCTTTCAAAAGTTGATATAGGAGGGGCGTTCAAAGGGTAATACACCACATCGTTTTTCTCAGGAGCTGTTTATTAAAAAAGCATGAAATTTATATACAATATACATGGATATGTCATGTAAACATCGCTAGTATTCGACATAATCCTTATCAACTTGTACGGCTTTACGCTAGAGCGAAACGAATGCATGTATTCCTAGCTCGTACCAGATTTTCTCTTGATTATGTAGCCATTTCTTCGTTGCACGAATCACTCCTTCGGCATCTTCAAATCTTACCTCTCCGAATGCATCTTTAAGTGGACCAAACAGATGGAAATCAAAGGGTGCCAAATCGGGACTATAGGGTGGATCGAACACTACAGTCCAACGCAATTTGGTAATTACTTCCCATGTGCCAGACTTGTGTAAAGCGGGCATTGTCGTGAAGGAGAAGCAGGTCTGCTGCTTTCTTGTGCGGCCAAACTCTGAGAAAACGCTGACTGAGTTTTTTCAGTGTCACTAATGTAAGCTTGCGAATTGATTGTCTCTCCTCTTGGCATAGCATCGACAAGAATCAGACCTTCAATGTCCCAAAAGACGGTGATCATACCTTTACAGCTGAAGGAGTTGTCTTGAATTTCTTTATTCGTGGTGATTGCGGATGATGCCACTCCATTGACTGTCTTTTTGTCTCAGGTTCAAAATGATGTGCCTAGGTTTCCTCACCTGTTACGATCTTAGCCAAAAAGTTCTCTCCCTCAGCACTGAAACGCTCCAACAATTCAAAAGAAATTGCTTTCCTGTGCAATCGATAGTCATTTGTGAGACTTCGAGAAACCCATCTTGGGTAAACCTTAAAAATTCCGAGAGCTTTTATAACTGCATTTGCACTACCTTGCTGACTAACAGCTTTAAGGTCAAGTGTTGAGTAGTGATACGCCTATCAGTAAGAATAATGCCCTCAGTGCATTTCAACATTTCTGCCTTGGTGGTTGTGGCAGGACGTCCACAGCGCGACCGATCATGCAACTCCTTATCTCCACTTATTGATTCTTTGATTGTCTTAACCCAGCGACTGACTGTACTCCTGTCGACTGCAAAACTTCCATACACATTGTAACAGAATAGCAATTCTGTACAGAGTTTATTGTGTATAGCCAGTAGTTGTGGTCTGGTAGACTACAACTCATGAACGTGTGCCAAGCACGTGGTTCGAGAAAATTCGAAGTCACGTGTTATGAGTTGAGCTGGAGATATGCATGGGCTAAGAAAGGCAGTCTTGTTCAGAATGGGTCAGAGAAAGGTTGTGTGATTGTCTCTAGAATGTGGTAGAGAGAGCCTTGTTGTTTGTAGTAGCAGGAGTTTTAGTGATTTATGATGTAGGAAGAATTTTGTAGTGATTACAAATTGAAATCTCGTTTGGGAAGAGTTTCTACCAGTGGTAATTGTTGGTAGTGAGATGGTAGAATTGGTTTTTCCTGTGTTGATTGAGGTTTTCTTGATAATGTTGTGAGTATGAATTATTTTGTGTACTGCACATTGTATGGTATTTTTACCCAAATGATGTAGAGCTCGCTCACGCCGGGTACTGTTAATATAATTCTTGTTCAGCCTTATGGCAATGTTTACATCATCATGATTTCACCCTCATTTTGTCCATAATAAATGTGTTTGGTCTAAGATATAACTACACCTATGGGCTTTGTTAAAATTCTCATTGTTGACCAGTTGTTCTGGTTGGAAGATTGCAAGTTACGTTAAGCTGTTGTAATTGTATCTGTACTAATTTTGTGGAGTAGGAAGCCTGGGTGTCTTGTTGTATTTTCTTAGTGTATAATACAGAAAATTAGGTGATGGTTAGAACACCAGCAACAAGAAGAACTTATAAGTTGAAACTGTACTCCACAAGTAGTTAAAGAATAACAGAGAAAAACTAGTAAAGTAGTGTCGTGACTCTGTTTTAGTGGTGCCTTAAAAGTTATAAATAGTCAGTCTCTATTATAACATCACATAGACGCTTGTGAATGTTCACAACTGTTTCCTTCTCTGCAACGAGAAGTTCTATCACAATTCGCTGCTTATTCCGCAAGTTGCTAACACGCTCCATTTCAACGGTTAGGGCAGCCATATTCTTTGGCCAGTTGTGGTGCAATTTGGTTCACACAATTGACACATGACATATTTAAAGTGTACAAAATGTAATGCTTCTATCTTCATTATTAGCTGAAAAAAAACGATGTGATACATTACTTTCTGAACGCCCCTCGTACATACTTTGTAATAAGTGGCTGTCTTTGAGAGTGAGAAAGAGACTGCTACACTGTTAGATTGAATCAGTCCTGTTCTATGGATGCTAAGCCTGGACAGTACAGAGATAGAAAGAAGGCTAGAATCATGTGAAGTGTACTTTCTAATAAGAGTGCTAAAGGTACCATGGACGTGAGAAATTTGAATGAGGAAGTTGTGAAAGTGGCACAGACAACAGGGAAAATTATAGCGGAGATCAGAAAATGGCAATCTAGATTTGTGGGGGGGGGGGGGTTGGAAGGGAGGTGAGGCGGGCTAGAGCACATTATGGTAGCAGGGAAGATGGAAGGTAGAAGAGACAGAGTTAGACAGAGAGAAAAGATGTTAGATGGTTTGACATCCTGGCACGGGAATTGCTCACTGATAAGTCCGTTGAGATGCACAAGGGGTCAAGGGTTAGGGAAGGCCTGTAAGTGGGGCTCCTGTGAGAGAGAGAGAGAAATAGAGAGAGTGAGAGAGAGAGAGGGAGAGAGTGAGAGAGAGAGGATGTTCCACTATATAATTCTTTTTTGAAGATGACGTCACTCTTCCAGGAAGGGAAAGAAATGTAATTCTTTCGAAATCTGAGAAAGATATCTGCCATGATTTACTTCTTTCTCCATTATTCCCTTACACCAGCAGCTGGGGGAAGATTTAGCTTCCATGCAGTAAAAGAAAAGACTGTAGATGTGAAAGATGACGACTCAAGTTTATCTTTATATCGTTAAGTTTATCTTTATATCGTCAAATGTCACAGAATATTTAACCTACTATTTTTTTTTACTTCTGAAAAGTTTTATTTAAATATTTGACTGAAATTTTTGACTGATATATTTGACTGACCGAAATACTTGACTAAAATATTTGACTCAGATGTTTGACTGAAACGTGATTCCGAGTATTTTCCTTAGGCATTTGTTTTCAAAAGAGTCTAATTTCTTGTCTGTTTCTTTAGTTGATTTCCAACTTTCGCATGCATAAATGAGGGTGGATATTACATTTGAATTGAATAGTCTTAACTTGGTTTTTGTGCTTATAACTTTTGGATTCCATATGTTCTCAAGATTCTTGAAGATTGATGCTGCTTTTGAAATTCTAATTCTAACTTCCTTTCTGGTGTCACCATCCTGGTCTATGTAGCTGCCAAGGTATGCAAATTGATTGACTTCTTCAACATCTGTCCCTTCTACGTGTATTTTTCCATTTTGATTAATGAGGAGTTTCATTATTTTTGTTTTGTCCTTGTTAATTTCAAGTCCTATTTTGCTAGCCAGTGAAGATAGGCTATCTGTTTTTTCTTGCATGGAATTCACATTATTACTGATAAGAGTTATGTCATCAGCAAAATCAAGATCTTCTAGTTGGGTCCCATGTACCCAATCAATACCTGTGTTACCTGTGCAGCATTTTTTCATTATGAAGTCTACCGCAATTTCAAAAAGCAAAGGAGACAGTATACATCCTAGTTTCACACCTGTTTCAATCTGGAACCATTCACTCATCCCTTATTCTATTTTGACTGCACAAACATATCCATTCTGGAAGTCCTTAATGATGTTGACAGTTTTAGATGGTATTCTTATAGACTTAAAATTCTCCACAATGAACCTCTGTGTATGCTATCAAATGGCTTTTTTTAAGTCTATGAAGTTCAGTATTAATGGTTTCTGCTTTTCAATATGTTCTTCAAGTATTATTCTTAGAGTAAAGATCTGGTCGAGACAACTTCTCCCTTTTCGAAATTCTGCTTGTTCTTCTCTCATTGAGGAAATAAATCTACTAGGTACTAATATCTGTATATTTTACTGATGTATTTACAGAGTATTATGGCAAAGTTGTGAAATAATTTTAAATTATCTCAGTAGAAACAAGTCATCTAATACTATACCAAAATATTTTTCATCGATTATTCTACACGGAAACATTTGTCTTGGGATGTTCTTGTCAGTTTTCATAAAATCAGAACCACGACAGTTCAGTTCTTTCCGTCTATGCTTTGTGTAAAGTAGGTCACTTACCTTTCCAGCCAACTTCCAATGAACTCTTCGGACTTCCCGAGAGCGTAAAAGTCTGCCGTGTCCAGAAAGTTGCCACCCCACTCCACGTAACGGTTAATGATCTGATGTGAGACGTCCTCGTCACTTTGTCCAGGCCAGCCCCACTTTGACCATAAAAGAAATATAACAAAACAGATGAAGCGTGTCAGATTACAGGAACGATAACTAGATGAAAGCTGTGAAAAAGATAAGATGAATGAATTGGATCTACACTCAAAATAAGAGGTTTTTGTTAAAACTTGATTTGAATAAAATGGACAGAGTTTGTAATAGACTACAACAGTAATTGTGAACATAGCAAACTATGACGTCATGGCTTCATACCACAATAATTGTGAATATAGCAAACTATGACGTCATGGCTTCATACCACAGTAATTGTGAATATAGCAAACTATGACGTCATGGCTTCATACCACAGTAATTATGAACACAGCAAACTGGCACGCTGTAGCATAGCCTTGTAAGTAATGATTATTGTTGTTAGTACTATTATTGATGAATATGATTATGAAAATATGCAGTAAAGAAAATAGTAAGATCGAATAGCGACGGGGAAAAGTAGGTCGAGGAAAGGAAGAGAAAGGTATAGAACTTCCATGACACTAGTATAAGACGTGGACAAAAGTAAACAGTGACGCTGACATGTAGGTCCAGACAAAAGAAGGACGCCAGAAAGTAGGATGGTCCAGTGATAACAAAGCAGTGACTGGACGTTGACACGTGTAAACAAAATAGAAAAGACAAATAGAAAAGGCAGACACAATGAAAAGCGAGGACACAATAAAACCTCCGACATGAAATAGCAAGATAATGACTTAGATAAATAACAATTGTATAGACGGAGTTGACACTTGACACGCGGTTAGACGCGGTTGTACACGGTTTTTAAATAAAGAAGTGACCAACTCGGCCAGCTGACCAATTAAATATTTAGAGTCGTGGGCTATTGGACATTTGACTTTCGACATATAAGCAACGGGTCAGCTTGAATGACGGACAATCAGAACGCTCTTGGAAACCAGTGGACATCTGAAGGGTTAATCCACCAAGCTGCACTGGAAGATAAAAAGCTGAACGGAGAAGCAGGTGGGGGGGGGGGGGGCAGAAGACGAAAGTAGGGGACAGAACGAAGAAGAAGTATAGGAGAGGAGACAGAGGAGGGAGCCTCGAAGACAAAGGAACAAGGACGGTCAGTGAACTGAGACCCATCCAGACAAGAGAAGAAGAGAAGGGCAGACACAACAGAGAAGACACGAGAGAAAAAGAAGACGTAGGTAACGACAGTTGGAATAGATGGACAATTAGAGCAATAGATACTCAGGAAAAGCAGTTTTACAGAAGTAGTTTTAGGACAGACTGAATCTGTGTTTCAAGTGATTCAAATGATATGAATATTTATGACGTTCAAACTTCGAGTACAGTGATTTAGTAGTGTAACTGATAGACCACGTGTTTCAGATGGAATATAGTACAGAGTTTAGAATTCTCCTCTTATCAAATGTGTAGAATATTGTGAAATAGGAGAACATTGAGAATTGCTACATGTAGAGTATGATAGTTTGATACTGATGTGCCTCAACGACGAAACTAACGAAGATTATGTCATATTGCATCTTAGTACAAGTGATGTTGTGAATTCTAAGTCGAATATCTTATTTGTCAGAATTAAATGAATTCTGTAGAGAACATTTCATCGGACTTCCCTTGATTATAGAAGTGTAGTGCTTGTGAAACCTAATCTAAAACAACAGTGATCAGATTGTGTGTGAAGATAAAGTCGGTATTAATGAAGAACATCTTTGGTCAGAAATATATAATTCACACATTAAAAATGTTATAACGCCATGGCTTCCTACCACAATAATGGTGAACACAACAAACTGGGACGCCATGGCTTCCTACCACAGTTATGGTGAACACAACAAACTGGGACGCCATGGCTTCCTACCAGAATAATGGTGAACACAACAAACTGGGACGCCATGGCTTCGAACGTTCCATGAGAAGGCGGTACAGAATGATGAAAGCAGTAGTTTACTACACAACTAAAATTATTTCAAATTTTCACTTATCTTCCGTTAAGTAAATATCACAACAAACATAACAATTGATAATGATATATTTCTGAATAAAAAAGATGTTCTTTATTTATATCGTCTTTATCTAATCACACATCCAGACTTCTCTTGTTTTAGATTAGATTTCACAAGCACTAACTTCTATAATCAAGGGAAGTCCGATGATGTTCTCTACATATTTCATATAATTCTGACAAATAAGATATTCGACTTAGAATTCACAACATCACTTGTACTAAGATGCAATATGACATAATCTTCGTTTGTTTCGTCGTTGAGGCACATCAGTATCAAACTATCATACTCTACATGCAGCATTTTTCAATGTTCTCCTATTTCACAATATTCTACACATTTGATAAGAGGACAATTCTAAACTCTGTACTATATTCCATCTGAAACACGTGGTCTATCAGTTACACGACTAAATCACTGTACTCGAAGTTTCAAAGTCATAAATATTCATATCACTTGAATCACTTGAAACACATCTTCAGTCTGTCCTAAAATTACTTCTTCAAAACTGCTTTTCCTGAGTATCTATTGCTCTAGGTGTCCATCTGTTGTTATATACGTCTTATTTTCCTCTCGAGTCTTCTCTGGAGTGTTTTCTCCTTCTGCTGTTCTTCTCTGTCTTTCCTCTTCTTCTCTTGTGTGGACCGGTCTCAGTTCACTGACCGCCCTTTTTCCTCCGTCTTCGGGTTCCGTTCTCTGTCTCTTCTTCTTCCTCGTTCCCCTTACTTGGTTCCCTTTCTTTCTTCGTCCCTTTTTTTTGTCTCCTGTCTCCTTTTTATCTTCAAGTGCAGTTTGGTGGATTAACCAATAAATATTTTGGCTCCACCTTTCAGATGTCCACTAGTTCCCATGAGCGTTCTGATTGTCATTCAAAATGATCCGTTGCTTATATGTCGTAGGTCAACTGTCCGATAGCCCAGGCCTCTAAATATTTAATTGGTCAGCTGGCCGAGTTGATCACTTCTTTATTTAAAAACCGTGTGCAATCGCATCACAACGCGTGTCACCGAACAGGGTATCATGTGTCAACTCCGTCTATACAACTGTTATTTACCTAAGTCATTATCTTGCTATTTGCTGTCGGAGGTTTTATTGTGTCCTCGCTTTTCATTGTGTCTGCCTTTTCTATTCGTCTTTTCAATTTTGTTTACACTTGTCAACGTCCAGTCAGAGCTCTGTTATCACTGGACCATCCTACTTTCTGCCGTCTTTCTTTGTATTCCTATATGTCAGCGTCACTGAGTCTCCTCTTTTTCTATTCACTGTTTTCACTGTTTACTTTTGTCCGCGTCTTGTTCTAGTGTCATGGAAGTTTTATACCTTTTTCTTCGTTTTCTCTCTATTTTTCTCTGTCGCTACTCGATCTTACTATTTTCTTTACTGCATATTTTCATAAACATATTCATTAATAATAATAATAACAACAATATCCTTTACTTACAAGGCTATGCTACGCAAACAATGCACTCATCAAAAGCGTTCAGTAATCTCTTTTCCCCAAGGAAATTATTTATCATTTACCGACAGCATGAAATGAGCTATAAAAGTTAAATATTTTTATGAAAATAGCAATCTTTACAAAACTTAATCCGTTATACGTCTCACAGTAAAGAGAGGAGAAACAGTTCAGATAGGGCAGTTTCACACAAGTCAAAGAACTTACCGGAACTTCTCCGAATGTGGAGCAGCCCAAACTAATGTTGGACACTTTCAGCCCCGAGCGACCCAAAAAGTTGTATACAACTTTATTTTCTTCTGAAATTGGTGCAGCCATGACTGTCAAAATTGGTTTTAAAGATGAGTTCTCAGAGCTGAGATTTAGAAGAGAAAAAACCAGTTGTTTTTGTGCTCATAAAAGAATTATATGTAATGATCATATGCTACATACGTCTATATCAGGACAAGCAGTCGAAAACAGTGTCCTGGCCATTAAGAAGATCTACTTTGTCCTGCTTGCACCCTAAAACTTCAGCCCAATGTCAGATCTCGAGTACATATAATGCTCGTTCTTTACATTCAGTCGTGCAATCATCGCTCATTATCTGTGATGTTCTGTCGTGTAGTCATCGCATATAAATATGACATTATACAACGTAATCATAACATATTTCTATGCCATTCTAAAGTACTGAAATCGAATGTAACTGTATCAAATATGTTAGTATTTTTTAGCATATGCGCCAAGTATAAAATATAATTTATTTTTTTTAAAACCTATATAACACTGCTTTACCAGTTACCAACCCAACGTATTATTGTTCCCCACAAAATATAAAAAAATTACAGAAATGTAATTTTTTATTCTTTCCTGAAACAGTTGATGAGAAAAAGCGTCAAATGTTTGCAGAGAATTATGTTGAGCTTAGGAATCACACGATATTTCTTGTGAAACAAAGTGAGGAAACGTTTGATTAACGTTAGGGTAGATAAGTTCTTGAAAACAACTTCAGTTCAGTTCAGTACGTTTTTGTCATCACAGCAAAAGAAAGCATCCCATAATTCCCCCGCCGCCTGTGTCAGTGACATCTCCTGTAATACACAAGAACCGTCCCACGCCATGTCCATGCACAATGACTAAAAGTGATCCGTCACAATGAACGCGTACATCTCCACAAATATCTTCAGTAGAGAGGCACTCACAACCAGCTGTCTCGGCAGATATACAGTGCTAGTAGGGAAGTACTTACAACCAACTGTCTCGGCAGATATACAGCGCTAGTAGGGAGGTACTCACAACCAGCTGTCTCGGCAGATATACAGTGCTAGTAGGGAAGTACTTACAACCAACTGTCTCGGCAGATATACAGCGCTAGTAGGGAGGTACTCACAACCAGCTGTCTCGGCAGATATACAGTGCTACTAGAGAAGTATTTACAACCAACTGTCTCGGCAGATATACAGCGCTAGTAGGGAGGTACTTACAATCAACTGTCTCGGCAGATATACAGCGCCTACCTTCCAAAGAGCACACAGAATGCATCAGCCATGTTTATCAATGACATTTACAATACCGACCACTGGGGGGGGGGGGGGGTGGAATCCATGCTCCACTAAAAGTGAAAGCTCACAGTGGCTCCCCGAGTACTTATCTTTGTAGCTTGAAAAGAAGGTATAAACGAATGAAGTAAAACTAGATTATATACGAAATAATGATATATAATATTCACACATCTAAATGTCAACTTAGATGAAATTACATTTCATGAAAATGAAACAGCAGCGAATCTAATGGCTAACAGCAAAGCTGTAGATGAAGATGAAATAACAATCGAAATGTTAAAAGCTATTAACATTGGCCACATGAACCAACTACAGAGAAGGTTTAATAAAGTTTAGAAAGAAGAAAAGGGTCCCTTCTAAGTGGAAGAAAAGGAATAATTGTTAAAATACCAAAAAAGGCAACCTTAGCGATAGTAATAATTGGAGAGGTGTAACGTTACTATCAGTTGTGTCAAACGTATTTTGCAAAGTCATTCTGAATAAAATTAAAGATATAGTGGATGATGCAATGAGAGAAGAACAGGCAGGATTTCGAAAAGGGTAAGGCTTTCTCGACCAGATCTTTACTCTAAGAATAATACTTGAAGAACATATTGAAAAGCAGAAACCATTAATACTGAACTTCATAGACTTTAAAAAGGCATTTGATAGCATACACAGAGATTCATTGTGGAGAATTTTAAGAATATATGGAATACCATCTAAGATTATCAACATCATTAGAGACCTCTACAATGAATATGTTTGTGCAGTCAACGCAGAAGAAGGAATGAGTGAATGGTTCCAGACTGAAACAGAGGTGAAACAAGGATGTATATTATCTCCCTAGCTTTTTGGAATTGCCATAGAATTCATAATGAAAAATGCTGCTTAGTTAAATCAGGCATTGATTGAGTGCATGAGACCCAACTAGAAGATCTTGATTTTGCAGATGATATGACTCTTACCAGTGACAATGTGAAATCAATGCAAGAAGAAACGGATACCGTCTTCAATGGCTAATAAGATAGGACTTGAAATTAACAAGGATAAAACAACAATAATGAAATTTCTCATTAACCACGAAGGAACAATATACGAAGAAGGAACAGCTGTTGAAGAAGTAAACCATTTTCCATATCTCGGCAGCTACATAGACCAGGATGGTGATACCTTGGTAGCTACATGGACCAGGATGGTGATACCTTGGTAGCTACATAGACCAGGATGGTGATACCTTTTTAGCTACATGGACCAGGATGGTGATACCTTGGTAGCTACATAGACCAGGATGGTGATACCTTGGTAGCTACATAGACCAGGATGGTGATACCTTGGTAGCTACATAGACCAGGATGGTGATACCTTGGTAGCTACATAGACCAGGATGGTGATACCTTGGTAGCTACATGGACCAGGATGGTGATACCTTGGCAGCTACATAGACCAGGATGGTGATACCTTGGCAGCTACATAGACCAGGATGGTGACACTAGAAAGGAAGCTTGAATTCGAATTGCAAAATCAGCCTTGACCTTCAAGAATTTGAAGAACATAGGCATTCAAAAGTTCTAGGCATTCAAAAGTTCTAAGCACAAAAACTAAGTTAAGATTATTCAATTCACATTTAATATTTACCCTCCCTTATGCATGTGAAAGCTGGAAAACTACTAAAGAAATAGACAAGAAATTAGACTCTTTCGGAAACAAATTTTTAAGGAAAATACAAGGTATAAAGTGGATAAGAGAGCTAAGACAGATGAGTAAACAATAAGCTGGGTGATCAGAAAAGGAAGATGGACATTTGTCGGTCATGTGATGAGAAGAAACAATCAGAGATTCCCTAAACAAGCTATCAAGTGGAACTCAACAGGCAGATGAAAAAGAGGTCGACCACGTGAAACTCTAAAGAGGACATTTTTAAGAGAGGCCAGTTCCGTGAGCATAACATCCCTTGATGAGACTGAAACACTCGCCGTAGACAGGAAATCTTGGCGAACTACCATGCTTTTAACGGCACGGGAAGGATGTAAGACGTAAGAGTGATGGGTGTGTTATTTAGATCTAAAGAGAACTTGGTGCGCTCTAGACGTTAAAAGCACTTTTCTTGATAATATAAAAATATGACAGAAAACTGGCTCAACTCACCTGCACAAAATGACACTGTCAAACTTCTCACTTTTAAGATAATTTAGGCTTAGTTTCAAACCTGTCACTAAAAGAGAGACTTGGTCTTGTCTGTAAAGTGTCAAAGGAGAGTTATCTAACTAGACTAGACCTGACTGACCTACATACATGTTGAAAACTGCTAACACAATATTGTGCAGATAGCAAGTAACGATGACAAAGATAAAGCAGGTCTACCTGATATTAGTTCTGCCCTAGCCATAGTCAAGTTATAGAATGTATGGCCTCTATAGTGTTCTTGCCCTCTTATAAGTTACAGAAAACTATGGTCACTATATTGTTTTTGCCGTCATTCAAAAACCATGTGGGTTATTATTCTCCTAATGTTATTATTCTGTTCTTTACTAATTTTGTAAATTAGTAAATTTCCTTTACAAAATTAAAATTACAACAACTGAAATCAGATTCTTGAGAAGAATTCTTGTAATATCAAGAATGGACAGAATCAGAAATGATGTCATTAGAAATAAAGTAGGAGTTGAACCCGTTATTACCTATATTCAAAAAGAGAAAATAAAGTGGTTCGGTCATGTATCACGACTACCAACAGAACGTGTACCACAGAGAGCAATGTTTTACAGACCACACAAAGGCAGAGGAAAGGGCCGACCACGCAAACGATGGACCGATGGTATAGCAGAGTCCCTGAACATCTCAATGTACGAAGCCAAACAGGCGAGCCATTGGAAGACAATTACACTTCACCTCTACACCTAGCAGTAAATAAGGACAGACTAGACAAGAGACATGACTCATTTTGTTATGAAAATTATGAGACTTTAATTTTGTTTTTTATATACTCCTGTACTCTAACTTGTTTGCTATATTTGGCATGGTTTTGTTCTCTAACTTGTTTGCTATATTTGGCATGGTTTTGTTCTCTATTTTGTTTGTTATATCTGGCATAGTTTTGTTCTCTAACTTCTTTGTTATATATGTCATGGTTTTGTTCTCTATTTTGTTTGTTATATCGGGCGTAGTTTTGTTCTCTAACATGTTTGCTATATCTGGCATACTTTTGTTCTCTAACTTGTTTGTTATATTTGGCATGGTTTTGTTCTCTATTTTGTTTGTTATATCTGGCATGGTTTTGTTCTCTATTTTGTTTGTTATATCTGGCATGGTTTTGTTCTCTATTTTGTTTGTTATATCTGGCATGGTTTTGTTCTCTAACTTGTTTGTTATATCTGGCATGGTTTTGTTCTCTATTTTGTTTGTTATATCTGGCATGGTTTTGTTCTCTAACTTGTTTGTTATATCTGGCGTAGTTTTGTTCTCTATTTTGTTTGTTATATCTGGCATGGTTTTGTTCTCTAACTTGTTTGTTATATTTGGCATGGTTTTGTTCTCTATTTTGTTTGTTATCTGGCATGGTTTTGTTCTATAACTTGTTTGTTATATCTGGTATGGTTTTGTTCTCTAACTTGTTTGTTATATCTGGCATGGTTTTGTTCTCTAACTTGTTTGTTATATCTGGCGTAGTTTTGTTCTCTATTTTGTTTGTTATATCTGACATGGTTTTGTTCTCTAACTTGTTTGTTATATCTGGCGTAGTTTTGTTCTCTATTTTGTTTGTTATATCTGGCATGGTTTTGTTCTCTAACTTGTTTGTTATATCTGGCGTAGTTTTGTTCTCTATTTTGTTTGTTATATCTGGCATGGTTTTGTTCTCTAACTTGTTTGTTATATCTGGCATGGTTTTGTTCTCTAACTTGTTTGTTATATCTGGCATGGTTTTGTTCTTTAACTTGTTTGTTATATCTGGTGTAGTGTTGTTCTCTATTTTGTTTGTTATATCTGGCATGGTTTTGTTCTCTAACTTGTTTGTTATATCTAGCATGGTTTTGTTCTCTATTTTGTTTGTTATATCTGGCATAGTTTTGTTCTCTATTTTGTTTGTTATATCTGGCATGGTTTTGTTCTCTAACTTGTTTGTTATATCTGGCGCAGTTTTGTTCTCTATTTTGTTTGTTATATCTTGCATGGTTTTGTTCTCTAACTTGTTTGTTATATTTGGCATGGTTTTGTTCTCTATCTTGTCTGTTATATCTGACAAGGTTTTGTTCTTTAACTTGTTTTTATATCTGGCATGGTTTTGCAGATTTATTCAAATGTTCTGATTGTATTTTACGAAATAATAATCAGATATCAGAATCATGGTTTCTATCGTAGCTCGTGTTGCGTTCTTGTCGATCTCAAGTAGAAAGTTTTCACCAGCAAGTTCAATGTATGCAAGTTTTTCACGTGCAAGTTTTTACATGTAAGGTTTTATCGTGTAAGGTTTTCAAGTGAAAGGTTTTCAAATGTTTTCACTTGTAAGGTTTTCACATGTAAGGTTTCACATGCAAGGTTTTTACAAGTAAGATTTTCACTTTATTCATATGTAAGATTTTGACGTGTAAGGTTTTCACTTGTAAGGTTTTCATGAGTATAATTTATACATGTAAGATTTTAACATGTATGATTTTCCTGTGTAAGGTTTTCACTTGTAAGGTTTTCACGTGTAATCTTGTAAGGTTTCCACGTGTAAAGTTTTCATACACAAGGTTTTAACGTGCAAGGTTTTCATATGAAAGGTTTCAATGTCTAAGGTTAAATTTAAGAAACTCCATGTAGTGGGTGGTTGAAGTGAAGGTGCCTGCTAGAGAAGATTTATCGACGAGGCAATTAAATATTTTCTATCATCATCATCATCATCATCATCATCCCACCACCACCATCATCATAACCCAGCCAAAACGTGTCACATCAGTACAAAAGAACATTTCATACAAAAGTTTTTAGTTCCCACGTTTTGTAGAAAAGTTAGTGTACTTGAAGATTTAACTCTAAGGCTGTGAAGACTCTACAAAAAACAGGGTAAAAGTCTGTGAAGACTCCACAAAACACAGGGTAAAAGTCTGTGAAGACTCCACAAAAAACAGGGTAAAAGTCTGTGAAGACTCCACAAAACACAGGGTAAAAGTCTGTGAAGACTCCACAAAACATAGGGTAAAAGTCTGTGTTTACACAATACAACACAGTGTGATTGTCTGTGAAAACATAACACCAAAAGCTAAAAGTCTGTGAAGGCACAACACACCACAGGGTAAAAGTCTGTGAAGACACAACACCACAGGCTAAAATATCTACGAAGACACAACACAACACAGGATAAAAGTCTGTGAAGACACAACACCATAGGCTAAAATATCTACGAAGACACAACACAACACAGGATAAAAGTCTGTGAAGACACAACACCATAGGCTAAAATATCTACGAAGACACAACACAACACAGGATAAAAGTCTGTGAAGACACAACACCACAGGCTAAAATATCTACGAAGACACAACACAACACAGGATAAAAGTCTGTGAAGACACAATACAACACAGGGTAAAAGTCTGTGAAGACACGACAAAACGCAGCAGTAGAATCTTTTATGAACAACAAAAACATCCGGGGACGTATGTGAAACAGAAAAATAGAGACTACACAAGTACACCGTGCTGAAAGAACTACACGGCCAAGATGCTGATTTCTTACAGCAGCAGTTTGGCTTTCAGCTACATAAGACTCCTTCTGCTGATTTCTTACAGCAGAAATTTGACTTTCAGATACATAAGACTCCTTCTGCTGATTTCTTGCAGCAGCAGTTTGGCTTTTAGATACATAAGACTCCTGCTGATTTCTTACAGCAGCAGTTTGGCTTTCAGATACATAAGACTCCTTCTGCTGATTTCTTACAGCAGCAGTTTGGCTTTCAGCTACACAAGACTCCAGCTGCTGATTTCTTACAGCAGCAGTTTGGCTTTCAGCTACATAGGACTCCTTTTGCTTTTTTCTGGCACTCAGTAATAATATCACTGACATTTCCAATAGTAGTCACGGACATTCACATCTTTTCCTCTACCACACATTCAACAAGACAGAGGGACAGAATAACAGAGAGATGGAGAGAGAGAAAGAGAGAGAGAACGAGAGAGAGAGAAGAGTCATCATATTCACACACACACACACACACATAAATCTAACATTAAAATAATTAACTAATTTTTAAAATAGCATATTTAAAAATTACCTCACAGGTGTGAATGTTTTATTCCTTCTGTCATTCAATCTCTTAGTAGCATAATAATGAGTTATTAAACATCTCACACAGCTCATACAAGCACACAATAATGAATTGTTAAACATCTCAGACAGTTCTTACACGCGCAATAATGAGTTGACAAACCCGTGTGACAGCTCTTACCAGAACAATAATTAGATAATAAACCCGTGTGACAGCTCTTAACAGAACAATAATGAGATGATAAACCTGTCTGACAGCTCTTAACAGAACAATAATGAGATGATAAACCTGTCTGAAACTCTTAACAGAACAATAATGAGATGATAAACCTGTCTGACAGCTCTTAACAGAACAATAATGAGATGATAAACCTGTCTGACAGCTCTTAACAGAACAATAATGAGATGATAAACCTGTCTGACAGCTCTTAACAGAACAATAATGAGATGATAAACCTGTCTGACAGCTCTTACCTGCACAATAATGAGATGATAAACCCGTCTGACAGCTCTTAACAGAACAATAATGAGATGATAAACCTGTCTGACAGCTCTTACCTGCACAATAATGAGATGATAAACATGTCTGACAGCTCTTACATGCACAATAATGAGATGATAAACCCGTCTGACAGCTCTTACCTGCACAATAATGAGATGATAAACATGTCTGACAGCTCTTACCTGCACAATAATGAGATGATAAACCCGTCTGACAGCTCTTACAAGCACAATAATGAGATGATAAACCCGTCTGATAGCTCTTACAAGCACAATAATGCTATGATAAACCTGTCTGACAGCTCTTACAAGCACAATAATGCTATGATAAACCTGTCTGACAGCTCTTACAAGCACAATAATGAGATGATAAACCCGTCTGATAGCTCTTACAAGCACAATAATGCTATGATAAACCCATCTGACAGCTCTTACCTGCACAATAATGAGATGATAAACCTGTCTGACAGCTCTTACCTGCACAATGAAGCATGTGAGATAAAAGTCACGTACGTGCAGGAACAACTAACGAGAACTGTTCGTTTGAAATGATGAACTCATTTACCTCTTTCTCTCTCTCCTTCTCTCTTTCTTTTCCTTCTCTCTCTCTCTCTCTCTCTTTTCCAAAGTCCCTGCTATCAGACATAGGATGTCATGTCCTTCCATAACCCTGGATCCCTAGTCCCATCTCAACAGGCTTGTCACTGAGCATTTCCCGTGACAAGATACTAAACCATCAGACAACTTTTCTCTCTGTCTACCTCTGTCTCTTCTACCTTCCATCCTCCTTGTTGCCATCTGGTGATCTAGCCTGCCTGCCCTTCAGATAAGCTCCTAAATCAGGAATTATCTAACTCATTTATCAAGTGCGTACAACCTCCTTGAGTCCTTGACCCCATTTTGCTAGATCATAAAGATCTGATGAGAACTGAAGCAATGTACTCGCAAAGGTTTTATGACAGATCATCAACCTACTGTCTCTGACGAATTCTTTTAGTAAAACAAAACGCTCTGAAATGTGTAGACCGAAAGAAAAGCAAAGTTGTGGAAAATAGAAACACAGGAAAGAAAGGAATTAGAGAGATACAAACTCAGCCTTCTCTAACAAAACATAGAGTAACTGGGAACAAGAGAGATATGTCAGAGAGAACGGGAACCTGAGTGAATGAATGAATGAATGAATGATCTTTATTTTTAAAGAGTAAAGAATTGGGCACGCAGGCTCGTCTTACATTCTGCCCTTCATCACTCCATCTTTCATTCTTCCCACACACTCGATTTAATACAAGTATGCAAATTACATTAGGAAAAGAAAACACATCAACAGAGTGTAAGATTAAACTATTACATTCACAGTAAAATTGGCGAACTACTTTGCGAGCCCTATGTGACGTTTAGCGGCACGGGGAGGATATAAGATATAAGATTCACAGTAAAAGAGAAGTAATTAACCTAATAAAACGGCTCTCACACACGCACACACACAGACATATAAATAAGAAAAAATATTTTTTCAGTACAGATCTTCTAACATATATTTTTTAACAAGCATTAAAATAATTTCAAACAATATCTAACAAGTTACTTTTTGAACTATGTCATTTTAATACTTGATAGCTGTGGAGTCAAGGATTGAGAGAATGCTGGTTATTCTATCGAGGCATATAATTACAAGCAAGTAAATAATGGAAACGGTTTGAGTTAAAGAATGAAGTATTACTAGTGGATTTTAATTGGTAGGGGAGGGTGTTCCAGAGTTGTACTGCAGAGTATGCAAGGCTTTTCCTGTACAGATCAATCCTGGGTTTAGGAAAAAGACAGTTTTTTAAACACTGGCTATATGTAAACACTAACCACAAGTAAGGCGGGGCATTGTGCAACAGAATTCTGTAAACAAACTTAACTTTGTTAAAAATGACTTTATATCTGAAGGGTAGAATTTTTAGTTTTTTGTGCTTATCTGCACTCTGTACTGGGAGTTTGTCCAAATCAGATTTAATGCTCGTTTGTGAAGTGAATGGAGCCTTTTTTTTTTGTTTGTTTGAGACTGGGATTACATACCAGATTGTGGAACAGTAATCTAAGTGTGTTTGTATATGTGATATGTAAGACTATAGAAGACTATCTTTCTAGTGTTTTTATCAATAAAGTGTTTTATTTTGGCTAATTGGTAAACTTTTTGTGCAATCAAGTTTGTTAGGTCATGTAAGTGAGAATTCAAAGTTAAATGTTGATCAATGATGAGTCCTAGAGTTTTATGTTCATGAACGTTTTCTATTTTGTGTAGTTCCAGTCAAAAGCTGTAGTGAGAGAATGAGAACCTGAGTGATAGGGTACAAGAGACATGTGAGAGAATGGGAACCTGAGTGATTAGGTACACGAGATATGTGAGAGAATGGGAACCTGAGTGATTAGGTACAAGAGACATGTGAGAGAATGGGAACCTGAGTGATTAGGTACAAGAGACATGTGAGAGAATGTGAACCTGAGTGATGGCCTGGTTATAGAAGACTATATGTAACTGAAGACGGTGAGGATAGCAAGAAATTAAAAAGAATGAACAAAGACTGTAAAATAACAAATGCTGAAATATGATTTGTTTCGCTCTGTCAATGGGTAAGTCACTGTTTTCGCTTAGCCATCTCTTGCTGTGTCTTTATATTGGTTCCTACAGTCCATTCCTTCCCCTTTCAACCTTCTTCTTCCTAATTGATACATGTCAGCAATCCACTGCAATGGGATGCAAGTTATGAGAGTCCACGACCTAAATTACTTGGGCGTAACGTTTGATCGATGGTTGTCCTGCGCCGATACACTGACAGTGTCACACAACTAGCACGAAAAGGACTAGTGTCATTAAGGCATTTATTAAGTGATACTTGTACGGCTAATGCAGACATTGGTGATAGCTGTGGATACTTGTACGGCTAATGCAGACATTGGTGAAAGCAGTGGATAATTCCACAGCTAATGCAGACATTGGTGATAGCAGTGGATAATTCCACAGCTAATGCAGACATTGGTGATAGCAGTGGATACTTCCACAGCTAATGCAGACATTGGTGATAGCAGTGGATACTTGCACAGCTAATGCAGACATTGGTGATAGCAGTGGATAATTCCACAGCTAATGCAGACATTGGTGATAGCAGTGGATACTTCCACAGCTAATGCAGACATTGGTGATAGCAGTGGATACTTGCACAGCTAATGCAGACATTGGTGATAGCAGTGGATACTTCCACAGCTAATGCAGACATTGGTGATAGCAGTGGATACTTCCACAGCTAATGCAGACATTGGTGATAGCAGTGGATACTTCCACAGCTAATGCAGACATTGGTGATAGCAGTGGATACTTCCACAGCTAATGCAGACATTAGTGATAGCAGTGGATACTTCCACAGCTAATGCAGACATTGGTGATAGCAGTGGTCGACTAGAGGCTTGGGCTGCCGACCTTATCCAGAAACTAAATTGATAACTGGGAGAAATTCACAAAGAAGCTACGGGGACTGTCCTGGGTTGCACAAAAGACACTCTCATTGTGACCGTGCTAGGCCTACCTGGCCTGGGGATCAGGCACAAAGTTGTACAGGTCAAGGCTCTTCTCACTGAGGTCAGCAACACCGCTCATCTCCTGTATAAATTACTGCCAGTAGTTACTTATTTGTCATAATTAGAGGTCTAATTAATTCATTAGATTAATCAAGTTATTGTGGTCCATTAACCAAGTTACTACTATTGTTTGACTAAGTTATTGTGGTCCATTAACCAAGTTACTACTATTGTTTGACTAAGTTATTGTGGTCCATTAACCAAGTTACTACTATTGTTTGATTAAGTTATTGTGGTCCATTAACCAAGTTACTACTATTGTTTGATTAAGTTATTGTGGTCCATTAACCAAGTTACTACTATTGTTTGACTAAGTTATTGTGGTCGATTAACCAAGTTATTACTATTGTTTGACTAAGTTATTGTGGTCCATTAACCAAGTTACTACTATTGTTTGACTAAGTTATTGTGGTCGATTAACCAAGTTATTACTATTGTTTGACTAAGTTATTGTGGTCGATTAACCAAGTTACTACTATTGTTTGACTAAGTTATTGTGGTCGATTAATTAAGTTATTTTTCTTCCTTGATGAAGTTTGTGTGGTTACTTGATGAAGTTATTGTATTTGGTTACTGCAGTCCATTTCTTCCCCTTTCAACCTTCTTCTTCCTAACTGATACATGTCAGCAATCCACTGCAATGGGATGCAAGTTATGAGAGTCCACGACCTAAATTACTTGGGTGTAACGTTTGATGGATGGTTGTCTTGCGCCGACACACTGACAGTGTCACACAACTAGCACGAAAGGGACTAGTGTCTTTAAGGCATTTATTAAGTGAGAAATCCAACAGTGGGTATTTGCACGGCTAATGCAGTCATTGGTGATAGAAGTGGATACTTGTACGGCTAATGCAGTCATTGGTGATAGAAGTGGATACTTGCACGGCTAATGCAGACATTGGTGATAGCAGTGGATACTTGCACGGCTAATGCAGACATTGGTGATAGAAGTGGATACTTCCACAGCTAATGCAGACATTGGTGATAGCAGTGGATACTTCCACAGCTAATGCAGACATTGGTGATAGCAGTGGATACTTCCACAGATAATGCAGACGTTGGTGATAGCAATGGATACTTCCACAGCTAATGCAGACATTAGTGATAGCAGTGGTCGACTAGAGGCTTGGGCTGCCGACCTTATCCAGAAACTAAATTGATAACTGGGAGAAATTCACAAAGAAGCTACGGGGACTGTCCTGGGTTGCACAAAAGACACTCGCACTGTGACCGTGCTAGGCCTACCTGACCTGGGGATCAGGCACAAAGTTGTACAGGTCAAGGCTCTTCTCACTGAGGTCAGCAACACCGCTCATCTCCTGTATAAATTACTGCCAGTAGTTACTTATTTGTCATAATTAGAGGTCTAATTAATTCATTAGATTAATCAAGTTATTGTGGTCCATTAACCAAGTTACTACTATTGTTTGACTAAGTTATTGTGGTCCATTAACCAAGTTACTACTATTGTTTGACTAAGTTATTGTGGTCCATTAACCAAGTTACTACTATTGTTTGATTAAGTTATTGTGGTCCATTAACCAAGTTACTACTATTGTTTGATTAAGTTATTGTGGTCCATTAACCAAGTTACTACTATGTTTGACTAAGTTATTGTGGTCGATTAACCAAGTTATTACTATTGTTTGACTAAGTTATTGTGGTCCATTAACCAAGTTACTACTATTGTTTGACTAAGTTATTGTGGTCGATTAACCAAGTTACTACTATTGTTTGACTAAGTTATTGTGGTCGATTAACCAAGTTACTACTATTGTTTGACTAAGTTATTGTGGTCCATTAATTAATTTACTACTATTGTTTGACTAAGTTATTGTGGTCGATTAACCAAGTTATTACTATTGTTTGACTAAGTTATTGTGGTCCATTAACCAAGTTACTACTATTGTTTGACTAAGTTATTGTGGTCGATTAACCAAGTTATTACTATTGTTTGACTAAGTTATTGTGGTCGATTAACCAAGTTACTACTATTGTTTGACTAAGTTATTGTGGTCGATTAATTAAGTTATTTTTCTTCCTTGATGAAGTTTGTGTGGTTACTTGATGAAGTTATTGTATTTGGTTACTCAGGATATTGAAGCCGACTTATCATATTATTGTGGTTGCTTATGCTTATAATTAATCAAGTTGTTGTAGATGACTGATCAAGTTATTGTGGTCGATTAATCAAGTCACTGTGAAAGATTGATCGAATCATAATGTTTACTTAAGTCAAACATTGTGGCTAGTTGTGTCAGTATTTCTGGTCAGATACTTCCTTCATTGTGGTTAGTTAAGTGAGTCATTGTGATTAGTTAAGTCAGTCATTGTGGTCAGTTAAGTCAGTCATTGTGGTCAGTTGTTGGTCACTGTTATTTAAACCAGTCATTGTGGTTAGTTAAGCCAGTCATTGTGGTTAGTTAAGCCAGTCATTGTGGTTAGTTAAGTCAGTCATTGTGGCCAGTTAAGTCAGTCATTGTGGTCAGTTAAGTCAGTCATTGTGGTTAGTTAAGTCAGTCATTGTGGTTATTTAAGCCAGTCATTGTGGTTAGTTAAGCCAGTCATTGTGATTATTTAAGTACATCATTGTGGTTAGTTAAGTCAGTCATTGTGTTTAGTTAAGTCAGTCATTGTGGTTAGTTAAGTCAGTCATTGTGGTTAGTTAAGTCAGTCATTGTGGTTAGTTAAGTCAGTCATTGTGGTTAGTTAAGTCAGTCATTGTGGTTAGTTAAGTCAGTCATTGTGGTTAGTTAAGTCAGTCATTTTGGTTAGTTAAGCTGCTCACTGTGATCAGTTACATCGTTTATGATCAGTTAAATCATTATGATGTAATAAATCATAATGATCAGTTAAATTAGTCATAATCAGTTAAGTCAGCCACTG
Organism: Achatina immaculata; assembly: GCA_009760885.1. Taxonomy (NCBI): domain Eukaryota; kingdom Metazoa; phylum Mollusca; class Gastropoda; order Stylommatophora; family Achatinidae; genus Lissachatina; species Lissachatina immaculata. The sequence continues at coordinate 6,829,875 of CM019693.1, forward strand.
TGGTCCATTAAACCAGTCTCATATGTGTAAACATTAGACATGAGAGAAGCTACTTAGCACAACAATGTTTAGAAACTTGCACAGACATCTAACATCTTCTCCATGAAGCTGTCTCCTACAGTGTATAGTGCCAGTTCTCTGGTAGAAAGACAGAAAAGTGGGGAACTGGAACTGACAGTCATAGAGACAAAATAGAAAACTTATTTCAACCTTTAAAACAAAATAAAAATCTTATTTCCTTTATAAACTCAACATAAATGATGATCTTTGACTTGTTTTTATTTCGCTGAGACCTGTTACTGGTTTTGTGAACATCTAGCAAGGTGCAGCTGACTAATATAAATCTGGAAGTGATAATTATGGTGAACATAAGTTTATTTAGATTCTAGTCTGATAAAGTATTTATTGACCTTCGCCTGATAACACACGAGTTCCTCCAATGCTAATAGCTGCAACAAAATAGATCATTTGATCATAAAATTGTATATGTATACCGACATACTAATATAGGGAAACCATAAACTGCAACCAAATGTAAGCAAAATATCACAAGTGACCATCAGTCCTATAAACAAAGAAATATGTCCACTGCATTTTTTCTTCATTAAAAGACAATTTAGTTGAGTGTATAATATTTTAATTATATTATAACTGCTCACTTCGCACAAAAACATCAGAAACTTCATTATACAGTTAAACAAATAAACTAAAAAACTAAAATAAAATGTTTTGATCTTCTCAAAGTCCTTTTCTGTAGTGCACTGTGTGAGGACATGACCTAACGTGTCAGTGTTACACAGTGCAGATGAACCATCTTATTGCTTCATTTTCTAGTGAAATTAGTTTGACTCGTTCAAATGACATACGAAAGTACTCGGTGATGTATATAGGTCTCAGATATTTCCAGATAACAGCAGGTCATTTCTCAATGAGGTCATGATCTCAACAATTTGATCAATTTAAAGGTTATCCAGAAATTAATGCCAGAAATTAAACAAGTAGTTCATCCATTCACTGTAAACTGACAGTCATTATGTTTAGTTAAGTCAGTCATTGTGGTTAGTTAAGTCAGTCATTGTGGTTAGTTAAGTCAGTCATTGTGGTTAGTTAAGTCAGTCATTGTGGTTAGTTAAGTCAGTCATTGTGGTTAGTTAAGTCAGTCATTGTGGTTAGTTAAGTCAGTCATTTTGGTTAGTTAAGCTGCTCACTGTGATCAGTTACATCGTTTATGATCAGTTAAATCATTATGATGTAATAAATCATAATGATCAGTTAAATTAGTCATAATCAGTTAAGTCAGCCACTGTGGTCCATTAAACCAGTCTCATATGTGTAAACATTAGACATGAGAGAAGCTACTTAGCACAACAATGTTTAGAAACTTGCACAGACATCTAACATCTTCTCCATGAAGCTGTCTCCTACAGTGTATAGTGCCAGTTCTCTGGTAGAAAGACAGAAAAGTGGGGAACTGGAACTGACAGTCATAGAGACAAAATAGAAAACTTATTTCAACCTTTAAAACAAAATAAAAATCTTATTTCCTTTATAAACTCAACATAAATGATGATCTTTGACTTGTTTTTATTTCGCTGAGACCTGTTACTGGTTTTGTGAACATCTAGCAAGGTGCAGCTGACTAATATAAATCTGGAAGTGATAATTATGGTGAACATAAGTTTATTTAGATTCTAGTCTGATAAAGTATTTATTGACCTTCGCCTGATAACACACAGAGTTCCTCCAATGCTAATAGCTGCAACAAAATAGATCATTTGATCATAAAATTGTATATGTATACCGACATACTAATATAGGGAAACCATAAACTGCAACCAAATGTAAGCAAAATATCACAAGTGACCATCAGTCCTATAAACAAAGAAATATGTCCACTGCATTTTTTCTTCATTAAAAGACAATTTAGTTGAGTGTATAATATTTTAATTATATTATAACTGCTCACTTCGCACAAAAACATCAGAAACTTCATTATACAGTTAAACAAATAAACTAAAAAACTAAAATAAAATGTTTTGATCTTCTCAAAGTCCTTTTCTGTAGTGCACTGTGTGAGGACATGACCTAACGTGTCAGTGTTACACAGTGCAGATGAACCATCTTATTGCTTCATTTTCTAGTGAAATTAGTTTGACTCGTTCAAATGACATACGAAAGTACTCGGTGATGTATATAGGTCTCAGATATTTCCAGATAACAGCAGGTCATTTCTCAATGAGGTCATGATCTCAACAATTTGATCAATTTAAAGGTTATCCAGAAATTAATGCCAGAAATTAAACAAGTAGTTCATCCATTCACTGTGTTTAGTTAAGTCAGTCATTGTGGTTAGTTAAGTCAGTCATTGTGGTTAGTTAAGTCAGTCATTGTGGTTAGTTAAGTCAGTCATTGTGGTTAGTTAAGTCAGTCATTGTGGTTAGTTAAGTCAGTCATTGTGGTTAGTTAAGTCAGTCATTTTGGTTAGTTAAGCTGCTCACTGTGATCAGTTACATCGTTTATGATCAGTTAAATCATTATGATGTAATAAATCATAATGATCAGTTAAATTAGTCATAATCAGTTAAGTCAGCCACTGTGGTCCATTAAACCAGTCTCATATGTGTAAACATTAGACATGAGAGAAGCTACTTAGCACAACAATGTTTAGAAACTTGCACAGACATCTAACATCTTCTCCATGAAGCTGTCTCCTACAGTGTATAGTGCCAGTTCTCTGGTAGAAAGACAGAAAAGTGGGGAACTGGAACTGACAGTCATAGAGACAAAATAGAAAACTTATTTCAACCTTTAAAACAAAATAAAAATCTTATTTCCTTTATAAACTCAACATAAATGATGATCTTTGACTTGTTTTTATTTCGCTGAGACCTGTTACTGGTTTTGTGAACATCTAGCAAGGTGCAGCTGACTAATATAAATCTGGAAGTGATAATTATGGTGAACATAAGTTTATTTAGATTCTAGTCTGATAAAGTATTTATTGACCTTCGCCTGATAACACACAGAGTTCCTCCAATGCTAATAGCTGCAACAAAATAGATCATTTGATCATAAAATTGTATATGTATACCGACATACTAATATAGGGAAACCATAAACTGCAACCAAATGTAAGCAAAATATCACAAGTGACCATCAGTCCTATAAACAAAGAAATATGTCCACTGCATTTTTTCTTCATTAAAGACAATTTAGTTGAGTGTATAATATTTTAATTATATTATAACTGCTCACTTCGCACAAAAACATCAGAAACTTCATTATACAGTTAAACAAATAAACTAAAAAACTAAAATAAAATGTTTTGATCTTCTCAAAGTCCTTTTCTGTAGTGCACTGTGTGAGGACATGACCTAACGTGTCAGTGTTACACAGTGCAGATGAACCATCTTATTGCTTCATTTTCTAGTGAAATTAGTTTGACTCGTTCAAATGACATACGAAAGTACTCGGTGATGTATATAGGTCTCAGATATTTCCAGATAACAGCAGGTCATTTCTCAATGAGGTCATGATCTCAACAATTTGATCAATTTAAAGGTTATCCAGAAATTAATGCCAGAAATTAAACAAGTAGTTCATCCATTCACTGTAAACTGACAGTCATTATTCTAGTTACACTAATTGTTACAGACTGAAACTGTCTCCGGTCATGAATTATTTACAATTTTCTCTTTTCATTGTAAGTATTTTAAAGTACATGTTTCTCTCTGAAGTTTTCACAGTTTAGTTTACATGTTTTCTCTCAAGTTCCCACAGTTTGGTTCACATTTATATATATATATAACTTGATTAAATCTACTGCTTCTAATTTCTTCACAGAATGTCCTTCCAGTATCATTTAATTTGTCTTCAACATTTTCCTATTAATGATGAAGATAAGTGTGATAGTGGCTAGTTAAGTCAGTCATTGTGTTTAGTTAAGTCAGTCAGTGTGGTCAGTTAAGTCAGTCATTGTGGTCAGTTAAGTCATTCATTGTGGTCAGTTAAGTCAGTCAATGTGATTAGTTAAGTCAGTCATTGTGGTTATTTAAGCCAGTCATTGTGGTTAGTTAAGCCAGTCATTGTGATTATTTAAGTACATCATTGTGGGTAGTTAAGCCAGTCATTGTGTTAGTTAAGTCAGTCATTGTGGTTAGTTAAGCCAGTCATTGTGGTTAGTTAAGTAAGTCATTGTGGTTAGTTAAGCCAGTCATTGTGGTTAGTTAAGTCAGTCATTGTGGTTAGTTAAGCCAGTCATTGTGGTTAGTTAAGCCAGTCATTTTGGTTAGTTAAGCTGCTCACTGTGATCAGTTACATCGTTTATGATCAGTTAAATCATTATGATGTAATAAATCATAATGATCAGTTAAATTAGTCATAATCAGTTAAGTCAGCCACTGTGGTCCATTAAACCAGTCTCATATGTGTAAACATTAGACATGAGAGAAGCTACTTAGCACAACAATGTTTAGAAACTTGCAAAGACATCTAACATCTTCTCCATGAAGCTGTCTCCTACAGTGTATAGTGCCAGTTCTCTGGTAGGAAGACAGAAAAAGTGGGGAGCTGGAACTAACAGTCATAGAGACAAAATAGAAAACTTATTTCAACCTTTAAAACAAAATAAAAATCTTATTTCCTTTATAAACTCAACATAAATGATGATCTTTGACTTGTTTTTATTTCGCTGAGACCTGTTACTGGTTTTGTGAACATCTAGCAAGGTGCAGCTGACTAATATAAATCTGGAAGTGATAATTATGGTGAACATAAGTTTATTTAGATTCTAGTCTGATAAAGTATTTATTGACCTTCGCGTGATAACACACAGAGTTCCTCCAATGCTAATAGCTGCAACAAAATAGATCATTTGATCATAAAATTGTATATGTATACCGACATACTAATATAGGGAAACCATAAACTGCAACCAAATGTAAGCAAAATATCACAAGTGACCATCAGTCCTATAAACAAAGAAATATGTCCACTGCATTTTTTCTTCATTAAAAGACAATTTAGTTGAGTGTATAATATTTTAATTATATTATAACTGCTCACTTCGCACAAAAACATCAGAAACTTCATTATACAGTTAAACAAATAAACTAAAAAACTAAAATAAAATGTTTTGATCTTCTCAAAGTCCTTTTCTGTAGTGCACTGTGTGAGGACATGACCTAACGTGTCAGTGTTACACAGTGTAGATGAACCATTTTATTGTTTCATTTTCTAGTGAAATTAGTTTGACTCGTTCAAATGACATATGAAAGTACTCGGTGATGTATATAGGTCTCAGATATTTCCAGATAACAGCAGGTCATTTCTCAATGAGGTCATGATCTCAACAATTTGATCAATTTAAAGGTTATCCAGAAATTAATGCCAGAAATTAAACAAGTAGTTCATCCATTCACTGTAAACTGACAGTCATTATTCTAGTTACACTAATTGTTACAGACTGAAACTGTCTCCGGTCATGAATTATTTACAATTTTCTCTTTCATTGTAAGTATTTTAAAGTACATGTTTCTCCCCAAAGTTTTCACAATTTAGTTCACATATTTTCTCTCAAGTTCCCACAGTTTGGTTCACATATATATATATATATCTATATAACTTGATTAAATCTACTGCTTCTAATTTCTTCACAGAATGTCCTTCCAGTATCATTTAATTTGTCTTCAACATTTTCCTATTAATGATGAAGATAAGTGTGATAGTGGCTGCAGTAAAACTGATTTTAGTAGAACAGAGTAGGCTGCAGTTTTATAAAAAAGATGACAGAGGAAGCTGCCGGAACAATACTTCTGCTGAAGAACTTTGTCCTAATAATGTCCAGAATTCTTCTAAAATGTTGACATGAATATCTTGAAGTTTACTCGTAAGTTTTAGTATGATTATTTGTAAGTCACAAAAATTATATCACAAATATGTTGAATTATTGAACTATGTTTTCATTAAAGTTTCATCCTCAGCAACAACACACATTTACACTTTCACTTTTTTTTAGAAATATTAATGTCAGAAAAAGTGATTTATCCATGCTCAATCAGCCGTGATGTGACAATTCCATACTCAATCAGCCGTGGATGTGACATAGTAGTTGTTGGCAGCTTGGTTGACACGGTCTCTGTTCTTTGCAAGGATATAACTGTATGGATATGGCTGTACTGGAGCAGAAACATCATCCAGTTGTTTCATCTGTGGTAGAAACAGACAGAAATAAATGTATCATTTGACAAAATAGAAGAAATAAATATTAGCCAAGAAAAACAATAGAAAGAGAGAGAAATGAATGCATCACCTTGTAAAATCAAAGAAAAAAATAGTCAGGAAATGTGGTAGAAATAGACAGAAATAAATGTATCACTGACAAAATAGAAGAAAGAAATATTAGTCAGTATAGACAGATGACTGAACAACAACCAGTCTCACGGGTGATCAGGAAAAGGAGATGGACATATGTTGGCCACTTGATGAGAAGAAATGAGCAGAGAATCCCAAAACAAGCTATCAAGTGGAACACAACAGGCCGAAGAAAAAGGGGCAGACCGCGTGAAACTCTGAAGAGAACATTATTAAGAGAGGCCAAGTTAACAGGCATAAAATCCTTTGATGAGGTTGAAAGACTCGCCGAAGACAGGAAAAATTGGCGAACTACTTTGCGAGCCCTATGTGACGTCTAACGGCACGGGAAGGATATAAGATATAAGATATAAGATAAGATATATTGTAGAAATAAGCATATCACATCTAAAAATTGAAGAAAGAAATGTCAAGAAATATTTTTAAAGTTTGTTAATGAACATAAAAACATATTTTTAATTGATTCTTTTTTCAAAATTTTGTATAATTTCTACGTTACAATTGGTTCGGTTGTTTATGTCATACAAATGACGGAACTCTTCGTGACAGAGTATAAGATGGTGGAGTTATATCCTGCCCACAATACTTTAAATTAAAAGTCACTGAACTTGAACCTTTGGTTGCCTCAGTCTTGAAGTGCTAGGTATAGTTCTACAGTCCAGTGTAAAGACAGTGTGAAAGTCGTATTTTGAGAAAACTATCAAATACAAAATAAATACCTCTTCTTTAGTCAAACTCCAACCGTTAGCAGCCCCCATGTTGTCGTCCAGCTGTGCTAGAGTTCTTGCTCCTATGACGACTGACGGGACAATGACTTTCTGTAGCAACCAGCGAAGTGCCACCTGGGGTATGCTACGTCCTGGAACACGCAAGTGATAGAGATGATATATGACAAATGATATATAACATGTAGCTCGACATGTACACATCAGATATATAATAAATACATTACTTATAGTCTACCATTCATAATAAGTGTGAGAACAAGGGAGGTAAGAAAGCATGGATATACAGAGAAAAAATGTGGTTAGAGAATAATGGAATGATAGAACTACTCCTACATCTTCAAATCTGATGTGCTAGTAGGACCAACAATTGCCTGGTCACAAGACTCCAGACAACAGCATTCTATTTAAGATGATTTGTGGTCTAGTGAATAGAACACTGATCTTTCAAAGCCACTGGTGAAGGTTCTATTACCTGTATATTTTAACACTTCACTGGAAATGAAAACATTTTGCTTAATCTACCACTATCATGGAATTTCAGAAAATTAGAGTGAAAAAAATGTTACTTTGGACTTTGCTTGCTCACTGAAGAAGAATTATGTATGCATGCAGGAAAATCTCTACTATAGAGAGTGGAACAACAATACAACTCCTTCAGATCATCAGAGTAAGTACCCCCCCCCCCCTCAGACAAGTGTTTCGGCCCTATTAAACTCCTGACACTGTAAGCGGGGTGGGCCCCTCTGGGTCATGACTCCCAGAGGTCTTGTGATTTGTTGCTTTTTTCGTCCCGGGATTGAGATGGCACTGCACTTTGAAGTGCGTCTTAAGCAATTTTAGCTACGGAGACTGGTATTGGTTGTGACAAACGAAACCATTTATATAACAATAACAGACCAATAACATGGTCATTAGAAAACAAAATTTGTCTTGGAGGTCTTGACTGCAGGTAAAACTTACCTTTCTTTTTAGCAATAGCCTCCACTGTATCTAAAATGTCAAAGGTCTTGTTATCAAAACTTGACCAATCTGGTGCAGCTTCCATGGCGATGGCTGTTTTCTCAGCAACTGCTCCAAGTCTTCCCTCTGCTGGCTTGAGTCCACGTTTGACTTTTCCAGTTAACAATCCCCTAATTTAGAGACAGAGAAAGAGTTAACAACCCCCTAATTCAGAGACAGAGAAAGAGTTAACCCCACAAAACATGATGCATACACTGGAGACAACAAAACTATAAGGTTGTTAACAGGTCATTAGTTTGAAAGCAGGACTTTCTTGAAAAAAATTAATGTTTTCTGTCAATGTTTTCTTGTAAATATATTAGCCTCCTTGCAGAATTATGATCAGACTGACTTTTCTTAATAATATTTTCTTTTTCTAGTCATATTTTACCCTGCATTATCAGTTTCCTTAATCATATTTTACCCTGCACCATCAGTTTCCTTAATCATATTTTACCCTGCATCATCAGTTTCCTTAATTATATTTTATCCTGCACCATCAGTTTCCTTAATCATATTTTACCCTGTATCATCAGAATTGGTTTACTTTATCAACAGCTGTTCCTTCTACATATATTTTTCCTTCTTGGTTAATGGGAAATTTCATAATTTTTGTTTTGTCTTTGTTAATTTCAATACCTATTTTGCTAGCCAAGGAAGACATGGAATCTGCTTTTTCCTGCATCGATTTCACATTGTCACTGGTAAGAGTTATGTCATCTGCAAAATCAAAATCTTCTATTTCGGCCCATGTACCCAATCAATGTCGGTTTTAAATGTACAGCATCTTTTCATTATAAAGTCTATGGTAATTTCAAAACCCAAAGGAGATAATATACATCCTTTTTTCACTCCTGTTTCAATCTGGAACCATTTGCTCATTCCTTCTTCTGTGTTGACTGCACAAACATATCCGTTGTAGAGATATCTAATGATGTTGAGAATTTTAGATGGTATTCCATACAGTCTTAAGATTCTCCACAGTGATTCTCTGTGTATGCTATCAAAGGCCTTTTTAAAGTCTATAAAGTTCAGTATTAATGGTTTTTGTTTTTCAATATGTTCTTCAAGTATTATTCTTAGAGTAGAGATCTGGTCGAGGCAGCTTCTCCTTTTTTGAAATCCTGCCTGTTCTTCTCTCATTGTAGTATCCACTACATCCTTAATTCTATTCAAGATCACTTTACAAAACACCTTTGACACAACTGATAGTAATGTTACACCCCTCCAGTTATTGCAGTCACTGAGGTTGCCTTTTTTTTTGGTATTTTAACAATGATTCCTTGATTCCATTTAGAAGGGACATTTTCTTCTTTCCAGATTTCATTAAACATTCTCTGTAGTTGTCTCAAGTTGTCACTGTTAATAGCTTTTAACATTTCGACTATTATTTCATCTTCACCTGCAGCTTTGTTGTTAGCCATTAGATTCACTGCTGTTTCAATTTCATTCAGTGTAACTTCATCAAAGTTGATATTTAGTTGTGAGATTGGTATATCAGTTTCAAGATTTATTAATTCATTTGGGTGTGGTCGATTAAGTATTTCTTGGAAGTGTTCAGCCCGTCTTTGCTTTTGGTCTTTACTTGATGTTAATAGGTTGCCTGTTTTGCTAAATACTGGTCTTTCTCTGGAGGTTAGCTTCTTCTGTATGTTATATAGAGTTTTGCTGTCTCCTGTTTTTGCTGCATTTTCTGCTTCTTTTGCCATATATTGTCCATATATTCTTTTTTGTCTCTTCTAGCTGAGCTTTTTGCTTTATTATCTAGTTCTTTGTGTGTTGCTTTTGCCAAAACTTTTCCAAGATCTGTCTTTATATTCAACATGGCTGATTTGGCTGCTCATCTTTCAGTATTACAAATAGCTACAACTAATGAAATGGAAGTGTCTGCGTAATAAGATATTCCACTGTGAAAGCAACAGTTACCTCATGATGATGATGATGATGATGCGGTTACCCTAGGATTTGTATAAATCAAAATCTGGAAACTGAAGTAGGACACCAACTTTCCTGATCATCAAAGGCCAGTTCTCCTTTTCTCAACCCACCCCAGACCATAGGTAAATGTATCAACATTCTTTTTATATCTACACTCAACCCACCCCAGACCATAGGTAAATGTATCAACATTCTTTTTATGTCAACACTTAACCAGGTCTGGCTCGATCTCCAAAATGTCAATATGCTTAGCTACAGTCATACTCACTTAATATCACATCGCTTTATGTCACAACCCGGATATTGTCACAGAAATGTGTATCCCCTGCCAACCCCCATAAGCTTATTCCCACAAATCGGTTAATGTCACAGTATTTTTGCGACCCGGAGGAGTTAAAGACCCTGCCGTATATCAGAAAATGGGCGAGTACAAGCTACGTATAAACATCTCAGAAAGCTTTATCATCTTCGAGACTCATCAAAGAAGGGGCCGACCGTTTAATCACCGAGTACCTGCGCATCAACCTTTTGAACATGTGGGCATCAAAACTCACGTTGTGTGAATGAAAGGCTTACCACGGTGGCACTTTCGTGATTAAAATCTGACTTCTTTCGGGTCATTATTTGTCTCTTATCAAGACGTAGGCGGCGTTAAGTTAGCAACGCGAGTTGACAGATGGTCAATCTCGAATCGTATAGCCGGTAAGTTCTCTCTGGTTCTCGTTGTGATAGATAATGGCTACTAAAAGCAAACGTGATGACCTTGATTTGTGCACTAAAATGGATATTCTGAAACAAGTTGATGAAAAACTTACAAGAAAGGACACAGCGGATAAATTTAAATTGACGTTTCAACTGTATCGAAATTTGTTAAAAACCGAGACAAAATTGAACTAGACTTTCACTCGTCTTTACTTAGGTCAAACTGTAAGCGAAGGCATGCGATTTCCTACATGGGTATTGAGTGTGCTCTGCTGAAATGGTTCAAACAGACACGTTCTGCACAGTTGCCTGTCTGCGGTCCTATGCTGGCAGAAATCGCAGAACGTTTTGCGAAAGAAATGGATACACCTAACTGGAAGTGTTCGAACGGCTTTCTTGAGCGTTTAAAAAAAACCGCTAAAATATAACATTTAAGGTCGCTTCAGATGAAATTGCCCGGGTTTATACCGATGTCGTTAATGACTGGATTTCGCGCATTCCAAAAATGTTGGATGTGTACAGTCCAGATGACATTTTTAACCTGGATGGAACAGGCACGTTTTATAAACTGCTACCGAACAGAACTTAATGCTTTCGTGATTAGAAGTGCCACGGTAGCAAACGAGCTGAAGATCGCTTAACAGATGTCGTGTAACATGTCTGATTAATTTATCACTACACAACGCAAAACCTTGCATTTTTTTACTACTACTACTACTACTACTACTACTACTACTACTACTACTACTACTACTACTACTACTACTGACAAGTCAGATGGTGCTTGATGTCAGTATTATCTATACTGTAAGACTAAGACTTATTGTATTTTGTGATTAACATATTTTGATATTAGTACATTTATGTCCGATGATGATAGATTTGGCTGTTTGTTTAATATAGAAACTGTGGGGCTGACGGGGGGGGGGGGGGGGGGACACACACACACACACACACATACATACACTGAACCAGTTAAAACCCTTATAATGGACCCCGTTTAATGTCACAATATTGTGACGGTCCCGACGATGTGACATTAAGTGGGTTCGACTGTATTTATATTTCTACTTATGCACATTTATTCCCAACTTTTTGAGGATGTGCAGCCAATAGAACTTGTACTGAAATAATTCTGTTTACAATTTTGTAACATGAAAAATGTCTTAAACCAAATGACTCATTTCATTTAGTAGATGATGTCACAAGATAAAATGGTCTGAACATCCATCATATCTGCTTCTTTTTATTTTACTATGATTTCTCTTGATCCTGTGGTTTTAAACATCCATTAATGTCTACATTAACTTTTATTACATGATTTAGTATTCTTTCGTTTCTTCTACTTACATGTCACATCATTCTTTGTCACTTTCTTTCTTATCCTCCTCACCCTTTCATTGCTTCCTCTTCTCTATTCATCTCTTTTGCTCTACACAAATTTATCTTTCAGTTTTTAAAAAAAATTTCATTCATATTATTTCATGTTAAGAAAAAACTGAAATTTCTGCTACCATTAAAAACATTTTATGTTTTCTATACACATGAACAGCTAACAGGTTTCAATAAATACACATGAACAGCTAACAGGTTTCAATAAATACACATGAACAGCTAACAGGTTTCAATAAATACACATGAACATCTGATAGGTTTCAATAAATACACATGAACATCTGATAGGTTTCAATAAATACACATGAACATCTGATAGGTTTCAATAAATACACATGAACAGAAGATAGGTTTCAATAAATACACATGAACATCTGATAGGTTTCAATAAATACACATGAACAGAAGATAGGTTTCAATAAACACACATGAACAGAAGATAGGTTTCAATAAATACACATGAACAGAAGATAGGTTTCAATAAATACACATGAACAGAAGATAGGTTTCAATAAACACACATGAACAGAAGATAGGTTTCAATAAATACACATGAACAGAAGATAGGTTTCAATAAATACACATGAACAGAAGATAGGTTTCAATAAATACACATGAACATCTGATAGGTTTCAATAAATACACATGAACAGAAGATAGGTTTCAATAAATACACATGAACATCTGATAGGTTTCAATAAATACACATGAACATCTGATAGGTTTCAATAAATACACATGAACATCTGATAGGTTTCAATAAATACACATGAACAGAAGATAGGTTTCAATAAATACACATGAACATCTGATAGGTTTCAATAAATACACATGAACAGAAGATAGGTTTCAATAAACACACATGAACAGAAGATAGGTTTCAATAAATACACATGAACATCTGATAGGTTTCAATAAATACACATGAACAGAAGATAGGTTTCAATAAACACACATGAACAGAAGATAGGTTTCAATAAATACACATGAACAGAAGATAGGTTTCAATAAATACACATGAACAGAAGATAGGTTTCAATAAATACACATGAACATCTGATAGGTTTCAATAAATACACATGAACAGAAGATAGGTTTCAATAAATACACATGAACATCTGATAGGTTTCAATAAATACACATGAACATCTGATAGGTTTCAATAAATACACATGAACATCTGATAGGTTTCAATAAATACACATGAACAGAAGATAGGTTTCAATAAATACACATGAACATCTGATAGGTTTCAATAAATACACATGAACATCTGATAGGTTTCAATAAATACACATGAACAGAAGATAGGTTTCAATAAATACACATGAACAGAAGATAAGTTTCAATAAATACACATGAACAGAAGATAAGTTTCAATAAATACACATGAACAGAAGATAAGTTTCAATAAATACACATCACTTCACATAGCCCTGAGTTATTCATCACATCACAGACCCATGAGTTATTCATCACTTCACATAGCCCTGAGTTATTCATCACTTCACATACCCCTGAGTTATTCATCACTTCACATACCCCTGAGTTATTCATCACTTCACATACCCCTGAGTTATCCATCACTTCACAGACCCATGAGTTATTCATCACTTCACATACCCCTGAGTTATTCATCACTTCACAGACCCATGAGTTATTCATCACTTCACATACCCCTGAGTTATTCATCACTTCACATACCCCTGAGTTATTCATCACTTCACATACCCCTGAGTTATTCACAGACTCTTGAGTTATTCATCACTTCACAGACCCCTGAGTTATCCATCATTTCACGTACCCCTGAGTTGTTCATCGCTTCACGTACCCCTGAGTTATTCATCACTTCACGTACCCCTGAGTTATTTATCACTTCACAGACCCTTGAGTTATTCATCATCTCACATACCCCTGAGTTATTCATAATCTCACATTATCATCATCGCCTTTTACTCCCTTGAGAACCTAGGCCACGGATAAGAGCTCTCCAGTCATCCATGTTCTTGGAGTTATTCTCTACTTCCTTCCATGTGTATCCCTTGTCTCTGAGCACTGTCATAATTTCTCTTCTCCAAGTAAGTCTAGATCTTCCTCCTTTTCTATTTCCTTGAGGATTCCATGTCAGTGCCTGTCTTGCTATGTTGGTGTCGGGTTTCCTCAGAGTGTGGTCAATCCATCTCCATTTCCTAGACATGATTTGTAGGTTCATAGGTTCTTGTTCTGCCCTTTCCCAGACCTCCTCGTTCCTGATCTTGTCCTGTTTGTAATGTTTAAAATCCTCCTCAAGCAGTATGTCATGAATGTTTGTATCCTCTGTTATACTGTCTTGGTCATAACCCATGTCTCTGAACCATATAGCAGGACATTCTTTACGTTTATAGTGAAAAGTCTAAGTTTGGTTCTTATTTTGATGTTCTTAAATTACCGTATTTTGTTAAGTTGGATAAATGGTGTCCTAGCCTTGGATATTCTAGCTTTAACATCATTTACAGTTCCACTGTATTTATCCACCATGCTGCCTAAATATGTGAAATGATCTACTTCCTCAACTGGCACTTCCTCGGTTACCATGAGGCTATTTCATTATTACTTCTTATTATCTTTGTTTTTGTCTGTTAATATATAGTCCCAGCTTAGATGAATTCTTGCTTAAGATCTGAAGTTTCTATTGCAGTTGTGGGTGGCTGTGTGCCAGAAGTGCCACATCATCTGCGAAGTCAAGGTCTTCCAATTGGTTCCACAAAGTCCATTTAAAAACGTATGCCTGTTTGATTAGTACACAAAGCATCAGATAGATGGACTTATTGTGGCCTTTGTCTGTGTTAGAAAGATTTTCATGTTGTTGCTGCCTGTAAGTGTTGGTAACCCTACTGTACCAAAAAAGGCAACTTGTCACTATGGTATCCTCCGATTGACACAACAAAAACAACAGTGTCACGTATGAAAACGGTACAGGACTTCCCACTCACTCAACAAGACTGCAGCAAGGAAACTCCATGAAAGTAATGAATAGACTAACTTCCAAAATACAGATCAAACATTTATTGAAGAGAAAAATGAATGATGGAAGATGGAGATGAGGAAGCAAAACGAACTGCCAACATGGCATGTTAGCGGCATGGGGAAGAAAAGCCTGACAACAATAAGCAAGTAACAACAACTACTTACAATATAGCGAACTTCCAACACATCTCCCGAACATAAATCTTTGTCCTGACAAGGACAACACTCTTAGCATCTACATCTCAGTACAAGGAAAAAGAACACTGTCCAAAAGGACACTATGCTGAGCTAAAACTATCACATCACTGAAACTAACTCGCAGCTTCTCACCTGGGAAATATGACTACTCAGCAAACAGTCTATATAAAAATCCTACACACCAACAATCCTCAATAAAAATTGCTCAAGCTTAAATATGCCCTTCTAAATCTTCCCATAATTCCCGAATATTCTATAATGAAGAAAAACCCATTCAACGTGAAATAATCATGTTATCCTAAACTTTTGTTCCTAAAACAAACAATTAAGACTCTACGACTAATATTAGACTGGTGCATCAACACAGACAGGCTACCTACGCATTTCACTGTTTGACACTTCAGATTTTTCCTAACTATCCCGTGAAATTTGACAAGACATCAAAGTTACGTGAGCTAAGAAACTTCCCACGTAACACGTTGGCTAAATAAAATCAGTACCACAAACAAGGGGATATACAAGTAGCTTAACTATTAAAGTTAATTACTTTCCTTTAACAATATACTATCGCACATTGTATCCCATTTCTTTTTCTTTGTGTGGTAGTTTTCACGATCCAATCAATTGCTAGAAGAAATAAGAATGTTGATAGCAAACATCCCTGTAGCAGGTCTGTTTCCACTTTAAAACTTTCTGTGAGAGTTCCTCCATGCACTTCTTCTTCTTCTTCTTCATTCGCTTCTACCACCAAAACCGCACTGTGATCCTACTGAATTAACACCTGTGGTACTCGTTAGGTCCCGTGGTCTCCTGTGTGATCACCGAAAGGACCACACGAGATCCACGAGAGGACCACAAGGGGTTCAGAGTATCATAGGGCTTTAGCCTGTATTCTTGGTGGGTCTCAGAAGCGGGATTGCGTGACACCGTGGTTTTCGTTGCACCAGTTTAGTCTGGGGTTGGACTTTCTCACCGGAAGACCTCGACGTGTTTAGGATATCAGTGCATCCCCGCTGGGTGAGAGGTGGTAGCCCACCCAGGCCAGAGTTGGACCTTCTTACCGGAAAACCTCGACGTGTTTTGAGATACCCGTGTATCACAGCCGGGTGAGAGGTGGTTACCCATCCAGTCCAGAGTTGGAGTTTCTCACCGGAAAACCTCAGCGTGATTAGGATACGCAAACATCCCCGCCGGGTGAGAGGTGGTTGCCTATCTAGACTGCCCTGGTAGAGTGTCTCCGACTTCAGCATTTTGCGGTCGTGGCCGCTACCCTTCCTAGTTGTGACCAGGATGGAGCTTTTGTCCAGGAAGACGAATCTTCGCCACTAGTGACTTCCACCCCTGGGTTGAGCCGGTTTAGGCATATTATCCCAGTATGGGCGTGTTTGGGACGGGACCGACCTCTAGAGCAGAGGTACTGTGACATGCATAGCCTTCAAGATTCACCCCTGGTGTGAGCCGGTTTAGGCAAAATTCACCAGTATGGGTGTATATCAGGCGTGACCGACCTCTAGAGCGGAGGTGTCATGACATGTCTAGCCATCAAGTTCCACCCTGGTGTGTGCCGGTTTAGGCATATTTCACCAGTGTAGGTGTATTTCGGACGTGGCCGGCGTCTAGAGCAGAGGTGCCGTGGTATGTATAGCTCTCGTAGCGATACTACTGGACATACCGATTAAGCTTCACTTTATCCTTTCCACCACCTTTTCCCATCGGCACCGCACAGCAACCTTTATTTATTTTCCGCATTTCTTCCTTGACCGGGAGGAGCTTCACTCCACGCTCGGCATTTGGAGAGTCTCGCCAGCAGTGTCTTAACCTCTGGGACAAGCCGGTTCATGCATTTCACCCGATATGACTGCACCCAGGACGTGGCCGACCTCCAGACCAGAGGTGCCGTGATTTGACTGCTTGCTTCGCTTTATCCTTTCTACCACCTTTTCCGCAGTGATGCTGTGCGGCAACCTCATTTGCACCTTTCTTCATTAGTCGGGAGGAGCACCGCTCCACGCACGGCAGCTGAAAAATCTCGCCAACAGCGGCAGATGAGCTACCAAACGTGCCACTCATCTACCCTAAGTATCTGGTTTTCAGGTGTCAGATATTCGCCCTCGCCTCTTCTCCTATCAGTTTAAACAGTTCTGCCACGGGAAGGCCAGGAGCTGGACTTGACTGCCAGAGGCTGTTTGAGACGCATTTACAGTCCTTAGAACCCCTCCATGCACGATTCTACATGTTGTTCCTTCATATAGGTCTTTATACGCTTTGTTATCTTGGCAGGGATACCATAGTGTTCCAGTAGTTTCCATAGCATTCTACGATCTAAACTATCGAATGCCATCTTATAATCAACGAATGTAACTGACAATGAAGAATCCCCCTCCAGTGAGTGTTCTACTATTATTTGCATTGTAGTAATGTGGTCAGTACAGGATCTTCCTTGCCTGAAACCTGGTTGCTCTTCTCTTAGTTTACTATCTACTGATGTTTTAATTCTATTTAGCAAAATCCTGCTGAAGACCTTGGTGGTTATTGAGAGCAGGGAGATGCCTCTATAGTTCTTACATTCTAATAGATCTCCTTTCTTAGGGAGTTTTATAAGATGGGCCTCCTTCCAGTCCTCTGGGACCTTCTCTTCCTCCCAAATCCTGTTTAAGAGTAATATTTCGGTTGCTATTTTTTTGTTCGCTAAGAGCACTTCTGTTACAATTCCATCTGGACCCGGTGCCTTATTTCTCTTCAACACTGAGATAGCGTGTTCAGTTTCTGCCTTGCTGGGTGGTTCTACATTGATGTCTAGAGTATTCTCTGCTGCTGGTATCTCCTCTGTTTCTGTCAATGCTCGCCTATTTAGGATTCCGCTAAAGTATTCCACCTATCTTTGCATCTGCTCTTCCTCTGGTGTTACTACCTTACCTTCCTTGTCTTTGATGGATTTTTCTACCCTACCTGGTCTATTTACCAACTTCTTGGTGATTTCGTACAGAGCTCTCATATTGTTTTTAACCAGCTGCCTCTTCTGCCTGTCCTGCCATATTATCAAAATAGGCCTGTCTGTCTTTCTTTACACTTTTCCTAACCTCTTTATGAGCCAAATCGTTTTCTGTCTGAGCTGAGGCCTTTGCTGATCTTGTTTTACTGTCATTTATTTTTGCTTTCATTGTTGTCCTTCTGTCTATCTCTTCAGTGTTTCCAATGTAATCCACTCCTTGTGTTGAGGTTTCTAAAATCCCCCTGTCTCTTCACATGATCTGCTCCACTTTTCTTTAGCACTATTCCACACAGTGTTCACATCTGGTGTATCTTCTTCGTAATTAAGTTAGATAGAGGTGTATGGTGTAGTTTTACAAAGTGGCAGAGGGAGTGAGTAAAGTGAGAAAAACGAATAGAAAGAATGAGAATGAATAAATGAAAAACATACAACATCCGATATTTCGGCGTGAGCCTTTTTCGAGGACTACATGCACAAACGAGACAAACAAATAACTAAACGGAGAACTTATCTTAATATGGCCTCCTCCAGAAGTAGGAAACAGAAAAGCGTATCCTAGAAGATGCATAGGGACCAGGCGGGCCACATAAAGAATACGTCGATAGAGCCAATCGTAAAGAAGAGGTGGAGAGAGAGGAGGAAAAGAAATGGTAGAAAGAGGTTGGGGGTGGGAGGCAATAGAAACATGATAGCCGCTAGAGGAGAAGGTGGGGGGGGGAGGGGAAGCGGAGAGATAATGAATGAAAAACATAAACACCTGCAAGTAGAAAATGTGAAACTGGTGAAAAGGACAAGACAAGACCCTATAAACACCAGTATGTTGCCAGATAAGAAAAGAGGGTGGCAGTAGGGAGGAGTAGCTAGGAGAAAGAAAGCAGAGTAAAAGAAAGGGAAGGAGTGGAAAAACTAAAGAAGTTACAGAAAGCTGAAGCCATTGTTAATTCCAGCTGGGTGGAGACAGCCAGCCTGGAAAATAAGGCGCTTTTCTAGGACCCTCCGAGATCGTACATCAGCAGAACGAGAGCGGATCGCACTGACAGAAATGTCGTGTTTCCCCTGTGGTTGCTGAGGCAAAAATGTTTAACCACAGGTGTCCAGGGCCTCTTAGAAATATTATTAAGATGCTGGCGAAATCGATCTCCTAAGCGTAACCCGGTCATCCCTATGTCCTTCACATCACAACGTCTGCACATAATAGCCTTAGCATCCACAGGGGAAAGCAGGATATTTCTGTTAGTGCGATCCGCTCTTGTTCTGCTGATGTACGATCTCGGAGGGTCCTAGAACAGTGCCTTATTTTCCAGGCTGGCTGTCTCCACCCAGCTGGAATTAACAATGTCTTCAACTTTCTGTAGATTCTTTAGTTTTCCACCCCCCCCTTTTTTTCTTTTTTTTTACTCTACTTTCTTTCTCCTAGCTAACCCTCCCTACTGCCACCCTCTTTTCTTCTCTGGCAACATATTTGTGTTTATACGGTCTTATTCTATTCACCAGTTTCTCATTTTCTCCCTGCAGGTGTTTATGTTCTTCATTCATTATCTCTCCGCTTCACTTTCCCCCCCCCCCCCCCCCCGACACCTTCTTCTCTAGCGGCTATCATGTTTCTATTGCCTCCCCCCCCCCCCAACCTCTTTCTAAGACAACCCCCCAACCCGAAATCTGTTGCTCAGTTTCAGTTTAAAATTCTGCGATTTCTTGGCCTTCCAGCAGTACCATATTATATCTTTTCCGTGTCATGTCTGTTTTGTGGTGCTTCTTCAGTTTCATTCTCAGTTTAGCTATCAGTAGGTGGTGGTCAGAAGCTACATCTGCACCTCGTTTCTCTTTTCCATATTGCAATGTTCTGATACAAATATGGTCTATCTAGTTCTCAGTGACGTGATCCGGTGATACCCACGTGACTTTGTGTATAGTTTTATGTGGAAATATACTTTCTCCAATGACATAGTTGCTGAGCATGCATAGATCTGCTAGCCTTTCTCCATTTTCGTTTATTATTCCTAAAACATTTTGATCCATTACTTTCCCAAAACCTGTGTTGATCTTACCTACCTTTGCATTGATGTCCCTCATTAGAACTGTTATGTGTTTGTTGCTTTGTTGGTCTAGAATTTCATGCAATGTGTTGTAGAATTCGTCCTTTACTGCCTCTTCTGCATTATTTGTTGGCGCGTATACCTGGATGATATTCAACTTAATATCCTTCTTCTTTGTTGAGAAGCAGGCTGTAATTTTCCTTGAGCTAAATGCCTCCCGGCTCATCAATGCTCTCTGGGACTCTCTGGATAGCATTAGTGCCACGCTTTCTGAGTGTGTTGCATCTGGGTTTTGGTTACCTGAAAATAGGATTATCTCCCCTGTTGCTAGTCTAGACTTACCTGTTACTGTCCAATGTGTTTGGCTCAGCCTCACCATCTATATTGTTATCTATCTATTCATTTAACTCGCTATCATGGCAGCCTTTCAACTTTCATACACTGTTCTAACATTCCAACATGCAATGGTAAAAGGTGTCCTGGTACACAGTTGGGATGTTGGTTCTGCAGCTTACTTTCGGCTTTGACTGCACAACGTCATGCGCTCTGTTATCAGAGTCCCTTCTTTTTACAAGACAAAGTTTCCTGGTTTTCCTCTCCCTCTCCATGTTTCTGTAACGCTCTAGTTTTTTTTTTTTTTTTTTCCCAGGGAGAAGGTCGTTGGCCTATTCCACAATCTGCTTAATCGACTCTTACGACATACGTGGAAGGAGGCAGTGGTTCTATTATTTTCTTTACAGGGACCCGGTAACCACATGGGCAATCATCTCACAGACCTCTGAATTATTCATCATCTCACAGACCAGTGAATTATTCATCATCTCACATTCATCAGTAAATGATCTCTGAGTTATTCATCATCTCACATTCATCAGTAAATGATCTCTGAGTTATTCATCATCTCACAAATACCTGAGGCATTCATCATCTCACAGACCTCTGAGTTATTCATCATCTCACATTCATCAGTAAATGATCTCTGAGTTATTCATCATCTCACATTCATCAGTAAATGGCCTCTGAGTTATTCATCATCTCACAAGCCTCTGGGTTATTTATCATCTCACATGTACTTGAGCTTTTCATCATCTCACACACCTCTGATTTATTCATCATCTCACAGAGCTCTGAATTATTCTTCATCTCACATACCTCTGAGGTATTCATCATCTCACAGACCTCTGGGTTATTCATCATCTCCCAGACCTCTAAATTATTCATCATCTCACAGACCTCTGAGGTATTCATCATCTCACAGACTCATGTGTGTAAAGACACTGGTAATAGAGGTGAAAGAAGGATGTAAGGGACTGCCAGCACTTTCAAACATCAAGAGTTAAAATGATCAAAACAGTTTTTAAGTGAGGAAGAGATGGAAAGATGGAAAGATTTAAGATTTCCTTTGATGGTACAGGTAAGATTGTGTTTCACTCCCTGTAGATAGAGATATTTGCATGCAATTCAAAATAAATTAGCAAAGATGACAAAGACAACATTTCAGCTAATAGTAAGACTAACTTACCTGTAAACTGACAAAAGAATTTACATTAATTTAACTGTAAATTGACAATAGAATTGGCTGGAACTTAACTCACAAATATGATTGGTACTAACTTATCTGTAAATTAACCTGTAAACTGACAATAGGATTGATACTGTCTTACCTGTAAATTGGAAATAGGATTGACACTAACTTATTTGTAAATTGACAATAGCCATGACATTAACATAATCATAAACTAAAAAATAATATTTGACACTAACTGTAAACTGATAAGTGGACTGGTGCTAACTTACCTGTGCAATGTCACAAAGATTAACACTAACTTACCTGTGAAATGACACAAAGATTGACACTAATTTACCTGTGAAATGACACAAAGATTGGCACTAACTTACCTGTGAAATGACACAAAGATTAACACTAACTTACCTGTGAAATGACACAAAGAATGGCACTAACTTACCTGTGAAATGACACAAAGATTAACACTAACTTACCTGTGAAATGACACAAAGATTGACACTAACTTACCTGTAAACTGACAATAGGATTGAGTCCCAGACGTTCTGAAGTATCTATCAGTTTCTGTATCTGCCATCCGCTGAAGTTGCTGATCCCTAAATAACGAATTTTACCCACACGAACTAGGTCATCCAGAGTTCGTAAAGTCTCCTCCACTGTGGTACCATCATCCCAGTCATGGATCTGTCAAATAGAGATAATTTGTTAAGAGATTGTTAACCAGATTGTTTACTTATAAAGGGACTGCAGTGCCATATATACATATAAAACACAGTGAACTACTTAGGGGGTATAGCAGTATAGGCTAGGGGTTATAACCAGGATTGGTATTTAGGAAATAATTAATAGAGTGAGTACCCTTGTTTGAGAGGTAGGTTGGTTGAGACCATTGAGCGGGGGTCTTGGGAAAAGCGGGCAGCATGGAGAAAACTGAGTGGGTAGGGATGGTATAAATACCACTCACGATTAGTCTAAAGAAGAGAGCCTTACTTGTTTTGTTGTAGAAGAGAGCTTTACTTGTTTTGTTGTAGCAGGAGCCTTACTTGTTTGGGTAGTTTTGATGTAGATGGAATCTCGTTTAGGAAGAGTTTCTAGCAGTGTCAATTTGTTGGTAGTTAGTTGGAGGAATTAGGTTTCTTGATGGCTGAGGTTTTGGTGAAATGTTGTGAGTATGATTTTATGTGTATAGGTCATTGTAAGGTTTTTTTTGCCCATATGGCGTAGAGTTCTCTCACGCCGGGCATTTGTTACTGTGAATTTCTGTTCAGCCTGAAGGCTACGTTTACATCATCATGATTTCACCCCTCATTTTGTCCATTAATAAATGTGTGTTGTCTGATGATAAACTACACCTATGGGTTTTGTTTGAATTCTCATTGTTGACCAGTTTGTTTTGGTTGGAAGACTGCCAAGTTATGTTAAGCTGTTGTATCTGTATTATTCTGTGGAGTTGGAAGCCTGTGTGTCTTGTTGTATTTTCTCAGTGTATAATATAGAAAATTAGGTGGGTTTAGAACACCAACAACAAGAAGAAATTTATAAGTTCAAACTGTACTCCACAAGAAGATTTAATCAAACCAGTAGAAAACCATTTTAGTTGGCGCCAGGTAGAGTGAATTCTATTTCAGTGGTGCTTAGAATATAACTACAGATAAATAGTAAGCTGTTACAGGGGCACAAAGTATTTACTTTTCATGTAATTATTCCTTGGTATGAGCTTTTGAGTTATGAGCTTAAGCCAACATTTTAGGGTGAATTTCACTTAGTCTGCCCAAATAAATATTACTATGCCATGTTGTTCAACAGTTGTGAAGTCATGCAGTCCATGTTTATTTGACCTTGGCTTTGACTAAACTAAGGAAAGAGCACTGCGCTGTGTGTGTGTTGAACTATGTATCAGTCATTGCGAGTGTGTTGTACTACATCAGCTGCTATCCATTGTGGTTACCACATAATTTTAAAATTCCTTCACTTTTTGATTCTATGTTGTATACGGTAATTATAACAATGTAGATATCTTTGTACAGATAAAACATGCACATTTCAGACATATTTCTTACCTTTGTTATAACCCTTTCCTCCAAGGTCACATATAATGAAATAAGATCGGTTTCTTTTCTATAAATATTCTACATCACATGGTGATAATGATAACAGTGACTTTGGTGATAATGATAACAGTGACTTTGGTGATAATGATAACAGTGACTTTGGTGATAATGATAACAGTGACTTTGGTGATAATGATAACAGTGACTTTGGTGACAATTATTACAGTGACTTTGGTAATAATGACTGTAGAAAAGTGATATTTTGAAATAAAATTGAACAAAGATGAAGAGAAGCAGATTTCCACTAGGAAAGTAGGCATCAGAGCAAGCTAAGGACTCACTGCAATAAACATGACACAGGATGATGATGAAAGATCAATTGTGTAGTGTACTTTTCCTAAAGGAAACCAATAAGAAAGGAGCAGAAAAAAGGGAAAATTTTAATTCAATGCACATAAAACAGTCAATATTTGAACTAAACACCTTTTTCAAGAACAATTTTGAACAAGACAAAAATATAAACAGCAAAAGAAAAACTTTCAAATCTGCCAAACAGTTGATTCATATCTGGGCCACATACACAGAAACAAGCACGTTACACAGACTCACCTGGTAGAGATCCACAAAGTCTGTGTGCAGTCTCTGAAGACTTCTGTCAATGCTCTCTGTGATGTGACGCCGACTTAGACCCACGTTGTTGATGTTCTGTTCCGTGCCCATGCTATTGCAAACTTTTGTAGCAACCACAAAGTTGTCCCTTGATTGTCTATAGAGACGGTTAACAAAAATTAATTTTCATTGTGGTATATATATCATAGTATGATACACATAAATGATACTGGCATGAACTGTTTGTTATACTAAAACATGAATTTACGAGTATGTGTTCATATGTGTGTGGTTGTTTGTTTGTTTGCTTTCAGAAAGTTGGAAACTGATTTTATTTTCATTTTATGAAGAGGTGCTGAAATGTTATCAGCTTGACCGTCATCCCTAAATTTTGGTGTAATTTTGTCACTGTAGCTGAAAAGAGTGCTATAATATAAAGTACCAGTTTATAGATCACAGCACTAATGTTTTACTTTCTTTCGGATCAATGACAGACTAATTTCAATGGAAGGTGTGGAATTTTTAAATGTGGAATTTCAAGCTGTCATGATGTTCCTCTTCCTGCAGAAGAAAATCCAGAGGAAATCCATGGATGTAAGCTGCAAATATTGAGTGACAAATGCTTATCAATCTCAACTATGAGGAAATGGTATGCTAACTTTAAGTATGGAAATTTCAAGATGGTAGATTTAGAAGTCCTTCAGCAATGTCAGCTCTAGAAATTGTTGTTCATGACCTGATTTTGGCAGATCAATGAATTCTGGCTGAAACGATTGCTGAGTCACTAGAGATAATCAGGAAATGCATTGGGTTTATAATTCATGAGCATTTGGGTATGCAGAAACTGTGGGCCATGTTAATGCTGAAATGTTTGAGTGCCAAAGAGAAACAAAGTTGAGAGGACACATCCAAGCTGATTTTGCAGCATTTTGAGCGTTCTAGTGAAAATAATTTTGGAACACCTTGACACTATTAACAAAACACAGTTACACCAGCATGTTCCTGAGACCAAACAACAGTCTGCAGTGGCAGCACTCAGATTCTGAGCCAGAAGTCAGCAGGAAAGGTCAAGGGAGATGAGGGGAATGAAGATTTTTTTTATCTTCAGAAGGGCAAACAGTAAATGCAGAATACTACTCGGAGAGGGCTCACCTGGGCAAGAACAGGAAAAAAGGCGAAGGACAGGCATTTGTGGAAAACCCTTGCGGAAGCGCCATGTGCCCTTGGCACTTAAGGTTCAGAGAGAGAGACTACTCCGAGCTGATTAAAGGATGATTTGATAGAAAGGAAAGCTGAGGAAAAGTGTTCTCTTTAGCAGGACATTGTGCCTGCACACACGACATTGGATGTTTTGAAGAATTTGAGTTCATAGATCATCCAACTTCCCTGACTGGGCTGATAACTTTTAAACAACCCCTTGTTATGTTCCCACTTCAGTCCAGTTAAGTGGAATTAAATATGTAAAAATGAAAGAAATCTTACATGACGGATAATTACACTTACATTGTAACACTCCTGTTACGTTCTTGCATATCAGTCCAGCATCAGGTGTAACCAAACAGATAAACTTACTTTTCCAGCCATTTTCCAATGAAAGTCTCAGATTTTCCTAGGGAATATACGTCAGCTGTGTCAAAAAAGTTGCCACCCCATTCCACGTAACGGTTGATTATCTGGTGGGCAACATCCTCGTCACTCTGTCCAGGCCAGCCCCACTACGAGAAGACAGAAAAGAAATGAAGAAAGATAGATAATAGGAAAGAGAATAAAAAACAACTTTGAGGATGTTGTCAATGTCTGCTTCAAGAAAAACTGCTACATAACGAATAAAACACAACTCCAATACCAGTGTCTGTGTGGGACAAATCTAGAGAGAATACTGTCATTTTACAAGTTATTAAGTCATACTTAAAACTTATTTGACTTAACTCAAATGTTTTGTAGAAGAAGGTCTTCAGGTCTTCAAGATTAGAGGCTGACTGAAGGTGAAGCTACAGGGAGAAAAGCTATTGCAGATCATACTTATCTGAAGAAGTTCTAACTTATCTGATAAACTTTCATTAACTGTGGGAAAATGTTCATCTGATAAACATCCACTGAGTTTGGAGAAATGTTGAGGGTTTCTAAATCAAATATCATGGAAACTCCATTAAACATGGTCCATCAATGTTATGTTTTATTGCCATCATTAATACAGAGTAAGAAAATAATTATGATTTGAACACATTAGGTAGGACCAAGGTGAGCTACGATTGCTGGTTAGTCAAGGTAGTAGGTAGAGGTAACCCTGTCACACTTCAGAGGCCAGCATCACACCTGGCCGCCTTTCCTTCCACAGTTCCAGAAGAAGCCAGGTACTTATTTCTGCAGCTGGGTATCATGAGCACCTCTGGCCAAATTTGAACCTCTGACTTTCGACATGAGAAACAAGTGCACTAACCTCTTCGCCACCCAGACATCCATGGTTAGTTAAGACACTACCCTTCCTTCTTCAAGACTCTTCTAGTAACAGGCCGCAGAGTTGCTTCAGTTTTACTAACAGAATAGTACCAAACCTGGTTTCAGTATCAGAGTCCGAAGACAGTCTTGTCCAGTCAAGGACATTAATAGTTCACTTTGCTAAACCTGACAGTCTTCACTTCCAAGAATTTTAACAGATTATCTTTATCTTTCAGACTGCAAAATATGAGGTTAATAACATCAGTACTTGATAGTCCGTTACTGTTCCATTATAAATCTAAACAATAAATTAGCTTAGACCATCCACTCCAAAAGTAGCCAAAGAACTTAGACCTTTCACTCCAAAAGTAGCCAAAGAACTTAGACCTTTCACTCCAAAAGTAGCCAAAGAACTTAGACCTTTCACTCCAAAAGTAACCAAAGAACTTAGACCTTTCACTCCAAAAGTAACCAAAGAACTTAGACCTTTCACTCCAAAAGTAACCAAAGAACTTAGACCTTTCACTCCAAAAGTAACCAAAGAACTTAGACCTTTCACTCCAAAAGTAAACAAAGAACTTAGACCTTTCACTCCAAAAGTAGCCAAAGAACTTAGACCTTTCACTCCAAAAATAGTCAATGAACTTAGACCTTAAACTCCGAAAATAGCCAATGAACTTAGACCTTAAACTCCAAAAATAGCCAATGAACTGTGTTTGCTATAAACTAATGTTTTTTATTTTGTATCCTATTATTTAGTTCTTCACATTAACTAGTTCTCTGTTTCGTTAGTGTTGGAAAGGAGAAGACCTAAACTTCTTCTTATTCCTCCTCTTTTTTTCTTCTTCTTCTTCTTTTCTTCTTCTACTACTTCCTCTTCTTCTTTCATCTCCCTTGAAATGTGAACTAGCATTCTTTGCAGCCAGTGTGATGAGGACATTGAAGCACTGGAAGCAGGTTACCACAGTTGTTTTATTTTCACTCTCAGAGCGGAACTAAAAAATGCAGGGGTTGCAATATTTCCTTGCCAGACTTTACCACCATCGTAGGAGGGGTCGGGGGAGGGTAACCCCAGCCTCATTAGTATCATCATTGTGAGGGGTGACCCCAGCCTCGTTAATACCATCGTTGTGAGGGGTGACCCCAGCCTCGTTAGTATCATTATTGTGAGGGGTGACCCAAGCCTCGTTGGTATCATCATTGTGAGGGGTGACCCCAGCCTCGTTAGTATCATCATTGTGAGGGGTGACCCCAGCCTCGTTAGTATCATCATTATGAGGGGTGACCCCAGCCTCGTTGGTATCATCATTGTGAGGGGTGACCCCAGCCTCGTTGGTATCATCATTGTGAGGGATGACCCCAGCCTCGTTAGTATCATCATTGTGAGGGATGACCCCAGCCTCGTTAGTATCATCATTGTGAGGGGTGACCCCAGCCTCGTTAGTATCATCATTGTGAGGGGTGACCCCAGCCTCATTAGTATCATCATTGTGAGGGATGACCCCAGCCTCGTTAGTATCATCAATGTGAGGGGTGACAGCAACCTCATTAGCCAGGCTAGCCTGTTACTGGGGCTACCACCGGAGAGATGGAACAGGGTCTTGGTCATCTATGGTTCACCAACCCTAACACTAGCATATCAACTGTGGGTCGTTGACAGTGTCTTCGCCTTGTGATTTCTTGTTGCACAGCAACAGATAACTCCAGCATTTCTAACTCAGAAACGAAAGAGAAATGTGCAGGTCTTGTCTGCAGGTCTTGTCTTTCATGGCCCCTCCTCATTTTGTTTTTGTGGGGGAGGAGGTATAGACAGTGACTAGACCAAATAAGGGAAGAGAGAATAACAAAGGCCATCAGCACTTGGTGACACAGTAACCCTACTCTTTTGCTGAAGTAGAGCGAAATGCCACTTTCAAACATTGCCTGATGTTTATTGTATGATAATGTTTATGACACAATATTATATTTCGGCACTGTTGTATTTCACATTACGATGTCAATATGAGTTATTGTTTATTTAATGTCAACAGCCACATTTTCCTTGTTCGAAACAGAAGCATTTAACTTGTTCTTGGTTGCTCATTGTAGCATTGTAACATGTTCTTGAATCTCTTACTGTAGCACTGAAGGTGTGAAGGAACGTGGCCAGTTTGGTTAAATAAATGAAAGAGCTTGTAGCAATCTACATGAGACTACATCCACTTATACAAAGTGAGTGATAGCTACTGGCACCTGTCAAGTTGTTTCAGTAAATCTAGTCTGCCTTAAGACCCTCTCACTCTTATTAAGTGCCTAGCTCCAAATGAGGCAAACACAATTCAAGCGAGAGCACAGTTTCAACACCAGCAGGTCAGTTAGGATTCTAGAGTCAGAAGTAAAATCCAGCTCCATGTGACTCAGTCACTGGCCAGAACATTGTAAGAAGTCAATAAAGAGAAAAGGGAAAACAAACTACAGAAAGTAGGGAAAACAAACTAGAGAAAGTATAACAAGTCTCTCCTTCCTGCTATCTCTCAGTCATCATCCTCTCTTACAAAATGGTTTGCGTCATATAACATACGCGAACTTACCGAGACTTCACCAAACGTAGCACAGCCTAAACTAATGTTGGACACTTTCAGTCCTGAGCGACCCAAAAAGTTGTATACAACTTTGTTTTTTTCTGAAATTGGTGCAGCCATGACAGCAGACTAATGTGGAGCTCTCAGAGAAGCAAACTGAAGAAAAAATTATGTTAGACATTTTTTTGCGCTTCTCCAGATAGATTTACTTTCTTAAGAAAATGTTTCCCACGGCCTTTCATTTCAGAATCTTATTTAGCAATCTCTTAAATACTAAACTTTTTATTTCAGAATCTTATTTAGCAATCTCTTAAATACTAAACTTTTTATTTCAGAATCTTATTTAGCAATCTCTTAAATACTAAACTTTTTATTTCAGAATCTTATTTAGCAATCTCTTAAATACTAAACTTTTTATTTCAGAATCTTATTTAGCAATCTCTTAAATACTAAACTTTTTATTTCAGAATTTTATTTAGCAATCTCTTAATACTAAACTTTTTATTTCAGAATCTTATTTAGCAATCTCTTAAATACTAAACTTTTTATTTCAGAATCTTATTTAGCAATCTCTTAAATACTAACTTTTTATTTCAGAATCTTATTTAGCAATCTCTTAAATACTAAACTTTTTATTTCAGAATCTTATTTAGCAATCTCTTAAATACTAAACTTTTTATTTCAGAATCTTATTTAGCAATCTCTTAAATACTAAACTTTTTATTTCAGAATCTTATTTAGCAATCTCTTAAATACTAAACTTTTTATTTCAGAATCTTATTTAGCAATCTCTTAAATACTAAACCTTTTATTTCAGAATCTTATTTAGCAATCTCTTAAATACTAAACTTCTTATTTCAGAATCTTATTTAGCAATCTCTTAAATACTAAACTTCTTATTTCAGAATCTTATTTAGCAATCTCTTAAATATTAAACTTCTTATTTCAGAATCTTATTTAGCAATCGCTTAAATACTAAACTTTTTATTTCAGAATCTTATTTAGCAATCTATTAAATACTGAAACTTATAATTTCACTGATATATCTCAGAAAACACATGATGATGATGTAATGATGTCACCTACTAAGTGTTCACGCCTTCACATGGGTGAGAGGTATATATGTACGTATCTTGTGCTGATGCTAGTGTCAGTATGAGCGGAGTTTGGGTAAGGGATTCAGCTAATTTCTTGTCTATTCTCGTTTTATTACTTTTGCATCTTCGTGCTCTGTTTGAATTCTAGTGGTCTTCCTATCGTTTCTATGTCTACACTTTTCCTTGCAGTATTATAATGTAAATAACAAACATATTGTATGTGACTAGAGCTGTGTGTCGACTATGGCTGCTTGTGGTATAACACTGAATACTTGCCACAAACCAGGGAACAAAGATCTGGAAAAGTAGTGTCGGTAAATGTAGTTTATTCTTTGTACCTGTTGCACTACAAAAAGAATTTCACATATAGCATTCGTTAGCTGTGTAGATATAATACTACCAGATCCCAAACATATAAGTGATCTGCAGGTGACATCAATGATTAAGGTAGTCTTGACTTGATATAAATACTCGCCTCACTCTTAATATTGAAGAAGGCTGGCTAGTAAAGAGGATTAAAGGGAGAAAACTTAAATATTTTGGACACATTAAACGTCATGATAATTTAGAGAAGACCGTATTGGAAGGATACATAATGGGAAAAAGAATGGAAGACCAAAACGAAGATGGCTGCAAGATATCGTTGACGATCTGCTAATGGATTCAACAATAGCAGGCCATCTTGCTCACAACCGAGAGGCCTACAGAAATGGTGTTTGGGAGGCAAAGTTCCGCAAGGGACATGCAAATAAATGAAATGAAAAAGTTGTATAATTAATTGTAGCCGGTAATAGACAAGAACATACAGAATATCTGTCACATAATAAACAACAAAGACACCTACCTGATTAGTATGTATCTGCGGTGATATGTCAGTCTGGAGTTGCACAGTTATTCTGTAGAAGAATATCTAGTGTATATGAGTCTGCCTATCACTGGAGCTGCAGTTAGTTCAGAACTGACAAACACAACAATATACAAGGTCCGATAATTAAGTAATGAAACATATTTTATTATGGCCAAGACAAAAATGCCATCTATGAAGCAAAGCATGGAATCAAAATAAGCAACAATCATCTATGATCTGGCAACTTTTCATCGCTGCCCGATAAGCAGACGACAAACAAGCCGCCTTTTGTTGTCCTAGTCATAGGGTGCATTGTCACGTAATGAGGATGGAGCAAAAAGCTAACATTAAATTCTGTTTCAAACTCGGAAAAACTGCCGTTGAGACAGTTGAATTGATGCGACAAGTTTATGGGGATAATTGTCTATCTCGTGCACAGATATTCAGATGATATTCACGATTCAAAAGTGGTGTGGAAACGATTACAAATGCAGCTAGACATGGACGCCCAATTTCTGTTCGTAATGAGGAACTCATTGCAAAAGTCAGATAATGGATACAAGAAGATCGTTGTTTGACTGTAAAAATGATGGCAGGTGAATTTGGTGTTAACCAAGAGACCATTCGTAAAATTTTAGTGGAAGATTTAGGCATGAAAAAAGTTGCATGGTGGTTTGTACCACATTCGTTGTCTGATGACCAAAAACATCAGAATGTTGAGTACGCAAAAGACATCATCAAAACGTGTCGCAGAAATAAATATTTCTTAAATGTAATTGTTGCAGAGGACGAAACATGGATTTCCGCTATGATCCCACATCTAAACGCCAAAGTGCTCAGTGGAAGTCACCATCATCACAAAAAGGCAAAAATATTCCTCTTCCAAAGTCAGAAGAGAAGACAATGTATATAGGTATATCTACCCTGCTTATGCTTGTCTTGATGTCCGGTTCTGTAGTTTGCAATGAATGGTCCAACTGAAAAATTCGAGTTTTTATAGCGAGAACAGAACAAAGAAGTCATAGTTAGATAAGATAACACACGAAACGCCACGAGTAGAAAATGTTTTACTTCAGATTAGCAACCACAGGATCAAAGGTCAAGCTAACCTACTCGCACTCTCTCATGGGGGTACTGGGTTTTATTTTCACAATATAAACCTGACATCTTTCTTCTTCGCGCTCCTCACTTCTTCTTTCTTGCAGAAAAGAGTTAGTTCTTTCTCTTTGTTACACTGACAGAAACATGACAAATATACACGAAGGCAGGGTCATGACAGAAACTTGACAAACATATAGGAAAGTGAGGCCACTGAAAGAAACAAGACAAACATATAGGAAAGTGAGGCCATTAACAGAAACATGACAAACATACAGGAAAACAGAGCCACTGACAGAAACATGATAAACATAGGAAAGCGGGGCCTCTGACAGAAACATGACAAACACACAAGAAAGCGGGCCTCAGATAGAAACATGACAAACACACAAGAAAGCGGGCCTCTGATAGAAACATGACAAACACACAGGAAAGAAGGGCCTCTGACAGAAACATGACAAACACACAGGAAAGAAGGGCCTCTGACAGAAACATGACAAACACACAAGAAAGAAAGGCCTCTGACAGAAACATGACAAACACACAGGAAAGAAGGGCCTCTGACAGAAACATGACAAACACACAGGAAAGAAGGGCCTCTGACAGAAACTTTCTAATCCGGTTCACCCCCCTCCCTTTTTATCTTTTTCTTTCCATCCACTCCGGACCGTTGAAACCCCACCCCTCCCACCCTTAAAACAAGGAACCCCTGGGCCCAAAATAATGCACCGACTTTCTCATACGGCAGGACAGAAGATACAAACAAAACTGAAGAGCGAGAGAGAGAGAGAGAGAGAAAGAAAGCGGGAGAGAAAATGAAAGAACAAGACAGCGAAATATTTCAGTCATATCCGGGAAAAAACAGCGAAATATTTCAGTCATATCCGGGACAAGACAGCGATATATTTCAATTGTATCCGGGACATAACTCAAAAACCGTGAAAACCGTACGTGAAGTGAAGGAATGTGAAGATGAAGGAGATAACAATGTAGATAAGTGAGAACCATCAAAAGAGGGGGGGGGGGGGCTTTATTAAGTGTTGTATGCTAGGATTAGCCTATCTGTGTGTTATAGGCTAGGATTAGCCTATCTGTGTGTTGTAGGCTAAGATTACCTATCTGTGTGTTGTATGCTAAGATTAGTTGTAGGCTAGGATTAGCTTATCTGTGTGTTGTAGGCTAGGGTCAGCCTATCTGTGTGTTGTAGGCTAGGATTAGCCAGTCTGAGTGTTGTAGGCTAGGATCAGCCTGTCTAAGTGTTGTAGGCTAGGATCAGCCTGTCTAAGTGTTGTAGGCTAGGATCAGCCTGTCTAAGTGTTGTAGACTAGGATCAGCCTGTCTGAGTGTTGTAGGCTAGGATCAGCCTGTCTGAGTGTTGTAGGCTAGGATCAGCCAGTCTAAGTGTTGTAGGCTTGGATCAGCCAATCTGAATGTTGTAGGCTTGGATCAGCCAGTCTAAGTGTTGTAGACTAGGATCAGCCAGTTTAAGTGTTGTAGACTAGTATCAGCCTGTCTGAGTGTTGTAGACTAGGATCAGCCTGTCTGAGTGTTGTAGACTAGGATCAGCCTGTCTAAGTGTTGTAGACTAGGATCAGCCTGTTTGAGAGTTGTAGATTAGGATCAGCCTGTCTAAGTATTGTAGGCTAGGATCAGCCTGTCTAAGTGTTGTAGGCTAGGATCAGCCTGTCTAAATGTTGTAGGCTAGGATTAGCCAGTCTGAGTGTTGTAGGCTAGGATTAGCCAGTCTGAATGTTGTAGGCTTGGATCAGCCAGTCTGAATGTTGTAGGCTTGGATCAGCCAGTCTGAATGTTGTAGGCTTGGATCAGCCAGTCTGAATGTTGTAGGCTTGGATCAGCCAGTCTGAATGTTGTAGGCTAGGATCAGCCAGTCTGAGTGTTGTAGGCTAGGATCAGCCAGTCTAAGTGTTGTAGGCTAGGATCAGCCAGTCTAAGTATTGTAGGCTAGGATCAGCCAGTCTAAGTGTTGTAGGCTAGGATCAGCCTGTCTGAGTGTTGTAGGCTAGGATCAGCCTGTCTGAGTGTTGTAGGCTAGGATCAGCCTGTCTGAGTGTTGTAGGCTTGGATCAGCCAGTCTGAATGTTGTAGGCTTGGATCAGCCAGTCTGAATGTTGTAGGCTAGGATCAGCCTGTCTGAGTGTTGTAGGCTAGGATCAGCCAGTCTGAATGTTGTAAGCCAGGATCAGCCAGTCTGAGTGTTGTAAGCCAGGGTCAGCCCGGTGAAGTGGCTGCAACTTCGCTAATGCTGCCTCTAGGGACAGATTTACTTGGAGCCTACAGCCTGGATAAATGTGACACCTGTCATCTTAACCTGTGGTTTGTTTTTCGTCTTGTCTATGTAACCGCATTAAAAAAATTTTGTTTTTTTAAACTGAGAAAAAATAAACTAAACCTTCCTTGGGTCTCTGGTCACTTGGAAACAGTTTTGTTATAATTTTTCGTCGTTTGTTGAGCAGCAATTATTGCTCGCTTGCAGCACTCTGGTATTAGAGAGAGTAAGAGAACAACAGAAAAATGAGAGATATATTGGCTGCTACATTCTACAGTTTAGTTCTGAAAGAAGGAATATCATCATCATCATCATCATGTGCCGTGCCGACTGGCGATGGCTATTATTCTTCTCCAGAGTATCCGATCCTTCATGCAGGCCATCAGCTCAGTTGGTGATCTCCTCTCACACCATCCCGTCAGACTGTCCAGTATCATTTCTCTTGGTCTTCCTCTTGATCTTCTTCCTTCTATTTTTCCTGTTGTTATAATATTTTCAATGCCCCCTCTTCTCATTGCATGTCCTATGAAAGTACACTGTCTCTCTCTTATCTTTTTGACAAGGTTTTTTGTCTCTCCAGCTCTTCTCATACATTCTTCATTAGTTATTTTTGCTGTCCAGGGGATTCGCAACATTCTTCTAATAAACCACATTTCTGCTGCTTCCAATGATTTTTGTGCAGACTTGCCTATTGTCCATGATTCACTTTCATATAACAAGAAGGATATGTACAGCAGAATTATAAGTGTCTTACTATTAACTTGATTTTTATTTTGCAGATGACATAACTCTTATCAGTGAAAATGTGAGAACGATGCACCTTGTCTTTACTGGTTAGTAAAATAAAACTTGAAATTAAAAAGGAAAAAAACAGAGATAATGAAATGTATCATTAATCAAGAAGGGAAAATATACCGTAGAATGAACAGCTGTGGAAGAAGTAAACCACCGTACATTCCTCGGCAGCTACATAGACCAGGATGGTGACACCAGAAAGGAAGTTAGAATTGCAAAAAATAGCACTGACCTTCAAGAATCTTGAGAAAATATGGCATTCAAAAGTTATAAGCAAATAAAACAAGCTAAGATTATCCAACTCAAATGTAATATGCACTTTCATTTATGCAAATGAAAGCTGGAAAACAACTAATGAAATAGACAAGAAATTAGACTATTTTGAAAACAAATGCCTAAGGAAAATACTCGGTATAAAGGCGAACGAATTCAAGAACAACGCAGAGATAAGACAGATGACAAAATAACAACCTGTCTCATGGCTGATCAGAAGAAGATGGACATTTGTCGGTTACGTGATGAGAAGAAACAGAGAATCCCCAAACAAGCTATCAAGTGGAACGCAACAGGCCCGAAGGAAAAGAGGTCGACCACGTGAAACTCTAAAGATGACATTGTTAAGAAAAGCCAGTTTCTTGGGCATAACATATCTTGATGAGGTTTAAAAGCTCGCCAAAAAACAAAACAAAAAAACGAAAAACTTGGCAAAATACCATGCGAGCAATATGTGGCTTTAAACTGCACGGGAGGATGTAAAATGTAAGGTTAACTTGGACACTAGAATGTTCAGTTAGTTCCACATCTGTTAGAAATCGTTCATTTAGTTCCTTACCTTGCACAGATCTTTATTTCATCATCTGGTAGAGAGAGAGAGAGAGAGAGAGAGAGAGTTAAGGTAATACCTCACCTGATAAAGATAGTTAAGGTACTACCTCACCTGATAGAGATAGTTAAGCTACTAACTCACCTGGTAAAGATAGTTAGCTACTAACTCACCTGATAGAAATAGTTAAGGTACTAACTCAACTTATACAGATAGTTAAGTTACTATCTCACCTGGTAAAGATCCACAAAGTCTGTGTGCAGTCTCTGAAGACTTCTGTCTATACTCTGAGTGATGTGACGGCGACTTAGACCCACGTTGTTGATGTTCTGTTCTGTGCCCATATTTTGACGAACTTTCGTGGTGATGATAAACTTGTCTCTTGGTTGTCTACAGAGCAGGTAAATAAGTTCGTCAACATTTTCTTTCTGACAATAATTAAACTGTTATATAAAATCTGAGGATGTCAGCTGTCTCTTTTTTCACCTCTATTTTATGTCTTTGAGACATGTCAAAAGAAAGGTTACGTGCCTGGAGGTATACATGAAAGAGTAAGAGAACAACAGAAAAATGAGAGATATATTGGCTGCTACATTCTACAGTTTAGTTCTGAAAGAAGGAATATCATCATCATCATCATCATGTGCCGTGCCGACTGGCGTGGCTATTATTCTTCTCCAGAATATCCGATCCTTCATGCAGGCCATCAGCTCAGTTGGTGATCTCCTCTCACACCATCCCGTCAGACTGTCCAGTATCATTTCTCTTGGTCTTCCTCTTGATCTTCTTCCTTCTATTTTTCCTGTTGTTATAATATTTTCAATGCCCCCTCTTCTCATTGCATGTCCTATGAAAGTACACTGTCTCTCTCTTATCTTTTTGACAAGGTTTTTGTCTCTCCAGCTCTTCTCATACATTCTTCATTAGTTATTTTTGCTGTCCAGGGGATTCGCAACATTCTTCTAATAAACCACATTTCTGCTGCTTCCAATGATTTTTGTGCAGACTTGCCTATTGTCCATGATTCACTTTCATATAACAAGAAGGATATGTACAGCAGAATTATAAGTGTCTTACTATTAACTTGATTTTTATTTTGCAGATGACATAACTCTTATCAGTGAAAATGTGAGAACGATGCACCTTGTCTTTACTGGTTAGTAAAATAAAACTTGAAATTAAAAAGGAAAAAAACAGAGATAATGAAATGTATCATTAATCAAGAAGGGAAAATATACCGTAGAATGAACAGCTGTGGAAGAAGTAAACCACCGTACATTCCTCGGCAGCTACATAGACCAGGATGGTGACACCAGAAAGGAAGTTAGAATTGCAAAAAATAGCACTGACCTTCAAGAATCTTGAGAAAATATGGCATTCAAAAGTTATAAGCAAATAAAACA
This sequence comes from Achatina immaculata, assembly GCA_009760885.1. Lineage (NCBI taxonomy): Eukaryota > Metazoa > Mollusca > Gastropoda > Stylommatophora > Achatinidae > Lissachatina > Lissachatina immaculata. The sequence goes on from CM019693.1 coordinate 6,867,776, forward strand.
AGCTAAGATTATCCAACTCAAATGTAATATGCACTTTCATTTATGCAAATGAAAGCTGGAAAACAACTAATGAAATAGACAAGAAATTAGACTATTTTGAAAACAAATGCCTAAGGAAAATACTCGGTATAAAGGCGAACGAATTCAAGAACAACGCAGAGATAAGACAGATGACAAAATAACAACCTGTCTCATGGCTGATCAGAAGAAGATGGACATTTGTCGGTTACGTGATGAGAAGAAACAGAGAATCCCCAAACAAGCTATCAAGTGGAACGCAACAGGCCCGAAGGAAAAGAGGTCGACCATGTGAAACTCTAAAGATGACATTGTTAAGAAAAGCCAGTTCTTGGGCATAACATATCTTGATGAGGTTTAAAAGCTCGCCAAAAAACAAAACAAAAAAACGAAAAACTTGGCAAAATACCATGCGAGCAATATGTGGCTTTAAACTGCACGGGAGGATGTAAAATGTAAGGTTAACTTGGACACTAGAATGTTCAGTTAGTTCCACATCTGTTAGAAATCGTTCATTTAGTTCCTTACCTTGCACAGATCTTTATTTCATCATCTGGTAGAGAGAGAGAGAGAGAGAGAGAGAGAGAGAGAGTTAAGGTAATACCTCACCTGATAAAGATAGTTAAGGTACTACCTCACCTGATAGAGATAGTTAAGCTACTAACTCACCTGGTAAAGATAGTTAGCTACTAACTCACCTGATAGAAATAGTTAAAGTACTAACTCAACTTATACAGATAGTTAAGTTACTATCTCACCTGGTAAAGATCCACAAAGTCTGTGTGCAGTCTCTGAAGACTTCTGTCTATACTCTGAGTGATGTGACGGCGACTTAGACCCACGTTGTTGATGTTCTGTTCTGTGCCCATATTTTGACGAACTTTCGTGGCGATGATAAACTTGTCTCTTGGTTGTCTACAGAGCCAGTAAATAAGTTCGTCAACATTTTCTTTCTGACAATAATTAAACTGTTATATAAAATCTGAGGATGTCAGCTGTCTCTTTTTTCACCTCTATTTTATGTCTTTGAGACATGTCAAAAGAAAGGTTACGTGCCTGGAGGTATACATGAAAGAGGAGAAATGCTGACAGACTGAGCTAGACAGAACAATTTCATCATAGCAATATGTTCTATAGATAACGACGCAGCAGATTATGGACGTAAACAAATCCAGATAACAATATCAAAGACGATATCTATCCATTACTTTATGATCAACAAGCGATTTAGTGAATTCAGTTTTGTCTGTTAATTGATTAATGGATTGATTGATTGATTGATTGATGGATTGATTGATTGAGTTATCTTTATTTCCAAAGTGCTAAGAATTGGGCACGCAGACCCGTCTGACATTCTGCCCTTTATCATACAACTTTCACTCTGTTTCAGACATTCTACAAATATGCTGCTCATATAACCAACATACCAACATTGGAAAGGTGAGAGACATAAAGTAAACTATAACATTTATGTTTCACTCTCAACCATGCACATAGTACAGAAAGTAACTACTTATACATATAAACGACTATCTACCAAACAAACTTTCGGTACTAATAAACAATTTACTCAATTCGGTGTCTGTAAGAGCAGTCTAATTAACTTTAAGTTTTATGATTCATGGAGACATGAAGTCAACATCAAACAGATATTGGAAAAGTTTGTAGTTGTAGGAAGGAGTATAGTTTATATTTTTGTAAAAGTCAAGTCCAGGTTTGAAAGACTTATGTTGTTTAAGAGTTGGCTGCATTTTGGGCTAAATTTAAACAGGTTCCATAGATAAGGTGGAGCATGTTGTGAAAGAATTTAATATACCAACTTGGCTTTGTTGAAGAGGAACCTGTTCTTAAGAGGCAGTATATGTTTGTGCTGGTTAGTTGTTTGTGCTTGACCTTTGTCACTAATAAGCTTCACTGCTCGCTTTTGGAGTGAGTAAAGCCTATTAGTATTTGACACTGAGCAACCATCCCAGATTGTTGAGCAATAGTCTAAATGTGTTTGTATATGTGATATGTTGTATGTCTTCCTTGTGTTTTGATCAATGAAGTGCTTCATTTTCGGTAACTAGTATACTTTTTGCGCAATGAGTTTTGTTACACTTTACACATCAGAATTCCAGGTCAGATGTTGGCCAATTGTAAGACTTAGTGTTTTGTTCTCGCTAACGTTTTCTATCTGTGATGTTTCTGTACAGAGCCGAAGTGTTGTTTTTGTTGCGTTTTGAAGTTTCTGTCTAGGTTAAAAGCATTAATTGTGCTTTATCAGTATTTATAATCATGGTGTTGTTGTTGCTCCATTTAATTAGAATGTTTAAATCGACCTGAAGAGTTGATTCTATGTTAATACAGTCGTAGTCACTGGTGTAGACTATCAGTCATCGACAAAAGGTCACAAGAAGAGTGTTTAAAATGAAGTGGAAGATCACTGGTATAATAGCAAAGACCAGCGGGCCTATAATAAAACCTTGCGGAACACCAGTGCCAACTATAGCAGAATTTAATAGAGAACTGTTGAGGAATACTGCTTTCTGTCTGAAAGAAATGATGCAATTAATTTTATTAGGTCAGGGTGCAATCTATAAATCTTTATTTTTTAAACAAGAATATCACAGTCAGTCATGTCAAATACCTTTTTAAAGCTGACAAAGATGGCACCACATAGTCTGTCGTCATTTATGTTTACTAACCAGTTTTCTGTCACTTTGGTGAGAGCTGTGTGGTAGGAATGATTGGGTCTAAAGCCTGACTGACTGTCTATGAGCAAATTATTCTCTTGCATATGTAGTAGAGTTATTTTGATTTGAGTGGTTTTGATAATGACGATAGTATGGATATCGGTCTATAGATGGTAAGATTGTTGAATGGGCCAGATTTAAAGATAAGAAACACATTAATAGTTTTAAAAGCCTCGGGGAAATAAAATAAAATAAAATTGTGCAATTGATTCTAAATGTATGTTAGTATATGTGAAATGACAGGTGCAGCATAATGTAAGATCTTATTGCTAGTATCATCAAGCCCAACTGCTACACTTTTGTGTTTTTTTTAAGATAAGAGATAATTGTAAACTTCACTAACTGTTAAGAATAGAATGTGTAACTGCTATACATCTGCTATCCGGGAACTTTTTAAAAATTCATCTAAGTCGCATACAGGAGGTGGTATTGATGATTTAAGAACATTGATTTCTTCTCTGAAATGAGTACTGATATGTGCGCTAGTGTATGCATGATTACTGGGTTGTTAAGACAAGACCAGGCTCAGAGTGTAACCGTGATCATGTCGAAGAGATAGGCAAACTCAGAATCAGACTAAAGAAGCCTTCAGAGATCCACAACACAGATGAAAAGAATGGATACTTGAACTTGAACTTGAAGAACGGCCATGCTCAGCTGCTACCCTAGAGATGGTCCTCCTTGCACTCAGGACACTTCCATATGTGCCCAACCTTTAACCTCATTGTTGTTCGTGGTGTGTGCTGGGTAACTGTGCTAATGGCACAATAATTGAATATGACTCAACATTCTTTTGTTCATCTCCCTGTAATTTTGATATGGCGACTGCTATATTGTTTCCTTTGTCCATTTGTAAGTTTCCCGGGGTTGTTGCTTTGTTTTCCAGCCAATCTGCCATTTCATTATCCGTGATACCAGCGTGCCCTGAGCAATAAACCTATATTAGGTAGGAGATTTGTGATTCTTTTAATCTGGCCAACCACTCGAGACACACCACCAGGTTTTCGATTTTATTTAGCATGCAGGGTGAGTCTGATAACATTATGGCTTGTGATGGGTGCTGGTTTGCTGGTCAGGTTATGGCTTGAGTGGTTGCTTCAATCTCCATCCTCACGCTGGATGTGGTTGTGGCGAAGGCTCCAGGTTCGCTGACGATGGGACGTCCATTACGACAGACCACGAATCCCCGTCATCTCTTTTGTCCGTGCGCGACCGATTCATCTTTATTACAGGGTCATCTAGGTCTGAGTGCTTAATAATTGGCTCTTTGATTTCTGATTCTGCTCGTCCAGCAGCCATCTTTCGGCATTCTCTTCTGAGAATATGAGCTTTGATAAGGTGTGACTGTTGTAGGGCATCAATCCTGTAGGCAATCATTTCTTCAGGGTTCTACATCTGTCCTGTGGGTTTTTTTTCAGCTATGATTTTATCCATGATTGACCTCATTTTATTAATGTACCTTTTTCCCATATTAGTGGTTCGTATGTACTATTTTTATTTGGGTGCATTTATGTTGCTTGCATTTTCATGTTCGGGATGTTCGTTAGGTGACGCATGGCATCAAACAGTGTGTTCCTGGGGCATCCACCAGTGTGTCCCTGGGGCATCCACCAGTGTGTCCCTGGGGCATCCACCGGTATGTCCCTAGGGCATCCACCGGTATGTCCCTAGGGCATCCACCAGTGTGTCCCTGGGGCATCACCAGTGTGTCCCTGGGGCATCCACCAGTGTGTCCCTGGGGCATCCACTGGCATGTCCCTGGGGCATCCACTGGTGTGTCCCTGGGGCATTTTACAGTGTGTCCCTGGGGTATCCACCAGTGTGTCCCTGGGGCATCCACTGGTGTGTCCCTGGGGCATTTTACAGTGTGTCCCTGGGGTATCCACCAGTGTGTCCCTGGGGCATTTTACATTATATGCCCCTGGGGTATCCACCAGTGTGTCACTGGGGCATCCACCAGTGTGTCACTGGGGTATCCACTAGGGTGTCCCTGGGGCATTTTACAGTGTGTCCCTGGGGCATCCACCAGTGTGTCCCTGGGGCATCCACCAGTGTGTCCCTGGGGTATCCACTAGTGTGTCCCTGGGGCATTTTACAGTGTGTCCCTGGGGCATCCATCAGTGTGTCCCTGGGGCATCCGAGCATCGTCCTCATTGCTTCATTCTGATTTCTCTCCAGCAGCCATGTTGTTTCAGTTGATAAAGTAAACACGCCAATGCCGTACTTCAGTCTTGACATTACCAGCGTTTTCATTGTTAAGAGTAGAATTTTATGTGATAGACCCATATTTGTTACTATTTTTAATGCTTCTAGGCCTTTCTTTGTTCTCAATATCGTCTTGTCCACATGTTGCCTGAAGAATAGGCATCTTTCAAACGTAATCTCCAAATATTTAATTGTGCGACATCTTTCTATGTAGGTATTTTCACAGTGTATCCCTGGAACTTCTGCTTGTGTTGTTCAGTTATCTAAGAAACAGCATAATAATTTGGCTTTGGTTGTGTTAAATGACCCGTTGTGATCTTTACATCATGTCATGATGAGATTCACTTGTCTCTGTACAATGTGTGACACTTCTTGACGGTTTCGACCTTGTGCATATATTGCTATATCGTCCATAAAGGCCGAAAGTTGACTAGGGCACGTTTGATTCAGTTGAGCTAGTCGTTCATGAATATTGGTGGGGGGGATCCTTGAGGGAGGTTAGAATAGATCTTGGTTGGTTTGGATGTCCAGGATCATGGCCACAAGTCTGATAAAGAATGCTGCAGCTGTCCATTTGACAGAGTCAAGGGTCAGAACCTAGTTCTATTATTAGTGTAGTAGTGTGGTTTAATCCACTCGGCTGTAAGCATCCTCTAGTGTGAATATGGTATGTGATCCATTCGGTTGTAAGCATCCTCTAATGTGAATAGGGTGGTATAATCCACTCTGCTGTAAGCATCCTCTAGTGTGAGAAGGGTGATATAATCCACTCTGCTGTAAGCATCCTCTAGTGTGAAAAGGGTGATATAATTCACTCTGCTGTAAGCATCCTTTAGTGTAAGTAGGGTGGTGTAATATATACTCGGCTGTAAGCATTCTCTAGTATTAATGGGGTAATGCAATCATGTCTGCTGTATAATCCACCCACTTGTAATAGTGCTCTAGTGTAAGTGCGGTGATGCAATCTACTCTGCTGTAAACATCTTCTAGTGTAGGTATGGTGATGTAATCCACTTTACTGTAAGAATTCCTCTAGTGTGAGTAGAGATCTGTAATCAACTCGGCTGTAGGCATCCTCTAGTGTGAGTAGTGTGGTGTAATCCACTCGCTTGTAAGCATTCTCTAGTGTAAGTGAGGTGTTGTAATCCACACATCTGTAAGTATCCTCTAACGTGAGTAGGGTGGTAGAGTTCACTCGGTTCTAACAATCCTCTAATGTGAGTGGGAGATGTAATCCACTCGCTTGTAAGCATTCTCTAGTGTAAGTGAGGTGATGTAATCCACACATCTGTAAGTATCCTCTAGCGTGAGTAGGGTGGTAGAATTCACTCGGTTCTAACAATCCTCTAATGTGAGTGGGAGATGTAATCCACTCGCTTGTAAGCATTCTCTAGTATGAGTAGGGTGCTGTAACCCACTCGGTTCCAAGGATCCTCTAGTGTAAGTAGGGTGGTGCAATCTACTCTGCTTTAAGCATCCTCTAGTGTTAATAGGGTGATGTAATCTTCTCTGCTATGAGCATCCTCTATTGTGAGGAATCTACTCGGCTGTAAACATTCTCTAATGTGAGTAGTGTGGTGTAATCCACTGGCTTGTAAGCATCATCTAGTATAGGTGGCGTAATGTAAACTACTCTGCTGTAAGTATCCTCTAGTGTAAGTGGGGTAATGTTATCCATTCTGGTGTAAGAGTACTCTAGTCTGGTTAGGGTTCTGTAATCTACTCGGCTGTAAGCATCCTCTAGTATAATTTAGGTGGTGTAATCCACTCACTTGAAACATACTCTAGTGTGAGTAGTATGGAGTAATCCACTCCGTTATAATCATTCGCTAGTGTGAGTAGGATGGTGTAATCCACTCGCTTGTAAGCGTCGTCTAGTGCAAGTGAGGTGATGCTATTCACACTTCCATAAGAATCTTCCAGTGTGAGTAGAGTTGTGTAATCCGCTGGGTTGTGAGCATTCTCTAGTGTAAGTAGGATGGTTTAATTCACTAGGTTTTAGCAATCCTTTAATGTGAGTGAGAGATGTAATCCAATCAGTTGAAAGTATCCTCAAGTGTGAGTAGGGTGATGTAATACCTACGGCTTTAGGCATCCTCTGGTGTTAGTGAGGTGATATAATCCACTCTGCTGTAAGCATCATCTAGAATGAGAAGAGAGATGTAGTCCACTCTGCTGTAAGCATCCTTTACGTAATTAGGGTAGTGGAATCTACTCTGCTTTAAGCATCCTATAGTGTTAGCAGGGTGATGTAATCCACTAGGCTGTAAGCATCCTCTATTGTGAGTACTATGGTGTAATCCACTTGCTTGTAAGCATCCTCTAGTATAAGTGGCATGATGTAAACTACTCTGCTGAAATCATCCTCTAGTATGAGCAGTATGGTGTAATCCACTCGGCTGTAAGCATCCTCTAGTGTGAATAATGTGGTGTAATAGATTCGCTTACAAGCATCCTCTAGTGTGAATAATGTGGTGTAATAGATTCGCTTACAAGCATCCTCTAGTGTGAATAATGTGGTGTAATCCACTCTGATGTAAGCATCCTCTAGTGTGAATAATGTGGTGTAATAGATTCGCTTACAAGCATCCTCTAGTGTGAATAATGTGGTGTAATAGATTCGCTTACAAGCATCCTCTAGTGTGAATAATGTGGTGTAATAGATTCGCTTACAAGCATCCTCTAGTGTGAATAATGTGTTGTAATAGATTCGCTTACAAGCATCCTCTAGTGTGAATAATGTGGTGTAATAGATTCGCTTACAAGCATCCTCTAGTGTCAGTAGGGTTTTATAATCCACTCGATTGTAAGCATCGTCTAGTTTAAGAAGGGTGATGTAATCCACTCTGATGTAAGCATCCTCTAGTGTGAGAATGGTGATGTAATCCACTCACTTGTAAGCATTCTCTAGTGTGAGTAGTGTGGTAGACTGGTGTAAGCATCCTCTAGTGTGAGAAGAAAGATGTAATCCACTCTGCTTTAAGTATCCTCTAGTGTGAGTAGTGTGGTGTAATCCACTCGGCATCTTCTAGGTCCAGGAACATCATTAGCTTCTCCTCTTTCTTTTATAAGCCTTCTTATACTTCATACGCCTTTATACCTGGGATCATGGCGGTGTCTCTTCCAGGTCGGCATCCTCTGATCGTGCATGGCAGTTTACCTTTGTTTTCAAGGGCGGGCGTGATTTTCCTGGACACAGTTTTTACCACCAGTCTTCCTCGTGTGTTTTGGAGTGTCATGATTCGGAAAAGACTGGATAAAAGCAACGTTAAAACAAAAATACAGCCATCCATGAACAGTACAATGATATAGGAAACAAACACAACGCTGCTGAAAAGACGGAAACAGTAGAACAGTGGACAATGTTGGGAGAAGCCATACAACAGACATCTAAGGAATAACACAGGAGAAGACCAGGCGGGCGAAAGAGAAATGGATGACAGAGGATTTTCTTCAGATCACTGGCAACACACAATCAACACAACATTCGAGACATCTCCCTAAAAACATTGAAGGAAATCTTGATGTCACAGGCCAAACACCTATCGGTTACAGGGCCAAGGAAGAATGGCCAAGCAGGAGATACAAAGAACTAGAAGAACTTCACAGAGATATCAGTAGAGATATCTACAAACAAATATATAATCTCACAGGCAGAGCGACAATCCATGAAACAGGATAAATAAAAAACCAAAACAGAGAATATCATTATGGACAAGGAACAAATAATGAAAAGATGTGATTAAGTTATAAAAGATCTATACCGTGACAAAAGAAGTGACATAAATCTACTGGACAACATGGAAGAACCAAGTATATCAACAAGTGAGGTAGAAGAAACTATTAAGAACATGAAAGATAGGAAAGCCCCAGAACCCGACGACGTGACACAAAAGAACTGAAAGCATTGGGAGATCTTGGAGTGAGATGGTAGCAAAAATATTAAGTAACATCTATAATACAGGTGAGATTTCTTATGGCCTGGTGAGATATGTGTTTATTGCTGCACCAAAAAGCCAAGACAAATAGACTGTGAAGAGCATAGAACTATTACTCCCGTGAGCCATGTGACCTAGATATTGCTGTGAATAATAAAGAAAGAAGCTGCACTAGGCTTCTCAAACTCTGGAACATGTCCTCCAAAACTGCACCAAATATGAGGCACTAAGAAGCAATTATGGCCCAGTGAAGCCATCAAAGAAGATAAGCTCTACGGTTCCATACATGAACTAAAATAAAGCAGTGAAATTTATCCAAGATACAGGACTGCAGATATAGACAGACAGAAGAAGATAGTGAAAAAAAATCAGAAATAAAATAACTACAGAAACATCAGTAGAGTAATGCGGCTTTGCAGCAGGAAAAGGCACAACAAATGTTATCTTCACGTTAAGAACATTGGCAGAAATTATGATAGAAGTTAAAAGATACCTATATTTATACTTTACGGTGACAACATGAGAGAAATACAAAGAATGTTTAATAAAATTTGGAAAGAATAAAAGGTCCCTTCTAAGTGGAAACAGGGAGTCAGTGTGTTAAAATGCCCACAAAAAAGACAACCTCCGTGACTGCAATAACTCGAGGGGTGTAATCATCTCGGCTGTAAGCATCCTCTAAGTAGGGTGGTCAATCCACTCACTTGTAAGCATCCTCTAGTGTGAGAAGGGTGATGTAATACAATGTGCTGTAAGCATCTCTAGTGTGAATAGGGTGGTATAATCCACTCTGCTGTAAGCATCTTCTAGTGTAAGTAAGGTGGTGTAATCCACTCTGCTGTAAGCATCCTCTAGTGTAAGTAGGATGATGTAATCCACTCCGCTGTAAGCATCCTCTAGTGTGGGTAGGATGATGTAATCCACTCTGCTGTAAGCATCTTCTAGTGTCAGTAGGATGGTGTAATTCACTCTGCTGTAAGCATCCTCTAGTGTGGGTAGGATGATGTAATCCACTCTGCTGTAAGCATCTTCTAGTGTGAGTAGGATGATGTAATCCACTCTGCTGTAAGCATCTTCTAGTGTGTGTAGGCTGGTGTAATCCACTCGGCATCTTCTAGGTCCAGGAACATCATTAGCTTCTCCTCTTTCTTTTATAAGCCTTCTTATACTTCATACGCCTTTATACCTGGGATCATGGCGGTGTCTCTTCCAGGTCGGCATCCTCTGATCGTGCATGGCAGTTTACCTTTGTTTTCAAGGGCGGGCGTGATTTTCCTGGACACAGTTTTTACCACCAGTCTTCCTCGTGTGTTTTGGAGTGTCATGATTCGGAAAAGACTGGATAAAAGCAACGTTAAAACAAAAATACAGCCATCCATGAACAGTACAATGATATAGGAAACAAACACAACGCTGCTGAAAAGACGGAAACAGTAGAACAGTGAACAATGTTGGGAGAAGCCATACAACAGACATCTAAGGAATAACACAGGAGAAGACCAGGCGGGCGAAAGAGAAATGGATGACAGAGGATTTTCTTCAGATCACTGGCAACACACAATCAACACAACATTCGAGACATCTCCCTAAAAACATTGAAGGAAATCTTGATGTCACAGGCCAAACACCTATCGGTTACAGGGCCAAGGAAGAATGGCCAAGCAGGAGATACAAAGAACTAGAAGAACTTCACAGAGATATCAGTAGAGATATCTACAAACAAATATATAATCTCACAGGCAGAGCGACAATCCATGAAACAGGATGAATAAAAAACCAAAACAGAGAATATCATTATGGACAAGGAACAAATAATGAAAAGATGTGATTAAGTTATAAAAGATCTATACCGTGACAAAATAAGTGACATAAATCTACGGGACAACATGGAAGAACCAAGTATATCAACAAGTGAGGTAGAAGAAACTATTAAGAACATGAAAGATAGGAAAGGCCCAGAACCTGACGACGTGACACAAAAGAACTGAAAGCAATGAGAGATCTTGGAGTGGAGATGGTAGCAAAAATATTAAGTAACATCTATAATACAGGTGAGATTTCTTATGGCCTGGTGAGATATGTGTTTATTGATGCACCAAAAAGCCGAGATAAATAGACTGTGAAGAGCATAGAACTATTACTCCCGTGAGCCATGTGACCTAGATATTGCTGTGAATAATAAAGAAAGAAGCTGCACTAGGCTTCTCAAACTCTGGAACATGTCCTCCAAAACTGCACCAAATATGAGGCACTGAGAGGCAATTACTGGCCCAGTGAAACCACCAAAGAAGATAAGCTCTACGGTTCCATACATGAACTAAAATAAAGCAGTGAAATTTATCCAAGATACAGGACTGCAGATATAGACAGACAGAAGAAGATAGTGAAAAAAAATCAGAAATAAAATAACTACAGAAACATCAGTAGAGTAATGCGGCTTTGCAGCAGGAAAAGGCACAACAAATGTTATCTTCACATTAAGAACATTGGAAGAAATTATGATAGAAGTTAAAAGATACCTATATTTATACTTTACGGTGACAACATGAGAGAAATACAAAGAATGTTTAATAAAATTTGGAAAGAATAAAAGGTCCCCTCTAAGTGGAAACAGGGAGTCAGTGTGTTAAAATGCCCACAAAAAAGACAACCTCCGTGACTGCAATAACTCGAGGGGTGTAACCTTACTATCAATTGTGTCAAAGCTGTTTTGTCAAGTGATTCTGATTAGAATTAAGGATGCAGTGGATACTACAATGAGAGAAGAACAGGTCGGATGTCGAAAAGGGTGAAGTTGTCTTGACCAGATCTTTCCTCTAAGAATAATACTTGAAGAACATATTGAAAAACAGAAACCAGTAATCCTGACCTTCATAGACTTAAAAAAGGCATTTGATAGCATACACAGAGATTCATTGTGGAGAATTTTAGGACTATATGGAATACCATCTAAAACTGTCAACACCATTAGAGATATCTACAACGGATATGTTTGTACAGTCAAAACAGAAGAAGGAATGAGCGAATGGTTCCAGATTGAAACAGACGTGAAACAAGGATTATATTGTCTCCCTTGCTTTTTCGAACTGACATAGACTTTAATAGGAGAAGATGCTGTATAGGTAAAACTGGCATTGATTGTGTACATGGGACCCAAATAGAATATCTTGATTTTGCAGATGACATAACTCTTATCAGTGACAATGTGAAATCAATGCAGGAAAAAAAAGATTCCTTGTCTACTTTGGCTAGCAAAATAGATCTTGAAATTAACAAAGACAAAACTAAAATAATGAAACTTCTCATTAATAAAGAAGGAAAAATATACGTGGAAGGAATAGCTGTTGATGAAGTAAACCAGTTTGCATACCTTGGCAGCTACATAGACCAGGATGGTGACACCAGGAAGGAAGTTAGAATTAGAATTGCAAAAGCAGCATCGATCTTCAAAAATCTTGAGAACGTGTGCTAACTTACCTGTGACATGACACAAAGATTGACACTAATTTACCTGTGAAATGACACAAAGATTGACACTAACTTACCTGTGAAATGACACAAATATTGACACTAACTTACCTGTAAACTGACAATAGGATTGAGTCCCAGACGTTCTGAAGTATCTACCAGTTTCTGCATCTGCCACCCGCTGACGTTGCTGATCCCTACATAACGAGTTTTACCCACACGAACTAGGTCATCCAGAGATCGTAAAATCTCCTCCACTGTGGTACCATCATCCCAGGCATGGATCTATCAAGTGGAGATAATTTGTTAAGAGATTGTTAAGATTATTTCCCTTGGCTAATACTGAAACTACAGCAATAATTTCTAAGGCAGTAAGTAGCAAATATTTAAAGACAAATATTGTAAGTAACATCGTTGATGTCACATAGCGGTTCTCATACATTTCTCTCTGGGCGCAGCCAGTGACAGATAAACTACTACTCAAAGTCCTCAGGCTAGACTTACTAAGAACTTTAGTCCCACCCACCTACCCCCTCCATGTGGAGGATCTGATTCCCCTCTGGTTGTGATTTCTGATATTACAATATACCTTTGTATTATACAGATAACACAACTAATACGCCATTGTTTTCTGAATAACATAACAAAACTTAACATACGAGTAAATGTAGTTCAAAAGTAGTTTCAGTTGTGTTCAGAGAGGTTGTACATCTGTTAGCTGAAATGTAGTTTTTGTTAGTGATTGTCTTTTTAGGACACAAGGTTGTAACGTTATTTATGTAATCTTGTAGTTGATTGTCCTTTTTATGACAAAAACGTGATTCTGTGTTGGAAGAATGTGTTTTAGTTGTTACTATATATGAAGTATGTTGGTTTTGATGTTGAATGCTAGTGAGGGTCCAAAGGCTATCGCCCGGACCATTTTTATATCGTCATGTTAATTGTTTCCATCAGTTACACACAACATCCATTTACAACACACATTTAACGAATGGAATTCATCATTAAACTTTTGTGATGCTGTACCTGCTGAATCTTGTGATACTGGGTTCATGCTGAACGTCAACTGTGGTGTTGAGTGAGTTGATTACATGTAACTGGTGAACTGTGGTGTTGAGTGAGTTGATTACATGTAACTGCTCACGTTCGTGTACGGAAATATAACGGCTGTCGTCCTGGGTTGTCGTTGTCACACGGTGTAGAATAATGTGACGTTTGCTGTGTCACTTGTGTAGCAGCCTAGTAAATCTGCTATGTAAATAGTGACGTTGTAATAGTGAATGAAGAGTTTGCTACTTTAAGATAGTTAGCCACACACACATATACTACCATAGTACAGTACAGTGTGTGGTCAAACCACGTGATTTACGCGTACACTGTTACTCTGATACTTCTAAACATAATCACTCTCATCCTAATCCTAATCTCATCCTATAATATCATACAATCCTATCATCTTATAATTATCATGACTCTGACTCTCTCTCTCTCTCTCTCTGAACCTTAAATATTCCCTAGAAAATCTTTCTAATTTTCCTGAATAGTCCAACATACTCACGTGAATTTATCTCTTTTTATAAACTTTAGTTTCTAAAACAAATAATTTCCAAAAAGCTTAAGTCTCTATTACTAAATTTAGTCTGTTGTTGAGACAACAGATATTCCAAAGTTGACACTTTAACTTTTCCCTAACCTAACCTCAGATATCCCGTGCAAATTTACATTACCGGTCAAGGTTACCTGAGCTGACTAACTTTTCCCGTGGACAAAAAATCAATAATACAACAAGGGACTGAACCAAGTACCCTTACTTTTAAAAATGATTACTTCCCTTTGATTGATTTAACAATATACTATCACATTACTGGCTTTGGGGAAACTGAAATATGCAGGGTAAAACCTAGCGGACTGACATGTTCTAAATTCAAAATAGCTCGGGCGTTGATGACCTAATTGTTGGGACGTCGCCGCACAGAGGAGATGACGCCATTTTAACTGACTCAGTTGCAACGAATCGTTGAACCGTGCACTATCTACAAGCCTGTTAATTTTTACAACGAATCAAAATCTGTGATTGAATTGCATCTGGAATTTAGATGTCATTTTAATGTTGATCAACATGGTCAGGTTTCGTCTCGGAATACGATACTAGCATGGGTGAGTAACTTGGAGGAAATGAGCAGTGTGTCTGGTGTCCATCATGGAGTTCACTAACTGTGAGCACATTTGAGAACCTACAGAGAGTGAGAGAAGCTTTTCAGTTCAGTCCACGACTTTCGTGGGGTGGGGAGGGGGGGACAGTATTCTAGATGTGAACAGAAAGAAACGTAGGCCTTGTGCTGAAGAATAATATAATAAATATTATGATTATTATTATTATTAAACGTCGTGATAATTTAGATAAGACCGTATTGGAAGGATACATAATGGAAAAAAAGAAAAAGAGGAAGACCAAAACGAAGATGGCTGCAAGACATCGTTGACGATCTGCAAATGAATGCAGCAGTGGCAGGCCATCTTGTTCACAACCGAGAGGCCTACAGGAGTGCTGTTTGGGAGGCAAAGTTCCGCAAGGGACATGCAAACGAATGAATGAATGAATGAATGACATGACGTGTCAAAGAGAGTTGGCGATTAATCTTCTCCATGTTCCATGATTCTGGGGTTTTCATTAACTCAGATCCTTTTCTTCCTCCCTGCCACTTGGTCACCCTCCCTGTCACTTGGTCACCCTCCTTGCCACTTGGTCAGTCTCCCTGCCACTTGGTCACCCTCCCTGTCACTTGGTCACCCTCCCTGTCACTTGGTCACCCTCCCTGCCACTTAGTCACCCTCCCTGTCACTTGGTCACCCTCCCTGTCACTTGGTCACCCTCCCTGCCACTTGGTCAGTCTCCCTGCCACTTGGTCACCCTCCTTGCCACTTGGTCAGTCTCCCTGCCACTTGGTCAGTCTCCCTGCCACTTGGTCACCCTCCCTGCCACTTGATCAGTCTCCCTGCCACTTGGTCAGTCTCCCTGCCACTTGGTCACCCTCCCTGCCACTTGATCAGTCTCCCTGCCACTTGGTCAGTCTCCCTGCCACTTGGTCACCCTCCCTGCCACTTGGTCAGTCTCCCTGCCACTTGGTCAGTCTCCCTGCCACTTGATCAGTCTCCCTGCCACTTGGTCAGTCTCCCTGCCACTTGGTCACCCTCCCTGCCACTTGGTCAGTCTCCCTGCCACTTGGTCACCCTCCCTGCCACTTGATCAGTCTCCCTGCCACTTGGTCACCCTCCCTGCCACTTGGTCAGTCTCCCTGCCACTTGGTCAGTCTCCCTGCCACTTGGTCAGTCTCCCTGCCACTTGGTCACCCTCCCTGCCACTTGGTCGCCCTCCCTGCCACTTGCTCACCCTCCCTGCCACTTGCTCACCCTCCCTGCCACTTGCTCACCCTCCCTGCCACTTGGTCACCCTCCCTGCCACTTGGTCAGTCCACTGAGATAGTTTTTTTTTCTCTTAGCGTTCCTCTCTTCCTTTTCCCTGAAGTTTTCAGTCGATAATAAATTCTCTAGTGTCTGCCTTCTCATAACATGTGCAAGAATTGTTTACTTTATCTTATATATTTAACTAGCTTTAGTGGTTCTGACACTTCTTGGAGGACTTCTTCTTCTTCTTCTTTCTTTCTTTTGTCTGTTCAGGGTATTTGTTGCATCTTTCCTTTCTTCAAAACATCTCTGTTGGTTCCAATTCCTTTGTCATCTTTCTGTTAATTGTCGAAGCTTCACAACTATATATATATATATATTAAAGAGATCAATAGAAGTAAAGATGGAGATATGCTTTATAGACTACTGTAAAACATTAGATAAAGTGAGACACACAGAAATTAATAGAATGCTGGAAGACATCAACATAGATCGGAAAGATCTGAAACTTATCAAAAACATATACTGGCAGCAATGAAGGTTGAGAACCAAATAGGAGCATTCCAAGACATAAAATTAGGAGTGAGACAAGTATGTGTCCTATCTCCTGACCTCTTCTCCTTGTACAGCGAAAACATAATGAGAAATATAGAGAGCTTGACAGGAATATCAATTGGCGGGTACAACCGTAACAACTTAAGATATGCAGACCATACAGTTTTGATTTGCTGTAAGTGAAAGTTAGCTACAGGCTTTTCTGGACATCATGGTTCGTGAAAGTAAAATTAAGGTCTCTGTATGAACAAAAAGAAAACTGAAGTGATGGTCATCTCACAGAAAGGAATACCACCAAAATGTAGCGTTACCAATGATGGCATAGAACTGAAACAAGTTATTAGATTCAAGTACTTAGGAACGATTATAACAGCTGATGGGAAATGTTACAATAAAATAAAAAGCCGACGTGCTCAGGCCAAGTCAGCATTCCAGAAAAAGAGAAACATCTTGTGCAACAGATCCATATCAATGGAAACAAGATTCCGAGTACTTAAATGTTATATCGAGCCAATCTCATAATCAATTCTAAATAAAGGAATTGTGGAGAGAAATGATCGCCTACGCCACGCGGCACGGCACTTGATTGATTGATTGATAGAATTAGTGGTTATATGTAACACTGTAAAACTCTTTCTTCACTTTTAGAGACATCTTATTCGATAATATCTTCTTCCTGACATAAAAACCTGATCTTTCCTAACATATGCGTGTTTTTTTTTTCATTTGTGCACTTATCATCATCTTTTATTGTTGCTCCGAGTTAATAGAACTTGTTTACTTGATTCAGTCTCTTCTTGTTGGATGTTGCACTTTTGTATGTTTATTCTTTTTTAAATGATCATTGGTTCTGCCTTGTTGCCGTGTAGCTGTGAATCTCCTTTATTGCTCTCTTCAATAATCTTGCTTAATAGTTTCTGTAAATTGATTTCACTTTCTTCTATTAAAATGATGTCATCCGCGTATCTCAGATTGTTGATATTGTTATTATGATTATTATTATTTAACATTATTATTATTATTATTATTATTATTATTATTATTTGCATGGGTATACATTTTGTACTGCAATGATTGACTGATTACAGAAAGAGCCCAAGATCTTGATCAGTTTGTTTATGACCGACGAAGCTCACTTTCATCTGTCGGAGTTTGTCAATAAACAGAAAATGAGAAACTAATTACCCGTAGACCCACAAGAACTGCATGAAGATCGCTTCCACTCTCGGAAAATGACACACGAATAATTAGTGTATAAGTATATAAAACTAACTATACACGAAGCCTGTGGTAACAAAATGTATAAAATAGAAAAAAGTAGGAACAGCTTTATTACTTAACGAGCACAAAGTTGTGACGTTTCGGTGTGAGCCTTAATTATACAAAAACACATGGGACGAAGAAATAGGGAAAGATCAAATATAAATTCACATGAAAGCTATGTTAGAAGATAGGAATGGAAACAAAACAGAATAAAATAAAATAAATAGAGCACTTAGCTGTGACTTGTAAGAGGCTGCGACTTGTAAGAAGCTGTGACTTGTAAGAAGCTGTGATTTTTAAAAGGCTGCAACTTGTAAGAAGCTGTGACTTGTAAGAGGCCGCAACTTGTAAGAAGCTGTAACTTATAAGAAGCTGTGACTTGTAAGAAGCTGTGATTTGTAAGAGGCTGCGACTTGTAAGAGGCTGCGACTTGTAAGAGGCTGTGACTTGTAAGAGGCTGCGACTTGTAAGAGGCTGCGACTTGTAAGAGGCTGTGACTTGTAAGAAGCTGTGACTTGTAAGAGGCTGCGACTTGTAAGAGGCTGTGACTTGTAAAAGGCTGTTAATACAAAGCTATTTTGTCCAATAATGAAGACATTAACCTTTCACCTGACAGCATCACCACCAAGTTCAGTAACAACAACAGCTGGACGGCAGCAACAGTTTTAAGTTTTTATCTTGTGACTCTTTAAGAGTATCACCGTGAAGACAGTAAGTTAATCAGGTCACATTCACCTGTGATTTGTTTCCGGGTCATTATGAATTTAAGCATATAGCAAACACTGAGCAGAAAATATCCTGTTATAGTCCACGCTGATAACAAGCCAGTCTAGGTCCTCCAGACTAGCAAGTACAGACACAGATACTATACAGTCTTAATATTTGCCGTACAAGAATAGGCTGTTGTCGTCCGTGCTTGAGTGCACATGTTGGAGATATTTCTATCCCTGGGGATCCATATTTGAAGCTGAGAAGCTACTTTGGTGGTGCTTTATTTCTAAAAACCTACTCTTCTCATTCGAGAACTTTGAGCCTGGATAAGTGTGACACCTGCCATCTTATCTTGTGGCTTGTTTTTCTTCTATTCTTTTTAATCGCGTCACACCAAAATATTTACCATGAGAAAAAAAAAAACTAAACCCTGTCTAGAGTCTCTCATCAGGTGGAAACAGTTTTGTTATAATTTATCACCGGTCTGTCTGCTGAGCAACAATTACTGTTCGCTTGTAGCACTCTGGCATTAAAGAGAGCAATAGAACAACAGAAAAATGAGGAGATATGTTGGCCACTACTTTCTGCAATCTAGTTCTGAAAGAAGGAACATGTACAGAAGAACTATAATTGTCTTACTGTTAACTTGGTTACTAGAATGTTCAGTTAGCTGCACTTCTGTAAATATCGTTCATGTAGTTCCTTACCAGGTAGAGATCTTTATTTCATCACCTGGTAGAGAGATTTAAGGTACTACCTCACCTGATAGAGATAGTTAAGCTACTAACTCAACTGGTAGAGATAGTTAAGTTACTATCTCACCTGGTAAAGATCCACAAAGTCTGTGTGCAGTCTCTGAAGACTTCTGTCTATACTCTGAGTGATGTGACGGCGACTTAGACCCACGTTGTTGATGTTCTGTTCTGTGCCCATATTTTGACGAACTTTCGTGGCCATGATAAACTTGTCTCTGGGTTGTCTACAGAGCCAGTAAATAAGTTCATCAACATTTTCATTCTGACAATAATTAAACTGTTATATAAAATCTGAGGATGTCAGCTGTCTCTTTCTTCCCCTCTATTTTATGCATTTTAAACATGTCAAAAGAAAGATTACGTGCCTGGATTACGCGTCATGTTCAACTACGTCATTCTTCTTGAAGATGACGTCATTGTTCCAGGAAGAGAAAAATATGTAATTCTTTCGAAATCTGGGAAAGAGATCGGCCATGATTTACTTCTCTCTACACACTTACATCAGCAGATGGGCAGAGATTTAGCTCCCTTGCAGTAAAAGAAGTGGATGTATATATGAAAGATGACGACTCTTGTTATGTCAGCATTTGTCACGGAATTTTTATCTTATCAGTTGTATATTTCTGAAATGTTTGAGTGAATGAAATGTTTGACCAAAATGTTTGACTGAATGAAATGTTTGAGTGAATGAAATGTTTGACTGAGTAAAACTGCTCTCTTCTATGAAAAAACTGCTAAATTTTACGGGTGCAGGTTATTTCAACACTGGATAAATTCATGTAAACCTCTCGGATAAAATAATCTACGTTTACACATATGAAACACATGTACTTGATAATAAACCTTACTGAAGTGTTTACAGAGCATTATAGCACAGTTATGAAATTATTTTAAATTATCTCAACAGAAACATGTCATTTAATGCTATCTTATTTCGTATCTTATATCCTTTCCGTGCTCTTAAACGTCACATACGGCTCGCAAGGTAGTTCGCCAATTTTTCCTGTCTTGGGCGAGTCTTTCAACCTCATCAAAGGATTTTATCCCTATTAATTTGGCCTCTCTTAACAATGCCCTCTTTAGAGTTTCAGGTGGTCTGCCTTATTTTCTTTGGCCTCTTGTGTTCCATTTGATAGCTTGTTTGGGAATTCTCTTATCGTTTCTTCTCATCAAGTGACAAACATATGTCCATCTCCTTTTCCTAATCACCCATGAGATTGGTTGTTGTTCAGTCATCTGTCTTATCTCTGCATTGTTCTTAAATTCGTTCCACTTGATGCCGAATATTTTCCTTAGGCATTTGTTTTAAAAAGAGTCTAATTTCTTGTCTATTTCTTTAGTTGTTTTCCAGCTTTCGCATGCATAAATGAGGGTGGATATTACATTTGAATTGAATAGTCTTAACTTGGTTTTTGTGCTTATACCTTTTGAATGCCATATGTTCTCAAGATTCTTGAAGATCGATGCTGCTTTTGCAGTTATAATTTTCATTTCATTTCTGGTGCCACCAACCTGGTCTGTGTAGCTGCCAAGGTATACAAATTGATTGACTTCTTCAACATCTGTCCCTTCTACGTGTATTTTTCCATTTTGATTAATGGGAAGTTTCATTATTGTTGTTTTGTCTTTGTTAATTTCAAGTCCTATTTTGCTACCCAGTGAAGACAGGCTATCTGTTTTTTCTTGCATATTACTGATAAGAGTTATGTCATCAGCAAAATCAAGATCTTCTAGTTGGATCCCATGTATCTTATCAATATATGTGTTACCTGTGCAAGATTTTGTTCATTATGAAGTCTATTGTAATTCCAAAAACAAAGTAGACAGTATACATCCTTGTTTCACGCCTGTTTCAATCTGGAACCATTCACTCATCCATTCTTCTGTTTTGACTGCACAAACATATCCATTGTAGAGGTCCTTAATGATGTTGACAATTTTAGATGGTATTCTCTATAGACGTAAAATTATCCACAATGAATCTCCGTGTATGCTATAAAATTATTTTTTAAAGTCTATGAAATTCAATATTAATGATTTCTGCTTTTCAATATGCTCTTCTACTATTATTCTTAAAGATCTGGTCGAGACAACTTCTCCCTTTTCGAAATCCTGCTTGTTCTCTCATTGTAGCATCCATTATATCTTTAAGTCTATTCCAAATGACCTTGCAAAATATTTTGACACAACTGGTGCTAAGGTTATTCCTCTTCAGTTGTTACATTCACTAAAGTTGCTTTTGTTTTTTGTTTTGTTTTTTTTTTTGTTTTGTTTTGTTTGTTTGTTTGTTTTTTTGTATTTTAACAATGATTCCTTGTCACCATTTTGAAGGAACCTTTCCTTCTTTCCAGATCTTATTAAACTAATGCTACACCGAAACATTTGTCTTGGGATGTTCTTGTCAGTTTTCATAAGATCAGAACCACGAAGGTTCAGTTCTTTCCGTCTATCCTTTGTGTAAAGTAGGTCACTTACCTTTCCAGCCAACTTCCAATGAACTCTTCGGACTTCCCGAGAGCGTAAAAGTCTGCCGTGTCCAGAAAGTTGCCACCCCACTCCACGTAACGGTTAATGATCTGATGTGAGACGCCCTCGTCACTTTGTCCAGGCCAGCCCCACTTTGACCGTAACAGAAATATAACAAAACAGATGAAGCGTGTTAGATTACAGGAACGATAACTAGATGAAAGCTGTGGGAAAAAAAACAGATAATTTGAAAGACCTGGATCTCCATAGCAACTAAGTTTGTTTTTTTTTTTACATGATGTGAATAAACGGAGCAAAATTTCTGATAGCCTAGCCCATAATTCTGTGCTATGAGCAACCTGGATGTCACAGTTATCTGGTATACCTCACTGGCCTGGCTGGCCGAGTGGTCAGACGCTCGGGTTACTACTCCGGTGGTGCAGGGTTCAGTCCCAGAACTGGGACTTTTTTTCTGGTACACACCAAAAAGGCCCCGGGGTTGACCCAGCCACAAAAAACATTGGCAGCAGAGAAATCTGGGAAGGTAAAGCGACCAGGCGTGATACTGACCAGGTCACACTTTCATGTGCTGAAGGTCATGAAAAATATGGGCCCAACACCGCATTCCCCAATATGCCTTAATGGCATGGAAACGGGAAATTTACATTTTTACCTCATTGTAACAGTTTTTGGGTAAAGACAGACAGTTCATCAGAGAACTGTCAAAGTTTGGATTTGCAAGGCTTAAGGCCCACAGTGACAAGTAAGCTTGTTGTCAGATTATCTCCCTTCGTCCCATCTTTCACTGGTATTACATGATTCATGCTGAGTGGGAGAGAGAGAAAGCTTGAGATTTCGGGGCAGTTTGAGTTAGAATGTCGTGAGAGAAAGTGTGGTAGTATTGTGCTGTGTCATCTTGTAGTGTAGTTTAGTTGTGGTAAGAATGCAGATTGATAATTCATATGGCAGTTATGGCCTGTGGACGAAGTGTAGCCGCCGGAATTATTCTTCATGTTGTTTTGAGTTTTGAAAGATATTACATGCCACTTATCTCTCTACATCATCGTCTATCATCATCATCTTTTTTTCATCGATGTGTATAGAAGGAGTTCATTTTATGCTGCTGATGTGTCAAAGTGTTCCTGTGAGTTATTATGTGAAGAGTGTATAATGTACTCAGAGATGTGAAGAGTGTATATATAATGTACTAAGAGATGTGAAGAGTGTATAATGTATTCAGAGATGTGAAGAGTGTATAATGTATTCAGAGATGTGAAGAGTGTATAATGTATTCAGATATGTGAAGAGTGTATAATGTACTCAGAGATGTGAAGAGTTTATAATGTATTCAGAGATGTGAAGAGTGTAAAATAACTTAAGTAACAGAAATATTTAATAGTTAGACATCCAAAGGCATTCGTATAGTCTTATAAAATACCTAGACAGACATACCGAGATAGACGTATATATATTGATAACCATACATCGTTTATATTTTCTACTTTATCATCGCCGAACTGTGTCAGAATCAGCAAGCGGTAGTCAGAGTAGATAGCGAAACATCGGGTTTGGTTTGATATACAAAAGGAAGTAAGACAGGGATGTAAACTTGTATAACATCTACGCTGAAAACATCACCAGGAATGTAAGATGTGAACAGGAAATATGTGAACAGGAAATAATTAAGCTCGACTCTTTCATCATCTTGGACAACCAAATTTCAGAACTTAGAGATGCCGATGATACAGTCCTACTATCAAACAGCACAGAAGGACTGCAACTGTTACCTCTCTCACCTAAAAGCAAAGCTCAGAACCTCTTTTTAAACACAAACGAAACTAAAGTAACGATAACTGACAAAATGAGAAGCAAACCCAAAATTACACTGGACCATTAAGAGCTTGGAAACGTAAATAAATTTGAATACCTAGGTTCACTCATCACCAGCAATGGCAACTGCGCAGTGGAAATCAAAAAAAGAATTGCAGTTGCATCACAGAATCTAGCACAAATGAATAGTTGGGGCAAGGTGCCAACAAGAAAACAAAAGTTATATTTACTAAGAGCTAAATTAGCACATCACCAGAAACGGGAATAGCAGCTTTTAAAATGAAATGTTATAGAAAGGCACTTAGGATATCATGAGTAGAAAGAAAATCAAATAAAGAGAAATTGATGGGATCAGGTGTCGCAGAAGACTGGCAACATCAAAATTAGAAATCTGAGATACTTTGGCCACATCAAGAGACACACAAGCTTGGAGAAGTTGATACTTTGGCAACATCAAGAGACACAACAGCTTGGAGAGGTTGATACTTTGGCCACATCAAGGAACACAACAGCTTGGAGAGGTTAATACTTTGGACACATCAAGAGACACAACAGCTTGGTGAGGTTGATACTTTGGCCACATCAAGAGACACAACAGCTTGGAGAGGTTGATACTTTGGCCACATCAAGAGACACAACAGCTTGGAGAGGTTGATACTTTGGCCACATCAAGAGACACAACAGCTTGGTGAGGTTGATACTTTGGCCACATCAAGAGACACAACAGCTTGGAGAGGTTGATACTTTGGCCACATCAAGAGACACAACAGCTTGGAGAAGTTGATACTTTGGCCACATCAAGAGACACAACAGCTTGGAGAAGTTGATACTTTGGCCACATCAAGAGACACAACAGCTTGGATAAGTTGATACTTTGGCCACATCAAGGGACACAACAGCTTGGAGAAGTTGATACTTTGGCCACATCAAGAGACATAACAGCTTGGTGAGGTTGATACTTTGGCCACATCAAGGGACACAACAGCTTGGAGAGGTTGATACTTTGGCCACATCAAGAGACACAACAGCTTGGATAAGTTGATACTTTGGCCACATCAAGGGACACAACAGCTTGGTGAGGTTGATACTTTGGCCACATCAAGAGACACAACAGCTTGGAGAGGTTGATACTTTGGCCACATCAAGGGACACAACAGCTTGGAGAGGTTGATACTTTGGCCACATCAAGGGACACAACAGCTTGGTGAGGTTGATACTTTGGCCACATCAAGGGACACAACAGCTTGGTGAGGTTGATACTTTGGCCACATCAAGAGACACAACAGCTTGGAGAAGTTGATACTTTGGCCACATCAAGAGACACAACAGCTTGGAGAAGTTGATACTTTGGCCACATCAAGAGACATAACAGCTTGGTGAGGTTGATACTTTGGCCACATCAAGAGACACAACAGCTTGGAGAGGTTGATACTTTGGCCACATCAAGAGACACAACAGCTTGGAGAAGTTGATACTTTGGCCACATCAAGAGACACAACAGCTTGGAGAGGTTGATACTTTGGCCACATCAAGAGACACAACAGCTTGGAGAGGTTGATACTTTGGCCACATCAAGAGACACAACAGCTTGGAGAGGTTGATACTTTGGCCACATCAAGAGACACAACAGCTTGGAGAGGTTGTAACTAGAAGTCGTAGTGCCTGGCAAAAGGGAAAAGTTACGACACTGCCGCAGGTGAACTCAGGACATAAAAGTCCGAATGTGTCTTTGCGAGACGCTGGTCAACTTGAGCAAGACTGCATTCAGGGAAGCACTGAGAGGGACAGTACTCTGGGAAGAGCTACATGCTACATGAAGAGAGCCCTGAAATTGTGAGCACACACGTCACATGAAGAGAGCCCTGTACTTGTGAACACACACGTCACATGAAGACAGCCCTGTAATTGTGAGCACACACGTCACATGAAGACAGCCCTGTAATTGTGAGCCCACACGTCACATGAAGAGACCCAAGTAATGTGAAAACACATGTCACATGAAGAGAGCCCTGTAATGTGAACACACACTTCACATGAAGAGAGCCATGTAAATGTGAACACACACGTCACATGAAGAGACCCATGTAATGTGAAAACACACGTCACATAAAGAGAGCCCTGTAATGTGAACACACACGTCACATGAAGAGAGCCCTGTAATGTGAACACACATGTCACATGAAGAGAGCCCTGTAATTGTTAACACACACACGCTGGGGCTTCGCTGCTTCCAACTTTTTCTGGAGAGACGACACAGAGGATAATGAAAACACTATTCTTACTAAATAATTATTTCATATTTTCTCCCAATGTTTATCTTCCGGCAATGCATTCTAAAGCATTCAGTAATCTCTTTTCCCCAAGGAAAATATTTATCATTTACCGACAGCATGAAATGAGCTGGAAAAGTTAAATATTTTTATGAAAATAGCAATCTTTACAAAACTTATTCCGTTATACGTCTCATAGTAAAGAGAGGAGAAACAGTTCAGATAGGACAGTTTCACACAAGTCAAAGAACTTACCGTAACTTCTCCGAATGTGGAGCAGCCCAAACTAATGTTGGACACTTTCAGTCCCGAACGACCCAGAAAGTTGTGTACAACTTTATTTTCTTCTGGAATTGGTGCAGCCATGACTGTCAACAATGCTTTAAAAGATGAATTCTCAGAGTAGCGACCTAGAATATAAAGAACCAGGTGTTTCTGTGCTCATAGAAGAAGTATATGTAATGAGCATATGCTACATACGTCTATATCAGGACAGGCAGTCGAAGACTGTAACCCACAGTTTTTATCTTAAAATCTCAACCCAGTGGCGGGTTCCGAGTACACATAATCGTTAATTCTCTGTACTCTCAATGGAACATAAAATAACAAACATTCTCCTGCCAATCCTGTCTTGAACAAGCCTGGATATCTCAAACCATGTCTTTCGAGTGAAAGATGTATGATAGTGGTTAGATTGTCAGACGGGACTGAGCGCCCAATTCATAACCCTTTTAAAATAAAGATCAATCAATCTTTCCCGCTTTCGTTACTTCTTCCTTTGCTGTGTGTCTCCATGTCCCCAATGGCCTACCCCTCTTTCTTGTCCATTGAGGGCTCCACGTCAAGGCGATGTAGGAGAGTCATCTTTTCCATTCACGCTGTGTGGTTAAGCCATTTCCATCTTCGTGTTTCGACCTCCTTGGTAATGTTCTCAGTGCCCGTTCGTTTCAGAGTACATACATTGTTCGTTTATTAAATCAGGCCATGTAATCATCGCACATATCTGTGATGTTCTATCTAGTAAACATTGCACATATCTATGATATTCTATCATGTAAACATTGGACATATCTGTGACGTTCTATCATGTAAACATTTGACATATCTGTGACGTTCTATCATGTAAACATTGCACATATCTGTGATGTTCTATCATGTAAACATTGCACATATCTGTGACGTTCTATCATGTAAACATTGCATATATCTGTGGTGTTCTATCTGGTAAACATCGCACATTTTTTTGTGATGTTCTATCATGTAAACATTGGACATATCTGTGATGTTCTATCTGGTAAACATTGCACATATCTGTGATGTTCTATTATGTAAACATTGCATATATCTGTGATGTTCTATCTGGTAAACATTGCACATATCTGTGATGTTCTATCATGTAAACATTGGACATATCTGTGATGTTCTATCATGTAAACATTGCATATATCTGTGATGTTCTATCTGGTAAACATCGCACATTTTTTTGTGATGTTCTATCATGTAAACATTGGACATATCTGTGATGTTCTATCATGTAAACATTGCATATATCTGTGATGTTCTATCTGGTAAACATTGCACATATCTGTGATGTTCTATCTGGTAAACATCGCACATTTTTGTGATGTTCTATCTGGTAAACATTGCACATATCTGTGATGTTCTATCTGGTAAACATCGCACATTTTTGTGATGTTCTATCTGGTAAACATTGCACATATCTGTGATGTTCTATCTGGTAAACATCGCACATTTTTGTGATGTTCTATCTGGTAAACATTGCACATATCTGTGACGTTCTATCATGTAAATATCGCATATTTTTGTTATGTTCTATCATATAAACATTGGACATTGATGTTCTATCATATAAACATTGCACATATCTGTGATGTTCTATCATGTAATCATTGCACATATTTATGACACTATATCGTGTAATAATAGCTAAAGACGCGTGGCAACTGGAAGATCATGGGTTCGATCCCGGGACCGAAAAAAAGCAACAACTCACAAGACCTCTGGGAGTCATGACCCAGAGGGGCCCACCCCCCTTAGAGTGTCAGGAGTTTAAAGGGCCGAAACACTTGTCTGAGGGGGGGGGGGGTACTTCCTCTGATGATCTGAAGGAGTTGTGTTGTTGTTCCGCTCTCTACGGTAGAGAGTTTCCTGCATATAGTTGTGACGTTATATCAATTGAACATCTTAGATATCTATGTAGTCATCGCATATAAATATGACATTATATAGCATTATAACATCATATTTCTGTGACAGTGTAGAGTTTTGAAATCAAATGTAACCATATCAAAACCGTTAGAATTTATTTAGCATATGTGCCAAAATTAGTCAATCAAGTGCCGTGCGCGTGGCGTAGGTGATCATTTCTCTCCACAATTCCCTGTCTTTAGACTTGATTATGAGATCCGCCGGTGACTTTCTTCCTAGCCACACTGACAGCCCATCCAGTAACTTCTCTCTCTGTCTTCATCTGTCTCTTCTTCTCTCAATTTTTCCACTTGCCACAATGTGTTTCAATTTTCCTCTTCTCAGAAAATGTCCTACTAACCTCGCTTGTCTGTCTCTGATCTTTGCTGTAATTTGCTTTTAACATCAGCCTCTCTTAAGACGTCTTCGTTAGTTTTCTTAGCTGTCCATGGTACCTTCAACATCCTTCTTATGAATCACATTTCCATGGCCTCCATTTCTCGCTGTACTCTCTTATTCATGGACCATGCTTCACATCCATAAAACAAAATTGACTCGATGTAATATTTAAGTACTCGGAATCGTGTTTCCATTGATATGGATCTGTTGCACAAGATGTTTCTCATTTTCGGGAATGCTGACTTGGCCTGAGCATGTCTGCCTTTTTATTTTGTTGTAACATTTCCCATCAACTGTTATAATTGTTCCAAAGTACTTGAATCTATCAAATTGTTTCACTTCTGTGTCATCGATGGTAATGCTACATTTTGGTGGTATTCTTTTCTTTGGAGATGACCATCAGTTCAGTCTTCTTTTTATTCACACTGAGACCTTTACTTTTACTTTCACGAACCACTATGTCCAGAAGAGCCTGTAGCTCCCTTTCACTTTTAGCAAACAGAACTGTGTCGTCTGCATATCTTAAGTTGTTAAGGTTGTACCCGCCAATTGATATTCCTGGCAAGCTCTCTATATTTCTCATTATGTTTTCGCTGTACAAGGAGAAGAGGTCAGGAGATAGAACACATCCTTGTCTCACTCCCAATTTTATGTCTTGGAATGCGCCTATTTGGTTCTCAACCTTCATTGCTGCCCATTGCTGCCAGTATATGTTTTTGATGAGTTTCAGATCCTTCCCATCTATGTTAATGTCTTCCAGCATTCTTATAATTTCTGTGTGTCTCACTTTATCTAATGTTTTACAGTATTCTATGAAGCATAAGTATAGGTCCGTCTTTACTTCTATTGATCTCTCTATCTATGTTCTTATTATATATATATATATATATATATATATGTATGTATGTATGTATGTATGTATGTGTGTGTGTGGTTGGTTGGTTGGTTGGTTGGTTGGTTGGTTGGTTGGTTGGTTGGTTGGTTGGTTGGTTGGTTGGTTGGTTGGTTACTTGTGCCTTTTCCTTCAACAAAGCCACGCTGTTCTTCAGCGATTTCTGGTTTTATTTTGCCCCTGACTCTTCTCATGACAATACGAAGCAGGATTTTGGTAACATGGCTCATAAGACTAATGGTTCGATGGTCTTCACATTAAACTGCACCTTGTTTATTTGGTAGGACAGTGAAAACTGATTGCAAAAGGTCTGATGGAACATAGTTATTGTTACAGATGTCATTAAGCAAACTGGTAATTATTTCTATGCCAAGCCCTCCTAATGTTTCCAATTTTTCCTTAGTGATTTTATCTGGTCATGGTGCTTTGTTCTTCATGTGTTTGATGGCTTCTTCCACTTCTGCTTTTAATATGAGAGGCATTTCATTATTATTTCTTATATCTATTTTCCTCATAGAGTTCTCTAAGGTATTCGCTCCATCATGCCGTTATATCATCTCTATCCATTATTGTATGCCCCTCCTTTGACTTCAGGCAACCAGTCTTGTGGTATGCTTTTCTTTTGTTTGTTAACTCTTTTATTTGTTTGTATATGTCTCTTGTGTTTCCATGATGGTGTGTCTATTTCATTACATTTCTTATTTAGCCACTCTTCTTTAGCTTTCTTGCATTTGTGTCTTATTTCTTTATTTATTTTGTCATATTCATCTCTATCTTACTTAAGACTTCTTCTCCTATCCATTAGTTGCAAAATGTCTTCTGTCATCCACTCCTGTTTTACTTGGATGTAGGATTTCGGTAGATGTTTGCTGAATAAAATCTTTAAGCATATTCCATATCTCATCAATCGTTTCAGTCTTCTCTATATCATTTTACCTACTATGTACTATGGTCCTATATTGTTCTTGTATTGCTTTATCTTTCCGTAACAGCTCTCTATCTAGTTCTTTGTTTTTAGCTGCTACTTTTAACCTCTTTAGCCTGATTCTCATTTTTTCTACGACTAGGATTTGGTCACTGTTGCAATCTGCATTTGGTCTTGTTTTCATGTATATCAATGAGTTCCTGAATCTTCTGTCGATCATAATGTAATCTATCTGGTCACGTATGTTATTATTTGGGCTTTTCCATGTCCATAGTCGCCTTGGGTGTTTAGGAAACCAAGTATTCCCAATTATTATTTTATTCTTTTCTGCCCACTAAATCATCAACATCTCTCCTCTTTTATACGCTAAGAATCTGTCCCAAAACACCAAAATAACAGTCTACTAAACTATAATAAGACCAGCCGTCATGTATGGATCAGAAACATGGAGTACAGCATAGAAAGATGAACAACAATTGCATATCTTTGAGAACAAGATTCTAAAAGAATATTTGGGCCGATAAAGGATACCAACAGTGAAGAATGCAGATCTTTGAAAACAAGATCCTAAGAAGAATCTTTAGGCCGATAAAGGATACCAACAATGGAGAATGGAAAGCTAGAAAGAACACTGAACTGAACAGCTTATTTAAATCCTAACGAATTATAAATGTCTTGAAACTGAACAGACTACGCTGGCTGGGGCAATTAGAAAGAATGGAAGAGGACAGACAAACGAAAATGATGTATGCACAAGAGATAAGAGAAACAAGACCAAGGGGTAGACCAAGACAGAGACGGAAAGACAACATAGAAAAGAATATAAAAGAAATTGGTGTCACCAACTGGAAAGAGAAGATTAGGAATAGAGAGTAATGGAGGCGAACTTTATCTGCAGCAATGAGCCTTAATGGCTGGGAAAGCTGAAGAAGAAGAAGAGGAAGAAGAAGATATACGCCGAGTATAATGTATAATTTATTTATGACCTATATAAAACAGTTTTAACAAACCAACATATTGTTTTCCCCACAATGCCAACACATTTACAGAAATTTAAATTTTTCATGAATCAACTGATGAGGAAAACAGTCAAAAATGTGTAGCATGTTTGCAGAACTGTGTGCTGACCTTAATAATCACACTGTATTTATTGTGAAACTTTTAAAATACTTCAGAGTTCGTACGTTCTTTAAGAGAAGGTATAAACAAATAAATTAAAACTATATTATAGATGATATGATAATTGGTGTGTTATTTAGATCTAAAGAGGACTTTGTGCGCTACAGACATTAAGAGCACTTACCTGGATACTATTAAAATATGACAGAAAACTGGCACAGCTCGCTTGCACTAAATGACGCTGTCAAATTTCTCACTTTTAAGATAATTTAATCTTAGTTTCGGTCCTTTCAGTAGAAGAGAGACCTGGTCTTGTGTGTCAAAGGAGAGTTATCTAACAAGACTAGACCTGAATGACTTATATAAATGTCCTTCTTTCAAAACTGTTAACACAATATTGTGCAGATAGCAAGTCCCGATGACTAGAATAGGTCTACGTTCTGTTAGTACTGACCAGCAGATAGCAAGTCACGATGACTAGAGTAGGTCTACTGGCTGTTAGTACTGACCAGCAGATAGCAAGTCACAATGACTAGAATAGGTCTACGTTCTGTTAGTACTGACCAGCAGATAGCAAGTCACGCTGACTAGAGTAGGTCTACGTGGTGTTAGTACTGACCAGCAGATAGCAAGTCACGATGACTAGAGTAGATCTACGTGCTGTTAGTACTGACCAGCAGATAGCAAGTCACGATGACTAGAGTAGGTCTACTTGCTGTTAGTACTGACCAGCAGATAGCAAGTCACGATGACTAGAGTAGGTATACGTGCTGTTACTACTGACAAGCGATATAGTCAGACTGTATAGATCTATGGTCCCTATAATGTTCTTGTCTTTTTTCACGGACTATGCTTGCAATTGTTCACAGAAGAGTTGGTTATACTGTCATTGACCAATTTTTTAAAATGAAAGTTCAAACCTTGAACTATTTTTTTATCTGCTTGCCTTCTCTGACTTGTTTGGCTATATTTGGCATGGTTTTGTTCTCTAATTTGTTTGCTATATCTGGCACGGTTTTGTTCTCTAACTTGTTTGTTATATCTGGCACGGTTTTGTTCACTAACTTATTTGCTATATCTTGCATGGTTTTGTTCTCTAACGCATTTGCTATATCTGGCATGATTTTACAGATTTGTTCAAATGTTCTGAGTGTATTTTACAGATATCAGAGGTATGTCTACCTTAGTCCTCATGTTGTTCTCGTGTTCAGCTGAGATGTAAAGTTTTCACATTAAGGTTTTTCATCTCACTCTCTCTCTCTCTCTTTCTGTCTCCATATCTGAACCTTAAGTGCCCAAGGCACATGTGGCTTCCACAAGGGTTTTCCACAAATGCCTGTCCGTTGCTTTGTTTCTGCACTTGCCCAAGTGAGCCCTCTATTGCTCAACATCCTCTCTGTTGCTTTTCTCCATGTCTCTTTTGGTCTACCCTTACTTCTGTTCCCATGTGGTGTCCATCTTAGTGCTATTTTTGGTAGTGAGTCGTCAGTCATTCGGAGCACATGTCCCAACCACTGCCAACATCTTTCCTTAGTAACTGCTGTCAGTGGCTTCATCTGCATTTCTGCCAACAAGATGTTATGTCTAATGGTGTTTGACCAAAATATTCTTCCTAAACATTTAGTCTGGGAAAAATTTAGCTTTTTTTCTATATTTTTTGTGATTTTCCATAATTCACTTTCATAGAGTAGTGTATTTAGGACATTACTCTTAAATATGCGCTTTCATATATGTGCTTAGTTTTTTTTTTACATTTCCATATAGTCTGCAGCATTGCAAAAGTCTGGTTTGCTCTAGTAAGTCTGCTGTTGATGTCCTCTGTGTTGTCTCCATTTTCTACTACTCTACTGCCAACACATTCAAAGTCATTGGCCTCCTCTACTATCTTGATATCTACTCTCAGTGTCTTTCCTACGTTGATCTTTAGTCCTATGTTGTTTGCATTCTGAGTTAGCTTGTTTATTTTATCTTGCATATCTTTGTGCCTGCTTGACGGTAGACAAACGTCGTCGGCAAAGTCAATGTCCTAAGCACTGTGTCGAGTGCCCATTGTAATCCTCTGTGTTTAACTGATGTTGCCTCCTTCATTAACCAGTCTACTGCTAAAACAAATAATGTTGGTGATAGTATAAACCCTTGATTTATTCCTGTTTGTACCCTAAAGCTGTTGAAGGTGTATCCGCAGATCAATGATGATCTTTTATGACATTCACTATCTTATGTGGGAGGCCATGCCATTTTAGAATTTTCCACAGTGCATATCTGCTGACACTGTGGAAGGCTTTCTCAAAATCTATAAACAATGCATATATTGTGCTATGCCACTCATTTGCCTGTTCTAATATTTGTCTCAGTACAAATACGTGGTCTATGCATGATCTTCCTTTCCTAAATCCTGCCTGGTCTGTCCGAAATTTTTCATCAAGAATGCTACAAAATTGTTGATGATTATGCGGCATAATACTTTTCTAGTGAGTAGTAATGTAAGAGAATAGATATGCACATAGTTTCCCGGTTATGGTTGGCAACCCCAGAGTAGAAACAATCGGCCAGAGACAGGGTAGTACCGGAAGTGCGCAACTCTGGTGAAGCCCGTCTTTAACCAAGTAGATAAAACATGATAGAAATGTAATATGTCGGGTTTTGTACGCTAACCACATTGGGACCAGCGGGGTCGGATGAAGGTCATTTGTCGAGCAAGCGTGAATGAGATGTCTGTTGTTGGTGGAAAACCATGTATATGTAAGTTAATATTAGGTTTATACTTTTGAGATGTGAATGCGTACAAACTGTGTACATTCTGCAATTTCCTCGTCCGACCAGGCCTGACATCACTTAATTATAATTTAGATAAATAGAAATAGACATCGAATAATCAGAATTCCATATTAACATAATTATTCTACATAAGATGTCATATTTAGCAACGTGTAAAGTATAGGCTGTGTATGTGCACATGATTATGTATTACTGTGTTATATGTAATAGCATGTTTGCATACAATATATGACAATTAATTAGTTTATGATTATAGTCAATATCTTAATCCTTCAAGTATGATTATTTTGAGATTTTATATAGATAAAGATTTTTGTTGCAAATCCAACTAACATACATGTGTAAGATTGTTCTAGTGACCTCCGTTAATTTATCGTTGATCTGTTTTGGTAGGATTCCAATTATTATAAGACATGTTTTTGATGCTTTTATTGATAAATTTATAAGCTGATAAATAACCACATTATATATGATGATCCTGTGTTTTGATTTTGCTAACTGCGTAAACGAGATGATTTAGCGACAATATAGTTCTATTATAATTTAAGAAGAATTGTTTAATTGTGTTTCTTGTCATTTGTGTAATGTGTCAATATGTATTTCTACAATCACCTTTCAACTATACCATACATATACAATATAATCAACATTATAAAATACAGACAATTATTACCCCATTTTAAAATCATTTTTATTCCTACAGTAGGGTGGTAATGCCTCTCCAGTTCCCACAATCTCTGAGGTCACCCTTCTTTCTTTGGTAGTTTTAATATAAACACAGTTTTACACTCTTCTGGGACTTTCTCTAGATCCAAATTTGTTGCAGTATCTGGCAGAGTTGTTATAGTGTTTCTTCTGCTTTCAACATCTCAGCAGTCGCTTCATCTTCATCTGGTGCCCTGTCTAATTTTAGCTTCTTTATTGCCTTCTTTATTTCACTTATTGTTGTTGGTCCTGTATCGATGTTTAGTTCCGTTTTTGCTTCAGGCAAAACCTCTATCTTAATGCGAAGAAAACTAAATTGATGACAACTGACAAAACAAACAATGCAAATGATATATGCATCAATGAGGAAACATTGGAAGAAGTGGAGAGTTCTGAATATCTTGGATCACTACTAACTAATAATGGAGATACAATGAGGGAAATTAAAAGCAGGACATCTATCGCTCTTCAGAAAGTAAAACAAATAAAGAATCTGTGGAGAGAAACAGACAGAACTACAAAAATAAGCTTTTTAAGGGCATGCATCTTTCCCATGGCAACATATGCCTGTGATACCTGGACACTTAACAAAACAGCTGAGAAACACATAAATGCCTTTGAATGTAAATGCTACAAAAGAGTTCTTCAAATATCATGGACACAGAAAAGAACAAATATATCCATACTACAAGAACTTAATATTGGCTAGTAAAGAGGTTTAAAAAGAGAAAACTTAAATATTTTGGACACATTAAACGTCATGGTAATCTAGAGAAGACCATCTTGGAAGGGTACATAATGGGAAAAAGAAAGAGAGGAAGACCAAGGCGAAGATGATTGCAAATGGATGCATCAGCAGCAGGCCATCTTGCTCACAACAGAAAGGCCTACAGAAGTGCTGTTACGTAGGCAAAGTTCGTTAAGGGACATGCAAATGAATGAATGCATGTCTATTGTTTGCGCTGCTTGTGTTCTGTTTCGTAGGGTGTTAAAGTGTTCCCTCCATTTTTAATTTTTTTTTCTGTTTCTTCACATATTAGTTGTCCTTTACTTGTCCTTACTGCACTTTCACATCTTGTACTGAAGTTACCTGTCATCTGCTTTGTGATTTTATATATGGTTTTCATGTCATTTGCATAATCTGCTTTCTCTGCTACTTCTGCTAAGTTGTCATAGTACTGACGTTTATCCTGACGGCATGATTCCTTCACTTCTCTATCTTTTTGTGCATGTTTTTTAAAGACTTGTTCTTTTAGCCTTTTTTATTTGGTGCTCCGTAATTGTTTCTTGATTTCCTTTCTTTGGTCTATCTTTTCCCATGTGGTCTTGCTTATCCATTCCTCTTTTCTCCTTTTCCGATATCCCAGCACCTCTTTTGCTGTTTCTTGTATTGTTTCATTGAACTCTGACATGGACATTTCTGTTTTGTCTTGTAGGACACTGAAGCGGTTCTGAAGTACTATCGAGAATTCATTTTTTGTTTGCTGGTCTTTTTTTTTTTTGTATCAAAGAGTGCCTTTCTTGGTTCTCCGAATTTGGCCTCCTTAATTTTAGTTTTATTTTTGCTACCAGAAGGTTGTGATCACTTCCTACATCTGCTCCTTTCCTTGCTCGCACATCTCATAGTGACCGTTTCCACTTGTTTATCTGTATGTGATCAATCTGTTTTCTGTTATCCTGTCTGGGGATCTGAGTGTCACTCTATGAATGCATAACAAAAATCTGATTTTGGAATGTGAGATGGATGGCTGCAACAATAAAATCTTCTCAGGTAATAAAAGAAATGGATAGATATTACCTGGATGTGTTGGGCATCAGTGAAATGCGATGGCCAGAAGCAGGGAAAAGAACGGCGGAAAACCGGAAGTTAATAATACATTCCGGCAGAGACGATAAGAAATATCAAGAAGGAATGGGTATAATTATGTCATCTGCTGCAGCAAAGAGCCTTACAGAATGTGAACCAGTGAACAATCTTATGATAAGAGCACGATACAAAATAAGACACTGAAGAATTACGATCATACAATGCTATGCACCCACGAACGATGCAGATTATGAAATAAAAGACGATTTCTATCACCAACTACAACTCATCAGCAAAGTATATAAACACGACATCTTAATTGTCATGGGAGACTTCAACGCCAAGGTAAGAAAAGATAACACCCACGTCGAAAAAGTAATGGGGAAAGAAGGAATTGATACAATAAATCAGAATGGAGACAGACTAATTGAAAAATGTCTAACAGAGGGCATGGCCATTGGAGGAACAATATTGCCACACACAGAGATACATAAAACAACATGGACACGAATATCTCCAGATGATAGAACCAGAAATCAGATAGATCATTTTTGTATTAGAAAACCATTCAGAACATCTCTGATAGATATAAGAGCATATAGGGGTGCAGATGTCAACAGTGATCACAACCTGTGTATAGGGAGGATAAGACTTAAACTGAAAGGTAAACACAAGAAAGCAGTACTCAGAAAGATAAACAGTCATAGCCTACAAGAAGAAAATACCAACAGTGATTTCAGTCTGGAACTTACCAAACATTTCGCAGCACTCAGCGAGGTAGAAGAGACAGATAAAGAGGATTTATGGAATTCATACAGCACAGCCGATTTATTGTATCACAGCAGCAAAAGCAAGCGCTGGACTGTAGTCAACAAGTAGAAAAGCATGAATATCAGATAACACATGGAAATACATATATGAAAGACGAACAGCCAAATTAGCCATGTTGAATGTAAAGACAGATCTTGGAAAAGTTTTGGCAAAAGCAACATACAAAGAACTAGACAATAAAGTAAAAAGTTCAGCTAGAAGGGATAAAAGAGAATACATAGACAATATGGCGAAAGAGGCGGAGAAAGCAGCAAAAACAGGAGACAGCAAAACTTTATATAACATACAAAAGAGAATAACAGATACTATTACATCTAAGGAAAGACCAATCCTTTGCAAAACTGGAACCCTATTAACATCAAGTAAAGACCAAAAGCAAAGATGGGCTGAACACTTCCAAGAAATACTTAATTGACCACATCCAAATGAATTAATAAATCTTGAAACCGATGTACCAGTCCCACAACTAAATGTCAACTTAGATGAAGTTACACTGAATAAAATTGAAACAGCAGTGAATTTAATGGCTAACAACAAAGCAAATCTGCAGGTGAAGATGAAATAACAGTCAAAATGTTAAAAAGCTGTTAACAGTGACAACATGAGACAACTACAGAGAATGTTTAATAAAATTTTGAAAGAAGAAAAGGTCCCTTCTAAATGGAAAAAAGGAATCATTGTTAAAATACGCCAAAAAAAAGGCAACCTTAGTGACTGCAATAACTGGGGGTGGGGGGGGGTGTAACCTTACTATTACTTGTGTCAAAGGTGTTTTGTAAAGTGATTCTGAATAGACTTAAGGATGTAGTGAAGAGAAGAACATGCAGGATTTCGAAAAGGGAGAAGCTGTCTCGACCACATCTTTACTCTAAGAATAATACTTTAAGAACATAATGAAAAGCAGAAACCATTACTCCTAAACTTTACAGACTTTAAAAAGGAATTTGATAGTAGAGATTCATTGTGGAGAATTTTAAGACTGTATGGAATACCATCTAAAATTGTCAACATCATTAGAGATCTCTACAACGGATCTGTTTGTGCAGTCAAGAAAGAAGAAGGAATGAGCGAATGGTTTCAGATTGAAACAGGCGTGAAACAAGGATGTATATTGTTTCCTTTGCTTTTTGAGATTGCTATAGTCTTTATAATGAAAAGGTGTTGTACATTTAAAACCGGCATTGATTGGGTACATGGGACCCAAATAGAATATATTGATTTTACAGGTGACGTAACTCTTATCAGTGACAATGTGAAATCGATGCAGGAAAAAACAGATTCCCTGTCTTCCTTGGCTAGCAAAATAGATCTTGAAAATAACAAAGAAAAAAAATGAAACTTCTCATTAATCAGGAAGGAAAAATGTACGTAGAAGGAACAGGTATTGATGAAGTAAACCAAACTGCATACCTTGGCAGCTACATAGACCAGGATGGTGACACCAGGAAAGAAATTAGAATTGCAAAAGCAGTATTTTCCTTCAAAAACCTTGAGAACATATGGAATTCAACAGTTATAGGCACAAAAACCAAGTTAAGATTATCCAATTACAATGTGATATCCACCCTCATTTATGTATGCGAAAGCTGGAAATCAGCTAAAGAAATAGACAAGAAATTAGACTCTTTTGAAAACAAATGCCTCAGGAAAATACTTTGTATAAAGTGGAACGAATTTAAGAGCAACACAGAAATAAAACAGATGAGCAAACAACAACCTGTCTCAAGGTTGATCAGAAAAAGATGGACATATGTAGGCCATGTGATGAGAAGAAACAATCGAATACCAAAACAAGCTATCAAGTGGAGCACAACAGGCCGAAGAAAAAGAGGTCGACCACGTGAAACTCTAATGAGGACATTGTTAAGAGAAGCCAGTTTAGTTGGCGTAACATCCCTTGATGAAGTTGAAAGAATCGCCGGAAATAAAAAAAACTTGGCAAACAACTATGCGAGCACATGAATAATGTAAAATTTCAGCAATGCTCTTGATGCTTCTTTTATTATAATCAATGTAACTCCTCCTTCTTGATGATCTTCTTTACCTGACCATAATATTGTTTCTTTTGTGTGCTGTGTTGTTAGTTTCCTTCTGCTGTCTCCTGTTCATCTTGCTTCTTGTATTCCTAGTATGTCTAGTTTGTATCTGTGCATTTCCTTGATGGTTTGTGCTAGTTTTCCAGTCTGGTTAAGTGTTCTTACATTCCAGCTTCCTATTTGCATCTTGTGTTTAGGTTCCAGGAGGTGTGCAGTCGGGCTGGGGACTTCCAGTGGCTGGCTTTCATCCACAACCTTCATGGGCTCAGTTTCCTGATAAGCATTTCTCCTTCCACCTGCATTTGTTGTTTCCCTTGCT
Organism: Achatina immaculata; assembly: GCA_009760885.1. Classification (NCBI taxonomy): domain Eukaryota; kingdom Metazoa; phylum Mollusca; class Gastropoda; order Stylommatophora; family Achatinidae; genus Lissachatina; species Lissachatina immaculata. Next base: position 6,907,414 of record CM019693.1, read on the forward strand.
TCTGTTTCTGTAACAGTCTGATAGCTTTTTACCAGACAGGGTTGCTGGCCCTATGCCGAACCCTCCTTAGTCGCCTTTTACGATCATGCGTGGTAGGGTACAGTGGTCCTATTCTTTGCTTCCCAGGCATATGCCCAGGTCCTGGGTACAACACGGGGTAGGTTTTTCATATACAGGGTTTTTATGTGTAAGGTTTCCTGTACAAGGTTTTTATGTGTAAGGTTTCCCATACAAGGTTTTTATGTGTAAGGTTTCCTGTACAAGGTTTTTATGTGTAAGGTTTCTTATACAAGGTTTTAATGTGTAAGGTTTCCTATACAAGTTTTTATGTTTAAGGTTTCTTATACAAGGTTTTAATGTGTAAGGTTTCCTATACAAGGTTTTTATGTGTAAGGTTTCCTATACAAGGTTTTTATGTGTAAAGTTTCCCATACAAGGTTTTTATATGTAAGGTTTCCCATACAAAGTTTTTATGTGTAAGGTTTCTTATACAAGGTTTTTATGTGTAAGGTTTCCCATACAAGTTTCTATGTGTAAGGTTTCTTATACAAGGTTTTAATGTGTAAGGTTTCCTATACAAGGTTTTTATGTGTAAGGTTTCCTATACAAGGTTTTTATGTGTAAAGTTTCCCATACAAGGTTTTTATGTGTAAGGTTTCCTATACAAAGTTTTTATGTGTAAGGTTTCTTATACAAGGTTTTTATGTGTAGGGTTTCTTATACAAGGTTTTTACATGTAAGGTTTCTCACAGAAAGTTTTTATGTGTAATGTTTCTTATATAAGGTTTTTATGTGTAAGGTTTCTTATACAAGGTTTTTATGTGTAAGGTTTCCTATACAAGGTTTTTATGTGTAAGGTTTCTTATACAAGGTTTTTATGTGTAAGATTTTCCATACAAGAATTTTATGTGTAACATTTCCCATACAAATTTTTTTATGTGTAAGGTTTCCCATACAAATTTTTTATGTGTAAGGTTTCCTATACAAGGTTGTTATGTGTAAGGCTTGACATATAACATTTTTAAAGTTTCCTCTTGTAAGATTACATCTAAGAAACTAAACACATTATGTGATTGAAGTGAAGATCTGTGGACAAGGACATTAAATCATTACTAACTTCACTACCATCGCCATCATCATCACCATCATCATCATCATCATCATTCATCATTATCATCTAACAAAAATTTATCACATCAATACAAAAGAACATTTAATAAAAAGAGCTTTAGTCACCAAATTTTGAAACACATAAGAGTTAGTGATAGGATTTAATTATAAGATTAAAGTCAGTGAAAATTCCACAAAACATATGGTAAAAGTCTGTGAAGACACAGCAGACCACAAGGTTCAAGTCTGAAAACATAGCACAACACGGGGTAAAATGTCTGTGAAACACAACACAACACAACACAGAGCCGGGTAAAAGTCTGTGAAGACACAATACAACTCAACACAGAGCCGGGTAAAAGTCTGTGAAGACACAATACAACACAACACAGCAGTAGAATATTTTATCAACAACAAAGACATCATGGGACGTGTATGAAACATAAAATTAGAGACTACACAATTACACCGTGTTGAAAGAACTACATGGCCAAGATGTTGATTTCTTACAGCAGCAGTTTGGCTTTCAGCTACACAAGAATCCAGCTGCTGATTTCTTACACCAGCAGTTTGGCTTCCAGCTACACAAGACTCCAGCTGCTGATTTCTTACACCAGCAGTTTGGCTTCCAGCTACACAAGACTCCAGCTGCTGATTTCTAGCACTCAGGATTGATGTCACTGACATTTCCAATAGTAGTCACGGATATTCACATCTTTTCCTCTACCACACATTCAACAAGACAGAGGGACAGAATAACAGAGAGATGGAGAGAGAAAGAAGAAGAAGAAGAAAGAGAGGAGTCATCTTAAACATAGACAACTTTCATCCACACACACACACGCACTTATACATCTAACATTAAAATAAGCAACCAACAAAAGAAGGAAAATTTGTAATGATATATTAGGTGTGAGAATGTTGTTTTCCTCAGTCATCTCTTACTAGCATAGTAACGAGTTATTTAAAATATCAAACAGCTTTCGTCAGCATGATAGTGAATCATTAAACATCTCAGACAGCTCTTACCTGCTCAATAATGAGCTGACAAACCCTTCTGGCAGCTCTGGCCAGCACAAAGACAGGACACAAAACATGGTGTAAGTTTCCTTATTAACTTAATGGTTTCATGTTTGGTGCTCTGTGATCAGTTCGGTGTGATAATAACACGTTTTATTAACCTATATAAATATATTTTCAACATACAAAAAGTGATGGGTCAAGGCAGAGGGAAAGAAATGGACGCTTGTGACACGAAGAGCCACGCACTTAAGTGTAGGGAAAACAAGCGAGAACTGTCTTCTTGAAGTGATCAACTCATTTTTTAATGCAGATAAACTACGTTAGTCATTGCCTCTATTTTGCTAGATCATAAAGATCTGATGAGAACTTAACCAATGATATCGCAAAGGTTTATGACAGATCATCGACGAACTGTCTCTGATGAATTCTTACAGGAGACAAAGAAAGCTCTGAAATGTGTAGACCGAAAGAAAAGCAAAGTCGTGGAAAACAGAAACACAGGAAAGAAAGGACATAGAGATTAACAAACTCAGCCTTCTCTAATAAAACATGGAGTAACTGGTAAAAAGAAAGACATGTGAGAGAACGGGAACCTGAGTGATTAGGTACACGACATATGTGAGAGAAAGGGAACCTGAGTGATTGGATACAAGAGACATGTGAGAGAACGGGAAACTGAGTGATTGGATACAAAAGACATGTGAGAGAACGGGAACCTGAGTGATTAGGTACACGACATATGTGAGAGAAAGGGAACCTGAGTGATTGGATACAAAAGACATGTGAGAGAACGGGAACCTGAGTGATTAGGTACAAGAGATATGAGAGAAAGGGAACCTGAGTGATTGGATGCAAAAGACATGTGAGAGAATGGAAACCTGAGTGACTGGATGCAAAAGACATGTGAGAGAACGGAAACCTGAGTGATTAGGTACAAGAGACATGTGAAAGAACGGGAACCTGAGTGATTAGGTACAAGAGGCATGTGAGAGAATGGGAATCTGAGTGACTAGGTATAAGAGACATGTGAAAGAATAGAAACCTAAGCGATTATCTATCAGAGACATGTCAGAGAATGGGAACCTGAGTGATTAGATATAAGAGACATGTGAGAGAATGGGAACCTGAGTGACTGAGTACAAGAGACATGTGAGAGAATGGAAACCTGAGTGATTAGGTATAAGAGTCATGTGAGAGAACGGGAATCTGAGTGATTAGATATAAGAGACATGTGAGAGAACGGAAACCTGAGTGATTAGGTATAAGAGACATGTGAGAGAATGGGAACCTGAGTGATTAGATATAAGAGACATGTGAGAGAATGGAAACGTGAGTGATTATGTATAAGAGACATGTGAGAGAATGGGAAACCTGAGTGATTAGGTATAAGAGACATATGAGAGAACGGGAACCTGAGTGACTGAGTACAAGAGACATGTGAGAGAATGGGAACCTGAGTGATTAGGTATAAGAGACATACGAGAGAACGGGAACCTGAGTGACTGAGTACAAGAGACATGTGAGAGAATGGGAACCTGAGTGATTGAGTACAAGAGACATGTGAAAGAATGGGAACCTGAGTGATTGAGTACAAGAGACATGTGAAAGAATGGGAACCTGAGTGATTAGGTACAAGAGACATGTGAGAGAATGGGACCCTGAGTGATTAGGTACAAGAGACATGTGAGAGAATGGGAACCTGAGTGACGACCTGTTATAGAAGACTATCTGAAACTGTAGACTGTGAGGATAGTAAGAAATGAAAATAAATGAATGAAGACTATAAAAAGAGCAAATGCTAGAATACGATTTGTATCGTGTTGTCAAACGGTTTTTTTCTTTTAGAAACTATCTCTTGTCGTGTCTTTATATTAGTTCATTCATTAGCCCATCCAGTCAATTTATATGAATCGAAGTCTTATTATACTGTACAATCTCATTGCCAACCTTGCTTGTATGATTTTTCCACCTTATTTGTGATTTGCCTTATACGTGAAATTTATTAAAGATAATTTTTAAAACTTGGGTTGAAAATTCTACTGAATGAAAATTTCTATTGAAAAAAGTGCATTCTAACAACAAGATTATGAAAGAAAAACCCAAATATCTTATAAATCTGCAGCATAGGAAGGAAAGAGTTAAATACTCTGTTTATTCAAATAAAACTGCGCCCAAGTCTTGTATATACAGAGATCCGCTGTGTGCATGTAAAACTTCGACCGAATCATGAATGCACAGAGATGTACTTTCGGTATGAATGTACTGATCTGGTGAAGATTCATGAACTGGTAGACTGGATATAGGGGTCTGTGATATGTGGATTCGCTCTGTCGACGTTGAGACCGAAGACCATGGTGTACGGGTAGGTCAGTGGGGTGGACGAGACGTCATCAAGCTGCCTCATCTGAAACAGATAACAGGAAGCATTGCTTTCTCGCGTTTTCTGTAGGGAGACCAGTACGTCGGGCTTAAACTTCACACACAGTCAGCATCGGCAACAACAGCAACAACGCCAGATTCAGTTTTATATATCAACGGTTCCCAAACGTTTTGTTGTAACAGAATAACATTCTGTACAGATTGTTTTGTGTATAACCCTGTGGTTGTGGTCTGGTAGACAACTCATCACTGTATGCCAAGCACGTGTTTCGAGAGAATTCTGAGTCACGTGGTTTAGTTTAGCGGGAGGTGTGCATGGGCTGAGAAGTTAGTTTTTGGTCAGAATGTTGTAGCGAGAGGTTGTATGTTTGATTCTAGGATGAGATAGAGATTCTGTAGTTAAATTGTTGTAGTGATGGATTGTTTTTCTTAAGACAAATTGTTGTAATAGCCATGTGGATTTGTGTGTCGATTTGTCCACGTTTTTGGGACAAATGTTGAATGTCTGACCTGGTCCTATGGCGAGGTTAGTCGCCCGGACTTATGTTTCTTTTGGATGATCATTTGTAATTGTATCCATCAAGTTTTACACTCTACATCGTTACAACACTCATCGTACAAATGGGATCTCATCATTAAACATTTACATTGTGTTTGCTGAATCCTGTCATTTCTTGGATTCATGCATGTGTCATCAATGGTGTTGAGTTAGTGAATTACTTGTAACTGGTCAATGTAGTGTATGGATGAGTAGTGGAGTCAGTGTTACCTGGGTTGTCCCGTTACAGAGAGAATATCATTGTAACATATGTTGGTTGTCTCTGAGCCTAGTGCTCATGTAAGAGAAACTGTAATAATATACAGTACTGTGTTACGGCTTTAAGTAGTGCAGTAATACTGGCTTATTGTTAGCGCGAGCCTAACCCTATAATGGTGGGTGATCCGTTACCCACGAATAATATTTTCTAAAAATATTTCAAAGGTAAAATAAAGATAAAATCCCAGTTCCCACGCCGTTAAGCCATATCAGGGAGTACGGTGTTAGGCCCGCATTTTCCCTGACCTTCCCCCACATGAAAGTATGACGTGGTCAGTATCACGTCTGGCCGCTTTACCTTCCCAGATTTCTTTGGTAGCCATTTTTTAGAGGCTGAGTAGTTAAATATTTAAACGCAACAGAAATTATTTCAAAGAATGCTTGTTGTTAGTTCAATAATTGACCCTGAAAAGATGAAGTAGAGAGTTTGTCACTAATACTGTGTAATTTACCTCTGACCTTCCGCGACCATATCTTATCGCGACCTTACCTCAGACCTTTCACGACCCATTTCTTGTTCCGACCTTACCTCAGACCTTCCACGACCCATTTCTTGTTCCGACCTTACCTCAGACTTTTCGCGACTCTAATGTGAATTATGAACTGATTCTGCGAACTACTGTTACAGATGTCTGGGGCAGCTAAAGACTCGTTCAGTAAACACACTTTTACTTTTACTTTTACTCTTCTGATCCAGTCATTGATTTTTATTCAGTAGTTTCTTATCTTTTGACTAATTCCATTAACTATTTTAATGTTTATCCTAATCCTTGTTCTTATCCTGTGAACTTATTCTGATCTTTGTTACTTATCCTGTGAACTTATCCTGATCCTTGTTCCTTATCCTGTGAATTCGACTTGACCTGGTTACTTCATCTCAAATTGGGAAGTGTTTTTGTGCTTTTATTTTGCTGGGGAACGTTTGTGTTTGTGCCGGTGCACTGAACACAGACAATTTGTTCAAGAAGAATTCGGGCACACAGGTCTGTCGCCACTCTGCTCTCCATTTCGCATTCTATCACTCAACAGTAGTTCAAGACAATAATAAAAAACAAACAAGTATTTCTTAATGGAAATATAAAAAAAACTATTGTGTTTAATCTTTTATCCTAAACTACTATTTTTAATCTTCTATCCTAAACAACTGTGCCTAACCTTTGATCTTAAATTTGGACGGAAGGTGTAGATAGTCAGCTCGCTCCAGCGGTGAGCGACTCACCCCCGGCTGACAACGTCATGGTCAGCATAATCCAACAAAACCTTCCCCCACATTTTATTATAGTGCTCCCTGTATTAGACTCAGCCTGGCTATTTTAGGTGTTCCCTGTATTAGACTCAGCCTGGCTATTTTAGGACTCAGCCTGGCTATTTTAGGTGTTCCCTGTATTAGACTCAGCCTGGCTATTTTAGGACTCAGCCTGGCTATTTTAGGTGTTCCCTGTATTAGACTCAGCCTGGCTATTTTAGGACTCAGCCTGGCTATTTTAGGTTCCCTGTATTAGACTCAGCCTGGCTGTTTTAGGTGCTCCCTGTATTAGACTCAGCCTGGCTATTTTAGGTGCTCCCTGTATTAGACTCAGCCTGGCTATTTTAGGTGCTCCCTGTATTAGACTCAGCCTGGCTATTTTAGGTGTTCCCTGTATTAGACTCAGCCTGGCTATTTTAGGACTCAGCCTGGCTATTTTAGGTGTTCCCTGTATTAGACTCAGCCTGGCTGTTTTAGGTGCTCCTGTATTAGACTCAGACTGGCCATTTTAGGTGCTCCTGTATTAGACTCAGCCTGGCTATTTAGGTGCTCCTGTATTAGACAGCCTGGCTATTTTAGGTGCTCCCTGTATTAGACTCAGCCTGTCTATTTTAGGTGCTCCTGTATTAGACTCAGCCTGTCTATTTTAGGTGCTCCTGTATTAGACTCAGCCTGTCTATTTTAGGTGCTCCTGTATTAGACTCAGCCTGTCTATTTTAGGTGCTCCTGTATTAGACTCAGCCTGTCTATTTTAGGTGCTCCTGTATTAGACTCAGCCTGTCTATTTTAGGTGCTCCTGTATTAGACTGTCTAACGAAGCAGGGATGGCTATTTCCTGCAGGTTAAGAACCATTTCGCCTCCCTGTTTTGTAGCTAGATTCCAGGTCTGCAAAAACAACCGCTGTAACCCATTACTTCTTTGACCTGAACGTCTGCTTAAACACCTCCACCACCTCACCTGCCTACAGCATCCTGCTGGCAGTGCCAGGGACACGGAAAACCCTCAACATTTTACACATAAGATGAGCTTTTTTCTGACGTAAACATTTTTTGTGAGGGGGGGGGGGGAGGTCTTAAAATTCTCCTCCTTTCATCATCATTATCATCATCATCGTCGTCATCATCATCATCATCATCATCATCGTCATCATCGTCATCATCATCATTATCACCATCATCATAGTGGGATACTTTACCAATAGCCTTGATGATTATACTCTTCTACAGATTTCAGCTTTTGATACTTTTCCCCATCAGCTTTCAACTCAAGGTAAGTCATTTCATGGATGTGATGATTTATTTCTTGTGATATATCTTTCAGTTATATTTTATTTTATTTGTTATTGCTGTCTGTTATGTGAAATGCTTCATAGATGCCATTGTTGTTGCTGTTGTTGCAGCTGTTGTTGCTGCTGTTGTTGCAGCTATTGTTTCAGCTGTTGTTGTTGCTGCTGTTGTTTCAGCTGTTGTTGTTGCAGCTGTTGTTGCAGCTGTTGTTGCTATCGTTGTAACTTGCAGAAATTTACTTGAACTGCGACATTAAGATGATCAAAGTGAAAAGGTTCCTAATCAGCCGTGGTTAGTTGAGTGTCAAGACAGCTCTATAAGTGGCTCACAGCTGTCGTTAGTTGAGTGTCAAGACAGCTCTATAAGTGGCTCACAGCCGAGGTTAGTTGAGTGTCAAGACAGCTCTATAAGTGGGTCACGGCCGTGGTTAGTTCAGTATCAAGACAGCCCTATAGGTAGCTCACAGCCGTGGTTAAGTGAGTATCAAGACAGCCCTATAAGTGTCTCACAGACATGGTTAGTTGAGTGTCAAGACAGCCCTATAGGTAGCTCACAGCCGTGGTTAAGTGAGTATCAAGACCGCCCTATAAGTGTCTCACAACCGTGGTTAGTTGAGTGTCAAGACCGCCCTATAAGTAGGTCATAGATGTGGTTAGTTGAGTGTCAAGACCGCCCTATAAGTAGGTCATAGACGTGGTTAGTTGAGTGTCAAGACCGCCCTATAAGTAGGTCATAGACGTGGTTAGTTGAGTGTCAAGACCGCCCTATAAGTAGGTCATAGACGTGGTTAGTTGAGTGTCAAGACCGCCCTATAAGTAGGTCATAGATGTGGTTAGTTGAGTGTCAAGACCGCCCTATAAGTGGCTCATAGCCTTGGTTAAGTGAGTATCAAGACAGCCCTATAGGTGTCTCACAGCCGTGGTTAGTTGAGTGTCAAGACCGCCCTATAAGTGGTTCACAGCCGTGGTTGAGTGTCAAGGCCGCCCTATAAATGGATCACGGCCGTGGTTAGTTCAGTGTCAAGACAGCCCTATAGGTGGCTCACAGCCGTGGTTAAGTGAGTATCAAGACAGCCGTATAAGTGTCTCACAGACATGGTTAGTTGAGTGTCAAGACCACCTTATAAGTGGTTCACAGCCGTGGTTAGTTCAGTGTCAAAACAGCCCTATAAATGGCTCACATCTCTGGTTAGTTGGGTGTCAAGACAGCGCTATAAGTGACTCACAGCCGTGGTTAGTTGGGTGTCAAGACAGCGCTATAAGTGATTCACAGCCGTGGTTAGCTGGGTGTCAAGACAGCGCTATAAGTGACTCACAGCCGTGGTTAGTTGGGTGTCAAGACAGCGCTATAAGTGATTCACAGCCGTGGTTAGCTGGGTGTCAAGACAGCGCTATAAGTGACTCACAGCCGTGGTTAGTTGGTTGTCAAGACAGCGCTAAAAGTGACTCATAAAACACTTCAAGCCACAGAAGAATTTTACAAAATATATACAGAATAAGTACATAAATGTACAGAATATATAAACAAAAATGATTATATACAGAATAAACGGCAAACAACTTTCTGACAGGAACATTGTAACACAAAAAAAAATTGACATGTTGAACGACGCATAACCTCCTCTTTAGTCAGACTCCAAGCATTGACGGCCATGTTGTCATCAAGCTGGGACAGAGTTCTCGCCCCTATGATAACAGACGATACACTGCCTTTCTGTAGTAGCCAACGAATAGCAACTTGTGGCACGCTGCGACCTGAAACAGGCATCATAGTTGAATAGTTTGCATCTCTCTCTCTCTCTCTCTCTCTCTCTCTCTCTCTCTCTCTCTTTCTCACCTTTTCTCTTTTATGATTATGATTATTTTTAGTATTATTACTATTTTAATATTATTATTATTAGTCGTAATAATGTTTACTGCAGTAGCACCTGCAGTAGTAGTAGTAGTAGTAGTAGTAGTAGTAGTAGTAGTAGTAGTAGTAGTAGTAGTTGTAGTAATTGGATGACAGCAGCAGTAAAAGTAGTAGTAACAGCATCTGTAGAATCAAAACGTATACATTTTAGCTAGCAGTAGTCTTTCCTAAGTACACTATTGGCAGCACTTCACTTGGCAAGTAATTTTTGAAAAACAAACAAATAAAAGAAACGAATGAAACATTTACCACGCTTCTTGGCAATGACTTGAGCAGTTTCTATAACGTCGAAGGTCTTGCTCGTGAACGTGGTCCAGTGAGGCGATATCTCCATGCTTCTGCTCTCGCTACCTGCAGCCCACCCGATTCTGCCCTCAGTCGGCTTGACACCTCTCTTCACCTTGCCAGTCAACAAACCTCTAGCATTTTACAAGAAAAGACAAAGTGTTGAAGTGTAGATTTCTACTAGCAATAACAAACCCGCATATGTGGTTCCCTAGATAAGCTTTATAAACAAAATGGTTGTAACCAGCCAAAATGACGAGAAAATGAGAGAAGACATTCTCATAGCAACACAGAACTGGTCGTGAGAAAATAAACAAACTCAGATTAAAAATAAATTCTCCAACATAAAACCTGTCAAAGACTTAGCGAAGTATGTGACAGAAAACATTGGCTTAATAAATATGAATCAATAAAAATAACAATTAAAAAGTGTTTGTTTGCATAAATAGACAACAATATATCAAAGTAACAGAAAACATCATGCTCCACTGATGAGATTGTAAGGCAGAAGAAACGTAGTAAGCATTAACCCAGCTGATAGGTAAACAGTCAGTTACAATTATAGATTACTTCTATAGTGATAACAGACTACTTATGTAGTGATAACAGATTACTTTTGTAGTGATAACATGTCAGTCACTTACCCTTTAAGAGGACTCCAGGGCAGAATTCCGATTCCATTTTTCTTGCAGACCTGGAATGATTCAAGCTCTGATTCTCTGCTGACTAGGTTGTATTGTTGCTGTGACAATGTAATTAAGATGACATTAAAACGGTGTTGAAGTTTATTACCTTGCTTTGGTATGTCATCAACACACAAAGCAGCAATTAGAAAAACAGCAATACTATAAGATACTGGAGAAATTTTAAATGTTTATGTTAGGAAATATTAGCTACAGAAACAACATCTAGAAAAACATCAGCTACAGAAATAAAACCTAGAAAATCATCAGCTATAGAAACATCATATAAAAACAAACTTAAACAGAATGACCAAACAAACATCTTATCAAAACGGTTTCTGCGAAATATAGCCTACAGATTTTCAAGTAAACATAGATACAGTTTACAGATTTTCAGGTAAACACAGATGCAACCTACAGATTTTCAGGTAAACACAGATACAGCCTACAGATGTTCAGATAAACACAAATACAGCCTACAGATTTTCAGGTAAACACATAAATCCAGAGACAAACTAAACAGCATTTTACTCTGATTTCCCAGAAGGTAACATTAGTGTAACACTTGGGGGGAGCTCACCTGGAGGCTGATGATGTGGTTGACGCCAAGTTTCTCACAGGTCTCTACCAGTTTCTGCATCTGCCAGCCCGTCACATTACTCACCCCCAGGTAACGAACCTTACCCACGCGCACCAAGTCGTCTAGAGTTCGTAAAGTTTCCTCGGGTGGTGTCCCGTCGTCCCATTCATGGGTCTGAAATAAGTTTACCTGTTTGTTTAACCGTATTAAGTGCATATACGTTCCATATAAATCTAGGTTATTATAACTTATAGGTCTATGTCACTGACAGGAAGAATCCAGGAAAATGTTTTGTTGAATCATTATTGACTCACAGCTGTTACGAAAAGAAGAAGATATTGTGTATTGTTGGACTGTGCTCAGCTAAGTTAAAGCAAGAAGACATTGTGCTCAGCTAAGTTAAAGCAAGAAGACATTGTGCTCAGCTAAGTTAAAGCAAGAAGACATTGTGCTCGATTAAGTTAAAGCAGAAAGACATTGTGCTCAGCTAAGTTAAAGCAAGAAGACATTGTGCTTGACTAAGTTAAAGCAAGAAGACATTGTGCTTGACTAAGTTAAAGCAAGAAGACATTGTGCTTGACTAAGTTAAAGCAAGAAGACATTGTGCTCAGCTAAGTTAAAGCAGAAAGACACTCTTCTCAGCTAAGTTAAAGCAGAAAGACACTGTGCTCAGCTAAGTTAAAGTAAGAAGACATTGTGCTCAGCTAAGTTAAAGTAAGAAGACACTGTGCTCAGCTAAATTAAAGCACAAAGACACTGTGCTCAGCTAAGTTAAAGTAAGAAGACATTGTGCTCAGCTAAGTTAAAGTAAGAAGACACTGTGCTCAGCTAAGTTAAAGTAAGAAGACATTGTGCTCAGCTAAGTTAAAGTAAGAAGACACTGTGCTCAGCTAAATTAAAGCAGAAAGACACTGTGCTCAGCTAAGTTAAAATAAGAAGACATTGTGCTCAGCTAAGTTAAAGCAAGAAGACATTGTGCTCAGTTAAGTTAAAGTAAGAAGACATTGTGCTTGATTAAGTTAACACAGAAAGACACTGTGCTCAGCTAAGTTAAAGCAAGAAGACATTGTGCTCAATTAAGTTAAAGCAGAAAGACACTGTGCTCAACTAAATTAAAACAAGAAGACATTGTGCTCAATTAAGTTAAAGCAACAAAAATATTGGACACTGGCACAGATATTTCAGTACCAAAACTTCCCAGCTTTCCTCACATGCAGAGACATGACACTCTCAGGTGTGATCTGATAAACCATGACTCACTCTCATCTTTCGTTTATGACTGCACGCACATGGAGCGAAATAAGAGGATTTATAATGCAAACCATGACTCACTCTCATCTTTCATCCATAGACACGCACAACACACACACACACACACGCAAAGAAAGTGTAAACCATTTTGACATCCACTTCAATAAGTACCTGGTAGAGATCCACGTAATTTGTGTGCAGTCGCCGCAGGCTATTATCTATGCTGTCAGTGATGTGCCGACGGCTCAGACCCACGTTGTTGACATTATGATCTGTGCCCATGTTAAAACGAACTTTGGTCGCTATGATGAACTTTTCCCTGGGTTGTCTGTGAGAATTTAGTACAGTGTTTTATCCATTTTCTGTTATATCAACTAAAAAGTGCCAGAAAGCTATCCATTAACAACAAACTCCAGGACATTTGTTTCTACACAATGTAATTCTAAATGAAATTGATTAAGCTCTTACAAAAAACCCAGACGTATCACTGTTATCATCTTGTTCTTCTTCAAATAAAAGCTACTTGCAGTGGCTATTCAGACTTTCACTTCTCTTACTTTTTCACTGCATTACTAGACAAAAGCTCCCACTTCTCTTACTTTCTCACAACATTACTAAACAAAACCTCTCACTTCTCTTACTTTCTCACAGCAGTACTAAACAAAGCCTCTCACTTCTCTTACTTTCTCACTGCATTACTGGACAAAGCCTCTCACTTTTCTTACTTTCTCACAGCATTACTAGACAAAGCTTCTCACTTCTCTTACTTTCTCATAGCAGTACTAAACAAAGCCTCTCACTTCTCTTACTTTCTCACAGCATTACTACACAAAGCCTCTCACTTCTCTTACTTTCTCACAGCATTACTAGACAAAGCCTCTCACGTCTCTTATTTTCTGACAACATTACTAGACAAAGCCTCTCACTTCTCTTACTTTCTCACATCATTACTTGACAAAGCTTCTCAAGTCTCTTACTTTCTCACAGCATTACTAGACAATCACCTTAAACTGCATCCTTTTTTTTCACTTTTCAACATAATCTCCATTTCTCTGCACACATTTTTCCCATCGCTCTGCAAGTTTGAAAATACCCTCCCGGCAGAATTCTGTTCCAGCTGACCGACGACACAGACGCACTGCTTTCTGGACGTTCTCTCCTGTGGGACCCAGCAGGCACAAACTTTTCTATAGCCTAGGGTTTCAATCATTTTCTGTATTGCGTTGTATCCTTTTCGAAGATTTACAGCGATTTCAGATACTGTGACACGTCTGTCTTCTTTCCACTTTGGGGTCAGTACAGGCAGTTCGAGGGCTACCGCTGTGAGGCATATATTGGATGCTCGTGTTTCCATCTTTGAAATGTTTCACCCACCTCCTAACACTGCTAGCACCCATACACACATCTCCATAAGCAAGTTGAAGTCTTTGGAGAACTTCAGTAGCGCGGATTTCCTCTATTAACGAGGAACTCAATAGCAGCACATTGACGAAAGGAAACTTCAGCACACGCCATTTTGTTTATGCTCCGCGTGGTCACGTGACACATGATGGTGTCGTCATGTGACCTCTACATAAAGTGCAACGGATGCAGTTTAAGGTAGAACTTTCGGTATGACCCTCGTACTTGTGTGATATTCTGGCCACCGACTTCCGTCGGTGAGTCCTCTTTGCCTGTTACCGCTGTTACATTGGTATGCGTGTCTGTCTATGCTTCTGCCTGCTTTTATGTACGCCAGTGTTTCTATATACGTCACTGTTTCCGTGTACGTCAGTTTATTTACATATTTTTTCACATGATTTATGTTTGTTCATCTATCCCATCCCATACATACGTGCACACAAGCATGCACACATACGAGTACACGCATACATGCAATACACATGCACTCACACATACACACACGCACAAAATGTATATACGAGTACTTTGACTTTTATGCGTTTCTCTCATGTATGTAATTAATGAGTTATTCATTGTTTGCTTTTATTTTCCCCCAGAAAATTCATGTCACAAAAGCACACAGCCCCAAGAGCCAGAGTATTGCGAAGAAATATGGGATAAGTCAAGGCTTTATTTTCACAGGCCAAATATCCTTACACAGACGTATCACTGTTATCATCTTGTTCTTCTTCAAATAAAAGCTACTTGCAGTGGCTATTCAGACTTTCACTTCTCTTACTTTTTCACTGCATTACTAGACAAAAGCTCCCACTTCTCTTACTTTCTCACAACATTACTAAACAAAACCTCTCACTTCTCTTACTTTCTCACAGCAGTACTAAACAAAGCCTCTCACTTCTCTTACTTTCTCACTGCATTACTGGACAAAGCCTCTCACTTTTCTTACTTTCTCACAGCATTACTAGACAAAGCTTCTCACTTCTCTTACTTTCTCATAGCAGTACTAAACAAAGCCTCTCACTTCTCTTACGTTCACATAGCATTACTACACAAAGCCTCTCACTTCTCTTACTTTCTCACAGCATTACTAGACAAAGCCTCTCACGTCTCTTATTTTCTGACAACATTACTAGACAAAGCCTCTCACTTCTCTTACTTTCTCACATCATTACTTGACAAAGCTTCTCAAGTCTCTTACTTTCTCACAGCATTACTAGACAATCACCTTAAACTGCATCCTTTTTTTTCACTTTTCAACATAATCTCCATTTCTCTGCACACATTTTTCCCATCGCTCTGCAAGTTTGAAAATACCCTCCCGGCAGAATTCTGTTCCAGCTGACCGACGACACAGACGCACTGCTTTCTGGACGTTCTCTCCTGTGGGACCCAGCAGGCACAAACTTTTCTATAGCCTAGGGTTTCAATCATTTTCTGTATTGCGTTGTATCCTTTTCGAAGATTTACAGCGATTTCAGATACTGTGACACGTCTGTCTTCTTTCCACTTTGGGGTCAGTACAGGCAGTTCGAGGGCTACCGCTGTGAGGCATATATTGGATGCTCGTGTTTCCATCTTTGAAATGTTTCACCCACCTCCTAACACTGCTAGCACCCATACACACATCTCCATAAGCAAGTTGAAGTCTTTGGAGAACTTCAGTAGCGCGGATTTCCTCTATTAACGAGGAACTCAATAGCAGCACATTGACGAAAGGAAACTTCAGCACACGCCATTTTGTTTATGCTCCGCGTGGTCACGTGACACATGATGGTGTCGTCATGTGACCTCTACATAAAGTGCAACGGATGCAGTTTAAGGTAGAACTTTCGGTATGACCCTCGTACTTGTGTGATATTCTGGCCACCGACTTCCGTCGGTGAGTCCTCTTTGCCTGTTACCGCTGTTACATTGGTATGCGTGTCTGTCTATGCTTCTGCCTGCTTTTATGTACGCCAGTGTTTCTATATACGTCACTGTTTCCGTGTACGTCAGTTTATTTACATATTTTTTCACATGATTTATGTTTGTTCATCTATCCCATCCCATACATACGTGCACACAAGCATGCACACATACGAGTACACGCATACATGCAATACACATGCACTCACACATACACACACGCACAAAATGTATATACGAGTACTTTTGACTTTTATGCGTTTCTCTCATGTATGTAATTAATGAGTTATTCATTGTTTGCTTTTATTTTCCCCCAGAAAATTCATGTCACAAAAGCACACAGCCCCAAGAGCCAGAGTATTGCGAAGAAATATGGGATAAGTCAAGGCTTTATTTTCACAGGCCAAATATCCTTACACAGACTATCTCTAGCTCTCTATGGTTTTCTGTATTACAATTCTGAACACTTTAATTCTTGATACTCCGTCTCTACTGGTCAGAGAAGTTACCGTGACGATTTTTAGAATCCAAAACTCTTCTGTAAGATACAGCTTTCTTTATAGATCTTGTCTTAGTACACAAACTGTGTACAACACAACATGCTTTGTTTAAAACAGCACGACATACAACATACCTTGTTTAAAATAGCACAACATACAACATACCTTGTTTAAAACAGCACGACATACAACATACCTTGTTTAAAACAGCACGACATACAACATACCTTGTTTAAAACAGCACGACATACAACATACCCATCCAGCCATTTTCCAATGATGGTTTCAGAGTTACCGTAGCCGTAAGTGTCAGCTGTGTCTATGAAGTTACCTCCCCATTCGGCATAACGATTGAGAATCTTGTGTGACATGACCTCGTCACATTGTCCTGGGAAACCAACCTGTGACGAAGATAAAATAGTTGGTCTTTTTTGTCACTGAAAGATAAGAGAAGTCTGAGGAAAAACTGGTTCTAGTAAGAAAGGTCCAGGATTATGGTTAAATCTACAAAAAGGAGTGAGGAAAATAGACAGGAACAAAAGCGGCAGAAAGTAAAATGAACACGTGTTAATGAAGAACACAGAACAATCCTTGTTCCAGTAGTAAAGGCAGGCGGAAGTGTTTTGTTCTAGTAATAAAGGTAGACAGAAGTGTATGGTTCTAGTAGTAAAGGTAGGCGGAAGTGTTTTGTTCTAGTAATAAAGTCTACCTTTACTACTAGAACCATACACTTCTGTCTACCTTTATTACTAGAACAAAACACTTCCGCCTACCTTTACTACTAGAACCATACACTTCTGTCTACCTTTACTACTAGAACCATACACTTCTGTCTACCTTTACTACTAGAACCATACACTTTTGTCTACCTTTACAATTAGAACCATACACTTTTGTCTACCTTTATGTCATTGACAACATAGCGATTTATTATATTTATGAATGGGTACAGGGAGCAGACACAATGTACACACACGAATAACTCTGAAAGAAATAAACCCAACATTGTTGTCCGTACATTTCCTTCAGCAACATCATAAGACACGGGTATTTTTAATTTCATAAATTTTCTCCCAGATTTTAGAATGGATATCTATTACACTACATGTAATTTTCAAGAAACGGTAAGTACAAATTTAAGCACATATATTTAGATAATAATCTACATACAAACATATACACATACACTACTGGCACCCTAATCTGACTACGATAAAGATGTCATGTTTAAACAAATGTAATTGCAGAAAACATTATAAGAATTACTAGAAGATATTACTGTTTATGAAAATTTATCTCCACTATAAATCGGTTTTCGGAGTTTGGACAATGGAGTTTGCTGAATATACATTTGAGAATAGGAATTTTAGTCGCGTAAATATGTTCGACCACTTGAAACTCTAAAGAGGACACTGTTAAGAGAGGGCAGCTTAGTGGGAAGAACATCCCTTGATGAGGTTGAAGAGTTCGCAGAGAACAGGCTGATTTCACTGTCAGTATTTCAACTCGTATAGAATTTAAGAGCTACTATTAGTACTTTCAACATAGACATAACAACTCACCTGAGTCTCGCCAAAAGTTGTTGTACCAAGACAAATATTGGAAACCTTTAGTCCAGAACGACCCAGAAAGTTGTAGACAACTTTCTGGTCAGCGGGGACGGCTTTCGCCATTTCTGACGGCCCCTGATCAAACAAATTACTTCTATGGAAGATATCACATATTCTTACTTTCTGTATAAACATTAAGCAATTTTTGCTACATTTCTTAAAAAAAACATTAAAGCCCATCCTTATCTTTCTGTAAAAGCAATAAAACCATTACTTTTCTTACAAAGTTTTCAATACTAAACATTATTATTATATTTGCATGTAACATTAGATACCTTTCTTACAAAGTTTTCAATACTAAACATTATTATTATATTTGTATGTAACATTAGATACTTTTCTTACACAATTTTCAATATTAAACAGTATTCTTATATTTTTATGTAACATCAGACTCTTTTCTAGCCTAATTTTCGATAAATGTTGTATCATGCTACTAAATTTGATGTCTGAATGTACTTACAACTATTCAGTAATTCTCTGCACAGAGCGGTGTACCATGAAATTTACGTCTATGAAATTATCACATAACCTTCTTACTTCTGGTTTGTCCTTTTGAAAGTATTTTCAGTTTGCCAATCCATCATTTAATACACGACGCTGCGACCTTGACATAGTGAAATTCTTCCAAACTCTTGGGCGGGGGGGGGGGGGGGAGGGAGAAAATTGAATCTTCAGAATTTTATACATGTAAAGACTTTTGTGAAGCTGGTGGGATGTGAATACATAAAACTCGATAACTTCACTGCACAAAGAAAATTGTTTCTTCAATAAAGATCACTTTACATGTCAAAGGAATTGTGTGTGACATGTGTGGAACACTTTTTTCTGTGAGGCGTGGAGTTTAAGGACGTTGTTTGTGGTGTTCATCAATTAAGTGTACATGAACCTGAATACAGACTTCATAGTAGATAGCCCTGGGTATCGGTTCTCTCCCCTGGCACACACATCCCATCTTGCAGAGTTATAAGCATGTTCCCACTTGTGAAGAGTTCACCAATCACTTCAGAGAAGAAGTCAATATCTTAAAATCTTCACTACCAACCCCTACATTTGATTTAAGCGAATTAAATAAATTTGTAGGTAGCAAATGTGCAAATCTAAAGCAACCCAGTATTCCCTTCATGTCAATGAAGTTTACAGTTGTCTTTCACCTTTAAAGAACAACAACGCAGCAGGACTTGATGAAATCAGCAACAAGATATTACGCTAGTCAGCCCCAGTAATTACAGATACACTAACATACATTTACAATCAGCGCATTGCACATTGTCATTTTCCTCAGGCTTCTAAAATTGCAAAAATATATCCCCTTTTTAAATCTGGTTCGGAGAAAAATCCCTCAAGCTATAGACCAATTTCCATTCTATCAACTTTATCAAAAACCACTAGAAAAACACATACAAAAAACAACCTTACAACACATGCAAGAAAATGATTTGATTGTTGACTGTCAGTCAGGTTTTAGGCCGAAACATTCCTGCCACACAGCTCTCACAAAAATGACAGAATGTTGGTTATTTAATATAAATGATGATAAATTATGTGGTGCTGTCTTTGCTGAATTTAATACAGCATGTGACATGACTGATCATGAAATTCTAGTTAGAAAGCTTGAGACTTATATATTACACCCTGACTTGACAAAATTTATTACATCTTTTCTTTCCAACAGACAACATGTAGTTTGCCTCAAAAACTCTAAGTCAAGTTCATCGGTGGTTGATAAAGGCGTTCCACATGAATCTATTCTTGGTCCTCTCCTGTTTACCATCTACATCAATGATCTCCCACTTCATCTAAAAAAAATCATCTTGTGACCCTGTTA
The DNA here is from genome assembly GCA_009760885.1 of Achatina immaculata. Lineage (NCBI taxonomy): Eukaryota > Metazoa > Mollusca > Gastropoda > Stylommatophora > Achatinidae > Lissachatina > Lissachatina immaculata. Next base: position 6,927,233 of record CM019693.1, read on the forward strand.
CTGATGACTGCACAGTTTACACAAGTGACAATAACTGTATTAACTTTGAGTCAACTCTTCAAATTGAAATAAACAGTCTAATTAACTGTAGCAACAACAACAGATTGCTCATAAACACCAGCAAAACAAAATCCATGCTCATTACAACAAGACAGAAATTAACAAATTCACCAACAACAACACTACAGCTCCATGCTGGAACTTCACAGATAGAGAATATTAGTGAACATAAAACAATTATGACTGACTACCACCTCAGCTGGAATCATCAAGTAGACAATCTAACCAAACTCATTGCACAAAAAGATTACCAATTTCCTAAAATTAAACATTTTCTTGATATAGACACCAGAAAAATATACTACATATCACACAAACAAACACACTTGGACTACTGCTCCACAGTCTGGGATGGTTGTTCCATGTCAAACATGAAAAGACTTTACTCACTTCAAAAACGAGCAGTAAAGCTTATAGATGACAAACATGCAGCACGTATTACAAATAAGGACAAACATCTTGATATTCTACCCCTCAAGAAGAGATTTCTTTTCAACAAGGGCAAGTTAATTCATAAAACTCTGTCGCACAATCATCCACCCTGAATGTATAAAATAGGAAAAAAGTAGGAGCAGCTGTATTACTTAACGAAATCATCCACCCTATCTGTGGTCGTTGTTCAAATTCAACCCAAAACACAGTCAACACTTAAGCAACTGTATTCTCCCAAAACCAAGGCTTGACAGTTTTAAAAAAGCTTCTCTTACTCATCTGCCCACCTTTGGAATGCCCTACCAATTCACGTAAAACTTATAAGTAATATTTGTTCTTATAACTTTAAACTTGGTCACCATCTATTTGATATGGACAATATGCCTCCCTAAGCATAATTTAAAGTAGTTTAAAATGCTTGAGTGTTGTAACTTTTTTTAATACTGCTTTTCTATAAATTTGTTAGTTTTGAATGGATGTAAGAATGCAAGCTTATTTCTTGTTATTGCATAAATCAGAGTGTAGAGTGTATGAACAAGAGATAAGTTTATTATTTATTTATGTAATCATTTAATGTGTCTTCGTGATTATTATGCTCATTAACAAATTCTGAATGACTTTGACTGAGTGAAAGCTGTATGATGAAGGGCAGAATGTCAGACGAGCCTGCGTTGGTGGCGCTAGAAGGAAACAGGTCAGTTGAGAGCGCCGAAAGAAAACAGGTGAGTTGAGAGCGCTGACAGAAAACAGGTGAGTTGAGGGGCAAAAGAAACCAAGTCAGCTGGGGGGGCACTGAAAGAAAACAGGTCAGTTGAGGGGCAAAAGAAACCAAGTCAGCTGGGGGCACTGAAAGAAACCAAGTCAGCTGGGGGGCACTGAAAGAAACCAAGTCAGCTGGGGGGCACTGAAAGAAACCAAGTCAGCTGGGGGCACTGAAAGAAAACAAGTCAGCTGGGGGGGGGGGGGCACTGAAAGAAAACATGTCAGTTGGTGACGCTGAAAGAAAACAAGTCAGTTGTGGAGCAATAAAAGAAAGGTCAGTTGGGGACACTGAAAGAAACCAAGTCCGTTGTGGAGAAATGAAAGAAAACAAGTCAGTTGGGGGCGCTGAAAGAAAACAAGTCCGTTGTGGAGAAATGAAAGAAAACAAGTCAGTTGGGGGCGCTGAAAGAAAACAAGTCCGTTGGGGGCGCTGAAAGAAAACAAGACAGTTGTGTAGAAATTAAAGAAAACAAGTCAGTTGGGAGCACTGAAAGAAAACAAGTCAGTTGAGGGCGCTGAAAGAAAACAAATCCGTTGGGGCGCAGAAAGAAATAAATCCGATGAGGGCGCAGAAAGAAAACAAGTCAGTTGGCAGCACTGAAAGAAAACAAATCAGTTGGGGGCGCTGAAAGAAAACGGTTTCGTTGGGGGCGCTGAAAGAAAACAAGTCAGTTGAGAGCGCTGAAAGAAAACAAATCCGTTGGGGGGGGGGGCTGAAAGAAAACAAATCCGTTGGGGGCGCTGAAAGAAAACAAGTCAGTTGAGGGCGCTGAAAGAAAACAAATCCGGTGGAGGCGCTGAAAGAAAACAAGTCCGTTGGGGGCGCTGAAAGAAAACAAGTCAGTTGTGGAGAAATGAAAGAAAACAAGTCAGTTGGGAGCACTGAAAGAAAACAAGTCAGTTGGGGGCGCTGAAAGAAAACGGTTTCGTTGGGGGCGCTGAAAGAAAACAAGTCAGTTGGGAGCGCTGAAAGAAAACAAATCCGTTGGGGGGGGGGGCTGAAAGAAAACAAATCCGTTGGGGGCGCTGAAAGAAAACAAGTCAGTTGAGGGCGCTGAAAGAAAACAAATCCGGTGGAGGCGCTGAAAGAAAACAAGTCCGTTGGGGGCGCTGAAAGAAAACAAGTCAGTTGTGGAGAAATGAAAGAAAACAAGTCAGTTGGGAGCACTGAAAGAAAACAAGTCAGTTGGGGGCGCTGAAAGAAAACAAGTCAGTTGGAAGCGCTGAAAGAAAACAAGTCAGTTGGGGCGCTGAAAGAAAACAAGTCCGTTGGGGGCTCTGAAAGAAAACAAGTCCGTTGTGGAGAAATGAAAGAAAACAAGTCAGTTGGGAGCACTGAAAGAAAACAAGTCAGTTGGGGGCGCTGAAAGAAAACAAGTCAGTTGGGGCGCTGAAAGAAAACAAGTCCGTTGAGGGCGCTGAAAGAAAACAAGTCCGTTGGGGGCGCTGAAAGAAAACAAGTCAGTTGTGGAGAAATAAAAGAAAACGAGTCAGTTGGGAGCACTGAAAGAAAACAAGTCAGTTGTGGAGAAATGAAAGAAAACAAGTCAGTTGGGGACGCTGAAAGAAAACAGATCAGTTGGGGGTCTGGTACTGAAAGAAAACAGGTCAATTGTGAGGCGCTGAAAGAAAACAGATCAGTTGGGGGCGCAGAAAGAAAACAGGTCAGTTGTGGAGAAATGAAAGAAAACAAGTCAGTTGGGGGGTTGGTACTGAAAGAAAACAGGTCAGATGTGAGGCGCTGAGGGAAAACGAAGCAGAAAACGGGGGCAGTAAAATCAAGCTTCTTAGCGCTTTCAGCCTGATGTTGGGAAGCTTGTGTCCAGACATAAAACTCATCCGTCAGATTAAAAGGTGAGGAAAATAATACAGGTGAGTTATAACTGTACTCCTTCATATTGTTAAATTGGTTTTCTTGCTGAACTTTGTAGTTGTAATGCATATCCTAGTTTAATAGGTACTTTTACGAGTAGTATATGGGGGGGGGTGGGGGGTGATTCAGGATGTGGCTTGGGAGAAAGGGGGCGTTAGTCTGGACAAGACTGGGAAACACTGGTGTTATCGTTTGAGTTCATTCTGGTCACAGATACTCCAGCCTATCCCAGGTAAATATGGAACCTGGCTCCTTCTAACTGTATGGAAGGAAAGGCGATCAGACGTGATACTGAAAACACCACCGTGTGATCTGTGGATAATAAAGGTAAATAGAGGTGTATGGTGCAGTTTTACAAGGCGACAGAAGGAGTGAGTAAGTGAGAAAAAACAAATAGAAAATATGAGACTAAGATGAGAATGTATAAATGAAAAACATTCAACATCCAGTATTTTAGCGTGGGGCTTTTTCGAGGATTACATACACAAAACAAGACAAAACATACAACTAAATAAAACACTTTTTAAAAAAATCCTCCAGAGAGTAAGAACACAGGAATGCGTGTCCCTCAGACCAGACGAGGCACAGAAACGACAGGAAATCAGATGAAGCCAATCGGAAAGAGGAGGCGGAGAAAAACAGGTGGGGGGGAGAGAGAAAGGGGAAGGGCAACAGATACCTGTAAACCGCAAAGGAAACAGGTGTCAAAAGAGGGGTGGTGTGAGGAAAAGGCAGGGAAGCAGGGAATTAAAATGAAACTGGTGAACAGGACAAGACCGGAGGGGCAAAAACACCTCTAGGCCGCCAGAAAAGAAGAGAAGGTGGCGGTAAGGAGGAGGAGGGAAGCTAGGAGAAAGAAAACAAGAGAGAAGGTTATAACCCACAGAAAAAAAGTGAAAAACTAAAGAAGTTACAGAAAGCTGAAGACATTGTTAACTCCAGCTGGGTGGAGACAGCTAGCCCGGAAAATGAGGCGCTGTTTTAGGACACTCCGAGATCGTACATCAGCAGAACAAGAGCGGATCGCACTAACCGAAATGTGCTGTTTTCCCCTGTGGTTCCTAAGGCAAATATGTTTAGCCACAGGTGTTCAGGCCCTCTTAGAAATGTGGTTAAGATGTTGACGAAAACGATCTCCTAAGCGTGTGAGCTGTGGACGAGCGGAGGAGAGTAGAAACATTAGATCAGCTACTTGTTTCAGCAACGCAGGCCAGGTAGAAAATGTAATGAAAACTGCACACTAACATAAGATCTCTCCCAAGATACGCCTCTGTGTGACATGTGAAAAGGCGGCTTGTCTCATTGTTCTATAACTTTCTCATCCTGAACAACACGTCTACCACTTTCTCATACTGGACAGTGCGTGTACCACTTTCTCATCCTGAATAACACATCTACCACTTTCTCATCCTGGACAACGCATCTACCACTTTCTCATCATGGACGGCACATCTGTCACTTTCCAACCCTGGACAATATATCTACCACTTTCTCATCCTGGATAGTACATCTATCACTTTCTCATCCTGGACAGCACATCTATCACTTTCTCATCCTGGACAGCACATCTATCACTTTATCATCATGTACACCATATTTATCAATTTCTCATCCTGGACAGTACACTTACCGCTTTCAAATCCTGGATAGTACATCTATCACTTTCTTATCCTGATGTTGGGAAGCTTGTGTCCAGACATAAAACTCATCCGTCAGATTAAAAGGTGAGGAAAATAATACAGGTGAGTTATAACTGTACTCCTTCATATTGTTAAATTGGTTTTCTTGCTGAACTTTGTAGTTGTAATGCATATCCTAGTTTAATAGGTACTTTTACGAGTAGTATATGGGGGGGGGTGGGGGGTGATTCAGGATGTGGCTTGGGAGAAAGGGGGCGTTAGTCTGGACAAGACTGGGAAACACTGGTGTTATCGTTTGAGTTCATTCTGGTCACAGATACTCCAGCCTATCCCAGGTAAATATGGAACCTGGCTCCTTCTAACTGTATGGAAGGAAAGGCGATCAGACGTGATACTGAAAACACCACCGTGTGATCTGTGGATAATAAAGGTAAATAGAGGTGTATGGTGCAGTTTTACAAGGCGACAGAAGGAGTGAGTAAGTGAGAAAAAACAAATAGAAAATATGAGACTAAGATGAGAATGTATAAATGAAAAACATTCAACATCCAGTATTTTAGCGTGGGGCTTTTTCGAGGATTACATACACAAAACAAGACAAAACATACAACTAAATAAAACACTTTTTAAAAAAATCCTCCAGAGAGTAAGAACACAGGAATGCGTGTCCCTCAGACCAGACGAGGCACAGAAACGACAGGAAATCAGATGAAGCCAATCGGAAAGAGGAGGCGGAGAAAAACAGGTGGGGGGGAGAGAGAAAGGGGAAGGGCAACAGATACCTGTAAACCGCAAAGGAAACAGGTGTCAAAAGAGGGGTGGTGTGAGGAAAAGGCAGGGAAGCAGGGAATTAAAATGAAACTGGTGAACAGGACAAGACCCGGAGGGGCAAAAACACCTCTAGGCCGCCAGAAAAGAAGAGAAGGTGGCGGTAAGGAGGAGGAGGGAAGCTAGGAGAAAGAAACAAGAGAGAAGGTTATAACCCACAGAAAAAAAGTGAAAAACTAAAGAAGTTACAGAAAGCTGAAGACATTGTTAACTCCAGCTGGGTGGAGACAGCTAGCCCGGAAAATGAGGCGCTGTTTTAGGACACTCCGAGATCGTACATCAGCAGAACAAGAGCGGATCGCACTAACCGAAATGTGCTGTTTTCCCCTGTGGTTCCTAAGGCAAATATGTTTAGCCACAGGTGTTCAGGCCCTCTTAGAAATGTGGTTAAGATGTTGACGAAAACGATCTCCTAAGCGTGTGAGCTGTGGACGAGCGGAGGAGAGTAGAAACATTAGATCAGCTACTTGTTTCAGCAACGCAGGCCAGGTAGAAAATGTAATGAAAACTGCACACTAACATAAGATCTCTCCCAAGATACGCCTCTGTGTGACATGTGAAAAGGCGGCTTGTCTCATTGTTCTATAACTTTCTCATCCTGAACAACACGTCTACCACTTTCTCATACTGGACAGTGCGTGTACCACTTTCTCATCCTGAATAACACATCTACCACTTTCTCATCCTGGACAACGCATCTACCACTTTCTCATCATGGACGGCACATCTGTCACTTTCCAACCCTGGACAATATATCTACCACTTTCTCATCCTGGATAGTACATCTATCACTTTCTCATCCTGGACAGCACATCTATCACTTTCTCATCCTGGACAGCACATCTATCACTTTATCATCATGTACACCATATTTATCAATTTCTCATCCTGGACAGTACACTTACCGCTTTCAAATCCTGGATAGTACATCTATCACTTTCTTATCCTGGACGGCACACTCGCCACTTTCTCATCCGGGACAGTACATCTATCACGTTCTCATCCTGGACGGTACATCTATCACTTTCTCATCTTGGACAGTACATCTATCACTTTCTCATCTTGGACAGTACATCTATCACTTTCTCATCTTGGACAGTACATCTATCACTTTCTCATCTTGGACAGTACATCTATCACTTTCTCAACCTGGATAGTAGATCTATTACTTTCTCATCTTGGACAGTACATCTATCACTTTCTCATCTTGGACAGCACATCTATCACTTTCTCATCTTGGACTGCACATCTATCTCTTTCTCATCTTGGACAGCACATCTATCACTTTCTCATCTTGGACTGCACATCTATCACTTTCTCATCTTGGATTGCACATCTATCTCTTTCTCATCGTGGATTGCACATCTATCTCTTTCTCATTTTGGACTGTACATATATCACTTTCTCATCCTGTACAGTACATCTATCATTTTCTCGCCCTGAACAGAACATCTTTCACTTTCTCATCCTGAACAGTACATCTTTCACTTTCTCCGTCTGGAGAGCACATCTTTCACTTTCTCATCCTGTGCAGTACATCTACCACTTTCTCATCCTGGACAGGACATCTTTCACTTTCTCCGTCTGGAGAGCACATCTTTCACTTTCTCCGTCTGGAGAGTACATCTTTCACTTTCTCCGTCTGGAGAGCACATCTTTCACTTTCTCCGTCTGGAGAGCACATCTTTCACTTTCTCCGTCTGGAGAGTACATCTTTCACTTTCTCCGTCTGGAGAGCACATCTTTCACTTTCTCCGTCTGGAGAGTACATCTTTCACTTTCTCCGTCTGGAGAGTACATCTTCCACTTTCTCATCCTGTGCAGTACATCTACCACTTTCTCATCCTGGACAGGACATCTTTCACTTTCTCCGTCTGGAGAGTACATCTTTCACTTTCTCCGTCTGGAGAGTACATCTTTCACTTTCTCATCCTGGACAGGACATCCATCATTTTCTAATCCTGAACGGTACATCTACCATTTTCTCTTCCTGAAAAATACTTCCACCACTTTCTCATTCTTTTCAGTACATCTATCACTTTCTCATTCTGAACAATGCATCTATCACGTTCTCATCCCGAACATTACATCTATCACTTTCTCATCCAGAACAGTACATCTATCACTTTCTTATCCCGAACATTACATCTATCACTTTCTCATCCAGAACAGTACATCTATCACTTTCTCATCCAGAACAGTACATATATCACTATCTCATCCAGAACAGTACATCTATCACTTTCTCATCCAGAACAGTACATATATCACTTTCTCATCCCGAAAAGCACATCTATCACTTTCTCATTCTGGACAGCACATCTACTACTTTCTCATTATGAATGGAGAAAATCTAGCGAATTTTGTTGAGAGTGTCTGGCAAAATCTCATTGCAAGACAAATTCTGCTGAATTAGACAAACATTTATTCTGATAAATGAGAAGTTTCTCCAGCCTCCTATATCCGCTTCACTATTTCTCTCATCAGAAAGCCACCATACATTTAGGTTTAGTATCTTTCAACGCTATTTTCTGTCACAAATTGTTTCCTCTCTGTAGTGTGTGTGTGCTGTATGCGTTGTGTATGTGCATGTGTGTATGCTTCCAGGTGTGTCTAAATACTTTACCGTGCTCGGCGAATTCTGTCAAGCGCCTGTGTCAATTTGAGTGTGACACTAATGATTCCAATTGTCATACTGATTGTACAGCAACTCACTTGAACTTTGTTAAAGTACGACTTCAATCAACTATGAAGAGCTTACATTGTTAAACTTTCTGCTTGGAAGAACTCCTCAAGCCTCGTACACTTGGACCGGTTGCTGCCTAACTTCCTTCCCACGTTCACCGCGAATTTCATTTCAGGAAAGCAGGAAGTCTGTAACCTAGCACTGTGTGGATGCTAGGACTAGCTAGTCCTGTAACCTAGCACAGTGTGGATGCTAGGACTAGCTAGTCCTGTAACCTAGCACTGTGTGGATGCTAGGACTAGCTAGTCCTGTAACCTAGCACAATGTGGATGCTAGGACTGGCTAGCCCTGTAACCTAGCACAGGGTGGATGCTAGGACTAGCTAGCCCTGTAACCTAGCACTGTGTGGATACTAGGACTAGCTAGCTCTGTAACCTAGCACTGTGTGGATGCTAGGACTAGCTAGCTCTGTAACCTAGCACTGTGTGGATGCTAGGACTGGCTAACTCAGTCTTACATCACTAGCCTGCTTTTATTCTATGTTGTCCACACTTTTCTTCAAATTTTTTTTCCTAACAATCAAAGTTTAACAAATGATTTTTTTCCGAACAATCAAAGCTTCACAAATGATTTTTTTCAGAACAATCAAAGCTTCACAAATGATTTTTTTCCTAGGAATCAAAGCTTGACAAATTTGTTTTTCTTAACAATCAAAGCTTGACAAATTTGTTTTTCCTAACAATCAAAGCTTGACAAATTTGTTTTTCCTAACAATCAAAGCTTGACAAATTTGTTTTTCCTAACAATCAAAGCTTGACAAATTTGTTTTTCCTAACAATCAAAGCTTGACAAATTTGTTTTTCCTAACAATCAAAGCTTGACAAACGATTTTGTCCCCCCCCCCCCCCCCGAATACTAAAGTTGTGTGCTGACATACATGGAGTATTTGATTGAAAACTATTAGTATGTATTTTCTTCTCTGTATATTACAAGTACTTTCTCAGGTGTGTTCTCAACATTTGGTGTTTGGATATGACTGACATATTTATGTTGGCCTGAAATAAGAAATGTTTTTGACCCCTTAGTCGAGGTGTAGTGAGGTGGTGATCTATTTACATAGGTGGTGGACCGTGGTCATTACCACGTGGTAGGAGTAGCTTATTTCTGGTCAGTCCGCTGATTAAAAGTCCAGTCTTGACTGTTCATGAGGACAGCTGTTTTCTGGCCCCCAGATGAAGTCCGCCGGTCTGCCCATTGTCATGGACGCTATGTGGGAGATTTTCTGCACTTAATTAGTGTACTGTATGTGGGCAATTCCAAAATCAACCTTCGGTAGGCTGGCAAAAACAAACTTTGTCACAAGGGTACGGAGCAATTCTAGTGGCAGTAACTAAGTGTGATAGTAACCGCTGTAAACAGAGATTTTATCTAGGACTATATGGCCGAAGTCATGCTTGGATAAAGTAACTCAAAGATCAATAGAGGCAACAGAGATCTGGTTTCTTAAAAGAATGTTATGAGTACCATATAGCGAACATGACAACAAGGGAATGTCTAGCAAAAACAAATGTAAAAAGGAACATATCTAGATCCATAAGAAAACGGCTGTCATCATTCATTGGGAATATAATGAGAAGGGAGGGCTTGAAAACAATAACAACTAGAAGAGAGGTGACAGGAAAGCTAACACGATGGTACAATAAAAAGTGACTATCTGAGCTGATGGCAAATATCAAAGATCGAAGTCTGCACAGACGCCTGACCGCCAACGTCTGCCTGAACGGCGCCTAATAATGGTGGTTGTGATTTTCTGCTCTCATAGAGAATGTAAACTTGTACGCCTGGATATGCGTGTGTGTGTTGGGGAGGGGGAGGGGAGGGTGGGAGGGGAATTGACAGCTGGTGTAAGATTAGTGAGCCATTGCTGATCTGTTTTTCTTCCACGTGATGTCTATTTGTAACAGACATTAGCACTGTACTGTCATATGTTCTTATTTCACGTGATGTCTATTTGTAACAGACTGTCATATGTTCTTCTTCCACGTGATGTCTATTTGTAACAGACTGTCATATGTTCTTATTTCACGTGATGTCTATTTGTAACAGACTGTCATATGTTCTTCTTCCACGTGATGTCTATTTGTAACAGACTGTCATATGTTCTTCTTCCACGTGATGTCTATTTGTAACAGACTGTCATATGTTCTTCTTCCACGTGATGTCTATTTGTAACAGACTGTCATATGTTCTTCTTCCACGTGATGTCTATTTGTAACAGACTGTCATATGTTCTTCTTCCACGTGATGTCTATTTGTAACAGACTGTCATATGTTCTTCTTTCACGTGATGTCTATTTGTAACAGACATTAGCACTGTACTGTCAAGTGAATGGAGACAAATATAAAGGCAAATCAGATCGTAAAAATATGCCATGCCGAAGATTAATGCGTCAGCCGGAAAGTATGAAGTATTATCATAATATCATAGCTAAGTTGTTGGCTTTTATACGACGCAGTCATCTCCCTTCTCAGGTCGAAGAATACTGGTGACCTTGCCATGTCATCATCAAGAGGTTTCCAGATGTAAGGTCTCTTACCAGCTATCGTGTAGTCCCCCACATAACAAATTTCCTACAGCTCTTACCAACTATCTTGTAATCCCTCACATAACAAATTTCCTACAGCTCTTATCAACTATCTTGTAATCCCTTACATAACAAATTTCCTACAGCTCTTATCAACTATCTTGTAATCCCTCACATAACAAATTTCCTACAGCTCTTACCAACTATCTTGTAATCCCTCACATAACAAATTTCCTACAGCTCTTACCAACTATCTTGTAATCCCTCACATAACAAATTTCCTACAGCTCTTACCAACTATCTTGTAATCCCTCACATAACAAATTTCCTACAGCTCTTATCAACTATCTTGTAATCCCTCACATAACAAATTTTCTACAGCTCTTATCAACTATCTTGTAATCCCTCACATAACAAATTTCCTACAGCTCTTATCAACGATCTTGTAATCCCTCACATAACAAATTTCCTACAGCTCTTATCAACTATCTTGTAATCCCTCACATAACAAATTTCCTACAGCTCTTATCAACTATCTTGTAATCCCTCACATAACAAATTTCCTACCGTATGTACCACCGCAGGTGTGAGAGTTACTGATACCAGGAAATCAAGTTTCCATTTCCGTTTTTTAACTAAGAAACAAACAATAGCTGCCCATTGTGAATGATAGAACATTTATAGCAGAAGATTTCATGCCGTATAAAGTATAATGTCAGCTTTATTTGAATAACGATGAAGAAGGGAAGGGAGCAAATATCAATACGCTATGCTGGCACTATAACGGTCAGGAACCCACACAGGGAAGCATTGTATCCGCCATTGTGTAATCCTGGTAGTGATATCCTCGTTTAACTTGACTAATAGGGTAGGGCTTTCCATGAAATACAGGCCTAGTAGAATCTATCAACAAGCACAATATCTTGATCATGTCTGCTGTTCAAAATTATCTCAGCATCAACTACAAAAGAGCAAGAATTCACAGTACAAACGAGATCAGAAGGTAAAGTACGGGAGATAATCAAATAAATAAAACAACTCCAAATCTTATTCTGGAGCAATATATATAAAGTTAAAAGTAATCCTGTCATGCCTTAGAGGCAGATAGGGATATGGTGTTAGTGCCCATAGCACACTAGAGGGTGATTTGGTCAGTATCACACCTGGTCGCCTTTCCATCCCCAACTCCAGAAGAAGTCGGGTACCCATTTCTACAGCTGGGTGACTGGGGTGCCTCCGGCCGGATTCAAACCCCCGACTTTCGCCATGAGAGACCAGTGCACTAACCACTTCTTCGACACTCAGACACATATATTTTTTTTTCTGTGTATAGAGTACAATGTATATTGTTAGTCTCCACAAACATAAAGGACTTTTATCTAAAAATCTATCACTTCGCTATGTGCTAGTTTCGTTGTGTGGCTCATAAATATTTTTCTTCCCGCTTTGACGTAACGCATTTTTAAAAAGATGTGGTCTAAAATCAAATTTATGTACGTCTCACCATGTCTATTGTTATTTTAATTCTCTTCACTGTTAACTTCCTTCATTCCGTGTAATCTGGCTGCCATGTGTAAAGTATTTTCCGAGAACTTGCGAGAACTACTGACCCGAATGAATGTTTAGTTAATGTCATTTGATGGTATACTTGTGTCAAGCTAATTGTCACAGAATAGATCGAGCTGTACTCAGTCAATGTGCCATTGGCACTATCACAAAACATACACTACAAACAGCACTGAGCTTAAAGGATGAGCACAAGTGGGAGAGACTTGAGTGTCAAGAGATCCATCTCTAGGCCAGCAACAGAGCATGGCCGTTTGTCAAGTTCAGTTATCATAGAAAACCTCGACGAACCACATCAAACACCAGGAAAGTGATTTTTCTAAGACATTAAACGTAAGATAGCAGCACCTAATTCTCTTCGTTATAACTGCTTAAGTCGTTGAGAACTTTTTTCTAAATAAACGAAAAAGGAAAGTAAATAAAAATAAAACAAAGAAACTTTCACATGTCTAAATATCCCAGTCAAAAGTTTGAGACATTGGTCTAAGGTGATTTAAGCCCTAAATCGCAGTGGGTTATTTGATTCTTCTCAGCATTTTTTTTAAATCTGCTTTTGTGCACATTTCTCTGTCTGTAGGTAGAAAGTTTGCGAAGCCGCGTTTTACTCGTATGTGTGTAATTATGTGTTACAGTTCTGCCTGTGCTAGTGTTCCCAAATGTCCTTGACCCATCCTGCTAACAAGCAAAGAGTACCGTGTACCACGACCTAGTTTTAGGCAAAGCCGTGCTGTGGCTGATATTTTTGGTTGCAGGACAAGATACTCCAAGAATGATACAAAATCGCTAAACTGCGTCCACAAAATAAATACTGAATTGTTGGAATTTGATAAGAAAGTCATAAGTCATTTACGCTATGATAATGATATGCTGAATCATTAAACTATATGATAATGCTGAATCATTAAGCTATAGAATAATGGTGAATCATTAAGCTATGAAACAATGTTGAGTCATTCATTCATTCATTCATTTGCATGTCCCTTGCGGAACTTTGCCTCCCAAACAGCTCTCCTGTAGGCCTCTCGGTTGTGAGCAAGATGGCCTGCTGCTGTTGCATCCATTTCCAGATCGTCAACGATGTCTTGCAGCCATCTTCGTCTTGGTCTTCCTCTTTTTCTTTTTCCCATTATGTATCCTTCCAATACGGTCTTCTCTAAATTATCATGACGTTTAATTGCTGCTTGGGTTTCTTGGTATGTTTCCAGAAGATAGTTTACCATTGCTTTCCTTCCGGGCAGTGACGGTACTAGTCAGTGATCATAGCCATTGTCCCTACATTGAGATCATCTGCCTACCATCATAGAATGTGTGACCATAACCAACATTATCTGTCGGCTGCTCTCCCATTCCATCCACCACCTGCTCCCATGGCTTCACGTCACCCTGGTCGGGGGGCTATACGGGTACTCCACCTTGCCCAAGGGTGTCCCGTAGACTGACGGAGGTAAGGAGGCGTTGAGTCATTAATCCACAAAATAAGAGTATATCTAGCTACTAAGTTATCTGAATACTGCTGCTAGTACGTAAAACAGGGAATTTTGTTTCTGCTTTCGGGGAAAAAACTTTCTGTTTATATATTAAGAGGTGCGCTTCTGTCTATGACTTGGCAAGGGAGTTAGCTTCCTGATTTGAGGAATGAAGCAGTGTATTCTACTGTCTGTTGCGTGACAGATGCGCTAGTATCTCTGAGGGGACAGATAGACAGGACTAGTGAACATCAGGCTGGAATACACATTATCTGTACAGAACATAGAACCACAAATGTAATACTACACAATGATGGCTGCTGTGTATGAGATTGTCATGAAAAGAATTGTACAACCTGACCTCCGAAATGGCAAACAATATCCCGCTAAAACTATACCTTAATTCTCTCACACGTTCTTTTTCAGATACCGGCTACCTCACAACAGCCTGACCACTGAGATACTGATAATGTTAAGGAGAAGCGTAAGACTGCAGCTAGCTAGAAGGATATCGTTCTATCCTCATCTGTACACCACGTGGCATTAGTAAAGCCACCATAGTCAACAAACATTATCTGTAATGCCATCAACATCAAAATCATCATTACCGGACAAAATTGCAACCATACAACACCACAAAGTTGATAACACCAGAACCACCAGAACTTTGACTTAGAACTAGCAGGCCATTCAAGATTGCCATGATAATTTCTGCGTCAAGACTACAATGATAACTGCCATACCAAAACCATTATGACAGATTTAGGTCAAGACCATGTGGACATGGCTACATGTTCTGAAGCACGTAATTAAAAGCAACTGAGCTTACAACAAAACAGTAACTTGTAAGATAAGATGATAGACTAACTTTGTTGTTTGTTGTTGTTTTAGAAGCGGGCAGGGGAAAGAAAGAAAGAGCCGTTCAAGCATTTCAGAAGGGACAGGGAGGGGGGGGGGGTATAAGCTTATCAAGTTTGTCGAGGCAACAAAACTAGAAGAGTAAAACGTATTTCTTTTTCCTTTATCTTAGTACTGTAGTACCGTAAAATGATGTGAATAATAATCTGACACAATCGGCAAAATGGTTATAAATTTCTAAAATACTTTCAATATCACCTTTCCCTCCAAATTGATCTTCGACTTTTACATCTTACATCCTTCCCGTGCAGCTAAACGTCTTCGACTGCAAGTATATAAATCTCAGGGACGAGACAGCAGCAGAGTATGGTAACCTCCAGGTCAGTGGGTGACACACTGAGACAAACTCTCCCAAACAAAAGATGTAACAAGTCAGAGATCTGTGAAGCGTTGTGTACACGCAACAGTGATATGTGATGTGTACACGCAACAGTGATATGTGATGTGTACACACAACAGTGATATGTGATGTGTACACACAACAGTGATATGTGATGTGTAAACACATCAGTGATATGTGATGTGTAAACACATCAGTGATATGTGATGTGTAAACACAACAGTGATATGTGATGTGTACACACAACAGTGATATGTGATGTGTAAACACAACAGTGATATGTGATGTGTACACACAACAGTGATATGTGATGTGTACACACAACAGTGATATGTGATGTGTACACACAACAGTGATATGTGCTGCAGCAGCTTGGTCGGTGGACAAGAAAAGTGAGGCTTCGGTGCTTGGTGAAGGGACTACGACGACATACTGAGAACTTCAAAGCGCCAAGCAGGACAAACATATGCGGCACTGATAGTATCAATCTCTAATATAATGATGAGGATAAACAATCGGTAGTACAAGTGGACAACATCAGTAAATGAGTAGAAAAGAATAGATTTGGTATACAGTCATTGTAGGCGATAGAGCAAACTGGATACCAAGGTTAACCAAGCTCCATTTAAGTGACAGCGCATAATATTCTACAGTGCCACTGGACGATGCACTTGATGATGATAATTAAATTCATTATACCGTTAGTCTCTCAGGAAGGCATGATAAGATAAATGTTACAATGACATAACAATTGGTTTCAGTTATGGTACATGGATATTTGTTCAGGTAAAACATTAATCAAAATATACTTGTGACAAGACACATGAAAAACTTGTCCTACTTATTTCTGTCCTTGTCTTCTTGTACCAAAGTACAGCGACCAAAGTTTTGGTGTTGAAGCCTAACTCTGTTGTAAGGCTTGATAAGACCGAACACGGTATCAGTCCACCTGACTTAGAGAACTTGTCCTGACACAACGAGGGAGCTGAACTTCTGCTTCATCTGTGAGACAGCGTATGTAAGTTTTTACCTTGCTTATACAGTTTGACTTAAAAAATTTTTTTTTCAAAGTCAGAATTTGTTTTCTCTGCAAAGTTTAGCACCCGACCCAGCGAGCAGACTTAGTTCAGATCCGGCCATGAAGTTTTTCCTTGTCTTTTCCATAGTTCTATTTCTGCTTATAGGTCTGCCCCCTCCCCTTTTTTGTTGTCTTTGCACACTTCCTCAGTTTATTGTTAACCTGTGATATCGACATGACATGTCTTCAATGTCTGACTTGTCAATGTCCACTAAATCTTGCTGGACTTGTCTTACTTATTTCTTTTTACCACAGGCAAAATCTGCTCTCTAGTACCTGAAATACGGATGCAAAACATGGACATAACACTAGAAAAGAGAATAACGGCTTTGAAATGAAATGCTACAGAAGGGTACTTAGAATATCATGGATAGAACTAAAATCAAATAAAGAGACATTGATGGGAACGGGGGTCTCAGAAGACTGGCTCATTAACAGCAGACAAATTAAAAAGCTGAGATACTTCGGCCACATCAAGAGACACAAACGCTTGGAGATGTTGATAGTAGAAGGCTTCATGTCTGGCAAAAGAGAAAAGGGACGACATCGCCGTAGACGGACTCAGGACATCACGAAAAAGTCTGAATGTGTCACTGCAAGACGCCGGTCAACTTGCGCAAGACCGTGTTACATTCAAGGAGGCTGTGAGAGGTACAGCGTTCTGGAAAACACATGTCACATGAATGAGTAACTGAAATCTTTCCTGCTGTGAGTGTAAACAAGATATTTTAGTCTTCTGCTAGCAGGGGCCGCTATTGTTCCATTTGCTTATACTAGTTTATTAACTGTTTTAACCGTAAAATCAACTTCTTAAAACAAGTTCATTAATGTGAAGTGTACATGGTGCTATGAAGTCTGGACAGTTTTCTTACGGTCAGAAATTAACTCGCTCAGAAAATATCATTTACAAAATATCACTCGCTCACTCACTCCGCCTCACTCACTCCTCCACACTCACCTCTCCTCACACACGATAATGGTGGACTCCTGTCCTCCTCATTGTAACATATGATCCGCAGTGTTGATTATAACATTGCAGTGCTTATATAAAATGCAGCATATATTTATTAATATGTAAAATATGCCTTCAACTTTCTTGATAGACAGACTGTATGGCTGTGCGAATATAAGGGAAGAAGGGAGGGGGGGGGGGGTAATTTGGCATCTATAACAAAAAGTGTGTGATTACATGAGTAGTAAACAACAGCAGGTGTGACGTTAATAGTATTATTAAATAACAGACGAATAATTATTGTATAAGTATATAACTATACACGAAACCACTGCAGTAAAGCTGTGATAACAAAATATATGAACCTAAGAAAAAAAAAAGTAGGAACAGCTTTATTAATTAACAAGCATGCAGTTGTGACGTTTCGGCGTGAACTTGATCATACAAAAACACATACACACACAGAAGATCAAAGTATAAATTCACATGAATGCTATGTAAAAAATATATATATGAATTTTAAAAAAACGAATAAAATAAAATAAAATGAATGGAGATCTTAGCTGTGACTTGTAAGAAGTTGTGTTCAGAAATGTGCATGGTGAAGTGTGGAGAATATTTATATGGAGACTTGTGGTGTGTGTGACATAAATAAGGGGGGGGGGGGGGTAACCATGGAGACGAGAGAGAGAGAGTGATACAATAGTAATCTAGCCGGGAGAGATGATTATATCTGGGGTAGAGGGGTTGTAATGTGATGCTGTGAAGAGGTTCTGAACTGTGTATTACAAGTGAAAAGTGAGTGGGACTTAGTGCAGAGTATTTATGATAGTGGAAGAGGGGGATGTTAGGTGTAGTTGAATAACAAGTTCAAACTGTGTAGTTCCAGCGTCCCGTACTCCTGAATGTAGCTGTTCTCAAGCGCTATGCGGTTTCTATCACCAGCGTGACATTGTTTGATGGCTTTAGCAAAAAATCAGATTTGCCTCTATGGCTGGGCCATTGAAATGATTAGGGACTGGTTTAGAAACATGCTAGGTGATATCGTACATATGTTTCTGGATGCGGTCCCCTAATCTGAGACCAGTTTCACCAATATAAGTAATCCTGTTTCTTTTTTTTGGATACAATGGCATATATCACATTACGGGGCTCACATGTGAATCCCTCATGGAGAGTGAGGATAGTTTTGGGAAAGGTGATCGTTTTCGTTTCCCAGACTACAGGGCAGGTAACACATCGATGCGATTAAATTTTCTGGTGCCAACATATGCAAGGCTCCGCTTCGGGTGGCTGTGGACGAGGATTTGGTTCCCGTTTGTGTGCTAATAGGGGTAGATCAGAGAAAATGTCGCGAGTGTCGGGGTCGAGCTGGTTAGTGCAAATGGCGATAACGAATTTTCTTAACCATCTGACCATGCGGGTGAAAAGGAAGTACTAATTTAACTCTGTCCGATGGGGCAACAGGTTTTTTTTTCCTGAATGCTTCTTCGCGGTTCACTGTCATCGCCACTATCCAGAAAATGTCTTCCAGAAAGCATTTACCCGTATCCAACTTATATAGCATTCATGTGAATTTATACTTTATCTTCTGTGTGTGTGCTTTTGTATGATCAAGGCTTACACCGAAACGTCACAACTGCATGCTTGTTAATAAAGCTGTTCCTACTTTTTCCTAGTTTATACATTTAGTAAATAACAGCAGATGTAACGGTAATAGTAGTAGCAAATAACAGCAGATGTAACGTTAGTAGTAGTAGTAGTAGTAGTAGTAATAGTAGTAGTAGTAGTAGTAGTAGAAATATTACTTTCAAACTGCCTTGCGTTTTATTTTGATTCGTTATTCTTCTCACTCTTATGCAATAATGTACTGAAGGTCCTAATTTTTAGACCAATCCAGGAGCAGACGGCGTAAACATTGTGGCCGACGACGGTAAACTGTCAGAGATAAGATTTTTTACATGTTAGTGGACCAAAACATGTTTTACTGCTTCTGCCTGTCATAAGTTTGCAGTAAATGTTCTGCATAAGAGTCTGCATGGCCACAGTTCAACTTTAAATTGTCACTTCTGGTTTCAGGTATTGACTGACATTCAAGATGGCTGCTCCAGTCCCTGATGAAAGTAAAACACCGTACGTGTTCCTTGGCCGATCAGGCTTGAAGGTTTCCAATGTCTGCTTGGGGACTATGACTTTTGGTGACAACCAGGTGAGCGTTCTGTTTTGACAGCATTATAATGGTAGTTTTATAATACTGTTTTGAAGCAGGTCAACGACTGGATTTTACTGAAACTCTCCTAGCCGAGTCTGGCCAGTGTTGGTTTTTGCTACAGAAACAGCAAGAAATATTTGTCTTGCAAAGACTAGTTACCTTACGCCTGCCCCTTTTGCATTAAAATTTGGCCCTCATTTATATATTTACAATTTTTCACACCTTTATACAGAGCTGTTGTCTGTGGTTTCAGTCTTTCACTGGCCACTTCTATTAGTTGATGGATCATCCTCATCGCATTTCAGATGATTAATCCATAAGTGCTGTGATCCTGTCTTAAATATTTCCATCAGTGTTTGGCAGCTGACTGTACCATTTCTGTGTTGGTTAACCAGTCTTCATTCACTGGTTACTTTTGCCAAGACCAGACTTTCGAGATCAAGACAACCGGTCCTTATTTTCCATGTGCCAGGTCAAGTTGTAAATTCCCTGTTTATCTTTCCAGGTTTGCCATTTTACATTAACTTTTTTTTTGTTACTTTTGATCAGTCTCTGTTTACTCTACAAGGCTGGTAAATGTGAATCAGCATCTGGGAGGTTGTCCAGCTTAAAATAGGCAGTAGATGACTGGATGCACCTAAAAGAGGCTCTCACTGTTGACAGTGACCAGTGATGCTCTCCCCATCACCACTTTGGGAGTATTTATAACTCACATTTTCTATGTTGTGTCTAATAAGAATGCCATCTGGATCTTTTTGGGTTTAACCACATAGTATTTGACACTCTCAAGCTATCTACAAGGCAGTGGGCACTGACAGGAGCTGGTAGTACCACTTACTGTCATGTGCTACCAGGTGAACCTAACCAGATAGTTTTTAACTGCATTAGTTGTTCTAGATTGGTTGCAAGCTGTTGGTGTTAGCTCACATTAGTGACATCTGTTAGTAATGGTAGCTGACATCAGTTGCAACATAAACTAATGTAGCAGATAAACTAATGTAACAGATAAATTAATATATGTAACAGATAAATTAATGTACCAGATAATAGTGTTCCTAATTAGTACCATCAGTGATATCTGTGAGAAATAACATTTGTAGTAACTGTTATAGTCTCTCTATCCAGTGGCCATGCAAAATTGGTCATGCTTTTCCTCAATTCTCTATTCTGGGTGTTAGTTATGAGCTGGACTGGTGTTTTTTCTCCATCCCACTTCATCAGTCCATCTGTCATCTTCTTTCTTTGTCCACCTTAGTCTCTTTTGCCCTCTGTTATCCCTATTGTTATCAGATGTTCCAATCCACCTCTCATGATGCGTCATACAAATTTGCAATGTCTCTTTCTGATTTTTGTTATTGCTTGTTTCTCTTTTTCTGCCTCTTTCATGACCTCTATGTTTTATCTCTTCACTGTCCATGGTACCTTTAGCATTATCTAAGGAACCACATTCCTGTGTCCTTCATGTGACACTGTACTTCCCTGGTGACTGTCCATGTGTGAAACCTGGGTGTGAAACTGTTGTAATGGTGAATCGTATTAGTGGTAGTTGTCACTAGTGGTAAATCATATTAGAGGCATCTTTTGTGACAACTTCTTCATCTATATTTATGATCATTCAGGGTCTACATTGTAGCAAGTCATTGTTCTATAATGCCTGTAAGAATGTCATCTGTTTTGTGGTCATCCAGGGCATATGCTGTAGTTAGCCATTGTTCTGTAATGCCTGTAAGAACTTCATCAGCTACAATTTTGATACTGTGCTGCAGCACTTCTTTGTGTAAGGCTATTACAACTGTTTCAGTGATTGAGTAGTGTTTTTTAATTCATTGCAAATCAGATGGGTAGACCTGGACAGAGTGATGAAGACTTGTCACATCAGATCATCAACCGCTACGTCGAGTGGGGTGGGAACTTCCTAGATACAGCAGATGTTTATGGTCTTGGTAATTCAGAGAGTATCATTGGACGATGGTTGGAGAGGTGAGTGGTTATTATTGTTATACTGTTATTGGTTGTTATTATAATCAATTTTATTGCATTAGTGACACATGTCACTTAGCCTCTTCATTTCCTATGTTAGTGATAGTCTGACTTGTTCTGACATTGCCATCTTATATTAGTGATAGTCAGACTTGTTCTGACATTGCCATCTTATATTGCCATCTTATGTTAGTGATAGTCAGACTTGTTCTGACATTGCCATCTTATGTTAGTGATAGTCAGACTTTTTCTGACATTGCCATCTTATATTGCCATCTTATGTTAGTGATAGTCAGACTTTTTGTGACATTTACATCTTATATTAGTGATAGTCAGACTTGTTCTGACATTGCCATCTTATATTAGTGATAGTCAGACTTGTTGTGACATTTACATCTTATATTAGTGATAGTCAGACTTGTTCTGACATTGCCATCTTATATTAGTGATAGTCAGACTTGTTGTGACATTTCCATCTTATATTAGTGATAGTCAGACTTGTTCTGACATTGCCATCTTATATTAGTGATAGTCAGACTTGTTGTGACATTGCCATCTTATATTAGTGATAGTCAGACTTTTTGTGACATTTCCATCTTATATTAGTGATAGTCAGACTTGTTCTGACATTGCCATCTTATATTAGTGATAGTCAGACTTGTTCTGACATTGCCATCTTATGTTAGTGATAGTCAGACTTTTTCTGACATTGCCATCTTATATTGCCATCTTATGTTAGTGATAGTCAGACTTGTTCTGACATTGCCATCTTATGTTAGTGATAGTCAGACTTTTTCTGACATTGCCATCTTATATTGCCATCTTATGTTAGTGATAGTCAGACTTTTTGTGACATTTACATCTTATATTAGTGATAGTCAGACTTGTTCTGACATTGCCATCTTATATTAGTGATAGTCAGACTTGTTCTGACATTTCCCTACTGTGTCGAAGTTTCCTGAAACAAGTGGTTTGCTACAAAAGAAAAATATTATTTATATACAAATCGTAAAATATTATAACTATAATATCAGTTTTTTTTAAAAATTAAATTATCATTTTTGTACCTTTCACAGAGCAATCAGAGTATATGAAAACAGAAAATAAAATCCAAATGAAACAAAATAGATGTTTTAAATAGCAGTTTGAAGCAGATCTTCACCTTACTCTTATACATTGCATTCTAGTGCACCTCTCTTCTTATCTTATATCTTATATCCTTCCCGTGCCATTAGACGTCACATAGGGCTCGCAAAGTAGTTCTCTGCTCATTTCTGCACCTCTCTTCACAAGGTAGTAATTCTCAGATACCAGAGGTAGTTTTTCGAAACACAGTGTGTTGGGTACTCTTTATTTTTTAACAAGTTGAACATATATCTAATATCCTTCCCGTGCCATTAAATGTCACATAGGGCTCACAAGGTAGTTCGCCAATTTTTCCTGTTTTCGGCGAGCTTTTCAATTTCATCAAGGAATTTTATGCCTATTAATTTGGCCTCTTTTAACAGTGTCCTCTTTAGAGTTTCACGTGGTCTGCCTCCTTTTCTTCGGCCTGTTATGTTCCCCTTGATAGCTTGTTTTGGGATTCTCTGATCATTTCTTCCCATCACGTGACCAATATATGTCCATCTCCTTTTCCTGATCACCCATGAGGCTGGTTGTTGTTCAGTCATCTGTCTTATCTCTGCATTGTTCTTGAATTCATTCCACTTGATACAGAGTATTTTCCTCAGGCATTTCTTTTCAAAAGAGTCTAATTTCTTTTCTATTTCTTTAGTTGTTTTCCAGCTTTCGCATGCATAAATGAGGGTGGATATTACATTTGAATTGAATAGTCTTAACTTGGTTTTTGTGCTTATAACTTTTGAATGCCATATGTTCTCAAGATTCTTGAAGATTGATGCTGCTTTTGCAATTCTAATTCTAACTTCCTTTCTGG
The DNA here is from genome assembly GCA_009760885.1 of Achatina immaculata. NCBI lineage: Eukaryota > Metazoa > Mollusca > Gastropoda > Stylommatophora > Achatinidae > Lissachatina > Lissachatina immaculata. Next base: position 6,950,550 of record CM019693.1, read on the forward strand.
TGTCACCATCCTGGTCTATGTAGCTGCCAGGGTATGCAGATTGATTGACTTCTTCAACATCTGTCCATTCTATATGTATTTTTCCATTTTGATTAATGAGGAGTTTCATTTTTTTTGTCCTTGCTGTTGACATCTGCACCCTTATATACCCTTACATCTATCAGAGATGTTCTGTATTGCTTTCTAATACAAAAATGATCTATCTGGTTTCTAGTTCTATCATCTGGAGATATTCATGTTGTTTTATGTATCTCTTTGTGTGGAAATATTGTGCCTCCAATGACCATGCCCTCTGTTAGACATATTTCAATTAATCTTTCTCCATTCTTATTTGCCGTATCAATTCCTGTCAGTTCATGAACTGACCACTCTCATAATTGAGTTTGTTTGTCTTGTGTTGTCTAAAATACAGATGATATATTTTGGCAGTATAATGAGCAAGTTGTACATCAGTGATCACATTAACTGGCAGTTATTAGTAAATTATGAATTTTTTATATATAGGGGAAAATTTAAAATTGTGCAGATTATTTTTTGTGGTAACTGTTTTATATTATCAGAAACCTAGTGAAAAGCAACCAGTGAAATCAGAAGACAGAATGAGGTCAGTCTACTGACAATGTTCAATTTGTTTTGAGGAGAACCAGCCAGTTTTGACCTAGGTTCAGCATGTGAGCGTTTTGCAAAGATTAAATCATTCTGCTGATAAAGTTAAAAAACAAATTCACACATACATTACACTGATGTTTGCAAAGTGTGTTTAATTTTACATTTGAAAGAAGCATAGGGTACCACATGCTGTACTGACAGAACCAGTATTTTGAAAAGTGCTTCATGCAAGTGGAAAGATGGGTAGAATTTTACCAGTTTCAAAAAATCTTTTAGCGCCTATGTACAGACCACATTTGATTGGCCTGTTATTCATCTTACAAAAACAACACTCAGTTTTATTATCCTCAACAACTTCCTGTCCAGGTTTGCCTGCAAATATTGAAGTGTTCTTTGTTGTATGATAACCAGTGGCAGCTTCTTTCACAGACAGCCCAGAGACAAGTTCGTCTTGGCCACCAAGTGTCGCTTCCCCATGGGCACAGGCCAGAATGTGAACAACGTGGGGCTCAGCCGCCGTCACATCACTGAGAGCATTGATAGAAGTCTGAAGAGACTGCACACAGACTTCGTGGATCTCTACCAGGTGAGTGGGAAATTTGATGAAGAGGAATATGAGTGATAAAGTTAATAGTGTACTGTACTTTCATGCTATGTGTTGGAGACCTTTCAGTCAAGTCAGTTGTGAAAATATATACATGATACACTGAATTTATGGAAGATGCTTCTAAGAAAGGGAAACATCTGCAGAGAGGATGACTGCACCTTATATGCAAGGTAAAGTTCATTCATTATGTGCCTTGCTGGACAGCATTGGCAATATTGGTTCTCCCTTCTTGTGCAGTAATTTCAGTGCTTTTATTTTCTCCATGTCACTAGTTCTCTTCTCATGACATGTCCAAGAAAGTTTCACTATCCTTTTCATATAATTTGAGCTAGTTTTTGTTGCCCAGAAACTTCTGCGAGGATGTCCTCAGAGAAGGGTGATAAGATATCAATTCCCAGTCAGCTTCTGAGTAGAGGACTACACTCAAGCATGCAGTTTGTGTATGGATAGAAGAGAGGAGCTGATGAATGTAGCATAATCCACTTTAGTGCTTCCCAAACTGTTTGCTGTGGTACACCAGTGTGCTGCAGGAGAGTAAGATGTGCATGAGCTAAATTTTAATAGTTAAAAAACATTTTTGTTCAAACTACAGCACACTTTTGCTCATTTATGCAATTATATTTGTGTAAAAATGTCCTTGCAGATGTATTTTACATGAGTTAAAGAGTTTATCAAGAGGAATAGAGAAGAGCTGCACCATCAAACAGGCTCACGCTTTTTACTCTGAAAACAAGACACCGGTATAATCAAATCTCTCTCAGACATTTCTTTGTTGTCATGTGTTACTATCACAATGTTTCTTGCAATAGAATTTGAACAAAGCTAATGTAATACTGTACATTTACTGTTAATTATACGAGGATTCAAGTTTAAGTGCATAAATGTTTTGCAGTAGAAAATTATTTTGCTAAGTTTTCTTTGCAAAGCCAGTACTGGCCTTTAAAGATCTTGAGAAAATATGGCAATTAAAAAGTTATAAGCACAAAAATGATGTTAAGATTATTCATTTCAAATGTAATATCCACCCTTTTGCAAAAGCTGAAAAACAGAGAACATATTATATGCATTTGAAAACAAAATATCTAAGGAAGGTAGTCTGTATGCAACGGAACAAATTCAAGACCAGCACAGATATAAAGAAGATGAGCAACCGACAACCTGTCTCATTGGTGATCAAAAAAAGGAGATGGCCCTCTGTTGGCCACATGATGAGAAGAAATAATCAGAGAATACCAGAACACACTATCAAATGGAACGCAACAGGACAGAGGAAAAGAGGTTCACCGCATGAAACTCTAAAGAGAATGTTGTTGAGAGAGGCTAAATTAGTGGACATAAGATCCCTTGAAGAAGATGAAGAGTTCTCAGAAAAACATGGCAAACTACAATGTGAGCTCTCTGTGTCATTTAATGGCATGGGAAGGGTGTAAGATTTAAGTATCCTGCAGTAGAAGATTACTTTCTAAAGTGTCCTGCAGTAGAAGATTACTTTGCCAAGTGTCTTGTAGCAGGTGTCCAGCAGTAGAAGATTACTTTGCCAAGTGTCTTGTAGTAGGTGTCCAGCAGTAGAAGATTACTTAGCCAAGTGTATTGTAGCAGGTATCCAGCAGTAGAAGATTACTTTTCCAGGAGTCCTGTGGTAGAAGATTACTTTGCCAGGAGTCCTGTAGTAGAAGATTACTTTGCCAGGAGTCCTGTAGTAGAAGATTACTTTTCCAGGAGTCCTGTAGTAGAAGATTACTTTTCCAGGAGTCCTGTAGTAGAAGATTACTTTGCCAGGAGTCCTGTAGTAGAAGATTACTTTTCCAGGAGTCCTGTGGTGGAAGATTACTTTGCCAGGAGTCCTGTGGTGGAAGAGTACTTTGCCAGGAGTCCTGTAGTAGAAGATTACTTTGCCAGGAGTCCTGTAGTAGAAGATTACTTTCCATGACATGAGAACTGTGTTAAGGATTGCACTGATCATATAACATATGTCTATATGTTGTGATAGATATGGTTTATTTTTCTCTAACATATTGTACATGTTCTGTATGTTTGAGATGGCACTCCCAGTGTGAAATTTTGCTATTGAAGTTTTTGTATTTATTTCCTATTAAAAGCATATCTAAAGCCATATACTTTCTCTCTATATTTTGTCCTTGACGAGCACCAAATATATATCTGGATATTTCCTTCATTGTTAGTCTAACGTAGAACTGACTTCATCAGAATATAAGTGTGACCAGTTAAAGCAAATATTACTGAACTATTTGCTGAGTAACACTCCCACATACACACACACACACACACCCAGGTGTACAACTTCACAATAACCAATTGTCTATTCCTGAACTGACAGTACAACTCAGTCAATGACAAGCATCTGAAGTGCACGGTCAGTGTGACATTTATTGTTTGATAAAGTGAGGATGAAGAATGTGAGGGTGAAACTCAAGTGCCTAGAAAAAGAAACAATACACAACAAGATAAATACAAAGGTTTCCCAGCAATAATTATTATTTGCCAATGGGAATAATGAAGCAAAAAAAAAAAAAAATAACAACTGCTTATTTGATTCTCAGAAAACTAATCATGTGAACAACTACAGCACATTTTCTTAACCCTGATCAAGACACAAAGCATTCTGTCCTGGCAGAGCCCCAGCTCAATTACGATCTGTCAGATTGTCTAAAGTGGGACAACTAACTCGTGGAAATGAAGCTAACAAATCTCTGAAGATCAAAACATCAAAAACCTTGACTTTTAAACATCGTAATGTCAGAACCTTCAAACCTCAGAAAGCTTCCTCATCTTTTTTTCCAAAAGCCCCCCCCAAGTTTAAATAGTCTAAGATTTTACCTAATGCTCCATGGTTTTTCTCATTTTTCATGCTGTCAGCGTGTATTCCAACTTTACGCTGTTTTCCGTGAATTTATCACAATCCTTGGTTTCCAGCCCCAGTTCTAAAACTGTCCTCAGGTGTCTCCTGTGTTAATTGTGATCATAAATAAAACTGACAGCACTTGACTTGCTTAACTCCTTTGCTCTATAACATTTACTGTTAAACCGTGCGTTTGGAAAATAACTGTGCACTAATCCAGTATCCATTCCAGTATCATGGTGATATCTTAATGACTGCAGCAGGTAGATGTGGCTAGATACAGCGCACATTAAGATATCACTACGATACCAGAATCGATACTGGGTTAGTGCACTGTTACTTACGGAACACACTGTACTATATTATTCTGTTTAACTATAATCATAACATAAGACAGGAAGATCTACAATCACAGAATCTGACAAGAAAATCTACAATCACAGAATTTGAAAAGAGCTACCGTCACAAAATCTGACAAGAAGATGTGTAGTCATAGAATCTGAAAGGAAGTGCAGTCACAGAATCTGATAAGATCTGCGTTCACAAAATTTGAGAAGGAGAACTACAATCACCCAGTTTAACTGGAGGACTGTCAGCGGGCAGAATACTGCACTATTCAAGGACACAGATAAAAACTGGTGTCTTTGTGGATTATCACAGAAGCTAAGATCTCACAGCAAAGCTCTCACATTTTTTCGGTATTATGAAGCAGGGAGTTCACAGCTGCAGAAAATCTTTTCTTTCTTTTTTGTGTTTTGTTTACAGACCCACCTGTTTGATGATGCCACACCTGTTGAAGAAACGCTGCGTACCTTGAATGACCTTGTGAGAGTTGGTAAAATTAATTATATTGGATTGAGTAATGTGACTGGATGGCAGTTACAGAAAATGGTAGATGTTACAGAGGAACTAGGTCTAAACCGGATCATTAGTCTGCAGGTTAGTCTGTTTTGGTTATGTATAACATTTACTGTTTATTATTAGCTAGAAATGGTAAAGGTAAATTTGTAATGTTGAGTATAAAATAAACAGCTAACAAAACATCAGAGGATCATTCTTGTTTAGGTAGGATATGGCTAGTGTAAACTTTCATTGTGTCACCTGTACTGTCTTATAGTTAGTGTAGACTTTCATCATGTCACCTGTACTGTCTCATATTTAGTGTAGACTTTTGTTGTGTCACCTGTACTGTCTTATGGTTAGTGTAAACTTTCATCATGTCACCTGTACTGTCTTATAGTTAGTGTAGACTTTCATTGTGTCACCTGTACTGTCTTATAGTTAGTGTAAACTTTCATCATGTCACCTGTACTGTCTCATATTTAGTGTAGACTTTTGTTGTGTCACCTGTACTGTCTTATAGTTAGTGTAAACTTTCATCATGTCACCTGTACTGTCTTATAGTTAGTGTAAACTTTCATCATGTCACCTGTACTGTCTTATAGTTAGTGTAGACTTTCATCATGTCACCTGTACTGTCTTATAGTTAGTGTAAACTTTCATCATGTCACCTGTACTGTCTTATAGTTAGTGTAAACTTTCATCATGTCACCTGTACTGTCTTATAGTTAGTGTAGACTTTCATCATGTCACCTGTACTGTCTTAGTTAGTGTAGACTTTCATCATGTCACCTGTACTGTCTTATAGTTAGTGTAAACTTTCATCATGTCACCTGTACTGTCTTATAGTTAGTGTAAACTTTCATCATGTCACCTGTACTGTCTTATAGTTAGTGTAAACTTTCATCATGTCACCTGTACTGTCTCATATTTAGTGTAGACTTTTGTTGTGTCACCTGTACTGTCTTATAGTTAGTGTAGACTTTTGTTGTGTCACCTATAATGTCTTATAGTTAGTGTAGACTTTTGTTGTGTCACCTGTAATGTCTTATAGTTAGTGTAGACTTTTGTTGTGTCACCTGTACTGTCTCATATTTAGTGTAGACTTTTGTTGTGTCACCTGTACTGTCTTATGGTTAGTGTAAACTTTCATCATGTCACCTGTACTGTCTTATAGTTAGTGTAGACTTTCATTGTGTCACCTGTACTGTCTTATAGTTAGTGTAAACTTTCATCATGTCACCTGTACTGTCTCATATTTAGTGTAGACTTTTGTTGTGTCACCTGTACTGTCTTATAGTTAGTGTAAACTTTCATCATGTCACCTGTACTGTCTTATAGTTAGTGTAAACTTTCATCATGTCACCTGTACTGTCTTATAGTTAGTGTAGACTTTCATCATGTCACCTGTACTGTCTTATAGTTAGTGTAAACTTTCATCATGTCACCTGTACTGTCTTATAGTTAGTGTAAACTTTCATCATGTCACCTGTACTGTCTTATAGTTAGTGTAGACTTTCATCATGTCACCTGTACTGTCTTATAGTTAGTGTAGACTTTCATCATGTCACCTGTACTGTCTTATAGTTAGTGTAAACTTTCATCATGTCACCTGTACTGTCTTATAGTTAGTGTAAACTTTCATCATGTCACCTGTACTGTCTTATAGTTAGTGTAAACTTTCATCATGTCACCTGTACTGTCTCATATTTATTGTAGACTTTTGTTGTGTCACCTGTACTGTCTTATAGTTAGTGTAGACTTTTGTTGTGTCACCTGTAATGTCTTATAGTTAGTGTAGACTTTTGTTGTGTCACCTGTAATGTCTTATAGTTAGTGTAGACTTTTGTTGTGTCACCTGTACTGTCTTAGTGTAGACTTTCGTTGTGTCACCTGTACTGTCTTAGTGTAGACTTTTGTTGTGTCACCTGTACTGTCTTATAGTTAGTGTAGACTTTCGTTATTTCACCTGTACTGTCTTATAGTTAGTGTAGACTTTCGTTGTTTCACCTATACTGACTCACTGTATTTCACACAGATCATAGCCCATGTGGGGCTAGAACAAAGACTCCAAAATATACATTTTATGAGTATCCAGTGTATGCAGATTTGTAAGTCCATACTTGCTTACAAGATCTGAATCTATGACAGCAGCTAATGGGGCTGCCAAAAAATTGTGGATAAAGTTGGTGACATCACCTTGATATCAAGGCACCAGATTTATCATAACCAAAAACTGAATCACTTAAACTTGTTTATACAAGTATAATGAATGTGAACTTTAATAAGAGTGAATCATAACTATACCAGCAATATAGTTGTCAGTTGCAGCATAATATCTGGAACATTGATCTTTTTGTTGTTGGACACACTGTTTAACTCTCTCTATACTGGGGTATTTTACATCAATGACCAAGAGAGGAAATTTCATAAAGTGGAATGGGATGGTTGTCACATTTAAATGCATCACAAAGACAAAGCCTGATATGCAGTATGACATAAAAGGTGTGTCTGGTAAGTAATGAGACTAATTCCATAAAATTCAATTTGTTCAAGATATACTTACATATACTTAAAATTCCTTGAAATAATATCCTTGACCATCAGTGCACCATTGCCAGCAGTTCTGCCACATGTCATAGCTCGCCTGTAAGTCTTGAACAGGGATCTCCTTCAAAGCACTCATCACGGCAGCTTGCACGTCATTAACGGTCCCAAAATGGTGGCCTTTTGAGCTTCACTTGAGCCAAGGAAACAAAATGAAGTCAGCTTTGGCCAAGTTTGGGCTGTAGGGAGGTTGGCACAGCGTTGCCACGATTTGCTTTGCCAGAAACTTTCTCACTAGCAGTGGCGCATGGCTCGGTGCATTGTCATATTGAAGAACCCAGGTGTTGGTGATCTCCGGGTGGACACACGCAACTCTTTTCTTCAACCATTTAAGCACTTCCACATAAATGCTGCATTGACCATTTGTCCGGTTGGTACGAACTCCTTATGGACAACACCTTTTGAGTAAAAAAAAAGACATTGAGCATCAATTTCATCTTCTTTGGTCGAGGAGACTCAATAGTATGCAACTCAGAGCTTTGTCTTTTCATCTCCAGATTGTACTCAAAGACCCATGTTTCATCACTGGTTATCACTTTCTCTAGAAAATCAGATTCACTCCTCACACAGTCCAAAAGCTCACCAGAAATCAACACACGGTTTTTCTTCTGTTCGTCACTCAAAGCCTTAGGAAAGAATTTGGCACAAATTTTATGCACGTGCAATTCTTTTGTGACAGTTTCATGCACAATTGATTTTAGAAGTCCCACTTGATCTGCTATCAATCTAAGACTCAGACATCGGTCAGAGTCCAAAACTGCTTTCACCTTATCAGCATTGTTGGAAGTGTGAGACGTAAATGGGTGCACTGTGCGTTGTTCATCCTCAGCATTCTCTCTTCCTTTGTTGAACGTCTTGTGCCACCGAAACACTTGTGCTTTTGATAAAGAATCCTTCCCGTAGGCTTTCAGTATCATAGCAAGCGTCTCAGTTGAGGATTTTTCAAGTTTAACACAAAACTTTATTGTATATCGCTGCTCGACACTCCTCTGCATTTTGACTGTTACGCGACACTTAACTCTTCCCGTGCCAAAGTCGCTATAGTGATAATTTCTGGTTACTGAGTTGGGTGCCATAGTCGTTATAGTGACCATTCATTTGTTTCAATAAAACAATCGGTGTAACATTTAGATTATACATATTTCGTCCGCGTTTCCGGTGACACTTTTCAAAATGGTGAAAGAGTCCTTAGTTACGAGTGATGCTGAGCGAGAAAAAGGAAGAGAAACGTTGAAAATTTTCAATTTTTGATGATGTAGATAGGAGTATGGACATGGCCTATGACCACCCCACTGCTCTTGAATGTATCCCAAGTAGATCTAGACATATTTAGATGACTGGATAAGTAGTTAGGAGGTTATTTCAGACATTAATTTAGCGGGAATGCAACATAGAATCACAATACGAGATCGACAAGTAGATCTAGACATCTCAGATGGTAAGTAGTGCATATCTAGACCTAGCCGATGGTGAGCTGGGCACAATCAGTGTCTAAAAACATCACATTACTTCTTTTTTCCTAAAAAACTCTGCATTTATGAAATTTTCATACATTTAGTTATACTCTGAAACATAATAAGTACACGGAAGTACATGGAAATACTGTGTCCCATTCCATTTTATAACTATATCCCCCAACATATCAAGACCTGCGGTTTTTGTGTGGCACGGACAGGAACGACCGTGTTTTTTTTCTGGGCCTGGAAAGAGTTAAACAGCTGTGCACTTCATAAGTGATCCACACTCTGTAAAAGCTCAAAGCCAGATGACAAGATATCAGCCCTTTACCTAACATCCCCCATTAACCTTTAGGCCCAGAGAATCCGTTTCCCCCCCCCCCCACCAGTCCTGCTGATTGGCTGAATAAAATGTCTCATTACTTACCAGACACACCTTGTATTATACATTAATTTAAACAGGAAAGTTGTATATTGTTTTTTTTTTATAGAATTGTTAGTATAGAACACAAAAAAAAAAGCTAAGAATTGAAAAGAAAGAATGGTAAGTGAAGAAATTTTTTTTAAAAAAGTGAAGAAATAAAAACAATGATTTTCTCACTTACCCCATTGTACTGAGTCCAATATAACCAGAATGAATACAGTTTTACATGAACACCATTTCCTCACAGGAAAATATACACTAATTATTTATTTACATTAAACTGAAAACACCAAGCAGCAGCTAATACTTACATGAAAACACTGGGCGGCGACTGTAAGTTTAAAAAAAAAAACATTTAAATTTTAACACAAAATCACACTGAATTCTGTATCTCCTGCACGCTTCGTGGTCAAATTTGACACAGGAAGGAAGTGATATTACCAGCTTCACCAGATTTTTTAGTATACTTAGGATAAATTCAAAATTAGAGACCCACATTATGCATCAACAGAAAATATGATGAATAAACCATCGACGCAAGGCACATCGACTGGTAGATAAAGATTTAATGCAGCTATGACAAATGTATTGCCAGTTCTCTACTTATCTACTTATTTCATTCTCTCTTTAACTCTGTGTCTTTTCTATGAGTATCTCATAATGATGTTGCCTTATATCACTGCGTAAGTTCTGCTTCTACTTCTCTCATTTAGCCTTTGAAAGATTACTCAAGTGAAATTGTTTTGTGAGTTTTTAATCTTGCACATTTACCCAGCAACAATACAACCTGATCATTCGAGAGTCTGAGCTGGAACCATTTCAAGTTTGTAAGCTGGAGGGGATTGGAGTTTTGCCGTGGAGCCCACTCAAAGGGTGAGTCCTTTCATTCAGCACGTCAGCTGAAGTATTTACAGCAACCACATGATCTGACGTTCTCTCACTTGTGTGTCCATATTTTATTTATTTTATGTATGTCAACATATTAGCCATGTTAAGTGTCAAGACAGATCTTGAAAAAGATTTGGCAAAAGCAACATACAGAGAACTAGACAATAAAGTAAAAAGTTCAGCTAGAGGAGATAAAAGGGAATACATGGACAATACGGTGAAAGAGGCAAAGAAAGCAGCAAAAATAGGAGACAGCAAAACTCTATATACCATACAAGAAGGACTAATCTTTAGTAAAACTGGCACTCTATTAACATCAGGTACAGACCAAAAGCAAAGATGAGCTGAGCACTTCCAAGAAATTTTTGATTGACCACACCCAAATGAATTGTTAAACCTTGAAACTGACTTACCAGTCCCAAAACTAAATGTCATCCTACATGAAATTACACTGAATAAAACCGAAACAGCAGTGAATCTAATGGCTAACAACAAAGCTGCAGACGAAGATGAAATAACAACATTAATGTTAAAAGCTATTAACAGTGACAACATGAGCCAACTACAGAGAATGCTTAATAAAGTTTGGAAAGAAGAAAAAGTCCTTTCTAAATGGAAAAAAGGAATCGTTAAAATTCCAAAAGAAGGCAACCTTAGTGACTGCAATAATTGGGGAGGAGTAACCTTAGTGTCAGTTGTGTCAGAAGTATTTTGAAAGTCATTCTGAATAGAATTAAAGATATAGTGGATACTGCAATGGGGGATGAATAAGCAGGATTTTGATAAGAGAGAAGCGAGAAGCTATCTCAACCAGATCTTTATTTTAAGAATAATACTTGAAGAACATATTGAAAACCAAAAACCATTAATCCTAAGCTTCATAGAATTTAAAAAGGCATTTGATAGCATACACAGAGATTCATTGTGGAGAATTTTAAGACTATTTGGAATACCACCTAAAATTGTCAACATCATTAAGGACTTCTACAATGAATATGTTGGTGCAGTCAACACAGAAGAAGGACTAAGCAAATGGTTCCAGATTGAAACAGGTGTGAAACAAGGATGTATACTATCTCCCTTGGTTTTTGGAATTGCCATAGACTTCATAATGAAAAAAATGTTGCACAGGTAAAACAAGCATTGATTGGGTACATGGGACCAAAATAGAAGATCTTAATTTTGCTGATGACACAACTCTTATTAGTGACAAGGTGAATTCGATGCAAGAAAAAACAGAATCCCTGTCTTTACTGGGTAACAAAATGGAGCTTGAAACAAGAATATTGAAACTTCCCATTAATCAAGAAGGAAAAATATGCATAGAAGGAACTATTAACAGATGACCAATCAGTGTTAAAGTACATTTCTTGAAGAAGTAAACCAAGTTGCATACCTCTGCAGCTACATAGACCAGGAGGGTGACACCAGAAAAGAAGTTAGAATTGCAAAAGCAACATTGACCTTCAGGAATCTTGAGAACATATGACACTCAGAAGTTATAAGCACAAAAACTAAGCTAAGATTCTTCAATTCAAATGTAATATCCACCCTCATTCATGCATGTGAGAGCTGGAAAACAAGCAAATAAATAGACAACAAATTTTTTAAAACAAATGTCTAAGGAATACTCTGTATAAAATGGAATGAATTCAAGAACAGTGCAGAGATAAGACAGATGACTGAACAATAACCAGTCTCATGGGTGATCAGGAAAAGGAGATGGGATATATGTCTGTCACATGATGAGAAGAAACAATCAGAGAATCCCAAAGCAAGCTATCAAGTGGAACACAACAGGCTGAAGAAAAAGAGGCCTACCAAGTGAAACTCTAAAGAGGACATTGTTAAAGGAGGCAAATTAGTAGGCATAAAATCCTTGATGAGGTTGAAAAGCTCGCCGTAAACAGGAAAACTTGGCAAACCACCATACGAGCCCTATGTGATATTTAATGACATTGGAAGGATGTAAGATGTAAGATATCCACATATTTTATACAGAATCTCATAGATCAGTGTCTTGTGTTTGTGTATGTTTGTTTACTTGTGTCTTATACACTGGATTATTTTTACACAAAACAGCAGGTTGTAAATGAAAATAAAATTGAAAATATATACTGTATCAGCAATAATTTGTCATGTTTTGTAGTTTTTTTTTTTAAAGAAAATAAAGTACAGTAGACATTTTTCTCAGTGAAGACCTAATTTAACAGTGGTTGGTTGTCAAAACATTTGATATCATTGATACAGTGGAAGCAATTGCCAAAAAGCATTGTAAGTAGCTGATGCTTAAAACTTGATGTAAGACATATAAAGGTCACTAACAAGTGATTTAGACCTACCTATGGTTCATGACCATGGATCTGTGCAATACCCAGATTATACTTCAGCATGTTCAGTATACTCACCCCCAAAGTCACTACACCATTGCTGGCATTCTGATAATTTCTGTATCTTCTGGCAGAACCAGTCTTTTGGGGGTACTGCACACCCACTGCTGGACAGTCTCTTGCACTTCTTCATTATCTTTGAACCTTTGGCCTCTTGCAAGCTTCTTCATAGCTTCAGCAGTGCATAGTTGTTAGAAGCAAGGCAGGGAGAATATGGTGGATGTGTCTACACCGTAAATCCCAAGGACTCCAACTCGGCAGCAGTTTCATGGCTTGTGTGCGATCCTGCATTGTCATACAGGAGCATCACATGTTGGAACCACTTTCCCTTATTTCGCTGTTGGATTTTGCTGCATAAACTTAGCAGTGAGTCACAGAAACATGCATCGCTGGTCGTCATTCCCTGTGGAAATCAGTCGGCCAAGATTCTGCCACGGTCATCCCAAAAAAACTATAGCCAACTGCTTCGCTGCTGAAAGAGCCGCACGAAATTTCTTGGGTCCATCTTGTCGTCAGTGTCGACGCGGGGGCCGACAGGAAAATAACGCGCCAGTGCTCCTCCCTGTTCTGTCTGCTGGGGAGCCTGGCATACTTTGATGACCTGCGTACATGTCCTTAACTGACAGATATCTTCACTTTTCTACCATCAAGCACCAATGGAAAGGCAGTGCTTGTCTAAATCATTTGTCAGTGACCCTTGTGTTACTTATGACATTCCAGTTATCATGGCATTAACATAACTGTTATTTTTTTTCTTATACAAGTTATTCTCAGTATATAATTTATCCTTTTAAAAGACAAATTGTCAATATAGCATATCATTGTAACAGCAAAATTGTCAGTATAGCATCTCCCTGTAACAGACAAATTGTCAGTATAGAATCTCCCTGTAACAGACAAATTGTCAGTATAGCATCTCCCTGTAAAAGACAAATTGTCAGTATGGCATCTCCCTGTAACAGACAAGCTCATGCTGGAGATGCACTGTTACTGAGGCCAGTAAACCATCAGTCAAAACCCAGTTCTTCTTCCATGCTGTGCTCCTATTAATATAAGATTGTAGGTTGTTAAAGTGCTGTGACCTGATGAGAGTGGAAGCCCAGCTCCTGTTAATATAAGATTGTAGGTTGTTAAAGTGCTGTGACCTGATGAGAGTGGAGGCCCAGCTCCTGTTAATATAAGATTGTAGGTTGTTAATGTGCTGTGACCTGATGAGAGTGGAGGCCCAGCTCCTGTTAATACAAGATTGTAGGTTGTTAATGTGCTGTGACCTGATGAGAGTGGAGGCCCGGCTTCTGTTAATACAAGATTGTAGGTTGTTAAAGTGTTGTGACCTGATGAGAGTGGAGGCCCAGCTCTTGTTAATACAAGATTGTAGGTTGTTAACTCTTCCCGGGCCCAGAAAAAAACCGCGGGTCTTGATATGTTGGGGTATATAGTTGTAAAATGGAATGGAAAACAGTATTTCCTTGTACTTCCGTGTACTTATTATGTTTCAGAGTATAACTAAATGTATGAAAATTTCATAAATGCAGAGTTTTTTACGAAAAAAAGAAGTAATGTGATGTTTTTAGACACTGATTGTGCCCAGCTCACCATCGGCTAGGTCTAGATATGCACTACTTACCATCTGAGATGTCTAGATCTACTTGTCGATCTTGTATTGTGATTCTATGTTGCATTCTCGCTAAATTAATGTCTGAAATAACCTCCTAACTACTTATCCAGTCGTCTAATATGTCTAGATCTACTTGGGATACATTCAAGAGCAGTGGGGTGGTCACAGGCCATGTCCATACCGCTATCTACATCATCAAAAATTGAAAATTTTCTATGTTTCTCTTCCTTTTTCTCGCTCAGCATCACTCGTAACTAAGGACTCTTTCACCATTTTGAAAAGTGTCACCGGAAACGCGGATGAAATATGTACAATCTAAAAGTTACACCGGTTGTTTTATTGAAACAAATGAATTGCCACTATAACGACTATGGCACCCAACTCAGTAACCGGAAATTATCACTATAGCGACTGTGGCACGGGAAGAGTTAAAATGCTGTGACCTGATGAGAGTGGAGGCCCAACACCTATTAATACAAGATTGTAGGTTGTTAATGTGCTGTGACCTGATGAGAGTGGACACCCTGTTCTTGATATAAGGAAAATTACTGTAGTCAGTGAACTGACCATTCATTATTTCCAGAATCTCACAGCAACACCATCTACCTGGAAGTTATATACTATATATAGTTATAAACTATAAAGTTTTACATCAATATCATCAAGAGTATTATAACAACACCATCTACCAGGAAGATAAAGTTCTACCTCAGTATTATCAAGAGTATTATAACATCATCATCTACCAGGAAGATAAAGTTCTACATCAATATCATCAATATCAGTATTATAGCAACACCATCTACCAGGAAGATACAGTTCTACATCAGTATCATCAATATCAGTATTATAGCAACACCATCTACCAGGAAGATACAGTTCTACATCAATATCATCAATATCAGTATTATAGCAACACCATCTACCAGGAAGATACAGTTCTACATCAATATCATCATCAATATCAGTATTATAACAACACCATCTACCAGGAAGATACAGTTCTACATCAATATCATCAATATCAGTATTATAACAACACCATCTACCAGGAAGATACAGTTCTACATCAATATCATCATCATAACAACACCATCTACCAGGAAGATACAGTTCTACGTCAATATCATCAATATCAGTATTATAGCAACACCATCTACCAGGAAGATACAGTTCTACATCAATATCATCATCAATATCAGTATTATAACAACACCATCTACCAGGAAGATACAGTTCTACATCAATATTATCATCAATATCAGTATTATAACAACACCATCTACCAGGAAGATACAGTTCTACATCAATATCATCAATATCAGTATTATAACAACACCATCTACCAGGAAGATAAAGTTCTACATCAATATCATCAATATCAGTATTATAGCAACACCATCTACCAGGAGGATAAAATTCTACATCAATATCATCAATATCAGTATTATAGCAACACCATCTACCAGGAGGATAAAATTCTACATCAGTATCATCAGTATCAGTATTATAGCAACATCATCTACCAGGAGGATAAAATTCTACATCAGTATCATCAATATCAGTATTATAGCAACACCATCTACCAGGAAGATAAAGTTCTACATCAATATCATCAATATCAGTATTACAGCAACACCATCTACCAGGAAGATAAAGTTCTACATCAGTATGATCAAGCTCAATACAAACATATATTTTCATCTTTCACATATTTCATGTGTGCTTTACCAGTCCATAAACAAATGTTCAAAACTGTGCTTTGTTCTTATTTCCAGCTCGGAGCATCCCACAAGTTGCCATTAGGTGGCTGCTTCAGAGAGATGTTGTGTCATCTGTGATCATAGGGGCCAGAAATCTTGCCCAGCTTGATGACAATATGGGAGTTAATGGCTGGAGCCTGACTAAAGAAGAGGTTTGATAGTCTGCATTATCAGTCTTTCTTGCTTCTTTGACTAATGATAGAATAGTTTCTTTGTTTTCTTTGCTGAAATGACATGCGGGGTTGATTGATAAGTTCTCGGCATAAGGTACAACGAATTATTTATGGATAGCCTTTTTTAGTTATTTCACAACATAGTCCCCTTGCAAGTTTATGCACTTAGTCCAGTGATCCTGGAGCATACAGATCCCTTCTTTGTAAAAGTCAGCATCTTGTGCCAGTAGAAAGTGGTCTACAGCATGAATGATGTCATCATCTGAAGCAAATTTGCAACCACTGAGCTCCTTTTTGAGTTTTGTAAACAGGTAAAAGTCTGAAGGGGCCAAATCTGGGGAATAAGGAGGATGTTCAAGAAGCTGGAAGCCACATTCATGAATCGCAGCCATTGCCACCGCCGACTTGTAAACTGGAGCATTGTCTTGCTGAAAGATGACTCCTCTCATCAATTTCCCTCGATGCTTTTCCTTCAGTTTGACCCGCAGTTGCTTCACAAGATTAGCGTAATAGGCCCCAGTGACCATTTTCCCTTTTGAAAATAGTCTACCCATAGCACACTTTCTGAATCCCAAAAGATGGAAGCCATCACTTTGCCTGCAGACGGAACCTCCCTTACTCTCTTTGGAAGTGGGGATTCATGATGTTTCCACTGCTTTGACTGTTCTTTGGTTTCTGGTTGAAAATGATGAACCCAAGTCTCATCCATAGTCACAAATTGCTGAAGAAACTTTTCAGGATCTGCATAAAAATGGCCAAGATTGTCTCTGTGACATGTTGAGATGCTCTCATTTGTGATCAGCTCCAAGAAGTTTCAGGACCCATTGAGCAGAGACCTTTGTATTTGAAGATCATTGTGAATAATGGCATGAACATGTTCCTGGGAGATTCCCAGCTAAGTAGCAATGTACCGCTCAGTTAGAAGTCGATCCTTCATTATCATGTCATGGATTCTGCCGGTGGTTTCATCGGTGGTTACCATTCTTGGTCTTCCTGGACGAGGATCATCTTCCAAACTCTCCCTGATAAAGATCAATCAATCCCTTCCATGTTTGAACTGAGCTGCCCATTTCTTCATTGTGCTGTTACAAGGGGCAGTCTCCCCTAGAGTCTCCACCATATCCTCATGGATCTCCTTCGATGATAAGCCCTTGATGCAGAGATAGCAAATGACTGCTTGATGAGAAATTTTATCCATTTTCTCAATTTCTGCCACCCTTACCTCATCAGTAGCCTGTAAAAAAAATTGGTTGCAGTTAATTTCTTGAAATTTGGTGTTTAATCTTACATTAACGTGATCTATGAATACACCTAATATCAACTGTGTGTTTCAAGTATTTGTACCTTATGCTGAGAGCTTATCAATCACCCCTTGTAGTAGAACATTCTCTTTATTAGGTGATGATGTGATAGTTAAGATTATGATGTTACTGTTGTGATAATTTAATTTTATCTGTGATGTTGCTGGTGTGATAATTAACATTTTATCTATGATGCTGTTGTAATAATTTAATGTCATATGTGATGTTGATTGATAAGTTCTCGGCATAAGGTACAACGAATTATTTATGGATAGCCTTTTTTAGTTATTTCACAACATAGTCCCCTTGCAAGTTTATGCACTTAGTCCAGTGATCCTGGAGCATACAGATCCCTTCTTTGTAAAAGTCAGCATCTTGTGCCAGTAGAAAGTGGTCTACAGCATGAATGATGTCATCATCTGAAGCAAATTTGCAACCACTGAGCTCCTTTTTGAGTTTTGTA
The DNA here is from genome assembly GCA_009760885.1 of Achatina immaculata. NCBI lineage: Eukaryota > Metazoa > Mollusca > Gastropoda > Stylommatophora > Achatinidae > Lissachatina > Lissachatina immaculata. The sequence continues at coordinate 6,968,550 of CM019693.1, forward strand.
AACAGGTAAAAGTCTGAAGGGGCCAAATCTGGGGAATAAGGAGGATGTTCAAGAAGCTGGAAGCCACATTCATGAATCGCAGCCATTGCCACCGCCGACTTGTAAACTGGAGCATTGTCTTGCTGAAAGATGACTCCTCTCATCAATTTCCCTCGATGCTTTTCCTTCAGTTTGACCCGCAGTTGCTTCACAAGATTAGCGTAATAGGCCCCAGTGACCATTTTCCCTTTTGAAAATAGTCTACCCATAGCACACTTTCTGAATCCCAAAAGATGGAAGCCATCACTTTGCCTGCAGACGGAACCTCCCTTACTCTCTTTGGAAGTGGGGATTCATGATGTTTCCACTGCTTTGACTGTTCTTTGGTTTCTGGTTGAAAATGATGAACCCAAGTCTCATCCATAGTCACAAATTGCTGAAGAAACTTTTCAGGATCTGCATAAAAATGGCCAAGATTGTCTCTGTGACATGTTGAGATGCTCTCATTTGTGATCAGCTCCAAGAAGTTTCAGGACCCATTGAGCAGAGACCTTTGTATTTGAAGATCATTGTGAATAATGGCATGAACATGTTCCTGGGAGATTCCCAGCTAAGTAGCAATGTACCGCTCAGTTAGAAGTCGATCCTTCATTATCATGTCATGGATTCTGCCGGTGGTTTCATCGGTGGTTACCATTCTTGGTCTTCCTGGACGAGGATCATCTTCCAAACTCTCCCTGATAAAGATCAATCAATCCCTTCCATGTTTGAACTGAGCTGCCCATTTCTTCATTGTGCTGTTACAAGGGGCAGTCTCCCCTAGAGTCTCCACCATATCCTCATGGATCTCCTTCGATGATAAGCCCTTGATGCAGAGATAGCAAATGACTGCTTGATGAGAAATTTTATCCATTTTCTCAATTTCTGCCACCCTTACCTCATCAGTAGCCTGTAAAAAAAATTGGTTGCAGTTAATTTCTTGAAATTTGGTGTTTAATCTTACATTAACGTGATCTATGAATACACCTAATATCAACTGTGTGTTTCAAGTATTTGTACCTTATGCTGAGAGCTTATCAATCACCCCTTGTAGTAGAACATTCTCTTTATTAGGTGATGATGTGATAGTTAAGATTATGATGTTACTGTTGTGATAATTTAATTTTATCTGTGATGTTGCTGGTGTGATAATTAACATTTTATCTATGATGCTGTTGTAATAATTTAATGTCATATGTGATGTTATTGGTGTAATAATGTATTATCTGTGATAATATTGATGTGATAATTTAATGGTTATCTGTGATGCTGTTGTGGTAATTTAACGTTATCTGTGATGTTGGTGTGATGTATTATCTGTGATATTGTTGCTATGATAATTTAATGTTATTTGTGATGTTTTTAGTATAAATAGCTGTGTTACTGTTATAATAGTTGAATGTTTTTAGTGATATAGCTGGTGTAATAATTATGTTGCTATAGTGATAGTTGAATATTGCTTTTGGTGTTGCTGGTGTACTAAGAGGGTCATGCCAAAAGTCAAGAAATGCTTTTAAAATCAGAATTTATAGATAGAGAAGATATAAATGTATCACCTTAAACTGCATCCTTATTCTTCACTTTCAAAATAATCACATTTTTTCTCCACACATTTTCCCCATCGCTCTGTAAGTTTGAAAATACCCTCCCGGTAGAGTTCTGTTCCAGCTGACTGATGACACAGGCCCATTGCTTTCTGGACGTTCTCTCCTGTGGGACCCAGCATGCACAAACTTTTCTATAGCCTAGGGTTTCAATCATTTCCTTTACTGCATTGTGTCCTATTCCAAGATTTACAGTGATTTCAGATACTGTGACACATCTGTCTTCTTTAATGATGTCGTCAACCCTTTCTACATTGCTTTAGTTGAGGCAGTTCGAGGGCAACCACTATGAGGCATATCTTGGATGTTCGTGTTTCCATCTTTGAAATGTTTCACCCACCTCCTAACACTGGTAGCACCCAAACACACATCTCCATAAACAAGTTGAAGTCTTTGGAGAACTTTAGCAGCCAGGATTTTCTCTTTAACAAGGAACTCAATAACAGCATGTTGACGAAATGAAACTTCAGCACACACCATTTTGTTTATGCTCCCTGTGGTCATGTGATACATGATGGTGATGTCATGCGACCTCTACATGAAGTGTAAAGCAGGTTACTCAGCGTGATTCAATCTTCTGCTTTTCTGTGTGTAGAATGTAAACTGTAGATGTATTTTATACAAATGTTTCAATTCTCAGATGAGTTATCTATCTTACATCCTAACATTCAATATACTGCTATAAGTACAAAGGATGCAGTTAAGGTGATACATTTATATTTTATATATATATAAATTCTGATTTTTTAAAAAATTTTTGCTCACAACTTTTGGTATGACCCTTGTAGTTATGTTGCTGGTGTGATAGTTGAATGATGATTGTGATGTTATCATTATAAGATGTATCTTTCATGAAATTATTATTTCCCTTGCTTTTCTTATGCTAAGTTCCTCAGTTATCTTTTGTATTTCTCATGAAGATATCAGGTTTTTGGTATTTACAAAAAGGGCAGAAGATCTATTGCTTTCCACTAGATACATTTATACAGCATTGACCCCAGGCAAAGATATGATGATGATGAACTTGTAGGTGAAATGAGGTTAAGAGCTTGAAGCCATAAATGGAGTTGTTTTCTTATCAGACTTTTGGACAAAGAAGAACTGGTGAAAGATCATGCCAATTGGAGAGCAGTTCTATGCATGAAGTAAGGAGTATTTGAGGAGGCAGTGAAGGTTATCAAAGAAAGACTGACACAGAAAAACTGGATCATGGAGAACAAATATTTCTTCTCGTTGAGGCCAGTTGTGCTAATCAAATTTTGGTAGAATAAACTGTGAGAGAAGTTTATCCATAAAATTATGCTTTGAGAAATTTATGTTTTATTTTTGTAATATTCCCAGATGCAAGAACTTGATAACGTGTCAGCTCCAAAACTGCCATATCCATATGAGATGGTCTTCAGAATGAACAGTGACCGTGTAAACAAGCTTGCCAATGACTTCTATGTCACATCCACCGCGTAACCATGTCAGCCTTGTTACTGTTAGAATTGTAGAATTTGATTGTGAACAAGCTTGACAATGACTTATATGTTAGATTCACCTTGTAAGCATGCTGTCAGCCTTGTCGCTGTTAGAATTGTAGAATTTGATTGTGAGCAAGCTTGACAACAACTTCTATGTTAGATCCACCTTGTAAGCATGCTGTCAGCCTTATTACTGTTAGAATTGTAGAATTTGATTGTGAGCAAGCTTGACAACGACTTCTATGTTAGATCCACCCTGTAAGATTGCTGTCAGCCTTGTTACTGTTAGAATTGTAGAATTTGATTGTGAGCAAGCTTGACAACGACTTCTATGTTAGATCCACCCTGTAAGATTGCTGTCAGCCTTGTTACTGTTAGAATTGTAGAATTTGATTGTGAGCAAGCTTGACAACGACTTCTATGTTAGATCCACCCTGTAAGATTGCTGTCAGCCTTGTTACTGTTAGAATTGTAGAATTTGATTGTGAGCAAGCTTGACAACGACTTCTATGTTAGATCCACCTTGTAAGCATGCTGTCAGCCTTGTCATTGTTAGAAAACAATTTTTTTGTTTCTAACATCATCATACGGACAATACACCAAAGGGTTAGCCCATTCACCAGAAATGTAGTTTTGTTGTGTGTTTTTTTTTTAAAATAACATTTGTTAGTTTTCTGTACTACTTATGTTGTCTTAAGTCTATGTAATGCATATTTTCTAAACTGAGAAGTTTTTATTCAGATTATTTTCTACTTTCATTATCCCTTATTTTGTGCTGTTATCCCTATTTTCTCTTATTATCCCGAAGTTTCTAATTCTGTTATATGGAATGAAGATTTTCATTATATCAATACAGATTTTGTAAGGTATTTTTTATGGGAAATTAGATACATTTATTCTTGGATGAAGTTTTGTTTAGCTGTTTCTAGTTATACTTGAGTGTTAGCTCAGATTTAGATGTTCTCTGATATATAAAAGTATATGAAAGAGTTGCTTTAACACAGCTTGATTATCATATCTTGTGTAATTGTGCTCCTTACATTACATAGAACTGTGATTTTTTTTCTTCTTTTTATTTTTACAAGGAACAGAACTTTATTGCCTTTTTTCTTTATGCTGTCATGATGGCTGTTTGTTGCTGCGATTGTAAATGCTGTTGATTAAGTGTACATCCATTTGATGGCATTTCACTTTTTTGGGAGCTGAAAATAAATTTGAATTTTTTAAAACTATACCTGGAATTTCTGACAGCTTAAGTGTGTGAGTAGTTTGTTGCTCCATCCACTTCTTTCTTGTGTTGTGCTTTGAGAACTCGGTCATTTTCTTCTGTCATTTCCCATACAGAAACAGGTACCTGGTACATGTTTGAGAGGGGATGACACAGGCATAGTACAAACCACATCACCAACCAGCTCGTCTTCATTGAAGGAAAATATCATATGTGTCATATCTATTATAAAATGTAACAAGAAGAAACCAAATCAGAAATGACACCATCAGGTCATGGTTTGGAGTAACACCAGTGCTGTGCTACATCAAGAAGCGAGTCAAATGGTTTGACCACATTACAGAACTACCGTCAGACAGTTTAACCACAGAAAATAATCATGCTGAGAAAAAGAGGGAGAGGTCACCCATACAGAATATCAATAGACGAGATAACAGAAACTTTAAATATTCTGTTATACAAAGTAAATTGCTGAGCCAGATCAACAAATCTATTTATCCCCCAACAGGTATATAAAAAAACGTATACAAAGTTCAAAATAGCAACATGGAATGTTAGAACTTTATTCCAGGCTGGAAAATTAGAAAATGTAAAGATGGAAATGGAAAGGATGAAGATCAACATATTAAGAATGAGTGAAGTTAGATGGACAGGTGCAGGGAAGATAAACTCAGATAAATATACAATAATATATTCAGGAAGTGAGAAACATGAACGAGGAGTGGGAATTATATTTGATGAACAAACGGCAAGGACAATTGTAGGATATTTGAACATCTCGGACAGAGTCCTGCTAGCCCAACTGAGAAAGGACAACCAATAAACATAAATATTATACAAGTGTACGCTCTAACATCTGAAAGTACTGAAGAAGATGTACAGATATTTTATAATGACAGAGAGACAGCACTAAAACACACAAAGTCACATGAAGTTACCATAGTCATGGATGATTTTAATGCCAAAGTTGGTAAAGGAAGAACTTCAGACATCGTTGGTGACTATGGACTGGGGGGAGAGGAATGACAGAGGTTATAAATTAATTGAATGGGTAAGAATACACAGCATGGTTGTAGGAAACACCTGGTTTAAACAACATCCTCGAAGACTGGCAACGTGGTGCAGCCCAGACAAAAAGACTTAACCAGATAGACTACATATTAATCAACAAACGATTCCGCAATGCATTACTGACAATAAAAACCATGCCAGGAGCTGACTGCAATAGTGACCATGATCCACTCTGTGGAAAAGTTAGAATAAAGCTAAAGAAAATGGGAAGAAAAGTGAGAAACATCAAACTGAATACAGAACTTCTTAAAAATGACCAAGAACTGCCTATCATGTCACATAACGAAGCTACTTCTGAGAATAATTATGAGAAGAACAAGGAAAAAGATAAAAATGGAAATAGCAGATGAACAGTTTGGATTTGTTGAAGGAAAGGGAACACACAATGCCATTTATGCTTTATGAACACTAACAGAAAGAGCTTTAGAAGTACAGAAAGATCTCTACTTATGCTTCATTGATTACACCAAGGCATTTGACAAGGTGAAACATAATGAAATTATTAAAATGCTTGAAGACATCAGTATAGATGGCAAAGACCTGAGGATTGTAAAACATCTATACTGGCAGCAAGAAGCAGCAGTTCGAGTTGAAAATAGAATTGGAAAATATCAACCTATAAAACAAGGGGTGCGACAAGGATGTGTACTATCTCCAGACCTTTTTTCTCTGTACAGCGAGAATATTCTAAGAACAATCATCACAGAACCAGGCATAAAAATTGGAAGATACAATATTAACAACCTTCGGTATGCTGACGACACAGTACTGATAGCTGAGAACCAACAAGACCTGCAAAATCTCTTGGATAAAGTGGCCAAAGAAAGTGAACAGAAAGGCCTTACTTTCAACATCAAAAAGACAGACTATGGTTATATCTAAGAAACAGAATCCACCAGCATGCAGTATTAAATTAAACGGAACTATTCTAAAGCAGGTGCAGAAATTCAAATACCTTGGAGCAGTAATAACTTCAGATGGGAAATGCAGAACAGAAATTAGGAACAGAATTGGCCAAGCAAAGACTGCATTTCAGAGAATGAGAAACATATTAACCAACACATCCTTATCAATGAATGTTAGAAAACGAGTCCTAAAATGCTATATTGAACCTATCTTGTTATATGGAAGTGAATCACGGACAATAGGCAAGTCTGCACAAAAATCATTGGAAGCAGCAGAAATGTGGTTTATTAGAAGAATGTTGCGAATCCCCTGTACAGCAAAAATAACTAATGAAGAATGTATGAGAAGAGCTGGAGAGACAAAAAAACCTTGTCAAAAAGATAAGAGAGAGACAATGTACTTTCATAGGACATGCAATGAGAAGAAGGGGCATTGAAAATATTATAACAACAGGAAAAATAGAAGGAAGAAGATCAAGAGGAAGACCAAGAGAAATGATACTGGACTGTCTGACGGGATGGTGTGAGAGGAGATCACCAACTGAATTGATGGCCTGCATGAAGGATCGGGTACTCTGGAGAAGCATAATAGCCAACGCCAGTCGGCACGGCACCTGATGATGATGATGATACAAAGATGAGACATAGCAGATATAAAAAGACATATGAAGATGAGAAATATAACAGATATAAAAAGACATGAAAATGAGATAGAACAGATATAAATAGACATGTATGAAGATGAGACATATAACAAATATAAACAGACATATGGAGATGAGACAGAACAGATATAAGGAGACATACACAAAGATTAGACAGAACAGATGTAAAGAGACATATATAGAGATGAGACAGATGATTAAAAAAAGTGGGCACTAACTAATATGGCCTCTAATGTTTTGTGGTTTGTGTGCAAATATCTCTTAGCCCCACCCCCAAAAAATAATGATGTGCATATTTGTGGTGTAACATCAAATCAAATTATAAAGTATAATTTAAAGTTGTCGTAGAAAAAAAAATTAAAAACAAAAGAAATCAGGAAAACAAACATATGTAATGCTATCATATTTTTCTGCTAGTGATGCAGAAAGTAACATCAGGAAATTGAAAAATAAAAAGTATCAGTTTTATTTCTTTTCACTCTGCATTTTAAATTTCATTTGTGGCTTGATTTTTTTTTTCATGCATGGCTGCACAGCTTAGAGGGAACATTGACACTAATAATCTGCCTCTTATGTCTGAGTGGCATGAAACTAGCGAAAGACAATAATGGCACTAATATCATAGCCCATGTATGCCACTTGTCTCCTTCCCCATATATCTTTCAGTTCTGAAGGGACAGATGGATGTTTTCATAGGGCGTGGTGATTTGCTTCATGTAATGGAATATTTCTCATCATCATCATGTGCCTTCTTAAGAATGAAGGTTGCTGGTAACAAAACTTCTGTTTCCTCGCTTCCTCACCTTTATGGTGCAATCTACCAGGCTGCATATTCTCATTCGTTATCTCCCCATCTACATCTCTTTCTACCTCCTACTCCTTTTTCTTTCACCTTTCCTTCTAGAATGGTCTTAAATATGTTGTTTGATGTGGCCAATGTATTTTGTTTTCTTTATCCTTATTTCTTTGAAAAGTTCATATTGCACTTGGAACTGTTCTAAAACTTGTGCATCTTTTCATTTTCTCCATGTTATATGACCTAGTTTTCTGTACAACCATAAAGGTAGATAGAGGTTGTGGTGCAGTTTTATAAGGTGGCAGAGGGAGTGAGTAAGTGAGAAAAAACAAATATGAAGTATGAGAGTAAGATGAGAATGTATAAATGAAAAACATACAACATCCAACATTTTGGTGTGAGCCTTTTTTGAGGATTACATACACAAACAAAATATGACACATAACTAACAGAAAATGAGAAACTTACCTTAGTGGCATCCTCCTAAGTAGGAAACAAGAATGCATGTCCCATTGACAAGACATAGAGATCATGGGGGGGGGGGGCACAAAGGATAGTAGCTGAAAAAGTTAAAGGTAAAGGTAATCCTGTCATGCCTTGGAGGCACATAGGGATATGGTGTTAGTGTTCATATTTGCCTTGACCTGTCAGCACACTAGAGGGTGATATGGTCAGTATCACGCCTGGCTGCCTTTCCTTCCCCAACTCCATTTCTGTAGCTGGGTGACTGGGGTGCCTCCGGCCGGATTTGAACCCCCAACCTCCGTCATGAAAGACCAGTGCACTAACCACTTCGCCACTCAGACGCCCAGTAGTAAATGAAGCCAACCAGAAATAAGAGGCGGGGAAAAAAAGGAAAGAAACGGGGTGGATGGGGGGAAGGCAGTAGACACCTGTAGCAGGTGGAGAAGCAGGTGTCAGGGGGTGGGGAAGCGGAGAGATAATAAATGAAGAACTGCTGGAAGAAACAGAAGGGGCCATAAACATGTGTAGGCCGCCAGAGATGCAAATCGTGGTAGGGAGAGGCGAGGGAGGCAGGGAGATAATATGAAACTGGTGAATGAAAGACAAGACTCGGAGGGGCAATAAACACCTATAGGCCGCTCTCCCTACCACGATTTGCATCTCTGGCAGCCTACATGTGTTTATGGCCCCTTCTGTTTCTCCCGCCAGTTCTTCATTTATTATCTCTCCGCTTCCCCCACCCCCTCCCCCCGACACCTGCTTCTCTAGCGGCCTGGAGGTGTCCACTGCCCTTTCCTTCCCCCCACCCCACCTGTTTCTCTCCTTTCTCCCCACCTCTTATTTCCGATTGGCTTCATCTACTATTCTTTGTGGCTCCCCGTGGTCTGCCTCATCAATGGGACATGCATTCTTATGTTTCCTACTTAGGAGGATGCCACTAAGATAAGTTTTTCATTTTCTGTTAGTTATATGTTGTGTTTTGTTTGTGTATGTAATCCTCGAAAAAGGCTCACGCCGAAATATTGGATGTTGTATGTTTTTCATTTGCACATTCTCATCTTACTCTCATACTTTCTATTTGTTTTTTCTCACTTACACACTCCCTCTGCCACCTTGCAAAACTGCACCATACACCTCTCTCTATCTACATTATTTGAACTAGTTTTACTGCAGTCGCCATCCCTTTTTTCTGTAGAACCAAATTTCTGCTGCATTAATCTTTCTCTCAGTCTTTTTGCTTGGAGTCCAGGTTTCTGCTCCATGCAGTAAAACAGAGCAAATTTTGAATGGACTATTTAAGGTTTCTGTAATTTCCTTCCTCTATATTTTGTGTGGACAACCTCTTCCTCTGTTACCACAAAAATCTTATTGTGAATGTTTCCTGTAGTGTACCATCTAGCATCAGCCATATAATGTGGCCAAACCATGTGACTTGCTGTTTCTGGAAGTGGTGTAATACTGGTGTTACTCCAATCTTTGCCCTGATGGTGTCATTTCTTATCTGGTCTCTTCTTGTCACATTTAGTATTCTCCTTAAACATCAGTGCCACAATGACATATAACAGGTCTTTCTGTTATTCATACTTTATTCTTTTGTCTCATCATCATTCTTTTCTATTTTCCTACATCTCTTTCCAGCTCTTTTTATTTATTGGTATTTTGTGTTGGCATGTGAAACCTTCCTGTATGTCTGCATGTGGCTTGGAGTAGAAATCTGCAGGTAAAGAAATTGTAAACTTTTAAAACACCAGGTAGTTAAAGCAAAATATCATTCTATAAACTTTAAGAAAAAACATAGGGTAGTTAATGTTGGATATCACTTGACAATCTGTAAGAATTTTACAACTGAAATAAAATATCTGTAAAAACTACCCAAACATCAACAATGGTTTTAGATACATATATCACAAGATACACACAGATCATGGGGGGGGGGGGCACAAAGGATAGTAGCTGAAAAAGTTAAAGGTAAAGGTAATCCTGTCATGCCTTGGAGGCACATAGGGATATGGTGTTAGTGTTCATATTTGCCTTGACCTGTCAGCACACTAGAGGGTGATATGGTCAGTATCACGCCTGGCTGCCTTTCCTTCCCCAACTCCATTTCTGTAGCTGGGTGACTGGGGTGCCTCCGGCCGGATTTGAACCCCCAACCTCCGTCATGAAAGACCAGTGCACTAACCACTTCGCCACTCAGACGCCCAGTAGTAAATGAAGCCAATCAGAAATAAGAGGCGGGGAAAAAAAGGAAAGAAACGGGGTGGATGGGGGGAGAAAAAGGCAGTAGACACCTGTAGCCGCTGGAGAAGCAGGTGTCAGGGGGTGGGGAAGCGGAGAGATAATAAATGAAGAACTGCTGGAAGAAACAGAAGGGGCCATAAACACGTGTAGGCCGCCAGAGATGCAAATCGTGGTAGGGAGAGGCGAGGGAGGCAGGGAGATAATATGAAACTGGTGAATGAAAGACAAGACTCGGAGGGGCAATAAACACCTATAGGCCGCTCTCCCCACCACGATTTGCATCTCTGGCAGCCTACACGTGTTTATGGTCCCTTCTGTTTCTCCCGCCAGTTCTTCATTTATTATCTCTCCGCTTCCCCCACCCCCTCCCCCCGACACCTGCTTCTCTAGCGGCCTGGAGGTGTCCACTGCCCTTTCCTTCCCCCCACCCCACCTGTTTCTCTCCTTTCTCCCCACCTCTTATTTCCGATTGGCTTCATCTACTATTCTTTGTGGCTCCCCGTGGTCTGCCTCATCAATGGGACATGCATTCTTATGTTTCCTACTTAGGAGGATGCCACTAAGATAAGTTTTTCATTTTCTGTTAGTTATATGTTGTGTTTTGTTTGTGTATGTAATCCTCGAAAAAGGCTCACGCCGAAATATTGGATGTTGTATGTTTTTCATTTGCACATTCTCATCTTACTCTCATACTTTCTATTTGTTTTTTCTCACTTACACACTCCCTCTGCCACCTTGCAAAACTGCACCATACACCTCTCTCTATCTACATTATTTGAACTAGTTTTACTGCAGTCGCCATCCCTTTTTTCTGTAGAACCAAATTTCTGCTGCATTAATCTTTCTCTCAGTCTTTTTGCTTGGAGTCCAGGTTTCTGCTCCATGCAGTAAAACAGAGCAAATTTTGAATGGACTATTTAAGGTTTCTGTAATTTCCTTCCTCTATATTTTGTGTGGACAACCTCTTCCTCTGTTACCACAAAAATCTTATTGTGAATGTTTCCTGTAGTGTACCACCTAGCATCAGCCATGTAATGTGGCCAAACCATGTGACTTGCTGTTTCTGGAAATGGTGTAATACTGGTGTTACTCCAACCTTTGCCCTGATGGTGTCATTTCTTATCTGGTCTCTTCTTGTCACATTTAGTATTCTCCTTAAACATCAGTGCCACAGTGACATATAACAGGTCTTTCTGTTATTCATACTTTATTCTTTTGTCTCATCATCATTCTTTTTTATTTTCCTACATCTCTATCCAGCTCTTTTTATTTATTGGTATTTTGTGTTGAGCATGTGAAACCTTCCTGTATGTCTGCGTGTGGCTTGAAGTAGAAATCTGCAGGTAAAGAAATTGTAAACTTTTAAAACACCAGGTAGTTAAAGCAAAATATCATTCTATAAACTTTAAGAAAAAACACAGGGTAATTAATGTTGGATATCACTTGACATTTTGTAAGAATTTTACAACTGAAATAAAATATCTGTACAAACTACCCAAACATCAACAATGGTTTTAGATACATATATCACAAGATACACACAGTATCATAATAGATGTTTTAGATACTTATCACTAGATACACATCACTAGATACACAGTATCATAACAGATGTTTTAGACACATATTACTAGATACACATAGTATCATAACACATGTTTTAGATACATATTAATAGGTACACATAGTATCATAACATGTTTTAGATACATATTACTAGATACAAATAGTACCATAGCAGAGGTTTGTGATACATATCACTAGATACACAAGTATCATAGCATGTTTTAGATACATATCACTTGGTACACATAGTACCATAGTACTGCTTCTTCTTCTGTGTCAGAATTAAAATACTAGGTCAGACAAAAACTGGAGCCTGACTTGTGTTGAAATGCTTCGTCATGCTAAGTTCAGCAGCTCTCAACCCCTCCCCCCCCCCCCCCAACTTTGCCTCTTATCGTCTCCAGACCTCCAGTCATGTTTGGTGTAAAAGAATTGCTGTGACATGCACTCTCTACGTTCTGCCGGGGAAGTAGCATTACTTTGGTAAGAGTATTCTACGTGTACAGAGAGAGAGAAAGAGAGAGAGAGAGACAGACAGACAGACACATAGACAGACACACACACTCTCTCTCTCTCTCTCTCTCGTGACGAAAATTCCTTTGATAGATCCAGTACTAAAAAAAATCGATGTTTATAAATCATTACAGGGCAAAGTTCTGAACCTGAATCTGTTTCAGTGATAACATCATGATAAATTCATGACTCAGATTATCGGTTTCAATGACTCAGTATTTTCTTATCTCTGACACTTATATAGTTCTATATCTGGCCCATGCAGGGTTTTTTTTGGTGTTAGGGCTCTTTGTGTCTTAGAAGGCGCTTCTGAAGAAGAAGATAGATGCTTGCAACGGTTGTTAGACACAGTTTGCTGAGAAACTTGTTTGGTAGCAGATGCAACACATTTGTTTGGCATATCTAATCACAGTCACTAAAACCATATTTTTGTTGTAAAGACAAAAGTTTTTTTGTAAATGCACTATTTTTTGTTGACTAGCTTTGTCTTGTTTTAGAGGGTACTTGGGCTGAACAAGGTAACGGTCAGCGATCCATAGTTGACTGCTTTCATCAAGATCAGCGATCCATAGTTGACTGCTTTCATCAAGATCAGCGATCCATAGTTGACTGCTTTCATCAAGATCAGCGATCCATAGTTGACTGCTTTCATCAAGATCAGCGATCCATAGTTGACTGCTTTCATCAAGATCAGCGATCCATAGTTGACTGCTTTCATCAAGATCAGCGATCCATAGTTGACTACTTTCATCAAGATCAGCGATCCATAGTTGACTACTTTCATCAAGATCAGCGATCCATAATTGACTGCTTGTATCAAGGTCAGCGATCCATAGTTGACTGCTTGCATCAAGGTCAGCGATCTATAGTTGACTGCTTGCATCAAGGTCAGCGATCCATAGTTGACTGTTTCAGTCAAGGTGGCGAACCATAGCTGACCAACAGCTTATTCCACCTTCAAGTTTTGTTTGTAAAGTGACACTAGTCTCTCTCTCTCTCTCTCTCTCTCTCTCTCTCTCTCTCTCTCTCTCTCTGAACCTTAAGTGCCCAGGGCACATGGGGCTTCCGCAAGTGTTTTCCACAAATGCCTGTCCTTCGCCTTTTTTTCTGCTTTTGCCCAGGTGAGCCCTCTATTGCTCAACATCCTTTCTGTTGTTCTTCTCCATGTCTCTTCTGGTCTACCCTTACTTCTGTTCCCCTGTAATGATCGTAAAAGGCGACTAAGGAGGGTTCGGCATAGGGCCAGCAACCCTATCTGGTGTAAAAAAAACCAAAAAACTATCAGACTGCTACAGAAACGGAAGCAAGGGACACTAGTCTGACTAAGAGAAAAGAGATCACAGTAGGAAGATGAACCTGGTCCCAACAATCTGCTGTGTGGAAGTAGGATGTTGGGGGGGGGGCGCAAAGGGCGCATAACTGCGACATGACGTAACCAACGCCCTTTTGATGGAGGAGAATCTGATTCATCCTTACGTGATGTAGAACCTCTACGCAGTCAAACTCTAATCTGAACAGTCTTTCACCTTTTCTTTACAGACGTCGTGACCGATGGAAGAATCTTAAACAGAACTTGCACAAGTATCAGTGTTGCTCTACTTCGTGACCTCCTATCCAGAAATTTGCCAAAAAGTACTTCTTTGGTGACAGGGCCTTCGTGAGGAACTTTGTGAGCTGGTGCAAAACTACTTCTTTCCATCAATTCTCCCCTCTCTCTTCTTCTTTCTTTCATTTATTTCTTGCCTTTCTTTCTTTCTTTCTTTTTCTTTCTTTCTTTCTTTTATTTCTTTCTTTTCGTTTCTTTTCTTTTCTTTCTTTTTTCTTTCTTTCTTTCTTTTATTTCTTGCCTTTCTTTTCTTTCTATTCTTATCATTCATTCATTCTTTCTTTCTTACTTTCCTTCCTTACTTCCTTCTTTTTTTCGCAATCTTTCTTTCTTTCTTTCTTTCTTTCATTCTTTACTTCTTTCTTTCCTTCCATCTTTCCTCTTCTTCCCTTTCTTTCTTTTTTTTTCTTTCTTTCCTTTTTCTTCTTCTTCTTCTTCTTCTCTTTCATACTTTCTTTCATTCTTTTTCTCTTATTTACACAGTTATGACTACATTTACTTACATAGTCATGGGTATAAACAGTTACAGTCGGGTAGAAACAGATAGTTACACATATCATGAATATAAACAATTACTTACACAGTGAGTGCTACAAACAGCTACTTTTCTCAGTAACTCAGCATGTAACTACATATGAGGGTAGAGAGAGGTGTATAGTTCAGTTTTGCAAAAAAGACAGTGAGCAGAAACAAGAATGGCAGAAAATAAGATGAGGGCATATAAATGAAGAACATACAACAATCTAGTATTTTGGCAAATGCCTTTTTTCAAGGGTCTCCTACAAAAACAACACAACATAAAAATACGAAAATAGATGAAAAAGTAAACACCCAGCTTTTCGGTCTATTCCTTGTAAGACAGACCTAAACA
The DNA here is from genome assembly GCA_009760885.1 of Achatina immaculata. Classification (NCBI taxonomy): domain Eukaryota; kingdom Metazoa; phylum Mollusca; class Gastropoda; order Stylommatophora; family Achatinidae; genus Lissachatina; species Lissachatina immaculata. The sequence continues at coordinate 6,983,565 of CM019693.1, forward strand.
AGCGCTAAATGAAAAAAGTTTATTGAATGAGAAAATATTTCTCTCATCTAAAAATATTTCTAACATCTAAAAATATTTCTCTCATCTAAAAATATTTCTAACATCTAAAAATATTTCTAACATCTAAAAATATTTCTAACATTAATATTAATATTTCTGTAGCCATGCCAGCAAGTATGTCCACCTTCCAATATAGCCATGCCAGCAAGTATGTCCACCTTCCACAATAGCCATGCCAGCAAGTATGTCCACCTTCCACTATAGCCATGCCAGCAAGTATATCCACCTTCCACTATAGCCATGCCAGCAAGTATGTCCACCTTCCACTATAGCCATGCCAGCAAATATGTCCACCTTTCACTATAGCCATGCCAGCAAGTATATCCACCTTCCACAATAGCCATGCCAGCAAGTATGTCCACCTTCCACTATAGCCATGCCAGCAAGTATGTCCACCTTCCACTATAGCCATGCCAGCAAGTATATCCACCTTCCACTATAGCCATGCCAGCAAGTATGTCCACCTTCCACTATAGCCATGCCAGCAAGTATATCCACCTTCCACTATAGCCATGCCAGCAAGTATGTCCACCTTTCACTATAGCCATGCCAGCAAGTATATCCACCTTCCACTGTAGCCATGCCAGCAAGTATGTCCACCTTCCACTATAGCCATGCCAGCAAGTATGTCCACCTTCCACTATAGCCATGCCAGCAAGTATGTCCACCTTCCACTATAGCCATGCCAGCAAGTATGTCCACTTTCCACAATAGCCATGCCAACAAGTATGTCCACCTTCCACAATAGCCATGCCAGCAAGTATGTCCACCTTCCACTATAGCCATGCCAGCAAGTATGTCCACTTTCCACAATAGCCATGCCAGCAAGTATGTCCACTTTCCATTATAGCCATGCCAGCAAGCATGTCCACTTTCCACAATAGCCATGCCAGCAAGTATGTCCACTTTCCACAATAGCCATGCCAGCAAGTATGTCCACTTTCCACAATAGCCATGCCAGCAAGTATGTCCACTTTCCACAATAGCCATGCCAGCAAGCATGTCCACCTTCCACAATAGCCATGCCAGCAAGTATGTCCGCTCGTTGATTACCTCTCACCCCCACATGACCTGCACAGAAATGAAACAGATTTTTGTCAACCGTGATCTTTGCTGGCACCAAAACCCATTCTTCACCAGGTTCTATGTCTTCAAGTGGACAGACTTGTTGAACAATGTCCTCTGCTTGCCTCATACGTGAGTTTCCTCTTGTTTAATCTGGTGCCTTTTTTACTCATAACCTCGGTGTACAATGAGTGCTGTGTTTCAGAAATGACTGATGTTGTTTACCATATTGTACCCTTTACCTCATTTCTCAGCCAGTCTCCTGCCTCCATGTTCTGCCTGGGAGCATTTGATGTCTCTCTTTCTTACAAGGAGGAGACCATCAAAGCTAAGTGTTTAAATTTGTATATATTTTTCTTATTAGTATCTGCTGTATTGTTTTTGTATGTGATCCTTGAAAAATCCTTTGTCGAAATATTCGACTGATGTATGCTCTTCATTTATATGCGCTAATCTCATTTTCTGCATTCTTGTTTACGTAGGTCTTTCTGTCCACTTTCCTCACTCTTTATGTGTGTCGTGTGTGTGTGCACGCGCGCCTCTATTTAGCTTCATTATTAGAAGCAGTCTTACAGCAGTCATCATTTCTAGGTACAATATAGTATACTGACAGACAGGGAGGCCAGTACAGTATATGTACAGATTTTCATATTGATAAACTTGACACTAGCAGGTATACTGGGCGTTTTAACAAACGTGACATTCCAGTATACTGCGCCCTACAAGTTCCCACTAGGCCGGCAAAGTGTACACCGTAACTCGATGTGCCAGGTGGCCCGTACTTTCAAAATTATGGGTCAACTGTTGATATAAAAGTCGTAAAACAGAGCAGAGGACTACACTGGAGCTTCTAGCTAAGTTTCAGATCTGACATCGACATGGCCACCACGATTTCTGAAGAGAGTAAAACTCCGTACGTGTTTCTTGGCCGTTCTGGCCTGAAGGTTTCCAATGTCTGTTTGGGAACTATGACCTTTGGTGAAAACCAAGTAAGCACATTTTCTGACAACATCTATAGCAGGGACTAACAAGTGCAATAGGGAAAATGATTTGTTTCAGAAGGCTCCATGACAAAAATAAAAATCATTCCAAGTCAATTGATAACATTAATCAGTTATTTAATCAACATTCTAAGCCCACAGATATCTGAAAGCAACTTCTGTCTGTCACTATCTAACATGAAAGCTAGCAAGTAAAGTGTATTTCTGGTGGATCTCATCAGAATTATCTAATCGTACCGTGAAAATACTCAAAATAAATCTATTTTTTAAATATATTTTTTTAAGTTTACTAACACGCCTCGATATTATGTTTTGTTTGTGGTGTTGTAATCTTTCAGCGACCCGCCTCAAAAAAAGTTTAATCTCTTCTTAATCCGGCGCCAGATCACAACACAGTCACACGTCGGTGTCTTATTAGTTTGATGCACGGGTTATATAGCGGATGATCTTCGCCTTCAAAATTGCCTCTTAGCAAACGTTTACTTCACTGTTGTTCAGTTCTGTTCCTAGATACCAAAATCTTGTGTAGAATTGTTGATTTTAATTGTGAAAATTCTAAACGTTCTGTGCGTGGTAATTTTTTTTTTGGAGGGGGGGGGGCGGGGGCGGGGAATTCTTGAAACCAGAAAAAGACAAATTTACATCTGACATCCTTCCCGTGAGTTAAACGTCACACAGGGCTAGCATTGTAGCCTGCCAAGTTTTCGGCAACCTTTCCAACCTCGTCAAGGGATGTTATGCCCACTAAACTGGCCTCTCTTAGCAATGTCCTCTTTAGAGTTTCACGTGGTCGACCCCTTTGTATGTTGCTTTTGCAAAATATTTTCCAAGATCTGTCTTTACATTCAACATGGCCTATTTGGCTGCTTGTCTTTCATGTATGTATTTCCATGTGTTATCTGATATCCATGGTTTTCTGTTTATTTTTTGCAGTCCAACACTTGTTCTTGCTGCTGTGATTATGGCTGTGCTGTAAGATTTCCATAATTCATCTATATATATATATATATATATATATATATATATATGTCTCTTCTATCTCACTGAGTGTTGCGAAGTGTTTGGTAAGTTCCAGATTGAAATTACTGTTGGTATTTTCTTCCTTTAGGCTGTGGCTGTTTATCTTTCTGTGTACTGATTTCTTGTGTTGTCTTTTCAGTTTTAGTCTTATTTTCCCTGTACACATGTTGTGATCACTGTTAACATCTGCAACCCTATATGCTCATACATCTATCAGAGATGTTCTGAATTGCTTTCTAATTAAAAAAAAAAGATCTATCTGGTTTCTAGATCTATCATCTGGAGATATCCACATTGTTTTATGTATTTCTTTGTGTGGAAATATTGTTCCTCCAATGACCATGCCATCTGTTAGACATGTTTCAATTAATCTTTCTCCGTTCTGATTTACCGTATCAATTCCTTCTTTCCCCATTAATTTTTCGACGCCGGTGTTATCTTTTCCTACCTTGGCGTCGAAAGGTGTTATCTTTTCCTACTTTGGCGTCGAAATCTCCCATGACAATTAATATGTCTTGTTTAGGGACCTTGGTGAGTTATTGGTGATAGAAATCGTCTTTTATTTCATCATCTGCATCGTTCGTGGGTGCATAGCATTGTATGATTGTCATTCTTCCGTGCCTTATTTTGTATTGTGCTTTTAATATACGACTGTTCACTGGTTCCCATTCTGTAAGGTTCTTTGCTGCTACAGTTGACATAATTATACCCACTCCTTCTTTCTATTTCCCATCGTCTCTACCTGAAAGTATTGCGGTTTTCATCCGATCTTTTCTCTGCTTTTGACCATCACATTTCACTGATGCCCAGACACGACAAACTGAAGCAATAAAATTTAAACTGAAGACATTTGAACTAACCATGTACTTGGTTTGTAGTTCAAGCATCGTTTAAGTAGGTCTTTCAGTTATTCAAATATCTAATAATTTACTGTAACAGTTTGTGCTGCTGAAAATACCAGTTCTTCACATCTTTGCTTAATATCGAGATCTAAGCTGCCGCCTCCAATAGTTGAGTACAGAAGAAAAAATGTTTACTGCTCTAAGTAATGTAAGGACAACCGGGTCGTGTTTGGCTGAGGACACTTCAGCTAAATTTGGTCACTAATAACACTATGAATAAACATTCTCTGTCATTTCTGGCATACATTCTTTGCAGCAGTCCTGGTACGGTAACACAGTGGACTACACTCAACTAGAAATGGATTACACTCAACTAGAGATGGACTACACTCAGCTAGAAATGGACTACACTCAACTAGAGATGGATTACACTAAACTGGAAATACATTGTGAAACTCGATTTTTCGACAGGAGCTTCTTCTTCATCGTTCAATCTACTAATAGTGTTGGTTACGTTATGGCATATTTCACAGACAGGCTATGACATCTACACCTGTTGGCCCAACACATCCATCTTCTGCGTGATTTCTTCTCTAGACCGGGTTTATTTTAATGTTTTTACCGTATGCACTGGGTCAGACTATTATTTTTTTTTTCAGGTAACACAAACTGGAGGTTGTGCAGAGTTTTGACCAGCTTTGAATCATTATCTCTGATGCTCGAATAATGAAAGTATAACTAAGTACATAACTATACGTGAAGCCACTGCAGTAAAGCTATGGTAAAAAAAATTATAAACTAGGAAAAAAATTGGAACAGCTTTATTACTAAACGAGCACACAGTTGTGACGTTTCGATGTGAACTTTAATCACACAAAAACACACAGGACGAAGAAATAGGGAGAGAAGATAAAATATAAATTCACATGAATGCTGTGTAAAAAGTAGGAATGGAAAAAATAGAATAAATAAAATAAATGGAGCACTCAGCTGTGGCTGTGTCCAAAAATGCGCGTGGTAGAGTGCTGAGAATGTTCAACATGGAGACTTGTAATGTGTGATAGGTGGATCGTCCTGTGTGTGTGTGTTTTTTTTTTTGGTATGATTAAGGCTCACGCCGAAACGTCACAAATCTGTGCTCGTTAAGTAATAAAGCTGTTTCTACTTTTTCCTAGTTTATATCTCCGATGCTAGCTGTCAGCTATGAGTTGCTGGCATTATCTCATCCAGCGTGCATACTGCATCTCTTTGTCTCTCTTCGGGTAGTGAAAATTTAACAATATATACAGATAACAAAGAAAGAAATTTTAGAAGATTGGAAATCTAGGAGCGATTCTAGAGGGACAGACAGGGTGTAGACATTTGTGACCTGTACTCTAAAAGGAGCTAATTACATTGGAAAGATATATCACCTGTCAGATGAAATCAGATTCGGTAACCACACACACAAAACACCTGAACAAATTTGGAAAACGATAAGGAAATGATTCATCATCATCATCATCATGTGCCGTGCCGACTGGCGTTGGCTATTATGCTTCTCCAGAGTACACGATCCTTCATGCAGGCCATCAGTTCAGTTGGTAATCTCCTCTCACACCATCCCGTCAGACTGTCCAGTATCATTTCTCTTGGTCTTCCTCTTGATCTTCTTCCTTCTATTTTTCCTGTTGTTATAATATTTTCAATGCCCCCTCTTCTCATTGCATGTCCTATGAAAGTACATTGTCTCTCTCTTATCTTTTTGACAAGGTTTTTCGTCTCTCCAGCTCTTCTCATACATTCTTCATTAGTTATTTTTGCTGTCCAGGGAATTCGCAACATTCTTCTAATAAACTACATTTCTGCTGCTTCCAATGATTTTTGTGCAGACTTGCCTATTGTCCATGATTCACTTCCATATAACAAGATAGGTTCAATAAAGCATTTTAGGACTCGTTTTCTAACATTCATTGATAAAGATGTGTTAGCTAATATGTTTCTCATTCTCTGAAATGCAGTCTTTGCTTGGCCTATTCTGTTCCTAATTTCTGTTCTGCATTTCCCATCTGAAGTTATTACTGCTCCAAGGTATTTGAATTTCTGCACCTGCTTTAGAATAGTTCCGTTTAATTTAATACTGCATGCTGGTGGATTCTGTTTCTTAGATATAACCATAGTCTCTGTCTTTTTGATGTTCAAAGTAAGGTCTTTCTGTTCACTTTCTTTGGCGACTTTATCCAAGAGATTTTGCAGGTCTTGTTGGTTCTCAGCTATCAGTACTGTGTCGTTAGCATACCGAAGGTTGTTAATATTGTATCCTCCAATTTTTATGCCTGGTTCTGTGATGATCGTTCTTAGAATATTCTCGCTGTACAGAGAAAAAAGGTCTGGAGATAGTACACATCCTTGTCGCACCCCTTGTTTTATAGGTTGATATTTTCCAATCCTATTTTCAACTCGAACTGCTGCTTCTTGCTGCCAGTATAGATGTTTTACAATCCTCAGGTCTTTGCCGTCTATATTGATGTCTTCAAGCATTTTAATAATTTCATTATGTTTCACTTTGTCAAATGCCTTGGTGTAATCAATGAAGCATAAGTAGAGATCTTTCTATACTTCTAAAGCTCTTTCTTTTAGTGTTCGTAAAGCATAAATGGCATTGTGTGTTCCCTTTCCTTCAACAAATCCAAACTGTTCATCTGCTATTTCCATTTTTATCTTTTTCCTTGTTCTTCTCATAATTATTCTCAAAAGTAGCTTTGTTATGTGACATGATAGGCTGATAGTCCGGTGTCGTCACATTCCTTTGCACCTGGTTTCTTTGGTAGTGCTATAAACGTGGATTTAATCAGGTCACTGGGAATATAACCACCATTGTAAATGTCATTCAGTAACTTGGTTATTATTTTTATTCCTGTCTCCTCTAGTGCCTCTATTTCTTCTATTGTTATATTATCAGGCCCAGTCGCTTTTCCTTTCTTCATGTGTTTGATGGCATCTATAATTTCATCTTCAAGTATTGGCTGTCCATCACAGTTTTCAGTATCTGGTGTTAATTCTGGTCTTTCTCCTCCATATAGCTCACCGATATACTCTGTCCACCTGTCCACAATGTCTTCTTTTCCCATTAACATTTTACCTTCTTTCGATTTCAGGCATCCTGTGATATATTTTGTTTTCCTGCCCGTGAGTTCATTAATTCGTTTGTGCATGTTTTTGCTGTCTTTATTATGAGAGTCCTCTATCTGTCTGCACTGTTCATTTAACCACACTTCTTTTGCTTCTCTGCATTTGCGTCTTATGTCTTTATTTATCTTGTTATATTTTTCCTCGTTATTTTTACTCCTCCTCCTCTTGTCCATCAGTCCTAAGATGTCGTCTGTCATCCATTTATTTTTAGGGGCTTCTTTTTTCGGTGGTATTATCTCCTTAACAGTTTGGTGGATAGAATCTCTTAACATTGCCCATTGTTCATCTATACTATTTATCTTTGCTATTGCATTGTATCTATTTGTTATAATAACTTTGTATTGTTCTCGCAGTTCTTGGTCATTTTTAAGAATTTCTGTATTCAGTTTGATGTTTCTCACTTTTCTGCCTGCTTTCTTTAGCTTTAAAGGAAATGATTACATTTTCATATACTTTTTTTGTTTCAAAATGATAACTCATTTTCTATTTCCTGTAACTTCCATGAACAAACTGTAGTGTCTCTTGATCTACTTCTTCAGTTTAACAGACCTGGACAGAGTGATGAAGACTTGTCACATCAGATCATCAACCGCTACGTCGAGTGGGGCGGGAACTTCCTGGATACAGCAGATGTTTATGGTCTTGGTAATTCAGAGAGTATCATTGGACGATGGTTGGAGAGGTGGGTTATTCATACATCTATTAGAACACTTACATGCTGTCGTTTGTGGTTAATGTTCTCTTGAAGTTGCTCACTGAATAATGGTAGTCTTCCTTCCTTCACTCCAATATTGTGTCAGCCTCATTTTGTTTTCTGCCTTTGTTGTTTATTATGTTTGGAACTGTTATTTGTGTTATACGTGGTGGGGTTGCTCAAGTTATCTCCCTTGCAGTGTTGTGTGAGTGGGTGCGCGTGCACTCGCTTGAGAGAGAGCGTGTGAGAGAGAAGGAGGAAGAGAAAAGAGAGAGAGAAAAGAGAGAGAGAGAGATAGAGAGAGAGATAATATGTGCGCGCCTGCCTGCACGAGTGGGTGTGCTGTTCTGTAGCGTGACTCTTTCGTTTAAACAATCATAGAAGACAAAACTTCATGATCGTGCAGTTCTGCTCGATTTATTACATCTTTTCAATATGGAAGCAACAAATCGCTTCCCCGCGTATATGTGGTTTATGTTCCTTCTCTCCTACAATTAGCTCCAAGAAAAATCAAATCTCTTCGTTACAATCTATCAAGCTTCACCCATCCTCAAAAGTCTGAAACCTGGCTCAAGCAAGAAAATAAGTCCACATGTGAGTTTGTTTGAAACATTTCAATTCTTCTTCGTATGTCTTTGACTAGTTCTTCTTACTCAAACATTATTGCCTGTCTTCTGTTAAAACATTCCTGGCTGTTTTATGCTTTTCACATTTCTCTCATTCACCCGAGGTTCGGTTGGCATCTAGTTTGCGGGAACACGTTTTACCTTCACAAGAAATTAAGAAAATAAATCTACCTGACGTTGACTTGTCCACTTTATCCCCCCCCCCCCCCAGAACAACTTAATTTTTTAGCCGACTCTTAAACAAGCTTCTATAACAACGAACAGAAAACAAAATTCTTGAGTGTACGGGTATTTGGTAAATGTTTACATAGCAAATTGTTCATTTATCTGGTTCTTAGTGTACATTAAAGTTGTCATCTAGGCTTGACATTTTCAACAAACAATATCAGTAATATAATTAATATCTACATTCATAGACAACCTCGAGACAAGTTTGTGATTGCAACGAAATGTCGTGCTAGCATGGGCACAGACCAGAACGTGAACAATGTAGGGATTAGCCGGCGTCACATCACTGAGAGCATTGACGGAAGTCTTAAGAGACTGCACACAGACTTCGTGGATCTCTACCAGGTAACTGTAACATTTATAGTGAGCAAAATTTGTGAATTAACTTGACAGGCATGACAGCAAACAGGTGTATACAGACAGACAGACATATAGAGAAGTGAAAGTTAGACTTACAAAATAAATAAAACAATATGTAAGCAAAAATTAAACATACTGAGAAATAAAAAAAACAGAGAGAGAGAGAGAGAGAGAGAGAGAGAGAGAGAGAGAGAGAGAGAGAGATTGATTAATTGATTGAGTGACTGATCTTTATTTCACAAGGGTTAAGAATTGGGCACGCAGGCCCGTCTGACATTCTGCCTTTTATCATATATCTTTCACTCTATTCCAGACATTCTACAAATATGCTGTTCATGTAACAAACATAACTAACATTGAAGCTGAGAGACATAAAATATAACATTTACGTTTCGCTCTTAAACACTCACTCAGTATAAAAGTAACAACATACATTATAAATAACTATCTACTAAACAAAATTTTCGGGACTATTCAGAAAACAATTAATTGTGTTCAGTGTCGTAGGAGCAGTTTAAGATAACTTTTAGAGAGAGAGAGAGAGAGAACAGACAAGTGTAACAGAGAGATAAACAAAAAACATAGCATTGGTTCTGGGCTCTGAGATCTATCTCAAGCCACTGATCACCTAAACAGCATTGAAGCTCCATCAGAAGTCTCATCAGTGCTGTATAATCCACTCTGTTGTATGCATCCTCAAGATCAAGTGCCACAACTACGATTTGATAAGTTCTCAGCATAAGGTACATATACTCGAAACACACAGTTGATATTAGGTGTATTTGTAGATCAGGTTAATATAAGATTAAACACAAAGTTTCAAGAAATTAACTGCAACCGATTTTTTTTACAGGCTACTGAAGTGGTAAAGGGTGGCAGAAATTGAGAAAATGGATAAAATTTCTCATCGAGCTACCTCTGCATCAAGGGCTTATCATCAAAGGAGATCCATGAGGATATGGTAGAGACTATAGGGAGTATAGAATAGGGCACGCTTTGAATAGACTCAAAGATATAGTGGATACTGCAATGAGAGAAGAACAAGCAGGATTTCGAAAAGGGAGAAGCTGTCTCGACCAGATCTTTACTCTCAGAATAATACTTGAAGAACATATTGAAAAGCAGAAACCATTAATACTGAATTTCATAGATTTTAAGAAGGCATTTGATAGCATACACAGAGATTCATTATGGAGAATTTTATGTCTATATGGAATACCATCTAAAATTGTCAACATCATTAAGGACTTATACAATGGATATGGTTGTGCAGTCAAGACAGAAGAAGGGATGAGTGAATGGTTCCAGATTGAAACAGGCGTGAAACAAGAATATATACTGTCTCCTTTACTTTTTGGGATTACAATAGACTTCATAATGACAAAATGCTGCACAGGTAACACAGGTATTGACTGGGTACATGGGACCCAACTAGAAGATCTTGATTTTGCTGATGACATAACTCTTATCAGTAATAATGTGAATTCCATGCAAGAAAAAACAGATAGCCTATCTTCACTGGCTAGCAAAATAGGACTTGAAATTAACAAGGACAAAACAAAAATAATGAAAATTCCCATCAATCAAAATGGAAAAATACACATAGAAGGGACAGATATTGAAGAAGTCAATCAATTTGCATACCTTGGCAGCTACATAGACCAGGATAGTGACACTAGAAAGGAAGTTAGGATCAGAATTGCAAAAGCAGCATCAATCTTCAAGAATCTTGAGAAATAACCTAAAAAAGTTGTCCACAAATAATCCGTTGTACCTTATATTGAGAACTTACCACTCACCCATCATATGATTCGTACACAAGGATCGCTGTGTTATTAATTGTGTTTCTTCCTGGACGATAACCTCCTAATGCATTCTGTAGTAGCCTGCTGGTCTCTAGAAGGTCTGATAGTCATCTGGCTATAATCCTCTCAATTTGCATATATATTTTTTAATGTTATAGTTCAATAACCATTCAGTTTTGTATTGTCTTTATCTATTTTTGGCAAGGGAATCAAGTAAGTGTGCCGCCATTCCTCGGGTATTACGTCAGTCTTCAAGCTCTGGTTATAATCTTCTGTCAGCTGTTTTACTACCTTGTTGTCAGTTTCTTTGAGGTGTCCAAATTTTCATAAGATTAAGAAAAAAAATTGCTTCAAAAACAATGGGTTCATCTGTTATGGCAGTCAACTGTGGGTAGCCTAATGTGGCTTTATTGTTCAAGGCAAGCGGGAGTGTAATGAAGTGGCAGAAAAGCTTGCTAGACAGGCTGAAATAAATGGCAGGCTGGGAATGGACATGTGTAACATTGCTAAAAGGGTATTGGAAAGACTGCGGGAAAATTAAGAGCAGGATTAGAAGAACAATGTAGTTGTGAAGAGATTGATGAAGCTAGGACAAAATGAGGGAAATCTGAACTGAGGGGCAGAAAAAGCAACATAAACAGCCAACACTTGATGGGAACTATTATTCTTAGATGGATGCTGTTGCATGCGGCAGAGCATATATGGGGCTGTCCTGAATGAAATGATGCAGGGGAATGATTTTGAACCTTTGAACATTCTGGTAATAACAAAAGCTTGCAAAATTTTACATTTCTCTGAACACATACCATCAGAGTTTAGGTCGACATGCAAGCATAAAAACAAGTATAGATACACAGATCAATAAAATTATGTGCAGCAATACATGGAAATAATATTTCACTCAGGTTAGCTGTCACAATATCTTTTATCATACAAGGAAAATGAAAGAAAAAAATCTGCTGAAACAAATAAAGTTGTAAAGAAACTTGATTCTATAGTAGATCTTTACTTTTTTTTTAAACCGAGAGGACGGAGTTAAATTGTAGTTTTAGAACTGGCTGAATGTTAGTTGAAACCATATCTGTCACTCATGGATGTGTCAGTTTTAGAATTGAGTGTAATCAGAAAGCACATCTATCAACCATGAGTGGGTACAGTGATCATTTATACAACAGCAGTAAAAGACTCTGTTATATATATAAAAGTTTTTAATTCTGTAGCCTAATCCACCACACAGTAAAAGCTGTTTATTCTTGATGTATGTCTCCTCCATGTAGACCCACATATTTGATACTGCTACACCTATTGAAGAAACACTGCGCACCTTGGATGACCTTGTACGAATTGGTAAAATTCGTTACATCGGAGTCAGTAACGTATCTGGTTGGCAGTTACAAAAACTGTTGTGTACTACAAAAAAACTAGGACTAAACCGAATCATTAGTCTGCAGGTTAGTCAGATATCTTAATAATTTCTATGAGCACTGTTCTACAAGAAATGTACAACACTGTTTCTTTTTAATGCACATGCAGATGAGAACTAACAGTAAGTTAGAGAACTATTAGTGGGAGAAGAAACATGATAAATGAACATTACTTTGTCAACTGTTTCATTCAACACATTAAATGTTTACTTTGTCAACTGTTTCATTTAATGCATTAAGTGTTTACTTTGTCAACTGTTTCATTCAGCACATTAAGTGTTTACTTTGTCAACTGTTTCATTCAACACATTAAGTGTTTACTTTGTCAACTGTTTCATTCAACACATTAAGTGTTTACTTTGTCAACTGTTTCATTCAACACATTAAGTGTTTACTTTGTCAACTGTTTCATTCAACACATTAAGTGTTACCTTTTTTTATCTCCCTTCTCTTTTATCACCATTTTAAAATGAAATTAGAAATGTGTGTTTATACTGTGTTCATCTTTTGTCTGTTCAATTGTATTCCAAAATATAATTGATCTAATTATAGTAGCAGTTTAAGGTGATATTTTCTAGATCTTCTGTGTTTTGCTTCCCAAATTCTTCTCCTTTTCTTGTCCATTCACTGATTTCTTTTTTATCTCTACCACAGAAAACTCCAGACATTTTATTCAGTTTAGCTAGCACACTGTTGCTATAAACTGAAACACATCATTTATATTTTCATGATATATTTTTAATCTTTATGTTTCACAACAAACTTATTTCATGATCATATTTTAGATGATGAGAAATCTGCTGAGATACAGGTAATTAATTAAGTGTGCTGTAGTTGTTACAGATCACATTAACAGCAAAGATAACAACTTTAAATTAATGTGGAGCTTGTAAGAGAAGGAGATTTAATAACACATCTGAGAAATGAAAAAAAAATCATCTGTCTATAATTTGTCTGATTTGAAAGAGAATGTTATAAGATATTGTGCAGAATAGTTTTTTTAAAACATCTCAGAAAAATTCTAAAAAAAAAAATATTAGACATTGGCTTTACAAGCAGTCTTAAATGTTTTATTCTAATAACAGTTGTTGCTGTCTAAAAGTTCATAAAATTCTCTGAGCATGATATTAAAAATATGTGATGATTATATGTCATTTGTATATTAATTTTTAAATTTTTTTAACAGCAACAGTACAGTCTGGCAAGTAGGGACTCTGAGCTGGAACCTTTCCAAGTTTGTAAGTCTGAAGGAATCGGTGTTCTGCCCTGGAGCCCACTCAAAGGGTATGTAACTGTCTCGACAAGTCTACCTAAGAATAATGTTTTATAAACTGGGTGTTCTTTTAAGCAGGAGCCAAATAGTGAGATTACGAGAAATGAATGATGGGGTATGAGAACTGAATGATTGGGTATGAGAACTGAATGATTGGGTATAAGAACTGAATGATGGAAATATGAGAAATGAATGATGGGGTATGAGAACTGAATGATGGGGTATGAGAACTGATTGATAGGGTATGAGAACTGAATGAAGGGTATGAGAACTGAATGATTGGGTATGAGAACTGAATGATGGAAATATGAGAATTGAATGATGGAGGTATGAGAACTGAATAATGGAGGTATGGGAACTGAATTATGGGGGTATGGGAACTGAATAATGGAAATATGAGAATTGAATGATGGTGGCATGAGAACTGAATAATGGAGGTACGAGAACTGAATTATGGGGGTATGGGAACTGAATGATAGGATATGATGAACTGAATAATGTGAGGTATGAGAATTGAATTATGGGGTTATGGGAACTGAATGACAAGATATGATGAACTGAATAATGTGAGGTATGAGAATTGAATGATGGAAGTATGGGAACTGAATAATGGAGATATGAGAACTGAATGATCTGAATGATAGGGTATGGGAACCAGATGATAGAATATAGGACTCAATCTCCAAACTAATTTTTTTTAAAAATTGTTACATTACAGCTATCTTTCATCTGTTCTATTCCTAGCTGTCATCCATACATAAAATAAAACCAAGCTATTGACATTGTTAGAAGTTATACTGGTACCTGGTAGGGACTGTGATGATGATGATTTTGGCAGTCTGGTGAAGGGAGAATGGGAACATATTAGTAGATAAAATGGGAGTCTGTACTTGTGCAACTGTCAAAAACCCCCGTTTTATAGTATTATTTGTTTATGAGGCTGATATTTTATAGCTAAATTTCTGTTTTCTTAAATATTTCATGTGTGCAGTATATTCTCTGCACACTTTGGCTTGAACATGGATATCATCAGAAACTAGAATCTTTCTCTTACCTCTCTAGAGATATATACTAAACTACAGCTCTCTGCTATGTAGGCAGATACTTGAACCACTGAGCAATGCACAATCCATATCTCTTATTTCTGACTCTTAGTTGTTTCTGTGTAAGAGTATATTTCCTTGTCTTGGTTGCTTCTGTAAGAAGAAAAGTGTCTCTTATAAATATCTTTTTCTCGTGATACAGAGAGAGATATCCAGATGTTTACATATATTTTGTTTATTAATACACATCAAAATTTTTGTACAGAAGTATAATGAGCAAGGTTTAAGGAGAACATAGGTTAAAACTCTTAGAAAGACAGTAGCAATGGTTTGAAGGAGATGGTAAGGTAGAACTATCAGAAAGACTACAGCAAGGTTGAAAGATATAGTAAGGTAGAACTATTAGAAAGACTACAGCAAGGTTGAAAGATATAGTAAGGTAGAACTATTAGAAAGACTACAGCAAGGTTGAAACATATAGTAAGGTAGAACTATTAGAAAGACTACAGCAAGGTTGAAACATATAGTAAGGTAGAACTATTAGAAAGACTACAGCAAGGTTGAAAGATATAGTAAGGTAGAACTATTAGAAAGACTACAGCAAGGTTGAAGGAGATGGCAAGGTAGAACTATTAGAAAGAATGTCACGCAGATGACACAAGCCGCCTGGCACTTGAGAACCGCTGCATTCAAAATTATGGGACGCTGGAACCACATGGGTTAAACTCGCTGTTTAGTTACACGTAACATCATCTTCTTCAATCATTATAGTACCTCTCCACTAAATCCACCCCTTCTTACTTTTCAAACTTCCTCACAGCATCACTCTGCAACCCCGCTATTTTCTCTGCAACCCCTCTTCTCTGCAACCCCTCTTCCCCAATCACCTGTTTCAATTTCTCCTAGCTAGGCCAGTAGTGCGTCACTCTCTTTCCCCTCCTCGGTTCCCCATCCACCACTCCCAGTTACAACCCACCGACCACATGTCACAGGTCTCTATTTAAACAATTTCCACGTCCTACCAGATCCATTCCTGACACACACCGCCGGACAAGCCACACCTTGCAATTTACAGCTAAGTACTCCTTTAAAAAAATTTTTTTTTTTTTTAAACAGTATTCATGTGAATCTATACTTTATCTCCTCTCTCTATTTCTTCGTCCTGTATGTTTTTGTATGATTAAGGCTCACGCCGAAACGTCAAAACTTTGTAATCGTTAGGTAATAAAGCTGCTCCTACTTTTTTCCGATTTTATACATTCTGGTATCACAGCTTTACTGCAGTGCTTAGTGTATAGTTGTATACTTATACACCAATTATCATGCTTACCGTATTTCTGTAAAATTCTTTCTTTTGTGCCAGTTAGGACATTATTATATTCTCTCTCTCTCTGAACCTTAAGTGCCCAGGGCACATGGGGCTTCTGCAAGGGTTTTCCACAAATGCCTGTCCTTCGCCTTTTTTTTCTGCTCTTGCCCAGGTGAGCCCTCTATTGCTCAACATCCTTTCTGTTGTTCTTCTCCATGTCTCTTTTGGTCTACCCTTACTTCTGTTCCCCTGTGGTGTCCATCTTAGTGCCATTTTTGGTAGTGAGTTGTCAGTCATTCGGAGCACATGTCCCAACCATCGCCAGTGTCTTTCCTCAATAATTGTTGTCAGTGGTTTCATCTGCATTTCTGCTAATAAGATGTTATTTCTTATGGTGTTTGGCCAAAATATTTTTCTAATTCTTCGTAAACATTTAGTCTGGAGAGAATTTAACTTGTTTTCTATGGTTTTGGTGATTTTCCAGCATTCACTTCCATAGAGTAGTAATTATTATATTACCAAGTATAAAAGAGTTTTTAACAACCTACAGGGGTTTGCTGACAGGAAAAGTGAAGCGAGGTGTAAAACCCACTGAAGGTAGGATTGGGTGGGTGGCTGAGAATGAATCCAAGGCAATGCAGTCAGCCCCTTCCTGGAACACGTTTGATGACAAGACATTTGATATCATTGATACTGTGGAAGCAATTGCCAAGAAACACTGTATGT
The DNA here is from genome assembly GCA_009760885.1 of Achatina immaculata. Taxonomy (NCBI): domain Eukaryota; kingdom Metazoa; phylum Mollusca; class Gastropoda; order Stylommatophora; family Achatinidae; genus Lissachatina; species Lissachatina immaculata. The sequence continues at coordinate 7,000,212 of CM019693.1, forward strand.
GTAAACTGCCATTGTTCTCATTGTTTTGTTAAATTTTATTCATTTTTCATTGTCTCATAAACTAAAAGTTATAAGCACAAAAACCAAGTTAAGATTATTCATTTCAAATGTAATATCCACCCTCATTTATGCATCTAAAAGCTGGAAAACAGCTAAAGAAATAGACAAGAAATTAGACTCTTATAAAACTAATGCCTAAGGAAAATACTTGGTATAAAGTGGAATGAATTCAAGAACAACATAGAGATAAGACAGATGAGCAAACAACAACCAGTCTCATGGGTGATCAGAAAAAGAAGATGGACATATGTCAGTCATGTGATGAGAAGGAACAATCAGAGGATCCCCAAACAAGCTATCAAGAGGACCACAACAGGCCGAAGAAAAAGAGGTCGACCACGTGAAACTCTTAAGAGGACATTGTTAAGAGAGGCCAGTTCAGTGGGCATAACATCCCTTGATTAGGTTGAAAAACTCACTGAAGACAGGAAATCTTAGTGGGCCCTGTGTGACATTTAACAGCACGGAAATGATGTAAGATGTAAGATGTAAGACATAAACTGAGATAATATGGTGTTTTTTTTTCCTTTGGGATACTGCAAAAAAACAAAAAAGCCATAATTCTGTTTCTCATGTTCAGCTCTGGGGCACTGCACTTTGTGTTTCTGTCCTGTAAGCTCTGGCACAAGACCAGGTTTTCTGTAAACTTCAAGCTCTAAATCTTTCAGTTTTTTCACGTGTGGAGCAATTTCTTCATATTTTGATATTGCATCAGATATCTTTACATTTAATTATTGGAGAGATATTATTGGAGAGATATTATTGTCCTTGTGACAAAGCACACATATAATTGATTCTTGGAAGGAATTATATTGGACATGGGCTAATGATTGTAGAAAACAAACATATCAGCTTCAGTACTAGTATTAATAGTCTTCAACAAAGATGTATGCCCCTGAACAGCAATGTGATCTGATTGGTTGATTTTCTAGTAAATAAGAGCATCATTTTTTTTAGTTATTGATGACTGCAGTGAAGGTCTTAAGAACAGAAGTATTAACAAATTCATAATGGACTTGGCATCATTCCTAACTTTGAAATATTTAAGAAGCCAGCTTCACTATCATGGGGACAGGTTAAGTGGATCATTTCAAGGAATACTTTAGATGTCATCAGAATAAGGTCTTGATAAGCAGTGCATTACTAGGTCCTCTCTCTAGGATATTGGCTTCTACGCAACAATGATGTCAGCAGAAGCAGAAATTCTGTCCTAAGGTACAACATTGATTCTCTGACATGTCACAGCACACTCAGTATCAAAAAATGGTCAGTCATACAAGTCATTTCACATCACAGAATCCTCAGACTAAAAAGTCACAGCACATTAAGTATCATAGAATGCTTAGTGACACAAGTCACAGAGCATAGCATATCAGAATTGTCAAACACACAAGCCACAGAACATAATGTCAAGAATTCTCAGACACACAAGTCACACCACATTAAATTTCACTGAATGCACAGATAAAGATTCTCACAGATAGTATGTTGTGTGTACTTCTGTGATGTGGTCTTATTTCCAAGGAGAATGATCTTCCTTCCTTTAGACTAATCTACAGCATGATATAATGTTGATCCTTAAACAATTTAACTTCACTTCATATACTCTTTTAATGAACTTATGTGCCAAATCAGCATGCATGTAATGATGATATGTATATGCAATGCCATGTCAGTAATTATATGTGATATAAAGTATTCAGTATCTATGGTATTATTATCATTATTATCATTATCATCACTTTCACATGCCATGCATGATATCCAGTCATCCTGATTTCTGATGTTTCTCATCTCCTCAGCTGGTAACTTCCTATCATATCTTAACATGGCGCTTTCCATTATCTTCTTGCTCAGCCTTCTCCCTATCTATATGCCCCTTTTATGTTTGTTTATTAGCACTCCTTTTCTTATGACTTGTTTAACTGTTTTGGTACCATTACTTTCATTCTTTCATTCTTTTTTTTTTCCAGACATTCCTCATTAACTGTTTTTTTCTGTCCAATTTTTCTGAAAATTATTGACAAATAAATACAAATATCAAATTTCCAGCTCGGAGCATCCCACAGGTTGCCATAAGGTGGCTACTTCATAGAGATGTTGTGTCATCTGTCATCATAGGGGCCAGAACTCTTGCTCAGCTTGATGACAATATGGGAGTTAATGGCTGGAGCCTCACCAAAGAAGAGGTTTGACAGTCTGCATATTAAATTTCTCATTCTTGTCTAACTTGAGTTTGTATGTTGTCTTCATTTATTCCTGGTGTAATAGTTGAATGTTGTCTAATCTGTGTTTGTATGATAGATGAATGTTGTCTAATATGTGTTTGTATGATAGATGAATGTTGTCTAATCTGTGTTTGTATGATAGATGGATGTTGTCTAATCTGTGTTTGTATGATAGATGAATGTTGTCTAATCTGTGTTTGTATGATAGATGGATGTTGTCTAATTTGTTTTTATTTGATAACTGAATGTTGTCTTTGTAGTGAATGGTTTGGTAGTTAAATGTTGCTTTCTTGTGTTTGTGTGTTAACTGAGTGTTAAAATGGTAACAGATAAAAGGGATGGCGACTGCAGTAAAACTGGTTAATATAAATAAGGTAGATAGAGGTGTATGGTGCAGTTTTACAAAGTGAGCGAGGAAGTGAGCAAGGTGAGAAAAAAACGAATATAAAGTATGAGAATGTATAAATGAAAAACATACAACATCCGATATTTCGGCGTGAGCCTTATTCGAGGATACATGCAAAAACAAAATACAAACATATAGAACTTATCTGAAGCGTCTTGCTCTCAGCAAAGCGGAAATGTGTATGGAAGAAGGAGGAAAAAAAAAAAACGTTGCCTACAGACAAAAGATTCCCGATATAGCCAATCATAGCGAAGATGCGGAGAGAGAGAGAGGAGGAGAGCAAGTGGGAGAAAGGGGTTGGGGGAAGGCAATAGAGACATGATATCCGCTAGAGGTGTCGGGGGGGGGGGGTGGTGGGGGGAAAGGGGAGAGAAAAGAGGACGCGAGAGATAATGAATGAAGAACTTAAACGCCTACAAGGAGGAAATGTACAACTGGTGAATGGGACAAGACCAATATGTTGGCAGAGAAGGAAATGGGATGGTGGTAGGGAGGGGTAGCATAGAGAAAGAAATTAGAGTATAAAAAAGACCAGTGGAAAAATAAAGAAGTTACAGAAAGCTGAAGACATTGTTAACTCCAGCTGGGTGGAGACAGCCAGTCTGGAAAATAAGGCGCTGTTCTAGGACCCTCCGAGATCGTACATCTGCGGAACAAGAGCGGATCGCACTAACCAAAACGTCCTGTTTGCCCCTGTGGTTACCAAGGCAAAAATGTTTAGCCACAGGTGTCCAGGCCCTCTTGGAAATAACCACAGGGGCAAACAGGACGTTTCGGTTAGTGCGATCCGCTCTTGTTCCGCAGATGTACGATCTCGGAGGGTCCTAGAACAGCGCCTTATTTTCCAGACTGGCTGTCTCCACCCAGCTGGAGTTAACAATGTCTTCAGCTTTCTGTAACTTCTTTATTTTTCCACTGGTCTTTTTTATACTCTAATTTCTTTCTCTATGCTACCCCTCCCTACCACCATCCCATTTCCTTCTCTGCCAACATATTGGTCTTGTCCCATTCACCAGTTGTACATTTCCTCCTTGTAGGCGTTTAAGTTCTTCATTCATTATCTCTCGCGTCCTCTTTTCTCTCCCCTTTCCCCCCACCACCCCCCCCCCGACACCTCTAGCGGATATCATGTTTCTATTGCCTTCCCCCAACCCCTTTCTCCCACTTGCTCTCCTCCTCTCTCTCTCTCTCCGCATCTTCGCTATGATTGGCTATATCGGGAATCTTTTGTCTGTAGGCAACGTTTTTTTTTTTCCTCCTTCTTCCATACACATTTCCGCTTTGCTGAGAGCAAGACGCTTCAGATAAGTTCTATATGTTTGTATTTTGTTTTTGCATGTATCCTCGAATAAGGCTCACGCCGAAATATCGGATGTTGTATGTTTTTCATTTATACATTCTCATACTTTATATTCGTTTTTTTCTCACCTTGCTCACTTCCTCCCTCACTTTGTAAAACTGCACCATACACCTCTATCTACCTTAGTTAAAATGGTAACTTCAGCTATATTTTAGTCATCATCATCATCATGTGCCGTGCCGACTGGCGTTGGCTATTATGCTTCTCCAGAGTACCCGATCCTTCACGCAGGCCATCAGTTCAGTTGGTGATCTCCTCTCACACCATCCCGTCAGACTGTCCAGTATCATTTCTCTTGGTCTTCCTCTTGATCTTCTGCCTTCTATTTTTCCTGTTGTTATAATATTTTCAATGCCCCCTCTTTTCATTGCATGTCCTATGAAAGTACATTGTCTCTCTCTTATCTTTTTCACAAGGTTTTTTGTCTCTCCAGCTCTTCTCATACATTCTATCATGTCATCAATAGTTTAGTAGCAATACTAAATTTAGTTATGTTTAGTAACAGCCTTAAGTTACCAAAGTTTTGAGAATCCAGATAGGCAGATGAACTAACTGTTGTTTTCATTTGTTAAATTTGTAGCTCCAGAAGCTTGATAGTGTTTCGGATGTAACGCTGCCTTACCCCTACGACATGATATTCAAATCTAATGGCGACCGTGTGAACACACAGAGCAATGATTTTTACGTCAAATCTGTACCATAATGACAACATGCTGGAGTTTTGATGGAAAGTAGTTTCTGCTGGTCATACTTCTGTTTTTAATAGTTTTAAAATTTTGTTGTTATAGCTTTACTGCGCTAGGTTTGTGAGTATTGTATCTTTTGTTAAATATATATACTTATACCCAAGAGCTATTTGTGTCTGCTAGGAGAGTAGTTGGAAAACTTGTTGATTAGTATTTAAAGAATAATAACAAATAAGTTTACAGTAATCTTTAAGAAAATGCTTCAGAAGTTAATTGTGCAATTCATCTTTAAAAAAGAAAAAAATAAATTGCTTTGTTGCAGTCCATTCTAAATGTTGTTACAGCTTATATGAACCAATGCTTTCTTAACTTTATAGTTCAATATCTTCCTACTTCAAGATATTTAGGGCGTTATGGAAGCCTTCTTACATGAAAGCTTTCATTATATTCTGCATATGATTACAAATTTGTATAACATGCTATAAGCTATGCTTAAACCATGGATTATATGTGTTTTATCATTTTATATGGGTTATAAATTTGAAGTTAGATGTGTGATAAATGTACATTTGATGAAAGGACTTTTCTTTCTGATTACAACCTGCTGTCATCAGTGTTGTTCTCCAATGCTGCAGATTTCTACACTGGGTTCTTGTTATAGTTATCTATTTTTAACAAATATCATTTTCTGAGTAAATTCTTCATTCCATTTCTGAGTTTCCTGGAACAAGGATTCTCATGTTCTTTGCTGCCAAAGTCATAGAGATCTTGAGGCTCCACCACTTTTTTCCACTGGTTCCTTTGATGATCTGTGATGAACCCAAGAAAGTAAACATTCTCAACATTAAGGAACAGTATCAAACTTTGCTTCATGGGTCAGTTCTTAATGAAAGCATCAGTCTGTTATAAATATCACTAAAATTGCAATACTAACACTAACAAGTGCACCACATCATTTCACTTGTATAATCCATGTATAATCTCTTTTGAACAATGATTCATAAACATAGCTTCTTTATGTGCTCTGTATGATCAATAAACTGAAATTTTTCATTATTGTTTTGTTTTCAGAATTTTTTTTGTTTCTGTCACAATGTGCTGTTGTTTGCAAGTGGGTGGACTTAACTTGTTTTCTCTCATGTTTGGTAAAACTGCACACAGACATTTTGTCAATCATTCTTAATATTTTTTTTATTTTAGTGTTAGCACATGCTCTCTGTCATCACATCATCCTTCTGTCAGTCTTTAATATCAACAATTATCATCTTCCCAAACTTCATCTCATTATCTGAAGTCTGAGTTACTTGCTGTTCCATGTCTGTACTAGCATTTGACTTCAAATAAAAGGTTTATGTAACTTTTGTCACCCACTGTAAGACTATCTATTCCACCTCTTTCTGGTGGCCCATGTATCAGGCTGTTGTGCTCTGATGACTGGGAAGGCTTCACTGAGAACTTCATGGTTTGTTTCAACATGTGTCCCACCAGAGACACAGAATAGATTGAAGAACTTCATTCTATTACACTCTACACATCAAGCAGGAGATCTGACTTTTTTATGTCTCCCTGGCAACCTGTTTCTTGTCCTCTTCTTTCAATGTGCACAGGGAACAACCTTACACAGGGAACAACCATACATAGGGAATAACCTTACACAGGGAACCAGACACAGGGAACAATCTTACACAGGAAACAATCTTACACAGGAAACAACCTTACACAGGGAACAACCTTACACAGGAAACAACCTTACACAGGAAACCAGACACAGGGAACAATCTTACACAGGAAACAATCTTACACAGGAAACAACCTTACACAGGAAACAACCTTACACAGGAAACCAGACACAGGGAACAATCTTACACAGGAAACAATCTTACACAGGGAACAACCTTACACAGGAAACAACCTTACACAGGAAACCAGACACAGGGAACAATCTTACACAGGAAACAATCTTACACAGGAAACAACCTTACACAGGGAACAACCTTACACAGGAAACAACCTTACACAGGAAACCAGACACAGGGAACAATCTTACACAGGAAACAATCTTACACAGGAAACAACCTTACACAGGGAACAACCTTACACAGGAAACAACCAGACACAGGAAACAACCTTACACAGGAAACAACCAGACACAGGAAACAACCTTACACAGGAAACAACCTTTTGATTTTCTTCTGCACTGGAAATAAAAAACAGTATGTTTAATTTCCTTGTCTCAGTATATACAGCAGCCTGTTTGATTTTATATTTTCTCATTATACACAACAGCATGTGTTCTTCCTGTTTTGTAAACAGCAAAGTTTGATGTTATCTTGTCACACTGTACACATTAAACAGCCTGTAAATTTTCTCCTGTCTCATTGTACACAGCAAACAGACTGTTTAATTTTCTCCTGTCTCATTGTACACAGCAAAAAGCCTGTTTAATTTTCTCCTGTCTCATTGTACACAGCAAACAGCCTGCTTAATTTTTTCCTATGTCACTGAACACCACAAACAGTCAACTTAAAACAGTATAAACTGTCAAGAAAAAATATTTATTCATCAAAACAACATTGGAAGAAAATCAAATACAACTTAGAAAAATAGATTTGATCAATGGAACAATTCTTCATTTGTGAAAATTTAAACAAAGTAAATCATTTTATACACTGAAAGATGAAAACAACAAACTGTCAATGAAAGAATGTTATTTGTGAATCAACATATTGATATACACAAAACAAGAGTGTAAAAGTTAACATTCCATGATGTAAACTTTGACCTCAATGCTGGTATATGTGATGTTTACATATGATCAAAATATGTTTGGAATTATGGGAAAAAAATCTTTCCCATTATGAATATATGTAATCACATACACTGTATGGCAGTGGGACATATGACTGAAATATTCAACAAACATATGGACACAAACTTTTCAGGTCAATGTATCATGAAGAAAATGAAGGGTAGAAATGTTGGGTATGTGGCTGGATTTCAAAACAACAGATGTTCTTGACAGAAGAGGGGCCAGAAAAACTTGATAAATGTCAAAAACAAAGCTGACAGTTTACTGTGTGTCACAAAGTATCCATGGTATTTTTTTTCCTTCTTTTTCTTTGTTCTCAGTTTCAACTTGGCCAGTTTTCTGCAAAACTAACTTTTTCATTGTGCAAACTGAACATGTTATATTGAACATCATTGTATGAGATGATCAAAACAAACTTGCCTTTCTATCTGAATAAATCAAGGAAGGCATGTTTGGTCAAAGTTTCTTTAGTGTTACATTCTGAGTCATCTCAGTGTGCCAAATAAGATACAAAAATGTGTGCTTCAACAAAGTCCACGAAATGTAAAATAAAAAAAAAACTAGTTAATGTGGTGAATTAAACACCTTCATGATCTCACATCTTACATACTTCCCATGCCATTAAACATCACATTGGCTAAAATATGTATCAATGGTCTGAAATATGTATCAATGAGCAAAAACTGGAAGAAGTGGAGAGTTTTTAATATCTTGGATCATTACTAACTAATAATGGAGAAACAATGAGGGAAATTAAAAGGAGGACATCTATCACTCTTCAGAAAGCAAAACAACTAAAGAATCTGTGGAGAGGAACAGACAAACCTATAAAAATAAGATCTTTCCCATCGCAACTTATGCCTGTGAGACCTGGACACTTAACAAAACAGATGAGAAACATAAATGCCTTTGAATGTAAATGCAACAAAAGAGTTCTTCATATATCATGGACACAAAAAAGAACAAATATATCCATACTACAAGAACTTAATATTGAAGAGGGCTGGCTAGTAAAGAGGATTAAAGAGAGAAAACTGAAATATTTTGGACGCATTAAACGTCATGATAATCTAATTTCAGGTTACCTTTTTGGCAGTGGTTTGAATACAGTTCTTTTCCATTCTTTAGGCCAAATACCTGAATGCCATATCTTTTTTTATACATAGTGAATGATAGATTGTTTGCACATTCCTTTCCCCTTGCTTTAATAACTTCAGCTGTTATCTTATCACATCCTGGTGATTTTGCCATTTTTCAGATTCTTTATTGCCCATAAAACTTCTTCAATTGTCAGTTCGGGTTCTTACTCCTCCAATAATAATTTGCACAGTTGATTTCTGCTTTCATGGTCAGTTGTTTCATACATTCCTCTGCAATATTCTTTTCATCTTTCTAGAATTTCCTGTCTCCGTCAAGGTATTCCCCATCTCGTCACAAATTACATTTAACTTAGGTGTGACATTTCTCGTCAATGTCTTCATTTCTCGTCAATGTCTTCATTTCTTTAAACATTTCACTATCTCTTCCACACTTCTGATGTCCTTCTATTCTTTCACAACAATCTTGTATTTATTGTTTTTTGTCTTTTCATATGTTTCTTCATAGTTCTTTTGTTAAAGATTTATATTCCTCTTTGTTGTTGTTTGTCACTTTCCATTGTGTCTTCATTTCTCTACATTGTTTTATCAGTTCTAGTGCGCCTACGTAATCCATCCATTCTTTTGTGTTTTCTTTACTGGAACCACATCTTTAGCTTTAGTTATTAAGATATCTCTGGCCTGTTTAGCCAATTCATCTGGTGTCATCTCCTACTGTACAGCCATCAGGTTTTTGAAATGGTTCTTCACTTCTATTTTATAATAAATAAATTTAAAATAAATAAATTATATTTGTAAGATCAAAGTGGAGTGGTCTTGATCCCGTAACTGTCTTTTTTATCTTTATCTTCATGTCTGCTATTAATAACTCATGGTCTGTGTCACAATCAGCACCTGGTAAAGTTTTTGCTGACATTATACTTGATCTCCACCTTCTTTGCACTAAAATGTAATCTATTTGATTCCTGGGAAAGATTCATGTCCTTAAAAATCTTATTTTGGTAGTAATTCTATATAATAAAAATATTATTCTTTAAAAAAAAAGGAATTTGCATTTATAAGTTATCACAGAAATCTGACAGCAAAACCAGACAAATGGTTGTTCTTACCAAACAAGTGGGTGTACTTATCAGACAAACAAGTGCACTTATCAAACAATTGTGTGCACTTATCAGAAGACAAGTGGGTGCACTTATCAGACAAGTAAGTGTACTTATCAGACAAGTGAATGTATTCATCAGAGAAGTGGATGTACTTATCAGAGAATGTACTCATCAGACAAGTGGATGTACTGATCAGACAAGTGAATGTACACATCAGACAAAGTAAGTGTACTTATCAGACAAGTGGATTCTTTCATCTGACAAATGGGTGTACTCATAAGACAAATGAGTGCACTCATAAGACAGAGTGTACTCATCAGACAAGTGAAAATATTTATCAGACAAGTGCATGTACTCATCAGTAAAGTGGGTGTACTCATCAGACAAGTGGGTGTTCTCAAGTCATGATTGTACAACTCATCAGACAAGTGGGTGTTCTCAAGTCATGATTGTATAACTCATCAGATGAGTGGATGTTCTCAAGTCTTGATGGTACAATTCATCAGATGAGTGGATGTTCTCAAGTCATGATGGTACAACTCATCAGATGAGTGGATGTTTTCAAGTCATGATGGTACAACTCATCAGATGAGTGGATGTTCTCAAGTCTTGATGGTACAACTCATCAGATGAGTGGATGTTCTCAAGTCATGATACTACAACTCATCAGACACACAGCTGCACCCAAGTCACTATAGTATGATTCAGGCATAAAAAACAAAATGTTCAAATAAAATATTATATTTATGCTTTCTACTCCACTTATTCTAACTTCTGTTAGACAAGTGCCTCATAAATGAATATGTAACAGCTTGCTCCACCATAAACCAGAATAAATATGCTCTAAAATTATTTCATTCATTGATCTCAGTAACTGACTCTCAGAATATAGCTTTATATAATGCAATTTCAGCAACGTAAAAAAAATAATCTCTTTAAACTGCCAATGAACTTTCTTTTCTCTCTCTCTCTTTCTCTCTCTCTTTCTCTCTATCTATCTCTCAAAGATAAGATTATGAAGATTTGTACAGTAAATAAAATAACATTTCCAAGAAAAATGTACTATTTTTCACAACTTTTCTGATACAACAGCTCTCAGTAATAGAAACAACAAAGTAAACATGCAGTTGGACTCTTCTTCTTCTGACATCCTTCCGGCACTGTTAAACATCACATGGTAGTTTGCCAAGTTTTTCTGTTTTTGCCGAGCTTTTCAACCTCATCAAGGGATGTTATTCCCACTAAACTGGCCTCTCTTAGCAATGTCCTCTTTAGAGTTTCACGTTGTCGACATCTCTTTCTTTGGCCTGTTGTGTTCCATTTGAAAGCTTGTTTTGGAAATCTCTGATCGTTTCTTCTCAGCACATGACTGAAATATGTCCATCTTATTTTTCTGATCACTCATGAGACAGGTTGTTGTTTGCTCATTTGTCTTATCTCTGCATTGTTCTTAAATTCATTTCACTTTATACTGAGTATTTTCCTGAGGCATTTATTGTCAAAAGAGACCAATTTCCTGTCTGTTTCTTTATTGTTTTCCAGCTTTTGCATGCATAAATGAGGGTGGATATTACATTTGAACTGAATAATCTTAACTTGGTTTTTGTGCTTAGAACCTAAGTGCCATATGTTCTCAAGATTATTGGAGGTAAATGCTGCTTTTACAATTCAAATTCTAACTTCCTTTCTAGTGTAATCCTGATCTAATTAGCTGCCAAGTATGTAAAATGGTTTACTTCTTCAACAGCTGTCCCTTCTATGTATATTTTTCCTTTGTGATTAATGGTTAAAAAAAAAAAAAGTAAAGGTAACCCTGTCTTGCCTTAGATGCACATGGGGATATGGTGTTAGTGCCCATATTTTCTTGTGATTAATGAGAAGTTTCATTATTTTTGTTTTTTCCTTGTTAATTTTAAGTCCTATTTTACTAGCCAGTGAAGACAAGGTATCTGTTTTTTCTTGCATCAACTTCACATTGTCACTAGTAAGAGTTATGTCATCTGCAAAATCATTCTGAACTCCATATGTTCTCAAGATTCTTGAAGATTGGTGCTGCTTTTGCTATTCTAACTTCCTTTCTGGTGTCACCATCCTGGTCTATGTAGCTGCCAAGGTATTCAAATCTAAAAAAATCTAAAATCTAACAAACAAACAAAAATGAAAAAAATATACATACACTAGATATACATAGTGTTATAACAGGGGTTTGAGATACCTATTACTATCACACATAGTATCATTTCAGAGGTCAAATTTACATACCACTAGATACATATAATGAATTCTTTCCAGACTAAATGTTTATGGAGAATTAGAAGAATATTTTGGCCAAACACCATAAGTATGCAGGAAACTCTCTACTATAGAGAGCAGAACAACAACACAACTCCTTCAGATCATCAGAGGAAGTACCCCCCCTCCCTCAGACAAGTATTTCGGCCCTTTTAAAATCCTGACACTCTAAGGGGGTGGGCCCCTCTGCCTCATGACTCCCAGAGGTCTTGTGAGTTGTTGCTTTTTTGTCCCGGGATTGAGTTGGCAATGCATTTTTGAAGTGCGTCTTTAGCGATTTAGCCACGGAGGACTGGTATTGGCATTATTAGTTCCTGTTTTTCTATGGAGTACGCTATAATGTCCAAACGCATTCCTGTGTTCTTAACAGCAGTCGGGTATTCTCTTCTTCCTGGTAGGTCCGCTACCACATCCCAGTCATTTCTACTGTCTAGCAGTGATGGTAGGGAATGTCCCTGATTTCAATATTCAATGTCGTACCAGCGCCTATGAAGTATTTAGGTGAGATCTCAACTCTTTTGCTGTTATTTGCTTTATCTTTTGCCCTGTCTACAATGGCTATTAGTTCCTGCAGCACTCTGTTGTGCCGCTAGGTGTAGCGTCCTTGACCTAATGATACTCTGCATGCTGACAGCACATGTTCCAATGTTTGCCTTTCGTCGCAGAGAGGGCACTTTGTGTCTTCTGATACACCCCATTTGTACAGGTTGGAGCCTGTAGGCAGAAGGTCATAAGTAGCTCTGATGATGAAGCTAAGTTTCAAGGGTGCCATTTTACAAATGTCATTCCATGTTAGTCATCTCTGCAGGACTTCCTCCCATGTTGTCCACTGACCTTGCTGTACCTGTTGGACTGCCTTCTGGACCCGCTTATCATCATCTGAATTTCTCACTTCGCTGATGATCATATCCCTTCTTTCCTTACAGGAGGCCTTTGACCACCATTTGATTTCACCATGACCAAATCCCCTTTTGTTGGTCTGGATGTATCCTATTACTTCTTTCAGTTCCTGTGTTTCCCTGGCTGTAGTCACTTCCTCACTTACTTTCCACTTTCATCCAGTTTTAAGTGTTGGCTGCACTTCTCGTACTACTGGATCTGTAGATTCTTGTAGCATCATTGCAAGCCTTGTCTTTTCTACCTTGTACTCTTCGACCACAGATTTGAATGGTAGCTGCAGTTTGCTCTTCTTGCAGTACAGCGCTACATCAATTAATCCTGGTGGTACACCCAGCTACTTTCTTATGGATTTATTTATCTTTCTTTCGACTGCCTCTACTGTGCTGGTACTTACTTCTTAAATGAGTAGTGGCCACATCAATTTTGGAATGAGCATGAACTGGAGGCACCATATTTTGAATTTCCCCAGTAGCTTGCTTTTGTCTATGATGCTCAGTCCATTATGTGCCATTTCTATGACCTGATTCACCGCGTTTGAGTCTTTCATGGAAGCATCATATACTCTGCTTAGGCTCTTCACTGGGTCTTCCCCTACAGCTGGGATTATTTAATTTGCCACTGTGTACGATCTTTCTATCACTTTCCCCTTTCTGAGTGACAGGCTTCTTGACTTCTTTGGCTTGAACCTCATGCTGCATTATATGATAAGGCTATCCAAAATCTAGTTGGCAGAAATGCAGATGAAGCCACTGACAGCAGTTACCGAAGAAAGACGCTGGCGATGGTTGGGACATATGCTTCAGATGACTGACAACTCACTACCAAAAATAGCACTAAGATGGATACCACAGGGGAACAGAAGTAAGTGTAGACCAAGAAGACATAGAGAAAAACAAGAGAGAGAATACTGAGCAGTAGAGGGGTCACCTAGGCAAGAGCGAAAGAAAAGGCTAAGGACAGGCATTTGTAGAAAACCCTTGCCGAAGTTCAATGTGCTTTGGGCACTTAAGGTTCAAAGACAGAGAGAGTGATACACATAGTAACATAACAGAAATTTGGCATACTTATCACTAGATACACATAGTATGATAACACAGTCTTGAGATACATATCACATAGTACACATAGTATTGTAACAGGGGCATATCTAGATAAACATCTCATTATAACAGAGGTTAGATACACATCACACATAACTAGGTACAAGTATTATCATAATATGTGTCTTATGTATATATATATATATGCATATATATATATATATGGTTGTATAGTAAGGTAAAGGTAAAGGTAATCCTGTCATGCCTTAGAGGCACATAGGGACATGGTGGTAGTGCCCATATTTTCCTTGACCTGTCAGCACACTAGAGGGTGATATGGTCAGTATTACGCCTGGCTGTCTTTCCTTCCCCAACTCCAGAGAAGTCGGGTACCCATTTCTACAGCTGGGTGAATGGGGTGCCTCCGGCCGGATTCGAACCCCCAACCTTCACCATGAAAGACCAGTGCACTAACCACTTCGCCACTCAGACACCCAAATGTATGGATTGTATATGTTTGTATATATTCCAACATAACTCTGGAACGCCTGGAGCATTTTCAACCAAACTTGGTACACATATGATTTATAATATGCAGAAGAAAAGTACACTGCTAGAACCCCTAGGGCTGGGGTGGGAAGGGGGTTACATACTATCCACTAAATTCAAAGAGAAATAATGGTCTAAGAGAGATAATCGTGAAATAGAGCAGTGCTGGTCTAAGAGCAGCATTTGTAGCCTTCCATGGCAAGTCCAATAGACTTGAAGATATAGTAAATAGACTTAAAGGTATAGTTGATACTGCAATGAGAGAAGAACAAGCAGGATTTCAAAATGAAAGAAGCTGTCTCAACCAGATCTTTACTCTAATAATAATATTTGAAGAACATATTGAAAAGCAGAAACCATTAATACTGAACTTTATAGATTTAAAAAAAGGAATTTGATAGCATACACAGGGGCCGGCTAGCGTAGTGGTTAGAGCACTCGTCTAGCAACCAAATGGTCGAGGGTTCGAATCCCCAGCTGAGCGGGATTTTTTTTCCGACCAATACGGCCCCGAGGTCGACCCAGCCTCGTAAAATGGGTACCAGAGAAAATCTGGGAAGTAAAGGCAGCGAGGAAAGGAACTGGTCACCCTACCTCATACGCTGATGACCCAGCATAATGAGGTCTCTAACGCTTCACCCCCTACGGGACTTTACTTTTTACACAGGGAATCATTGTGGAGAATTTTAAATCTATATGGAATATCATCTAAAATTGTTAACATCATTAATTATATCCTACAATTGATATATTTATGCAGTCAAAACAGAAGAAGGGTTGAGCGAATGGTTCCAGGTTGAAACAG
Organism: Achatina immaculata; assembly: GCA_009760885.1. Taxonomy (NCBI): domain Eukaryota; kingdom Metazoa; phylum Mollusca; class Gastropoda; order Stylommatophora; family Achatinidae; genus Lissachatina; species Lissachatina immaculata. The sequence continues at coordinate 7,015,547 of CM019693.1, forward strand.
GCATGAAACAAGGATGTATACTGTCTCCTTTGCTTTTTGGAATTGCAATAGACTTTAGGTAACACAGATATTGATTGGGTACATAGTGCCCAACTAGAAGATCTTGATTTTGCTGATGACATAACTCCTATCAGTAACAATGTGAATTCCATGCAAGAAAAAACAGATATCCTGTCTTCAACGGCTAGCAAAATAGGACTTGAAATTAACAAGGACAAAACAAGAATAATGAAACTTCCCATTAATCAAAATGGAAAAATACACGTAAAAGAGACAGCTGTTGAAGAAATCAGTCAATTTGCATACCTAGGCAGCTACATAGACCAGAATGGTGACACCAGAAAGGAAGTTAGAATTAGAATTGCAAAAGCAGCATCGATCTACAAGAATCTTGAGAACATATGGCATTCAAAAGTTATAAGCACAAAAACCAAGTTAAGACTATTCAATTCAAGTGTAATATCCACCCTCATTTATGCATGCGAAAGCTGGAAATCAACTAAAGAAATAGACAAGAAGTTAGACTCTTTTGAAAACAAATGCCTACGGAAAATATTCGGCATCAGGTGAAACGAATTCAAGAACAATGCAGAGATAAGACAGATGACTGAACAACAACCAGTCTCATGGGTGATCAGGAAAAGGAGATGACGTATATTCCCTCTGGAATAAATTCTTTGCGAATAACTCCTTTGCTGTCGTAGAACCGCATCAACGTTATCATCACTTTCGACTTTTGAAGACGAAATTTTTAAAATTTTGGTGATGATGATGACTTGCACTGAGCACTTTGGCGTTTAGTTGTGGAATCATAGCGGAAATCCAGGTTTCATCCTCTGCAGCAATCACGTTTAAGAAATCTTTATTTCTCCGACACATTTTGATGATGTCTTTTGCGTACTCAACACGCTGATGTTTTTGGTCATCAGACAACGCATGTGGTACAAACCGCCAAGCAACTTTTTTCTTGCCCAAATTTTCCACTAAAATTTTACAAATGGTCTCTCAATTAACACCAAATTCATCTTCCATCATCCTCAAGTCAAACAACAATCTTCTTGTATCCGTTCTCTGACTTTTACAATGAGTTCCTCATTACGAATAGAAATTGTGCGTCCATGTTTAGTTGCATTTGTAATCGTTTCCACACCACTTTTGAATCGTGAATACAACCTGAATATCTGTGCACGAGATATACAATTATCCCTATAAACTTGTCGCATCAATTCAACTGTCTCAGTGGCACTTTTTCCGAGTTTTAAACATAATTTAATATTAGCTTTTTGGTCCATTCTGATTACATGACAATTCACCTCTAACTAGGTCAACAATAACGGCGGCTTGTTTGTCGTCTGCTTATCGGGGGGTTATAGTTGCCAGATCATAGATGAAGGTTGCCTCTTTGGACTGAAGGTTGCCTCTTTGGATTCCATGCTTTGCTTCACAGATGGTATTTTTGTCTTGGCCATAATAAAATCAGTCTCATTACTTAATTGTCGGATCTTGTATTTACACATAGAGATGTGTGATATGTATCTCTAGCCCCTATCATGACAGTATGTATTTCTAGTGATATGTATCTTTCTTCTTGTTTAGTCACGTGACTTTCCTTACTTGCCGAGATGTAAAACACAGTACAATGCAAACATTTGATGTCCGTGTGTTCGAGAAAAAAAAAGGACAGTCAAATACTTATAGGTCATGATGACATGAACCTATGCCCCAAAAAAAAAAAATGTTATAGAGAACAGAAGAAAAAAATTTGTTTATTGTTTTCTTTGACGATTTTCTTAAAATTATCACCAAGTTTAAAAATGTCAACTCGTTGACCTTCCACCCCCCCCCCCCCCAAGTGAGTGCTTGGCCGCTACTTGGATTTTTTTCATCTCTTGTTTAATCAATGTAAAGAAGCCAGATCCTGAAATAAGGCACAGTCATACAAGCAGCTCATCCTGCTATCCTTGATCTAAAGCTGTGAAATAAGACACAGTCATACAAGCAGCTCATCCTGTTATCCTTGATCTAAAGCTGTGAAATAAGACACAGTCATACAAGCAGCTCATCCTGCTATCCTTGATCTAAAGCTGTGAAATAAGACACAGTCATACAAGCAGCTCATCCTGTTATCCTTGATCTAAAGCTGTGAAATATTTTTATTCTGAACCAGAAGTCTTTTTAATGGCTTGAAATTACTTAAAATACTAAATAAACTAAAATACAGGCTGTCGGACAAACATGAAACTTTGTCAGTTTTAGAACGATATAACAAAGCTGGCAGGTGAAAGATCTTGCTGTGTTTGCTGTAGATAATGCTCTTGTTTGAAATGCTGAATATGGGAATGGTTTACAAGAAAAACTAAAACGTTGAATATGGTAACGGTTGAGAAGAAAAACTAAAACTGTTACTTACACAATTATGACTACAAACAGTTATTTACATGGTCATTGTGAAAACAGTTACAGTCATGGGTAGAAACAGTTAGTTACACATTTATGAGCGCAGACAGTTACTTATACAGTGATGGTACAAACAGCTACTTTCTCAGCAACTAAGCACAGTATGTGAAGATAGACGGAGCTGAATGGTTCAGTTTTACAAAAAGATAGGCAGAGTGAGGAAAGTGGGCAGAAACAAGAATGACAGAAAGTATGATGATCACATATTAACGAAGAACACACAACAATCGAATAGGTTCGGCAAAAGCCTTTTTTCAAAGATCACACATGAAAACAACACTACATATGAAAACATGAAAATAGATGAAAAATTAAATCATTAACTTTCTGGTATCCTCCGTTTAAGAACGATGGGCACAAAATGAGCCCAGATAGACGTAGGTAAGCACAGAGTGGAAGAAGGCTGTTGGCTCAGAAAATGTTTCTTCCATCTAAAAACTCATGCGTCTCTATAACTTCTGTAAACTTTCTCGACACTGCCACCACCAATTCTCACTTCTGCCTCTTGTATTCCTCCTCTCACCCCAGATCGTGCAAGGACTCTATTCCTTTTTCTCAGCTCTTTAGGTTGCGACGCTTGTGTTTTAAGGATCTTAATTTCCATGATCAAATTCATATGATGCTGGATTTCTTTCGCTAACGCGGCTATCCGGAACATGTTCTCACTTCATCCTTGGACTGTATCAGCCATTTCTCGAGACAACAAGCTTTCACTCCTGAATCATTTTGCAGTTCGGACAGAGTAAAACTGGTACATTTTATCGCCCCCACAGTTTGGCAGTTAAGGACATTCCCAGACCGAACCTGATACACTCAACTCTTTGTCTAACCCTCACTGGTGGCGTTAAGACAGGACAGGAATCTCAAGAATCTATTGGTTAGAAGTTACCTTATTCGGCAAACATGACTTTCTCTGTTACCAAATGTTGCGGTAACCATAGATACAATACTTGTCCGTTTTCTGTTGATTCAAACCAGGTTTACTTCCCAAAATCCATGTTATCGGTTCAGGATGGCTTCACTTGCACTTGTTGTAACGTCAATTATGCTATTATGTGCAAGCGATGCGACAAGAGTATATAGGGAAAACTTACTTACTCTTAGAAGATCGTTTTTGCCGACATTTGAATAACATATCCTTGATGGCACTGACACCGGTCGCTAACTTCTGCTTAGGACACTATCAAGGACAATGGGATATTATATAAGTGCATCCCGCTTCTGTTTCTTTCAAACGAACGATCTCAGAAAGCTCTTGAAAAGAGCCCTATTTTCCAGACTTGCTGTCTCCACCCAGCTGGAATCAGTTCAGCTTTCTTTAAACTACTTTATATCACCACCTAGTTGCTGCCTCTTTATATTGTTGCTATTCACGCCCAACTTTCTAATTCTCACTCCGAGCGATTCGAGGTTAATTTCTAGCACTTTCTATCCTTCTATAGCTCGTGAAAGTCTTTGATAACTTCCTTGTCTAAGCATCCTAAGCGAGCAATCTTGTCATCTCAGTGTTCTCTATTCTTTCTGAACCTTCCTTCATCCACCTCTCACCATATTATCTTCTTACTTTCATCGTCTGAGCCATCTGGGCTTCTTTTGCTTAACCATACGTGTCCAATGGGAGCAAGCTGGGATCATCTGGGACATAATGTTGTTCACTATATGGTACCCTTTACCTCATTTCTCAGGCATGCGCCTTCTTTCACTTTGCGCTTACCTATGTCTACATGGGTGCATTTTGTGCCCTTCTTTCATACAAGGAGAAGACCCAAAAAAAAAAACAAACAAAGGTAAGTGTTAATTTTTAATCTGTTTTTCGTGTTTTTAATCTTCTGTGTTGTTTTTGTATATTATCCTTGAAAAAAGGCTCTTGCTGAAATATTGAATTGTTCTTTATATATATATATATATATATATATATATATATATATATATATATGCTCATCTTACTTCCTGCCATTCTTGTTTGTGCCCACGTTCCTATCTTTGTGTAAAACTGGATCATACGCCTCTCTCTACCTTCATTACTAAAACCAGCTTTACTGCAGTCTTCATTTGCCTTATCTAAGTACAACATTATATACTGACAGACAGGAAGGCCAGTACACTGTACAAAATGTTAATACTTCTCATTTAGAGGTAATCCATGCGTATCGACAAACTTGACACTGGCAGGTATACTAGGCATTCACATACATGACACTAGCAAGTATTCTAGGCGCATTAAACTTGACACTGGCAGGCATACCAGGCTGTTGACAAACTTTACACTGGCAGAAATACTCAGCGTATAGACAAACTTGACACTAGCATGTTTACTAGGCTTATTGACAAACTTGACACTAGCAGGTATACTAGGCGTTTTGACAAATCTGAAACTCACAGGTGTACTATTCACTACAATATTCACTAGTTCCTACCAGGCCGGCAATATGTACACCATAACTCGATGTGCCAGGTGGCCCGTACTTTCAAAATTATGGGCCAGCTGTTGATATAAAAGTCGTAAAACAGAGCAGAGGACTACACTGGAGCTTCTAGCTAAGTTTCAGATCTGACATCGACATGGCCACCACGATTTCTGAAGAGAGTAAAACTCCGTACGTGTTTCTTGGCCGTTCTGGCTTGAAGGTTTCCAATGTCTGTTTGGGAACTATGACCTTTGGTGAAAACCAAGTAAGTACATTTTCTGACAACATTTATAGCAGGGACTAACAAGTGCGATAGGGAAAATGATTTGTTTCAGAAGGCTCCATGACAAAAATAAAAATCATTCCAAGTCAATTGATAACATTAATCAGTTATTTAATTAACATTTTAAGCCTGCAAATATCTGAAAGCAGCTTCTGTCCGTCACTGTCTAACATAAAAGCTAGCAAGTAGTGTATTCCTGGTGGATCTCATCAGAATTATCTAATCGTACAGTGAATAGATTTTCAATGCTCAAAAGCAATCTCATTTCTTTACATAATTTGTAAAGTTTGCTGAAGCGTGTCGATATTTTGTTGTTGTTGTTGCTTTTGTTATTGTTGTAATATTTCAGCGATGCGCCTCAAAATACGTTTAATCTTTTCTTATGTAGTAAGCCTAACATCCTACATCAGTTCACGAGACAGAAGCACGTCGGCGTCTTATCTGGTCTTCAGTTTGATGCACGGGTTATATGTTCTTCGCCTTCAAAACTGCTTCTTCGCAAACATTTTCTTCACTGTTGTTCAGTTCTGTTCCTAGAAACCAAAATCTTGCGTAGAATCGCTGATTTTCCTTGTGGACGTTCTAAACGTTCTGTGCATGGTTATCTTTTTTTTTTTAATTCTTGATACTAGAAAAGGCAAAACTAAAGCAATACAATTTAAAGACATTTTAAACTGACTATATATTTCTCTATTAATGTTATTTATATTTATATCTAAAGCAATGTTTAATTAAGTAGGTCTTTCAGTTCTTCACCCATCTTATACATAACAGTTTATGCTGTTGAACTTTGCAGTTTTCACATCTATGCTTACTTTCGGAATATCAGCTGCTGTCGTTAATAATTGAGTGTGTGTGTATATATATATATATATATATATATATATATATATAAAGAGACATGGCACAATGAGCCAGAAAGGATGTTGAGCAATAGAGGGCTCACATGGGCAAGAGCAGAAAAAAAGGCGAAGGACATGCATTTGTGGAAAACCCTTGCGGAAGCCCCATGTGCCTTGGGCACTTAATGTTCAGATATATATATATATATATATATATATATATATATATATACTTTGTTTACTGCTCTAAGTAACGTAAGGACAACCGAGTCGTGTTTGGCTAAGGATACCTCAACCAAATTTAGTCACTAATAACACTATAAATAAACATTCTGTATAATTTCTGGCACAAATTCTTTGCAGCAATCCAGGTACCGTAACACAGTGTATTACTTTCCACTGTGTGTTCGTTAATTAATAAAGTTGCTCCTACTTTTTTCCCTAGTTTATACATTTTGTTACCACAGCTTTACTTCAGTCCCTTCTTATATAGTTATATACTTAGTACACTAATTATGTATGTTACACTCAACTAGAGATACATTGTGAAACTCGATTTTTCAACAGCTTCTTATTTTCGTTCTCTCTACAAAACGTGTTGCTTGAGTTGTGACATGTTGTGCGACTTGACTATGATATCTGCAGCTGTTGACCCAACACATCCATCTTGGTTTGCTGGCGTCTCTTTGTCTCTCTTCGGGTAGTGAAAATTTAACAAGATACACAGATGACAGACAAAGAAATTTTAGAAGATTGGAAATCTAGGAGCGATTCTAGAGGGGCAGGCAGGGTGTAGACATTTGTGACCTGTGCTCTAAAAGGAGCTAATTGCATTGGAAAGATATATCATCTGTCAGACGAATCAGATTCTGTAACTACACGCACAAAACAACTGAACAAATTTGGAAAACGATAAGGAAATGATTACATTTTCATATACTTTTTTTTTCAAAATGAGAACTTATTTTCTATTTCCTGTAACTTCAATGAACAAACTGTAGTGTCTCTTGATCTACTTCTTCAGTTTATCGGACCCGGCCAGAGTGATGAAGACTTGTCACATCAGATCATCAACCGCTACGTCGAGTGGGGCGGGAACTTCCTAGATACAGCAGATGTTTATGGTCCTCGTAATTCAGAGAGTATCATTGGACGATGGTTGGAGAGGTGGGTGGTTGTTCATACATCTAGTAGAACACTTAAGTGCTGTCGTTTGTGGTTAATGTTCTCTTCAAGTTGCTCACTGAATAATGGCAATATTCCATCCTTCACTCCAATATTGTGTCAGCCTCGTTTTGTTTTCTGCCTTTGTTGTTTATTATGTTTGGAACTGTTATTTTTGTTATACGTGGTGAGGTTGCTCAAGTTATCTCCCTTGCAGTGTTGTATGAAATGAGGGAGGGTGAAAGGTAGGAGAGACACAGAGAGAAGGAGGAAGAGAGAGATGAGGGAGGGGGTAGGAGAGATAGAGAGAGAGAATGAGGAAGAGAGAGGTGGGGAGGAGGAAAGGTAGGAGAGAGAGATAAAGAGAGATAGAGAGAGACATGAGAGAGAAGGAGGAAAAGAGAGATGAGGGAGGGGGGAAGGTAGGAGGGAGAGATAAAGAGAGATAGACATAGATATAGAGAGAGAGGAGGAAGAGAGAGATGGGGGAGGGGGAAAGGTAAGGGAGATAGAGAGAGAGAGAAGGAGGAAGAGAGAGATGAGGGAGGGGGAAAGGTAGGAGAGACAGAGAGAGAAGGAGGAAGAGAAAGATGAGGGAGGGGGGAAGGTAGGAGAGATAGAGACAGATAGAAAGAGACAGAGAGATAGAGAGAGAAGAGGAGGAAGAAAGAGTTAGGGGAGGGGGAAAGCTAGGAGCGATAGAGAGAGAAAGAAAAAAAAGAATGAATGAGTGAATGAATGAATATTTATTTTAAAAGAGCGAAGAATTGGATCCCAGGCCCGTCTTACATTCTACTTTTTATCACTCCATCTGTCATTCTTCCCACACACTCGATTTAATAACGTATACAAAATTCATCATCATCAGGTGCCGTGCCGACTGGCGTTGGCTATTATGCTTCTCCAGAGTACACGATCCTTCATGCAGGCCATCAGTTCAGTTGGTGATCTCCTCTCACACCATCCCGTCAGACTGTCCAGTATCATTTCTCTTGGTCCTCCTCTTGATCTTCTTCCCTCTATTTTTCCTGTTGTTATAATATTTTCAATGCCCCCTCTTCTCATTGCATGTCCTATGAAAGTACATTGTCTCTTTCTTATCTTTTTGACAAGATTTTTTTGTCTCTCCAGCTCTTCTCATAGATTCTTCATTAGTTGTTTTTGCTGTCCAGGGCATTCGCAACATTCTTCTAATAAATCACACCATACAAAATTACATGAATATATATATATATATACGAATGCAAAACAAACTATGTGAAATATAAGTATACAGAATACATGAAAAAAATATCTAAGAATTATTCATTCATTCATTCATTTGCGTGTCCCTTGCGGAACTTTGCCTCCCAAACAGCACTCCTGTAGGGCTCTCGGTTGTGAGCAAGATGGCCTGCTGCTGTTGCATCCATTTGCAGATCTTTTTCTTTTTCCCATTATGTATCCTTCCAATACGGTCTTCTCTAAATTATCATGACGTTTAATGTGTCCAAAATATTTAAGTTTTCTCTCTTTAATCCTCTTTACTAACCAGCCTTCTTCAATTTAAGCTCTTGTAATATAGATATATTTGTTCTTTTTTGTGTCCACGATATTTGGAGAACTCTTCTGTAGCATTTACATTCAAAGGCATTTATGTGTTTCTCAGCTGTTTTGTTAAGTGTCCAGGTCTCACAGGCATATGTTGCGATGGGAAAGATGCATGCCCTTAAAAATCAAATTTTTGTAGTTCTGTCTGCTCCTCTCCACAGATTTTTTATTTGTTTTATTTTCTGAAGTGCGATAGATGTCCTCCTTTTAATTTCCCTCATTGTATCGCCATTATTAGTTAGTAGTGATCCAAGATATTCAAAACTCTCCACTTCTTCCAGCTTTTCCTCTTTGATACATATTTCAGTTGCCTTGTTTGTTTTGTCAGTTGTCATCACTTTATAGTTTTCTTTGCATTAAGATAGAGGTTCTGCGCTTTGCTGTTCTTACGGACTGACATAATTAGTTTTTCCATTCCTCTTTGTGTTGTGGACAGTAACACTGTGTCATCAGCATATCTAATCTCTGGTATTTCATAACCTCCAATTGTTATGGCATCGTAATATTCTTTGTCTACATCTTCTCTAACATTCCTCATTATATTTTCAGTACACAAGCTAAATAAGTAGGGTGACAATATGTACCCCTGACGGACCCCTTTATCTAAGAATGCAAGATGAAAATATTACATTCACAGTATAGGATAATGAACAACATAAGAGGTAACTGATCTAACAAGATAGCGCACACACACATGTACATACAAACACACACACACACACAAATACATTTTCAATGGAGGTCTTCTGACATTCCACTCTCGCATATTTACTAAGATAATTTCTAACACGATACAAGATCTAACAAATTATGTTTAGAACTATGTTCTTTTAGAACTCGGTGGCCGGCGATCGTGGTATAAGAGGCTATTAAGATATTCTACAGAGGCATAAAGTTACAAGCAAGTAAATATTGAAAAAGGCTTGAGTTAAAAGATGAAGTATTGCTAATGGATTTTAGATGGTAGGGAAGGGAGTTCCAGAGCTGTACCGCAGAGTATACAACGCTTTTCTTGTACAGATCTAGCCTGAGTTTATGAAGAAGACAGTTTCTTAAATGTTGGCTGTGTTTAATGCTGCAAGTAAACAATGGCCACAAGTAAGGCGGAATATTGTGCGATAAAATTCTATGAACAAATTTAAGTTTGTTAAAATTAATTATATATTTGAGGGGTATAATTTATAGTTTTTTCTTTTTCTTTTTTGTTGATCTGCAGTCTGTACTGGGTGTTTGTCACAAATCAGATTTAATGCTCGTTTGTGAAGTAAATGGAGCCTTTTTGTGTTTGAGACTGAGCAGTCATCCCGGACTGTGGAGCAGTCATCTAAATGTGTTCTTATCTAAAATAAGGAGAGAGAGAGAGAGAGAGAGAGAGAGAGAGAGAGAGTAATCGAAGAGAGAGAGAGACAGATAGATAGATAGATAGATAGATAGATAGATAGATAGATAGATAGATAGATAGATAGATAGATAGATAGATAGATAGATAGATAGATAGATATCAGTTCAGTTCAGTACGGTTTCGTCATCACAGCAAAAGAGAATATCCCATAATTCCCCCGCCGCCTGTGTCAGTGACATCTCCTGTAATACACAAGAACCTTCCCACGCCATGTCCATGCACAATGACTAAAAGTGATCCGTCACAATGAACGCGTACATCTCCACAAATATCTTCAGTAGAGAAGTACTCACAACCAGCTGTCTCGGCAGATATACAGTGCCAGTAGGGAGGTACTCACAACCAGCTGTCTCGGCAGATATACAGTGCCAGTAGGGAGGTACTTACAACCACCTGTCTCGGCAGATATACAGTGCCAGTAGGGAAGTACTCACAACCAGCTGTCTCGGCAGATATACAGTGCCAGTAGAGAGGCACTCACAACCAGCTGTCTCGGCAGATATACAGTGCTAGTAGAGAGGCACTCACAACCAGCTGTCTCGGCAGATATACAGTGCTAGTAGAGAGGCACTCACAACCAGCTGTCTCGGCAGATATACAGTGCTAGTAGAGAGGCACTCACAACCAGCTGTCTCGGCACATATACAGCGCTAGTAGGGAGGTACTTACAACCAGCTGTCTCGGCAGATATACACCGCTAGTAGGGAGGTACTTACAACCAACTGTCTCGGCAGATATACAGCGTTAGTAGGGAGGTACTTACAACCAACTGTCTCGGCACATATACAGCGCTAGTAGAGAGGTGCTTACAACCAACTGTCTCGGTAGATATACAGCGCTAGTAGGGAGGTACTTACAACCAACTGTCTCGGCACATATACAGCGCTAGTAGGAGGTGCTTACAACCAGCTCTATCGGCAGATATACAGCGCCAGTGGAGAAGTACTTACAACCAGCTGTCTCGGTAGATATACAGCGCTAATAGGGAGGTACTTACAACCAGCTGTCTCGGCAGATATAGAGTGCCAGTGGAGAAGTGCTTACAACCAGCTGTATCGGCAGATAAACGGCGCCAGTAGAGAAGTACTTACAACCAGCTGTCTCAGCAGATATACAGCGTCAGTAGAGAAGTACTTACAACCAGCTGTCTCAGCAGATATACAGCGCCAGTAGAGAAGTACTTACAACCAGCTGTCTCGGCAGATATAAAGCGCCAGTGGAGAAGTACTTACAACCAGCTGTCTCGGCAGATATACAGCGTCAGTAGAGAAGTACTTACAACCAGCTGTCTCAGAAGATATACAGCGCCAGTAGAGAGGTACTCACAGCCAGCTGTATCGGCAGATATACAGCGCCAGTAGAGAAGTACTCACAGCCAGCTGTCTCAGCAGATATACAGCGTCAGTAGGGAGGTACTTACAACCAGCTGTCTCGGCAGATATAAAGCGCCAGTGGAGAAGTACTTACAACCAGCTGTCTCGGCAGATATACAGCGTCAGTAGAGAAGTACTTACAACCAGCTGTCTCAGAAGATATACAGCGCCAGTAGAGAGGTACTCACAGCCAGCTGTATCGGCAGATATACAGCGCCAGTAGAGAAGTACTCACAGCCAGCTGTCTCAGCAGATATACAGCGTCAGTAGGGAGGTACTCATAGCCAGCTGTATCGGCAGATATACAGCGCCAGTAGGGAGGTACACACAGCCAGCTGTCTCGGCAGATATACAGTGCCAGTAGGGAGGTGCTTACAACCAGCTGTCTCGGCAGATATACAGCGCCAGTTGGGAGGTACTCACAACCAGCTGTCTCGGCAGATATACAGCGTCAGTAGGGAAGTACTCACAACCAGCTGTCTCGGCAGATATACAGCACCAGTAGAGAGGTGCTTACAACCAGCTGTCTCGGCAGATATACAGCGCTAGTAGGGAGGTGCTTACAACCAGCTGTATCGGCAGATATACAGCGCTAGTAGAGAGGTGCTTACAACCAGCTGTATCGGCAGATATACAGCGCTAGTAGGGAGGTGCTTACAACCAGCTGTCTCGGCAGATATACAGCGCTAGTAGGGAGGTGCTTACAACCAACTGTCTCGGCAGATATACAGCGCTAGTAGGGAGGTGCTTACAACCAGCTGTCTCGGCAGACATACAGCGCTAGTAAGAAGGTGCTTACAACCAGCTGTATCGGCAAACATACAGCGCCAGTAAGGAGGTGCTTACAACCAGCTGTCTCGGCTGTCTCGCAGATATACAGCGCCATTAGGGAGGTACTTACAACCGACTGTCTCGGCACCAGATATACAGAGCTAGTAGGGAGATACTCACAACCACCTGTCTTGGCACCAGATATATAGAGCTAGTAGGTAGATACTTACAACCAGCTGTCTCGGTAGATATACAGCGCCAACCTTCCAAAGAGCAAAGCGGAATGCATCAGCCATGTTTATCATTGACATTCACGATACCGACCACCTGCGAGGAAATCCATGCACCACTAAAAGTCAAAGCTCACAGTGACGGCCGAAGTACTCACGGAAAAAAGTAAGTGTGCTGTGATGTCAAGCTTATCAATCACGTTGTCATGAGTGAAATGAAATCAGATTCGGCACGAAGATGTGTCTGAGTGTTGTCCACTTCTCCGTGCTGCACGAAGTTGATCGCACTATTCATGGGGAGATAACCACAGCTCCAATGAAATCACGTGCGTGATCCATGATTGGTTACTGACCACGGATAAAATGAGGGTAAGTGTGTAATTCTGTTCTCAGAGATCTCTTCACGTAATCGTTGAAGAAAGAAGTAGTGGAATTCCAACATAAACATCTTTTTTCATCATGCCAAGATTGAATGAACATCAGCGAGAAATAGCTGTTGGGATGTTAATTGCTGGATCAACAGTAGCAGCAGTATCTCAATATTTTAATGTTTACAGAAACACAATATCACGCCTTCAAAGTCGTTTTAACCAAAATGGTTCCTTTGCTGACCGCCATAGAAGCGGCAGACCACGAGTTACCATCCTTGGACAAGACCGCTACATCCACCTCATGCACCTTCGTAACAGGTTTCTCCAGGCAACATGGACTGCCTGCAACATTCCAGGTGTAAGACGTGTGTCGGGCAGGACAGTGAGGAACAGACTCAGAGAGGTAAATCTCTTACCTCATAGGCCTGCAGTTAGACCAGTACTGACAGTTCGCCACAGACAAACCCGCTTGAACTGGGCCAGGCACCATATGGCATGGCCTTATCATCAATGGAGACGGATCCTATTCACTGATGAGTCCAGATTCTGTCTGCAAGGCCATGATGGGCGTGCTTTAGTGTACAGGCGAAGAGGAGAACGCTTTACGAATAACTGTGTGCTAGAGGTGGATAGGAGAAGAGGAGGCAGTGTAATGGTTTAGGGAGGAATTTCCTATGCTGGCCGAACAAACCTAGTCTTCCTCAATGGCAAACTTACAGATTTACGATATAGGGACGAAATCATTACACGCCACGTAATGCCTTTTCTGGATGCTAATGGACAAGACCTGATACTACAGCAGGATAACGCTCGTCCACATGTCGCACGTGTGGTAAGGGACTACTTTCAACAACATCAGATTACTGTCTTGCCATGGCCAGCAGTTTCACCGGACCTGTCACCTATCGAGCACATTTGGGATGAACTGGACCGCAGGTTGCGAAGACGACACAATCGTCCTGGAAACCACCAAGAATTAGCCCAAGCGTTGCAAGAAGAATGGAATAACATGTCTCAACAACTGATACAACGTGTCATTGGTTCGATGAGAAGGCGGTGTCAGGCAGTGATAACTGCCCGAGGAGGACACACACGATATTGAAACCTTGATTTTCTGTTCTTGGGGTGGTGAGCCACATTAGGTGAGTTTTTTTTTTACTTTTTTGTGACATGTGACTGGCCTGAAAGTTATGATTTTATCTGTTATTGGATAATCAAACATAATGTGTGCCAAATTGTATTTCAGTCATACTTTTTTCCGTGAGTATACTTAAACCTGTAGCTAGGGCGTTAGACTGGACTTCCGAGAAAGAGAGAGAGAATATGTGTACGCGTGCGTGCGTGAGTGAGTGTATGTGTGGGTGTGAGTAGTGTGTTTGTATGTTTCTTTTCAACTCTTCACGTAGTTCTGCATCGTTTCACTATAACAGCAACAATTCGCTTCCCCACGTATATGTGGTTTATGTTCCTTCTCTCCTACAGTCAGCTCTAAGAAAAATCAAATCTCATCGTCACAGAGTTTATACATCATCTATCAAGCTTCACCCATCCTCATAAAGTCTGAAAGCTGGCTAAAGAAAAAAAATGTCTTAACGTGCGCTTCTTTCAACAATGTCAATTCTTCTTCAAGTATCATTAACTGACTCTTCTTGCTCGAATATTATTTGTCTACTCTTGTTAGAGCAAAAGCGACTTTTCTTCTTATGTTAAACCAGTGCCTGTCTGCTTTTATTAAAAATTACTCACTGTCTGGTCTTGTTAAAACATTTCTTACTGTCTGGTTTTGTTAAAACAATACTGCCTGTCTGCACATATTAAAACATTCCTGGCTGTCTCATGTTGTTCAAATTTCTCTCATTCACTCGAGGTTCGGTTGCCATCTAGTTTGCACGAACACGTCTTACAAATAGCCTTCATAAGAAATTAAGAAAATAAATCTGCAGGACATTGACTTGTCCACTTTCTTCCCCTAAAATAGTATAATGCCACTGAGGAATATTATTTGCTGTAACTCAGCTGAACCCGTATTCTACTGGGTGATTAGTCTCCTTGTGGAGTACAATTCTCCCTTCATCTTAGAAATGACTTCTTGTTGTTGGTGCTATAAGACAACCTAATTTTCTCTGTTACACTCTAAGAAAATCCAACAAGACTCCCAGGCTTTCAACTCCACAGAATAATACTGATACAACTTAAATGAGCTTGACAGTCTCCCAACATAAACAAAAGTTGTCAAACAGTGAGAGTTTCAACAAAGCCAGCTGTGAAGTTTTTATATTCAGATAACACAAGTTTATTGATGGGAAAAATGAGGGATGAAATTATGAGGATGAAAACGTAGCCCTTCAGGCTGGTAAGGCGTTTACAATGACAGCTACAACATCAGTTCCCCGTGAAGTATTCTACGTCATATGGGAGAAAAAACCTTACCATTTTACACAATAAAAAACATCTTCACAAGAATTCCCACAGAAAAAAAAAACTTCTAACTACAAACTTCAACTGTCTCAACCAAATCACTTCATCTTATCTAGAAACTACATCAACCAAAATCTATAACTACAGAAAAAAACTATGTCTTCAACAAGACACTCAAAACACGTAAGGCTTCTATTAACACATCGTAAGACTCCATCTGCATCAAAACAAGTAAGGCTGTTTCTCTTTCTAATCGTGAGTGGTATTTATACTATCCCTACCCACTCAGTTTTCTCCATGCTGCACGCTTATCTCAAGACCCCCGCTTAAGCTCTCAACCAAAATACCTTTCAAACAAGGGTACTCACTCTTTTAATTGTTTCCTGAGTACCAATACTTCTTATATCCCATAGTTAAGAGAATACTGCTATACCCCCAAAACAATATAATTCTTTAGCCAACTCCTAAACAAGTTTCTATAATAACAACAGAAAACAAAGTTCTTGAGTGTATGATTATTTGGTAAATGTTTACATAATAAATTGTTCATTTATCTGGCTGTTAATGTATATTAAAGTTGCCATCTAGGCTTGACATTTTCAATAAACAATATCAGTAATATATATTAATATAATACTGTAATATAATATCAGTAATATCTACTTTCATAGGCAACCTCGAGACAAGTTTGTGATTGCAACAAAATGTCGCTTCCCCATGGGCACAGACCAGAACGTGAACAACGTGGGGCTTAGCCGGCGTCACATCACTGAGAGCATTGACAGAAGTCTTCAGAGACTCCACACAGACTTCGTGGATCTCTACCAGGTAACTGTAACATTTATAGTGAGCAAAATTTGTGAGTCAACTTGACAGGCATGAAAGCAGACAGGTGTATACAAACAGACTGACATGTAGAGAGGTGAAAGTTAGACTTACAAAATACACACAAGAAAAAAATATGCAAGCAAAAAGCACACATACTGAGAAATAAAAAAAATGGATAAATACAGAAAAACAGAAAAAAAAACAGAGAGAAAGAGAAAACAGACAAGAGCAACGGAGAGATAAACAAAAATAGACAGACATACAGAAAGAGCTAAAGGAACATGCACAGATACAGACAAAATAGACATAAGAGACTGAGAGAGAGAGAGTCAAAAACAGACAGTCATAGAGAAAAATAAACAGACAAAGATAAATACACAGAGAGATAGACATACATATCAACAAAATATAGATAAAATATAATCGCTGCTGAATATGTATATGGATACTTCTAGTATCAGAAGTCCATCATGACCTTATCAGTGTCCATACTTTTAGTTATATACATATATATATATATTAAAACTTCTACTATCACCAAAATTCAAGCAATGATGCTTTGATTTGTTGTATGGCACATTTTGGAAAGTGAATGACAATTTCCCTCATGAAACCCTAAACAAACGCTAAAACAAGTAAAGGAGCTGTGGATATGGACAAACAGAACTACACAAATAGGCTCTTTTAGGGCATGCATCTTTCCCATTGCAGCATGTACCTGTGAGACCTGAACACTTAATAAAGCATTCTGAGAAACACATAAAAGACTTTGAATCAAAATGCTATAGAAGAGTCTTTCAGACAGCATGGACACTAAAAAGAACAAATATATCCATCCTACAAGAATGTAATATTGTAGAAGATTGGTTAGTAAAAAAGATTAAACAGAGAAAACGTAAGTATTTCAGATATATTAAACATCATGAGAGTTTGGAGAAGACAGTCTTGGATGTGTATATAATGAGAAAAAGAAAAGTGAGTAAGACCATGGCAAAGATGGCAGCAAGACATTGTTGATGATTTGCAAATCATCAGTACAGTCTAGGGAGTGGTCTCTAGAGGCTTTCTAGTTTGCTGTTGGGAAGGCAGAATTCTGCAAGTGACATGCACATGAATGAATGAAGTCCTAGAGCATGTTATCAAATAACTGCATCCCTGTGTTAATGACTGCTTTTATATCTTCTTCTTCTTCTTATTCCTCATTGTCTGTCTATATCTGCAGTCCTGTCTCTTAGATAAATTTCACTGTTTTTTGTAATTCACATATGGAACCATAGAGCTTATCTTCTTTGGTGGTTTCACTAGGCCAGTAATTATTTCTCAGTGTCTCGTAGTTGGTGCAGTTTTGGAGGATATCTTCCACAGTTTGGGGCACCTGGGCACATATACATAGATTAGTAGTACCAACCTTAAACTTTGTATACATATGACTTCGGAGTCGGTTGTGTTGTGTTCAGAGACAGAAAATGGTGACTTTTTCCTTTCTGTTTAGCATGTGATAATCATCATGTGGTAGTGTTTGGCTTCCTGTAGGTTTTTATCATGCTTTTCTTCTGATTATAGGTGATTGGTATGTCTGGTTGCTCCATTTCAGTGCCCTCTTTGGCCAGACAGTCAGCTTTTTCACTGCCTGGTATCCCACAGTGGGAGGGAATCCACTATAAGGTGACTCTGTGTTGTAAGCCAATTTTTGATAAGGCATCCTTAAGGTCTGGTAGTTTGTTGCACTGAAGAGCTTCCAGTACTGATCTTGCATCTGTGAGAATTACCATGGAGTATGTATCAATTCTGGAGTCTGATAGTTTTTCAACTGCAGGCAATAATTGCCCTAACGTCTGCATCATAGTTGTTGCAGTATTTTCCAGTGGGTATCGAAATCTTGTCAGTGGTGTTGTTTGGATATTCAATATGTGCTCCTGCCCCTCCATTCTTTATGGCATTATGTGCAGATCCATCTGTATACACATGTATCCAGATGTCACATGGATATTTGTCATCTAGTACACTAAGTGATCTTACAAGACTGCTTTGCAACTCACCATTCTGAACATCTTTCACTTCAGTCTGAATAGTTATTTGTGTACAATCTGCTTCTTTCCACGGTGTATGCTCTGGTACAGATGATAATGTAGCAACTACAGATGGAAGGTCAGGTATCAGCTTACAAAACGCTTGGCCTGATGATTGAAGCTGCTTCTTTTAAGCCGTCTTTGTGCCAAGTTATTGAATCTCTCCTTCAGGGGATGGCTTACAGAGCTGAGGAATTTCTCTCTCAATGTCATGACCTTTGTGTCTCTACATTCTTTTAGTGCTTGAAAACCAAACTTTTATACCTAATGTTAGATCTGTTCTCATGCAATATCAGCATCATCATGATTTTAATTTTACTGACCTGGAGTCTGGCCAGGAGAAAAGCAAATATTTTGTTGAATTTATAACCCCCACTTTTGGTAACAACAAAAGCTTGCAGAATTTTGCATTTCCCTGAACACATACAATCTGACCATCAACATGCAAACATATTGAAAATAAGCATAGATGCACAGATCAAGAAAATTATGTACATAAATACATGGAAATAATAGTTCACTTATGCTGTCTGTCAATTCATGTATTAAATATCTTTTTAAAAAAGTACACACCAGTGTACATCATAGAAGGAAAATGAAAGAAAAAATTTACTGAAACAAATAAAGATGTAAAGAAACTTGGTTCTACAGTAGATATTTATTT
The DNA here is from genome assembly GCA_009760885.1 of Achatina immaculata. Lineage (NCBI taxonomy): Eukaryota > Metazoa > Mollusca > Gastropoda > Stylommatophora > Achatinidae > Lissachatina > Lissachatina immaculata. The sequence continues at coordinate 7,034,417 of CM019693.1, forward strand.
TTTTTTTTAATGAAGAGGAAAGATTTAAGTGGCAGATTTAGAACTGGCTGAGTATAATCAGAAAGTATCAACCATGCGTGAGTACTGTGCTCATTTATACAACAGCAGTAAAAGACTCTGTTATATATATAAAAGCTTTTAATTCTGTAGCCTAATCCACCATACAGTACAAGCTGTTTATTCTTGATGTATGTCTCCTCCACGTAGACCCACATATTTGATACTGCTACACCTATTGAAGAAACACTGCGCACCTTGGATGACCTTGTACGAATTGGTAAAATTCGTTACATTGGAGTCAGTAACGTATCTGGTTGGCAGTTACAAAAACTGGTCTGTACTACAAAGGAACTAGGACTAAACCGAATCATTAGTCTGCAGGTTAGTCAATCTATTAGTAACTGCTGTGAGCACTGTTCTACAAGAATTAAGCAACACTGCTTCTTTTCATGCACATGCAGATGAGAACTAATAGTAAGTTAGAGAATTATTAGTGGGAGAAGAAACAGTGGATCACTGACTTATTTCATTACACATTTTTAAAACCCAGGGCAGCATAATATGACAAATGAACACAATCATGAAAAATGAACACAATCATGACAAACGAACATTATTTTGTCAACTGTCATTCAACACAGTAAGTGTTACTTCTTTTATCTCCTTCCTCTTTTATCAGAAAAAAAAGATTTAAAAAAAAATGAAATTAGAATTTTGTGCTTTATAAAGTGTTTATCTTTAGTCTGTTCAATTATATTCTGAAATATAATTCTTCTAACTATAACTTAGCATTTGGCACAGTATGTAGTCAATGAATGCAGGCAACAAATAGACACCTGACTTCTATTAACTAATCAATAGCTAAGACTTAATAAAAACACATGTTAAATTTTGCATGCTAAATTCTTAGGACTTCCAAAATTTGTTTGTATTTCTTGGAAATGTGAAGAGCAGAGCAATGCTGTCGTGTCTTCATGTCAAATTTCTGTGACATTTCTAACATCTGCCATCCCTTCCAGTTAAATGCTTTTACTTTTCTCAGGTGTCAGGTAGAGGAATGTGCAGGTATTTTTTTAAAAAGTTATCTGTACATACTGTACCCTACTTCTGTAAGTCTAAACAGAAATGACTTAGATATAGGTAATGACTATCAGTACTAAAGTGAGATCTCCAGTTCTACACCATCATATGATGTACAGCCATCAGTATCTAAAAACGGTTCTTCACTTCTATATTACATTGTTCTGGTATTTTTGTGAGATCAAAGCAGAGTGGTCTTGATCCCCTGTCTTTTTTATCGTTATCTTCAGTCTGCTATTAATAATGGAGATAAAGTGAGGGATATTAAAAGGACATCTATTGCTCTTCAAAGAATAAAACAACTAAAGAAGCTGTGGAGAGGAACAGATAGAACTACAAAAATAAGATTTTTAAGGGCATGCATCTTTCCTATCACAACATTTGCCTGTGAGACCTGGACACTTAACAAAACAGAAATGACTTGGATATAGATAATGACTGTCAGTACTAAAGTGAGATCTCCAGTTCTATGTCATCATAAAATAAGAGACCTCATTCTTGTTTGCAAAACAATTCTGACATAATGTCTCTTTGATATACTGCACCACTATAGACATAAGCTATATGTAACAGGTACTTCATGTATTAGTATGAAACAAGAAATGATTACATTCATTCAAACAGTAGTCAACCATTCATTCATTCATTCATTCATTCATTCATTCAACCATTCATTCATTCATTCATTCATTTAGCTTTCCAAGCCATTGTGACTCAGTGCTGCTCCATTCATCTCTGTTCTTAGTCTTCTCTTGCCAGTTGTCCTCTCTGTTCTTAGTCTTCTCTTGCCAATTGTTCATGCCAAGGGCTCATAGGTCTTCTTCCATGTTGTCATCCCACCATTGCCTCTGTCTGGCACTTGATCTGTCTCCATTTATCACATCTGTATAAGCCCTAAAATAAATGGAGACAGACCAAGAGGCAGACCGAGACAATAGTGGAGTGACAGCCTGGAAGAAGACCTAAATAGACATCTGTATAAGCCCTTCAGTACTAGTAATTGTGATGATGGACAAAAATCTGACAGCATTACCCAGGAAAACCCCTGCATACAAAAAAATAAAGAGTAGGGATATGGAATGTGAGAAGTATGTATGAGGGAAGGCATCAAATAATAAATGACAAGATGGACAGAAAGAGGATACACATTTTGGGAATCTGCAAACATAGATGGAAACGATCAGGACACTTCAAGAGCGAAAATGATGGTGTCTTTTTACACTCTGGTAGAGAATTAGGAGGAAAGAATAGAGTGGCATTTTAATTGGACAAATTAATATCAAAAGCATTACTAGGTTACAACCCAGTAAGTGACAGAATCCTCACTATCAGACATAAAGGCAATACTAGAAATGTAACAATCATCCAGATCTATGCACCTGCATCAGCAGCAGAAGAGATAGTTGAAGACTTTTATAACACGCTGCAAATGACGACAGACCAGGTATTGAAAAATTGACGATTTTAATGCAAAGACTGGTACAGAAAGAGCAGAAGATGAAGAATATGTTTTAGGAAAATTTAGTATAGGACATAGACATGAGGCAGGTGACAATCTAATGGCGTTTTGCATGGAAAATGAGCTAATGGTCACTAACATGCTTTTTAGACAACATCCAAGAAGACTTCACACATGGAGATCACCTGATGGTAAAACCAAGAATCAAATAGGTTATATTTTAGACTTTGATATTTTAGGCCGCTTCTACTGATGAAGACATATAGTGTCAGCCGTGCATGACCACTAGCTGAAAATATCAGGGTCGAAGAAGGTTGCGTGTACAGCTGTTTTATGATGTGTTAAGTGGAGCAAGATATTGTCAATTTTACTGTTAAATCTAAAAGTATTATCAACTGGTTTCTGTGATATTCACAGAGAAACCATCACACCCAGATACACAACCCAACTTAGATCACAGCAGCACAGAATGAAAACCGATAGTAACTCTTGCCACAAAACTACAGATAATGGAGTGTAGTAAACTGAAAAGATGTGAAGTACATAGAACAAGTTTTATTGATGGGTATTAATGATAGGTGACAGATGAGGTGAAGTACATTGCACAAGAAATACACTTAGGCTCCACCTCCCCAGCAAGACAGAAGTTTGCCATGTGGGGAGGGAGTGGTCTACTTCCACACCCACACAGAACAGCAATCAAACATCTTAGTGAACAGGAGTTCTACTTACAGATGTCATGAAGTATGCCTCGCTGATTTTCCACACAAAAAAATCACAACACACATATTCAGAACCACTGGTTCTTTAATGAAATCTCAAAACAGAACTAATTCTTCATTCTTTAGTTCTATACTTTCTACTGGACAAAAATATAAGGCAAACTCAGCATAGCACAAACATCTACAGTAACAGCTAGATCAAACATCCTAGCCAAGCTGACTCAGCACAACACAAACATCTACAGTAACAGCTAGATCAAACACTCTAGCCAAGCTGACTCAGCACAACACAAACATCTACAGTAACAGCTAGATCAAACACTCTAGCCAGGCTGACTCAGCACAACATAAACATCTACAGTAACATCTAGATCAAACACCCTAGCCAAGCTGACTCAGCACAACACAAACATCTACAGTAACAGCTAGATCAAACACTCTAGCCAGGCTGACTCAGCACAACACAAACATCTACCGTAACAGCTAGATCAGACATCCTAGCCAAGATGACATCTCAAAATCACATCATGCTGTTCCAAACATAAACTCTCACAATCATCATAAACTCAGACTAAACTGAAACTCATTTCTCAGAAAAATCAAATAACAATAGGGAGGAATATAAATGTTTAACAAAATAAGTACGAAGAAACATAATAAAAGTAAAAAAACAATACATACAGAATTGTTGTGAAAGATTAGAAGGACATCGAAGTGTGGAAGACATAGTAAAATGTTTAAAGAAATGAAGACATTGCCAAGAAATATCACATCTAAGCTAAATGTAATTTGTGATGAGATGGGGAATACCTTGACAGAGACAGAGGAAATTCTAGAAAGATGGAAGGAATATTGCAGAGGAATGTATGAAACAACCAAATGTGAAAGCGGAAATCAACAGTGTGAATTATTATTGGAAGAGAAAAACCCAAACTGACAATAGAAGAAGTTTTATGGGCAATGAATAATTTGAAAAATGGTAAATCACCAGGATGTGATGAGATAGCAGCTGAACACATTAAGACAGGACAAAAGGAATGTGCTGCAATATATCGTGCACTATGTAAAAAGATATGGCTTTCAGGTATTTGGTTAAAAGAATGGAAAAAAATTCCGGCAATTCATACCAGTGCTGAAAAAGGGTAACCTGAAATTATGCAGAAACTACAGAACTGTTGCCCTGATTAGTCATGGCAGTAAAATTCTATTAAAAATCATAATGGGGAAACTTCGTAAGAAAATAGAGAAAGAAATCGATATGATCTAAGCTGATTTTAGACAAGGAAGAGGAACAAGAGATCATATATTCAATATAAGATTAATAATAGAGAAATGCAGAGAATTTAATGTGAATCTATATTCATAGACTATTCAAAAGCATTTGACTGCATACAACTTCAGGAAATAATGGAAAAAAATGGAATTTCCATCACATATGATACAATTAATATCACTGGTGTATCTATGCCTACATGCAGTAGTAAGAATAAATGATGAAACACCAACTTGGTTTGAATTAAAACAAGAAGTCCATCAGGGGTGCATATTGTTGCCTTACTTGTTTAACTTGTATACTGAAAATATAATGCGGAATGTTAGAGAAGATGTAGACAAAGAATTTTACGATGCCATAACAATTGGAGGTTATGAAATACAGTTCCAGAGATTAGATATGCTGATGACACAGTTTTACTGTCCACAACACAAAAAGGAATGGAAAAACTAATTATGTCAGTCCATAAGAACAGTGAAGAGCAAAGCCTTTATCTTAATGTGAAGAAAACTAAATTGATGACAACTGACAAAATAAATAATGCAGATGAAATATATATCAATAAGGAAAAATTGAAAGAGGTGAAGAGTTTTGAATATCTTGGATCATTACTAACTAATAATGGAAATACAATGAGGGATATTAAAAGGAGGACATCTATGGCTCTTCAAAGAATAAAGCAACTAAAGAAGCTGTGGAGAGGAACAGACAGAACTACAACAATAAGATTTTTAAGGGCATGCATTTTTCCCATCGCAACATGGGACCCAACTAGAAGATTTTGATTTTGCAGACGACAAAACTCTTATCAATGACAATGTAAATTCAATGCAAGAAAAAACAGATAGCCTGTCTTCACCAGCTAGCAAAACAGGACTTGAAAACTAAAAACAATGAAACTTTTCATTGATCAAGAAGGAAAAATATATGTTGAAGGAACAGCTGTTGAAGAAGTAAACCAATTTGCATACCTTGGCAGTTACATAGACCAGGATGATGACACCAGAAAGGAAGTTAGAATTAGAATTGCAAAAGCAACATTGACCTTCAGGAATTTTGAGAACATTTGATGCTCAAAAGTTATAAGCACAAAAACCAAGCTAAGACTATTCAGTTCAAATGTAATATCCACCCTCATTTATGCATGTGAAAGCTGAAAAACGACTAAAGAAATAGACAACAAATTAGACTCTATTGAAAACAAATGGCACATAAAAATATTCTGCATGAAGTGGAATGAATTCAAGAAAAACGTAGAGATAAGGCAGATGAGCAAACAACAACCTGCCTCATGTCATGGGTGATCAGAAAAAGGAGATGGATATATGTCAGTCATGTGATGAGAAAAAACAGTCAGAGAATCTCAAAACAAGCTATCAAGTAGAACACAACAGGCTGAAGACAACAGACCACATGAAACTCTAAAGAGGACATTGTTAAGAGAGGCCTAATTATTAGGCATAGAATCCCTTGATGAGGTTGAATAGCTCACTGAAAACAGGAGAACTTGATGAACTACTATAGACACCCTATGTGATGTTTAGTAGCATGGGAAGGATGTAAGAAACAAGATTCTCAATTTTCTCATAATTTATCTTTAGTCCCACTTTTTCTGCTTGTTCTTTCAGTTGTTTCAAGACTTCTGTGGTCTCTTTTAAGATTTCTCCTATAATATCTGTATCATCAAATTATAAAAGTAAATTTTAAATTTTAGGTTATATTTACTAGATCTGTCAACTTTTTCCTTCTCAGGCTCCACTCTTTATGTGTCAGTTCACTGGTTTCTTTTTTTGTCTCTACCGCAGAATACTCCAGGCATTTGATTCACTTTTGTTAGTACATTGTTCCTATAAAGAAAAACTTTATATACAATCATATACACTTGATATATTTTTAATCTTGAAATTTCACATCAAACTTAGTTCATGATCGTGTTTCAGATAATGAGATAATGAGATCATGAGCAATCTGCTAAGATCACAGGGTTATTAATGGTGCCATAGTTGTTACAGGTCACATTAACAGCAAAGATAATAACTTTAAATTAATGTGGAGCTTGTAATGAAGAAAATCTAATAACAAATCTGAGAAACAAAAAAGATTATCCGTCTGTAATTTTTTTCTGATGTGAAAGAGGACAATGTGAGATATTATTCAGAATGCTTTTTAAAAAAGTCTCAGAGAACTAAACAAAAATACTAGGCACTGGCTTTACAAGCAGTCATGGGAGGCAGTCTACAGTCTTAAATGTTTTATTTTAACTACAGTTTGTGCTGTCTGGCAGTTCGTCAGATTCTTTCAGCATTTTAAAAAAATATATACATTGAGTATGTGTCATCTGTAATTTAATTTATTTTTACAGCAACAGTATAGTCTGGTAAGTAGGGATTCTGAGCTGGAACCTTTCCAAGTTTGTAAGTCTGAAGGACTCGGTGTTCTGCCCTGGAGCCCACTCAAAGGGTATGTAACTGTCTCAACAAGTCTACCTTAGAATAAAGTTTTATAAGTTGGGTATTCTTTGAAGGTGCAAAGGAATGTGACGACCACCGGACTATCAGCCTCTCATGTCACATAACGAAGCTACTTCTGAGAATAATTATGAGAAGAACAAGGAAAAAGATAAAAATGGAAATAGCAGATCAACAGTTTGGATTTGTTGAAGGAAAGGGAACACACAATGCCATTTATGCTTTACGAACACTAACAGAAAGAGCTTTAGAAGTACACAAAGATCTCTACTTATGCTTCATTGATTACACCAAGGCATTTAACAAGGTGAAACATAATGAAATTATTAAAATGCTTGAAGACATCAATATAGATGGCAAAGACCTGAGGATTGTAAAACATCTATACTGGCAGCAAGAAGCAGCAGTTCGAGTTGAAAATAGAATTGGAAAATATCAACCTATAAAACAAGGGGTGCGACAAGGATGTGTACTATCTACAGACCTTCTTTTTCTGTATAGCGAGAATATTCTAAGAACAATCATCACAGAACCAGGCATAAAAATTGGAGGATACAATATTAACAACCTTTGGTATGCTGACGACACAGTACTGATAGCTGAGAACCAACAAGACCTGCAAAATCTCTTGGATAAAGTCGCCAAAGAAAGTGAACAGAAAGGCCTTACTTTGAACATCAAAAAGACAGAGACTATGGTTATATCTAAGAAACAGAATCCACCAGCATGCAGTATTAAATTAAATGGAACTATTCTAAAGCAGGTGCAGAAATTCAAATACCTTGGAGCAGTAATAACTTCAGATGGGAAATGCAGAACAGAAATTAGGAACAGAATAGGGCAAGCAAAGACTGCATTTCAGAGAATGAGAAACATATTAACCAACACATCCTTATCAATGAATGTTAGAAAACGAGTCCTAAAATGCTATACTGATCCTATCTTGTTATATGGAAGTGAATCATGGACAATAGGCAAGTCTGCACAAAAATCATTGGAAGCAGCAGATATGTGGTTTATTAGAAGAATGTTGCGAATCCCCTGGTTTGCAAAAATAACTAATGAAGAATGTATGAGAAGAGCTGGAGAGACAAAAAAACCTTGTCAAAAAGATAAGAAAGAGACAATGTACTTTCACAGGACATGCAATGAGAAGAGGGGGCATTGAAAATATTATAACAACAGGAAAAATAGAAGGAAGAAGATCAAGAGGAAGACCAAGAGAAATGATACTGGACAGTCTGATGGGATGGTGTGAGAGGAGATCACCAACTGAGCTGATGGCTTGCATGAAGGATCACGTACTCTGGAGAAGCATAATAGCCAACGCCAGTCGGCATGGCACATGATGATGATGATGATTTTTTGAAGCAGGAGCCAAACGATGGGATATGATGAACTGAGTGATGGAGGTATGAGAACTGAATGATGGAGGTATGAGAACTGAATGATGGAGGTATGATCTAAATTGTGGGGGTATAGGAACTGAATGATGGAGGTATGGGAACTGAATGATGGAGGTATGGGAACTGAATGATGGAGGTATGGGAACTGAATGATGGGGGTATGGGAACTGAATGATGGAGGTATGGGAACTGAATGATGGAGGTATGGGAACTGAATGATGGGGGTATAATCTAAATTGTGGGGGTATGGGAACTGAATAATGGGGGTATGAGAATTGAATGATGGGGGTATGGGAACTGAATGATGGGAATATGAAAACTGAATGATGGGGGTATTCGAACTGAATGATGGGAATATGAAAACTGAATGATGAGAGTATGGGAACTGAATGATGGAGGTATGATCTAAATTATGGGGGTATGGGAACTGAATGATGGGAATATGAAAACTGAATGATGGGGGTATGAGAACTGAATGATGGAGGTATGATCTAAATTATGGGGGTATAGGAACTGAATGATGGGGGTATGAGAACTGAATGATGGGGGGGGGGTATGAGAACTGAATGATGGGGGTATGAGAACTGAATGATAGGGGTATGAGAACTGAATGATTGGGGTATGGGAACTGAATGATGGGGGTATGAGAACTGAATGATGGGGGTATGGGAACTGAATGATGGGGGTATGAGAACTGAATGATGAGGGTATGGAACTGAATGATGGGGGTATGAAAACTAAATGATGGGGGTATGAGAACTGAATGATAGGGGTATGAGAACTGAATGATAGGGGTATGAGAACTGAATGATGGAGGTATGAGAACTGAATGATGGGGGTATGGGAACTGAATGATGGGGGTATGGGAACTGAATGATGGGGGTATGAGAACTGAATGATGGGGGTATGAGAACTGAATGATGGAGGTATGATCTAAATTATGGGGGTATAGGAACTGAATGATGGGAGTATGAGAACTGAATGATGGGGGGGGGGTATGAGAACTGAATGATGGGGGTATGAGAACTGAATGATAGGGGTATGAGAACTGAATGATTGGGGTATGGGAACTGAATGATGGGGGTATGAGAACTGAATGATGGGGGTATGGGAACTGAATGATGGGGGTATGAGAACTGAATGAGGGGTATGGGAACTGAATGATGGGGGTATGAGAACTAAATGATGGGGGTATGAGAACTGAATGATAGGGGTATGAGAACTGAATGATAGGGGTATGAGAACTGAATGATGGAGGTATGAGAACTGAATGATGGGGGTATGGGAACTGAATGATGGGGGTATGGGAACTGAATGATGGGGGTATGAGAACTGAATGATGGGGGTATGGGAACTGAATGATGGGGGTATGAGAACTGAATGATGGGGGTATGGGAACTGAATGATGGGGGTATGAGAACTGAATGATGGGGGTATGGGAACTGAATGATTGGGGTATGAGAACTGAATGATGGGAATATGACAACTGAATAATGGAGATATGGAAACCAGATGACAGAATATAGGACTCAATCTCCAAACTAATTTTTTTAAATTGTTACGTTACAGCTATCTTTCATCTGTTCTATTCCTAGCTATCATCCAAACATAAAATAAAACTCAATCCCGGGATGAAAAAAGCAACAACTCACAAGACCTCTGGGAGTCATGACCCAGAGGGGCCCACCCCTCTTAAGAGTGTCAGGAGTTTAATAGGGCTGAAACACTTGTCTGGAGGGGGGGGTACTTCCTCTGATGATCTGAAGGAGTTGTGTTGTTGTTTAGCTCTCTACAGTAGAGGGTTTCCTGCATGCACAAAATATTTGTAAAGAAGTGTAACAAACAAGATTTAAGAAGACGGTAGATTAGAACTATTGGAAAGACTGCAACAAGGTTGAAGAAGATGGTACGGTAGAATTATTAGAAAGACTACAGTAAGGTTGGAGGAGATGGTAAGATAGAACTATCAGAAAGACTACAGTAAGGATGAAGGAGATAGTATGGTAGAACTATTAGAAAGGCAGCATATAATGAGCAAGGCTTGAACCATTAGTTAGGACTATTAGAAAGACAGCAAGGTTTGAAGAGACTGAGTTAAAACTAAGCATATGTATAAGTTTTATATTGACATATTTTGTCAGAAGAGTTCTCCATGATGACCAAATTTAAGATATCAAACATGATTAAAAGTTGTACATTTTGCAACTCACTTTTAGGAGAACTCTGTAAATTCATTCATTCATTAGGTGCTGTCCTGATGTGGCAGATATGTATAATCTTGCTTGTCCATTTTGTTTGTATCTTTCTCTTTCTTTCTTGAGGTTTCCAGTGATCATCTGAGTCTGTCACTTCTCTCTTCTCTTGACATGTCCAAATAATTTTTATTGTCATTTAAATAAAGTTTTAACATATTTTTTTTTCTGCAAAAGTGTTGGAGAATTTCATTTGTTTTCCTGTCCAGTGATTATCTGACTCTGGGATCCCTTACTTCTCTCTTCTCATGACATGTCCAGTGATTATATGGGATCCCTTACTTCTCTCTTCTCATGACATGTCCAGTTATTGTCTGGGGTCTGTTACTTCTTTCTTCTCATGACATATCCAGTGATTATCTGGGATTCCTTACTTCTTTCTTCTCATGACATGTCCAGTGATTATCTGGGATTCCTTACTTCTTTCTTCTCATGACATGTCCAGTGATTGTCTGGGATTCCTTACTTCTATCTTCTCATGACATATCCAGTGATTGTCTGGGGTCTCTTACTTCTTTCTTCACATGACATGTCCAAAGAATTTTGATTGTCTTTTCAGTGAGATTTTAACTTATTTTTGCTGTGCTGCAAAAGTGTTGGAGAACTTCAATTGTTTTTCTGACTATCTATGACATTTCTTGAAACTTTTATCCAAAACCACATGTTTGTTTCCTCTAATTTCTGCTTCATCTGTCCGTTTATTGTCCAAATCTCACAAACATATAGTAACGTGCTTAACGTATTTCTGTTAATTATTATATTATATTTATTTATATTATTTATACATTATTAATATTTATATTATATTTATTTATATTATATGTTATTTCTGTATATATTAATAACTACAAACTCTTCCAGTATCTATTTGATGTCAATTACATGCCTCCATGATTCACAAAAATTATTCTAGACTGCTCTTGCAGACACCGAATTGTTTATTACGAATATTACCAAAATTCTGGTTGGTAGATAGTCATTTATATATGTATGTAGTTACATTCTTTAGTCATTTATATATGTATGTAGTTACTTTCTGTATCGAGTGCATGGATAAGAGTGAAATGTGAATGTTATACTTTAATTGTATTTTATGTCTCTCGGCTTTTCAATGCTAGTTATGATTGATTATATGAGCAGAATATTTGTAGAATGTCTAGAACAGAGCAAAAGTTGTATGATAAAGGGCAGAATGTCAGATAGGTCTGTGTGCCAAATTCTTTAGCCCTTTGGAAATAAAGATCAATCAATCAGTCAATCTGTAACATTCTTTTATTTTTGTGCCAGTTAGGACATTATTATGTTACCAAGTATAAAAGAGTTTTTAACAACTTACAGGGGTTTGCTGACAGGAAAGGTGAAGCGAGGCGTAAAACCCACTGAGGGTAGGATTGGGAGGGTGGCTGATAATGAATCCAAGGCAATGCAAGCCTTCCCCTCATGGACTACATTTACTGACAAGACATTTGATATCATTGATACTGTGGAAGCAATTGCCAAGAAGCACTGTATGTGTATACTGCCATTGTTCTCATTGTTATGTTAAATTTTATTCATTTTTCTGTTTCTCATAAACTGAGCTAATATGGTGGTTTTTTTTTCTCTTTGGGGTATTGCAAAAAAAAAAAAAAAAAGCCATAATTCTGTTTCTCATGTTCAGCTCTGGGGCACTGCACTTAGTTTTTCTGTCCCTTAAGCTCTAGCACAAGACCAGGTTTTCTGTAAACTTCAAGTTCTAAATCTTTTCATGTGTGGAGCAATTTATTCACATTTTTATTTTAGAACAGATATCTTACATCTTACATCTTTCCTATGCCATTAAACATCACATAGGACTTGCATGGCAGTTTGCCAAGTTTTCCTGTTTTCAGCAAGCTTTTCAACCTCATCAAGGGATTATATGCCTACTAAACTGCCCTCTTTTAACAGTGCCCTCTTTAGAGTTTCACATGGTTGACCTCTTTTTATTCAGCCTGTTGTGTTCCACATGATAGTTTGTTTTGGGATTCTCTGACTGTTTCTTCTCATCACATGACTGACATATGTCCATCTCCTTTTTCTGGTCACCCATGACATGAGACAGTTGTTTGCTCATCTGCCTTATCTCTATGTTTTTCTTGAATTCATTCCACTTTATGCAGAATATTTTTATGTGCCATTTGTTTTCAATAGAGTGGAAAACAACTAAAGAAATAGACAACAAATTAAATTGAATAATCTTAACATGGTATGTGTGCTTATAACTTTTGAGCATCAAATGTTCTCAAAATTCCTGAAGGTCAATGCTGCCTTTGCAATTCTAATTCTAACTTCCTTTCTTGTGTCATCATCCTGGCCTATGTAGCTGCCAAGGTATGCAAATTGGTTTACTTCTTCAACAGCTGTTCCTTGAACTTATATTTTTTCTTCTTGGTTAATGGGAAGTTTCACTATTTTTGTTTTTTCTTTGTTAATTTCAAGTCATATTTTACTGGCCAGTGAAGACATCAGATATCTTTACATTTAGTTATTGGACATATTATTGTCTTTGTGACAAAGTACACATATAATTGATTGGGGGGAAAAAATTTATATTGGATACATACTAATGATTGTGAAAAACATACAGAAGATGGTGACTTGTTCCTTTCTGTTTAGCATGTGATAGTCATCAGGTGGTGGTGTTTGTGGCTTCCTGTAGGTTTTTATCATGCTTTTCTTCTGATTATAGGTGATTGGTATGTCTGGTTGTTCCATTTCAGTGCCCTCTTTAGCCAGATGGTCAGCTTTCTCATTGCCTGGTATTCCACAGTGGGAGGGAATCCATTGCAAAGTGACTCCATGTTGTAAGCCAATTTTTGACAAGGCATCCTTAAGGTCTGGTAGTTTGTTGCACTGAAGAGCCTCCAGTACTGATCTTGCATCTGTGAGAATTACTACAGGACATGTATCAATTCTGGAGTCTGATAGTTTTTCAACTGCAGCAATAATTGCCCTAACTTCTGCATCAAAGTTGTTGCAGTATTTACCAGTGGGTATGGAAATCTTGTCAGTGGTGTTGTTTGGATATTCAATATATGCTCCTGCCCCACCATTTTTTATGGCATTATGTGCAGATCCATCTGTATACACACGTATCCAGGTGTCACATGGATATTTGTCATCTAGAACACTAAGTGTGGCTGTTGATCTTACAAGACTGCTCTGCATCTCACCATTCTGCACACCTTTCACTTCAGTTTGAATAGTTATTTGTGTATAATCTGCTTCTTTCCATGGTGTATGCTCTGGTACAGATGATAATGGAGCGACTACAGTTGGAAGGTCAGGTATCAGCTTATGCATACGCTTGGCCTAATGAATGAAGCTGCTTCTTTTAAGCCATCCTAATGCCAAGTTATTGAATCTCTCCTTCAGGGGATGGCTTACAGAGCTAAGGAATTTTTCTCCCATGGTCATGACCTTTTTGTCTCTACGTTCCTTTAGCAGTTGAACACCAACTATTTTCTGCATTTCTACTATTGGTGTGGACCTCATGGCACCTGTGATAATTCGTAGTGACTGATTTTGAACCTTGTCTAGATTATGCAGCGTAGTGTTTGATGCTGTGCACCAAGATGTTGAGCCATATTCTAAATGTGGTAGAATACTTTGCTGATATACATTCTTGAGGATTCTTTCACTAGCTCCCCATGTGGTTCCACTCAATTTTCTTAATATGGCTAGTTTTCTTCTGGCTTTTGCTTCTGCACTGTTGATGTGTTGCTTCCAGGTCAGTTTTGAGTCAAGAGTCACTCCTAAGTAAGTGGGTTGGTTGTCCATCCTTAAGGGTATTTCATTTACAAAGATCTTACCTGCTTTCTGTTTAGATGAGAGGGTGAACAGGGTGGTACTTGATTTCTCTGTATTTATACTTACACACCATTTGTTTGTCCATGATGTCAAGATGTCTGCTGCTCTTTGGAGTCTCTGTGTAGCAACTGTCGCATATTCATCTGTACACCACATGACCAGATCATCTGCATACAGTGCCGCTTTGATTCCATAGGGAAGTTCCTTGACCAGGTCATTAATGAATACAAGGAATAGTGTAGGTGAAAGGACTCCTCCTTGTGGTACACCGTGTCGGAGAAGTACTTTCTGGCTTTTGTGTCCATCCATTACTACTCTAGCTCTTCTATTGTGTAAATAGGACTTTATCCAGTTGTACAGTCTTCCATTCACATTGCAGTTTCTTAGTTTCCACAACAGACCTTTTTTCCATACCTTATCAAAGGCTTTCTTCAGGTCTATCCACGCTGCTAGTACAAGGTTTTTCTCTTGGAATGCATCCTCAATCTCTTGAGAGAGATAGGTCACTTCATCTTCCGTACTGTAGTACTGCCTAAATCCTGCTTGTTGTGGAATGAGAAGGTTTTCACTTTCTAGGTACCATTTTAGCCTCAGGTCAATGATACGTTCCATCGTTTTGCATAGGCAGCTAGTGAGACTGATTGGCCTGTAGCTGGAGGCAGTATCACTGTTTTTCCCTGGTTTTAGCAGTGGTACCATGCTTGCTTCCTTCCAGATTTGAGGTAACTTACCTGTGCTCCAGCACATATTGAAAATATCCAACAGCTTTCCCATTGCTGCCATTCCCAGGTTCTTAATCATTTCATTGGACACTCCATCTGGTCCTGGTGATTTCCTTGGTTTCAGTTTACTAACTGCTAGGTCTAACTCACTGCGTGTGATTGGTGCATCCATGACCTCCACTTTTCTGACTTGTTCCTCCTCTTTCTGTGGCTCGATACGCATTGTACGCTCCTTCTCTGGATGGATATCAATGTTGCGGTCCTGTGCAAACATGCGAGCAAAGTGATCTGCTACCTGCTTACCTGTAAGAGTTTTCTCATCCTCTATTAGTGTAACCTTTGTACTTCTTCTAGTACTCTCATCATTTAACTGTTTGATTAGTTTCCACAGTTTCCTTCCATCCTTTTCAAAGTTTAGGGACTCTGTTTTCTCTCTCCAACTTTCCCATCTGGCTTGCAGCTTTGCTCTCTGAAATTTGGCCTTAGAATGTTGGTAATTATTGTGGTGTTCTTGGCATGGTCTATTTTCGGCTTGCTTTCGAGCTGCTTCCACGTCATCATGGAGTTTTCCCAGCTCACTAGACCAGTATGGTTTATAGTCCCCGCGAGCTCCTCTGGGAATGGTTTCACGAGCGGCCTGAAGGATACAAGCATTGAATTCCTTCACTATGCTGTTAATATCCTTACCTTCTATGGACAGCTGTCCCACCAGGATACCTGTACGATGTCTGTACATTGTCCAGTTTGCTTTTTTATAGTTCCATCTGGGGAGAGGGCTACTGGTGTTAAGGAGTTCATTTTCTATTGTCAGGAAGACTGGTCGATGGTCACTACCTCCAAGTTGTTTTCCAACTTCACGTGTAATGTTCCACTTCAGATCTGGAGAGTGGAATGCCAGATCTGGTGTTGATTTTGTATGCCAAGCCCTTGAGTAAAATGTTGGGGGATCCATTGGCTGGTTGATCAGGAGAAGTCCATTATCATCCTGCCAGCTCTCAACTTCCTCTCCTCTCTTGTCTATGTGGTCATAGCCCCAGCTCTGGGAATGGCTGTTAAAATCACCACAGACCATCAGTCTCTCTTTATGTGGGATTGTTCCTAAAGCAAGTGGGCGGTCATTAGGACAGTAATAGTTAAGGAGGTGGAAATCTGTATTACTACTTTTTAGATGGATCATCTGGTATTCGGCTCCTTCCATGTACACTCCCACCTGACATGCGCTGATGTTATTCTTAACAAGTGTGAGTACTCCTCCTTTTCTTCTGTCCTGTCGGTCTGATCTAAAACACTGGTAGCCTCTGATTTTAAAGGCGGCATCTTTGGTTAGGTGTGTCTCCTGTATGCAGCATATACTTACCTGCTCTGCAAAAAGTATGTTCTCTAGTTCCACCTTTTTGCTATAGCCATCTCAACAATGCTGACACCCTCAGCATTCCACTGCATTATTTTTAGTTCTTGCTTTTTGGCTGTTTTCTTCTGTTGTATTTTTTGGCCAGTAGCTCTACTCTCATGTCTCCTGACTCCACAAGACGAACTGAGAGGACCTCCAGTAGCATTGGGTGGACCCTTTCGAGGCAGGGGGCCCAGCACTGCACCTGCCTGGTTAGTCTTCACAGGGCGAGCACCATGTTTGAAAACTGCAGATAGAGACATTTCATTAGCGATAATGCGTGTTGCCTTGATTTTTGCGATGCGCCTTTTGGCTGGGTAACTCCGACTTCAGCACCTTTCTTTGCTAGGGCAGACTGTGGTCTTGCTCGGACTGCCATGAAGACAGTGTGGCTGGCCTGGCCAAAACTTTGTTTTCCAGCCTCTGGTGGCTGTACTTAAGCCCCTTCTCCATGTCAGATGGTTTGGAGACAGTTCCACAAAGACACTCTGACTTTGAGATGAGGAATCTGATGAGTGCTTCAACGATATCCATTCCCCGCCACCTATAGTCTACTGGCTCTGTTTTGTTTACATAATTCTGATAGCCATTGTTGTAAAGACCCATAGGCTTGTCACATCCTGGATTCATTGGTTTCATCCCCTGGGAACAACTGTGTTAAGAGCACACTTATCTTAACACAGTGTTTGTGAGACAGGGAACATAGATCTGTTTGCTTAAAAACTCTGACCTACCTCTGTAGCCCAGAAACTTGTAGCAATCAACACTAATTGTAATTGTAATTGTTATTTTTGCAAAATGTAATGTCAGGTTGGTGGACGGATGGGGACATGGAGATCTCTGGCGGGGATGAGGGAAGTCTGGTGTGAAACCAATGAATCTAGGACGTGACAAGCCTATGGGTCTTTACAACAATGGCTATCAGAATGATGTAAACAAAACAGAGCCAGTAGACTATAGGTGGCGGGGAATGGATATCGTTGAAGCACTCATCAGATTCCTCATCTCAAAGTCAGAGTGTCTTTGTGGAACTGTCTCAAACCATCTGACATGGAGAAGGGGTTTAAGTACAGCCACCAGAGGCTGGAAAACAAAGTTTTGGCTAGGCCAGCCACACTGTCTTCATGGCAGTCCGAGCAAGACCACAGTCTGCCCTAGCAAGGAAAGGTGCTGAAGTCGGAGTTACCCAGCCAAAAGGCGCATCGCAAAAATCAGGGTAACACGCATTATCGCTAATGAAATGTCTATATCTACAGTTTTCAAACATGGTGCTCGCCCTGTGAAGACTAACCAGGCAGGTGCAGTGCCGGGCCCCCTGCCTCGAAAGGGTCCACCCAATGCTACTGGAGGTCCTCTCAGTTCGTCTTGTGGAGTCAGGAGACATGAGAGTAGAGCTACTGGCCAAAAAATACAACAGAAGAAAACAGCCAAAAAGCAAGAACTAAAAATAATGCAGTGGAATGCTGAGGGTGTCAGCAGTGTTAGAGATGGCTATAGCAAAAAGGTTGAACTAGAGAACATACTTTTTGCAGAGCAGGTAAGTATATGCTGCATACAGGAGACACACCTAACCAAAGATGCCGCCTTTAAAATCAGAGGCTACCAGTGTTTTAGATCAGACCGACAGGACAGAAGAAAAGGAGGAGTACTCACACTTGTTAAGAATAACATCAGCGCATGTCAGGTGGGAGTGTACATGGAAGGAGCCGAATACCAGATGATCCATCTAAAAAGTAGTAATACAGATTTCCACCTCCTTAACTATTACTGTCCTAATGACCGCCCACTTGCTTTAGGAACAATCCCACACAAAGAGAGACTGATGGTCTGTGGTGATTTTAACAGTCATTCCCAGAGCTGGGGCTATGACCACATAGACAAGAGAGGAGAGGAAGTTGAGAGCTGGCAGGATGATAATGGACTTCTCCTGATCAACCAGCCAATGGATGCCCCAACATTTTACTCAAGGGCTTGGCATACAAAATCAACACCAGATCTGGCATTCCACTCTCCAGATCTGAAGTGGAACATTACACGTGAAGTTGGAAAACAACTTGGAGGTAGCGACCATCGACCAGTCTTCCTGACAATAGAAAATGAACTCCTTAACACCAGTAACCCTCTCCCCAGATGGAACTATAAAAAAGCAAACTGGACAATGTACAGACATCGTACAGGTATCCTGGTGGGACAGCTGTCCATAGAAGGTAAGGATATTAACAGCATAGTGAAGGAGTTCAATGCTTGTATCCTTCAGGCCGCTCGTGAAACCATTCCCAGAGGAGCTCGCAGGGACTATAAACCATACTGGTCTAGTGAGCTGGGAAAACTCCATGATGACGTGGAAGCAGCTCGAAAGCAAGCAGAAAATAGACCATGCCAAGAACACCACAATAATTACCAACATTCTAAGGCCAAATTTCAGAGAGCAAAGCTGCAAGCCAGACGGGAAAGTTGGAGAGAGAAAACAGAGTCCCTAAACTTTGAAAAGGATGGAAGGAAACTGTGGAAACTAATCAAACAGTTAAATGATGAGAGTACTGGAAGAAGTACAAAGATTACACTAATAGAGGATGGGAAAACTCTTACAGGTAAGCAGGTACAGATCACTTTGCTCGCATGTTTGCACAGGACTGCAACATTGATATCCATCCAGAGAAGGAGCGTACAGTGCGCATCGAGCCACAGAAAGAGGAGGAACAAGTCAGAAAAGTGGAGGTCATGGATGCACCAATCACACGCAGTGAGTTAGACCTAGCAGTTAGTAAACTGAAACCAAGGAAATCACCAGGACCAGATGGAGTGTCCAATGAAATGATCAAGAACCTGGGAATGGCAGCAATGGGAAAGCTGTTGGATATTTTCAATATGTGCTGGAGCACAGGTAAGTTACCTCAAATCTGGAAGGAAGCAAGCATGGTACCACTGCTAAAACCAGGGAAAAACAGTGATACTGCCTCCAGCTACAGGCCAATCAGTCTCACTAGCTGCCTATGCAAAACGATGGAACGCATCATTGACCTGAGGCTAAAATGGTACCTAGAAAGTGAAAACCTTCTCGTTCCACAACAAGCAGGATTTAGGCAGTACTACAGTACGGAAGATGAAGTGACCTATCTCTCTCAAGAGATTGAGGATGCATTCCAAGAGAAAAACCTTGTACTAGCAGCGTGGATAGACCTGAAGAAAGCCTTTGATAAAGTATGGAAAAAAGGTCTGTTGTGGAAACTAAGAAACTGCAATGTGAATGGAAGACTGTACAACTGGATAAAGTCCTATTTACACAATAGAAGAGCTAGAGTAGTAATGGATGGACACAAAAGCCAGAAAGTACTTCTGCGACACGGTGTACCACAAGGAGGAGTCCTTTCGCCTACACTATTCCTTGTATTCATTAATGACCTGGTCAAGGAACTTCCCTATGGATTCAAAGCAGCACTGTATGCAGATGATCTGGTCATGTGGTGTACAGATGAATATGCGACAGTTGCTACACAGAGACTCCAAAGAGCAGCAGACATCTTGACATCATGGACAAACAAATGGTGTGTAAGTATCAACACAGAGAAATCAAGTACCACTCTGTTCACCCTCTCATCTAAACAGAAAGCAGGTAAGATCTTTGTAAATGAAATACCCTTAAGGATGGACAACCAACCCACTTACTTAGGAGTGACTCTTGACTCAAAACTGACTTGGAAGCAACACATCAACAGTGCAGAAGCAAAAGCCAGAAGAAAACTAGCCATATTAAGAAAATTGAGTGGGACTACATGGGGAGCTAGTGAAAGAATCCTCAAGAACGTATATCAGCAAAGTATTCTACCACATTTAGAATATGGCTCAACATCTTGGTGCACAGCATCAAACACTATGCTGCATAATCTAGACAAGGTTCAAAATCAGTCACTACGGATTATCACAGGTGCCATGAGGTCCACACCAATAGTAGAAATGCAGAAAATAGTTGGTGTTCAACCGCTAAAGGAACGTAGAGACACAAAGGTTATGACCATGGGAGAAAAATTCCTTAGCTCTGTAAGCCATCCCCTGAAGGAGAGATTCAATAACTTGGCATTAGGACGGCTTAAAAGAAGCAGCTTCATTCATCAGGCCAAGCGTATGCGTAAGCTGATACCTGACCTTCCAACTGTAGTCACTCCATTATCATCTGTACCAGAGCATACACCATGGAAAGAAGCAGATTATACACAAATAACTATTCAGACTGAAGTGAAAGGTGTGCAGAATGGTGAGATGCAGAGCAGTCTTGTAAGATCAGTAGCCACACTTAGTGTTCTAGATGACAAATATCCATGTGACACCTGGATACGTGTGTATACAGATGGATCTGCACATAATGCCATAAAAAATGGTGGGGCAGGAGCATATATTGAATATCCAAACAACACCATTGACAAGATTTCCATACCCACTGGTAAATACTGCAACAACTTTGATGCAGAAGTTAGGGCAATTATTGCTGCAGTTGAAAAACTATCAGACTCCAGAATTGATACATGTCCTGTAGTAATTCTCACAGATGCAAGATCAGTACTGGAGGCTCTTCAGTGCAACAAACTACCAGACCTTAAGGATGCCTTGTCAAAAATTGGCTTACAACATGGAGTCACTTTGCAGTGGATTCCCTCCCACTGTGGGATACCAGGCAATGAGAAAGCTGACCATCTGGCCAAAGAGGGCACTGAAATGGAGCAACCAGACATACCAGTCACCTATAATCAGAAGAAAAGCATGATAAAAACCTACAGGAAGCCACAAACACCACCACATGATGACTGTCACATGCTAAACAGAAAGGAACAAGTCACCATCTTCGTCTCCGAACAGGACACAGCCGACTCCGAAGTCATATGTATACAAAGTTTAAGGTTGGTACTACTAATCTATGTACATGTGCCCAGGTGCCCCAAACCGTGGAACATATCCTCCAGAACTGCATCAACTACAAGACACTGAGAAATAATTACTGGCCCAGTGAAACCACTAAAGAAGATAAGCTCTACGGTTCCATACATGAGTTAGAAAAAACAGTGAAATTTATCCAAGAGACAGGACTGCAGATATAGACAGACAGTGCGAACGAAGAAGAAGAAGAAGAAGATTGGTTTCACACCAGACTTCCATCATCCCCACCAGAGATCTCCATGTCCCCATCCGTCCACCAACCTGACATTACATTTTACAAAAATAACAATTACAATTAGTGTTGATTGCTACAAGTTTCTGGGCTACAGAAGTAGGTCAGAGTTTTTAAGCAAACAGATCTATGTTCCCTGTCTCACAAACACTATGTTAAGATAAGTGTGCTCTTAACACAGTTGTTCCCAGGGGGAAGGGAAAGTATCAAATAATAAGTGACGAGATGAAAAGAAGGAGGATACACATTTTGGGAATCTGCAAACATCAATGGAAAGAATCAGGACACTTCAAGAATGAGAATGATAATATCTTTATATACTCTGGTGGAAAATTAGGAGGAAAGAATGCTTTTTACTTGGACAAATCAACATCAAAAGCATTACTAGGTTACAATCCACTAAGTGATAGAATCCTCACAATCAGACTTAAAGGCACTCCTAGAAATGTAACAATCATCCAGATATATGCACCTACATCAGCAGCAGAAGAAGAGGAAGTAGAAGACTTTTATAACACACTGCAAACGACGATAGACCAGGTGCGGAAAAATGATACTGTATTAATAATAGGGGATTTTAATGCAAAGATTGGTACAGAAAGAATAGAAGATGAAGGACATGTTGTAGGTAAATTAGTATAGGACATAGAAATGAGGCAGGTAACAATCTAATGGCATTTTGCATGGAAAATGAGCTAATGATTGCTAAAACACTTTTTAAACAACATCCAAGAAGACTTTACACATGGACATCACCTGATGCAAAAACCAAGAATCATTTGATTTTAGTACAAATAAGTGGAGATCAAGTACAATGTCAGCAAAAACTTTACCAGGTGCTGATTGTGACACGGACCATGAGTTATTAATAGCAGACATGAAGATAAAGATAAAAAAGACAGTTACAGGATCAAGACCACTCCGCTTTGATCTGACAAAAATACCAGAACAATACAGTATACAAGTGAAGAACCATTTTGAAATCCTGATGGCTGTACAGTGGGAGATGACACCAGATGATTTGGCTACACAGGCCAGAGATATCTTAATAACTAAAGCTAAAGATGTGGTTCCAGTAAAGAAAACACAAAAGAATGGGTGGATTACAGCAGAGACACTAGAACTGATAAAACAACGTAGAGAAAGGAAGATGCAATGGAAAGTGACAAACACCAACAAAGAGGTATATAAATCTTAAACAAGTACGAAGAAACATAAGAAAAGACAAAAAATAATACATACAAGATTGTTGTGAAAGAATAGAAGGACATTAGAAGTGTAGAAGAGATAGTGAAATGTTTAAAGAAATGAAGACATTGATGAGAAATGTCACACCAAAGCTAAATGTAATTTGTGACGAGATGGGGAATACCTTGACAGAGACAAAGGAAATTCTAGAAAAATGGAAGGAATATTGCAGAGGAATGTATGAAACTCAATGCAAAAGTAGGTGAAGGAAATGAAGATAGAAGAAGAATCATGGGAAGAGAAGGAATCGGAGAAATAAATGAAAATGGAGAAAGACTGTGCAGTTTCTGTGAAGAAAACATGATGACCATCGGAGGGATAATTTTCCAACACAAAAACATCCATAACGTGACTTGGAGGTCACCAGATAAAACCACAGAAAACCAAATCGATCACATACTAATAAACAACAAGTGAAAACGGTCACTACAAGATGTGCGAGCAAGGAAAGGAGCAGATGTAGGAAGTGATCACAACCTTCTGGTAGCAAAAATAAAACTAAAATTAAGGAAAGCCAAAATCAGAGAACACAGAAAGATACATTTTGATACAAGAAAACTGATAGACCAGCAAACAAGAAATGAATTCTCAGTAGTACTTAAGAACCGCTTCAGTGTCCTACAAGACGAAGCAGAAATGTCCATATTAGAGTTCAATAAAACACTACAGGAAACAGCAAAAGAGGTGCTGGGATATCGGAAAAGGAGAAAAGAGGAATGGATAAGCAAGACCACATAGGAAAAGATAGAGCAAAGAAAAGAAATCAAGAAAAAATTACTGAACACCAAATCACAGCGGCTTAAAGAATGAGTTTTAAGTAATTATGCACAAAAAGACAAAGAAGTGAAGGAATCATGCCGTCAAGATAAACGTCAATATTATGACAACTTAGCAGAAACAGCAGAGAAAGCAGCATATACAAATGACATGAAAACCATATATAAAATCACAAAGCAGATGACAGGTAACTTCAACACAAGATGTGAAAGTGCAGTAAGAACACAAAATGGACAACTGGTCAGTGGAGAAAGAGAAAAAAATTGAAAGATGGAGGGAACACTTTAACACCCTACTAAACAGAACACAAGCAGCACAAACAATAGACATACCTGAAGCAAAAACGGAACTAAACATCAATACAGGACCAATAACAATAAATGAAGTAAAGGAGGCGATAAAGAAGCTAAAATCAGACAGGGCACCAGGTGAAGATGAAGTGACTGCTGAGATGTTGAAAGCAGAAGAAATAGAAAAACCAAAACAACTTTGCCGGATATTACAACAAATTTGGGATCTAGAAAAAGCCCCAGAGGAGCAGAAAACTGGGCTTATAGTAAAACTACCAAAGAAGGGTGACCTCAGAGATTGCGGGAACTGGAGAGGCATTACCCTACTGCCACTCACCAGTAAAGTATTTTGCAGAATAATCATCAACAGAACTGTACCAACACTTGAGGAAAAACTTCGGAAAGAGCAGGCAGGATTTAGGAAAGGAAGATCATGCATAGACCACATATTTGTACTTAGACAAATATTAGAACAGGCAAATGAGTGGCATAGCACAACATATGCATTATTCGTAGATTTTGAGAAAGCCTTTGACAGTGTCAACAGAGATGCACTGTGGAAAATCCTAAGATGGCATGGCCTCCCCCATAAAATAGTTAATGTAATCAAAGCCCTATATGAGGGTTTTCAGTGCAAAGTTATCTGTGGAGAACATACCTCCAGCAGCTTTAGGGTACAAACAGGAGTGAAACAGGGATGTGTACTATCACCAACATTATTTATCTTGGCAGTAGACTGGTTAATGAAGGAGGCAACATCAGACAAACGCAGAGGATTACAATGGACCCTTGACACAGTGCTGGAGGACCTTGACTTTGCGGACGACATTTGTCTATTATCAAGCAGTCACAAAGATATGCAAGATAAAATAAACAAGCTAACTCAGAATGCAAACAACATAGGACTAAAGATCAACGTAGGAAAGACAATGAAACAAAATGTGAACAACAGAAATGTACTCAGAGTAGATAACAAGTTAGTGGAGGAGGTCAACGAATTTGTATACCTTGGCAGCAGAGTAGTAGAAAATGGAGACAGCACAGAGGACATCAACAGCAGACTCACTAGAGCAAACCAGGCTTTTGCAATGCTGCAGACTATATGGAAATCAAAAAAACTGAGCATAAATATGAAAATCAGGATATTTAAGAGTAATGTTCTAAGTGTACTACTCTATGGAAGTGAATGCTGGAAAATCACCAAAACCATAGAAAACAAGTTGAATTCTTTCCAGATTAAATGTTTATGAAGAATTAGAAAATATTTTGGCCAAACACCATAAGAAATAACATCTTATTAGCAGAAATGCGGATGAAACCACTGACAACAATTATTGAGGAAAGACGCTTGCGATGGTTGGGACATGTGCTCAGAATGACTGACAACTCACTACCAAAAATAGCACTAAGATGGACACCACAGGGGAACAGAAGTAAAGGTAGACCAAAAGAGACATGGAGAAGAACAACAGAAAGGATGTTGAGCAATAGAGGGCTCACCTGGGCAAGAGCAGAAAAAAAGGCGAAGGACAGGCATTTGTGGAAAACCCTTGCAGAAGCCCCATGTGCCCTGGGCACTTAAGGTTCAGAGAGAGAGAGAGAGAGAGAGAGAGATGTATGAAACAATTGAATGTGGAAGCAGAAATCAACAGTGTGAATTATTATTGGAGGAGAAGGAACCCGAACCGACAATTGAAGTTTTATGGGCAATAAAGAATCTGAAAAATGCTAAATCACCAGGATGTGATGAGATAACAGCTGAGTTTAATAAAGCAGGAGGAAAAGAATGTGCAACAATCTATCATGCACTATGTAAAAAGATATGGCGTTCAAGTATTTGGTCAAAAGAATAGAAAAGAACCGTATTCATACCACTGCCAAAAAAGGGTAACCTGAAATTATGCACAAACTACAGAACTGTTGCCCTGATTAGTCATGACAGTAAAATTCTGTTAAAAATCCTAATGGATAGACTTTTTAAGAAAATAGAATAAGAATCATTATGGTCCAAGCTGGTTTCAGGCAAGGAAGAGGATCAAGAGACCATATATGCAGTATAAGATTAATAATGGAGAAATGCAGAGAGTTTAATGTGAATCTATATTCATCCTTTATAGACTACTCAAAGGCATTTGATTGTGTACAACACCAGAAACTTTGGGAAATAATGGAAAAAATGGGATTTCCAAAACATTTGATACAATTAATATCATTGACGTATCTAGACCAACAGGCAGCAGTAAGAATAAATGGTGAAACAACAACTTGAATTGAAATAAAACAAGGGGTCCATCAGGGGTGCATATTGTCACCATACTTATTTAACTTGTATACTGAAAATATAATGAGGAATGTTAGAGAAGATGTAGACAAAGAATATTACGATGCCATAAACAATTTTAGGTTATGAAATACCAGAGATTAGAAGTGCTGATGACACAGTATTACTGTCCACAACACAAAAGGGAATGGAAAATCTAATTGTGTCAGTCTGTAAGAACAGCGAAGAGCAAAACCTCAATCTTAATGCAAAGAAAACTAAATTTATGACAACTGACAAAACAAACAAGGCAGCTGAAATATGTATCAATAAGAAAAAATTGGAAGAAGTGGAGAGTTTTTAATATCTTGTATCACTACTAACTAATAATGGAGATACAATGAGGGAAATTAAAAGGAGGACATCTATTGCTCTTCAGAAAGTAAAACAACTAAAGAATCTGTGGAGAAGAACAGACAGAACTATAAAAATAAGATTTTTAAGGGCATGCATCTTTCCCATTGCAACATATGCCTGTGAGACCTGGACACTTAACAAAACAGCTGAGAAACACATAAATGCCTTTGAATGTAAATGCTACAGAAGAGTTCTTCAAATATCATGGACACAAAAAAGAACAAATATATCCATACTACAAGAGCTTAATATTGAAGAAGGCTGGCTAGTAAAGAGGATTAAAGAGAGAAAACTTAAATATTTTGGACACATTAAACGTCATGACAATCTAGAGAAGACAGTCTTGGAAGGGTACATAATGGGAAAAAGAAAGAGAGGAAGACCAAGGAAAAGATGGCTGCAAGACATCGTTGATGATCTGCAAATGGGATGCATCAGCATCAGGGCATCTTGCTCACAACCGAGAGGCCTATAGGAGTGGTGTTAGGGAGGCAAAGTTCCACAAGATACATGCAAATGAATGAATGAATGAATGAAGGGAGATGCTTGAAATATACATCCTTGTTTCACGCCTGTTTCAATCTGAAACCATTCGCTCATTCCTTCTTTGTATATTTGTATATTGTGTATAATATAAATTGCTAAATGCCTGGGATATTATCATCATTACCACCATCATCATGTGCCATGCACGATATCCAATGATCTTGATTTCTGTTGTGTTTCATCTCCTCAGCTGTAACTTTCTATATTGTCTTTATTTCTGTTATCTTCTCTCTCAGACTTCCTCTCTTTGTTTTCCCTTTTTCTTTTGTTCATCAGTCCTCCTTTCTTATGACTTAATTTATTGTTTAAGTCATTTTCTTAACAGACATTTTTCCAGACATTCCTCATTATTTTTTTTTGGGTCAAATTTTTCTGAAAATTCTTGTAAAATAAATACAAATATCAAATTTCCAGCTCGGAGCATCCCACAGGTTGCCATAAGGTGGCTACTTCATAGAGATGTTGTGTCATCTGTCATCATAGGGGCCAGAACTCTTGCTCAGCTTGATGACAATATGGGAGTTAATGGCTGGAGCCTCACCAAAGAAGAGGTTTGACAGTCTGCATATTAAATTTCTTATTCTTGTCTAACTTGAGTTTGTATGTTGTCTTCATTTATTCCTTGTGTAATAGTCGAATGTTGTCTAATCTGTGCTTGTATGATAGATGAATGTTGTCTAATCTGTGTTTGTATGATAGATGAATGTTGTCTAATCTGTGTTTGTATGAGAGATGAAAGTTGTCTAATCTAAGCTTGTATGATAGACGGCTGTTGTCTAATCTATGTTTGTATGATAGATGAATTTTGTCTAATCTGTGTTTGTATGATAGATGAATGTTGTCTAATCTGTGTGTGTATGATAGATGAATGTTGTCTAATCTGTGTTTGTATGATAGATGGATGTTGTCTAATCTGTGTATGTATGATAGATGGATGTTATCTAATCTGTGTTTGTATGAGAGATGAAAGTTGTCTAATCTAAGCTTGTATGATAGACGAATGTTGTCTAATCTGTGTTTGTATGATAGATGTATGTTGTCTAATCTGTGTTTGTATGATAGATGGATGTTGTCTAATCTGTGTTTGTATGATAGATGAATGTTGTCTAATCTGTGTTTGTATGATAGATGAATGTTGTCTAATCTGTGTTTGTATGATAGATGAATGTTGTCTAATCTGTGTGTGTATGATAGATGGATGTTGTCTAATCTGTGTTTGTATGATAGATGGATGTTGTCTAATCTGTGTATGTATGATAGATGGATGTTATCTAATCTGTGTTTGTATGAGAGATGAAAGTTGTCTAATCTAAGCTTGTATGATAGACGAATGTTGTCTAATCTGTGTTTGTATGATAGATGAATGTTGTCTAATCTGTGTTTGTATGACAGATGTATGTTGTCTAATCTGTGTTTGTATGATAGATGGATGTTGTCTAATCTAAGCTTGTATGATAGATGGATGTTGTCTAATCTGTGTTTGTATGATAGATGAATGTTGTCTAATTTGTTTTTATTTGATAACTGGATGTTGTCTTTGTAGTGAATGGTTTGGTAGTTAAATGTTGCTTTCTTGTGTTTGTGTGTTAATTGAGTGTTAAAATGGTAACTTCAGCTATATTTTAGTAGCAATACTAAATTTAGTTATGTTTAGTAACAGCCTTAAGTTACCAAAGTTTTGAGAATCCAGATAGGCAGATGAACTAACTGTTGTTTTCATTTGTTAAATTTGTAGCTCCAGAAGCTTGATAGTGTTTCGGATGTAACGCTGCCTTACCCCTACGACATGATATTCAAATTTAATGGCGACCGTGTGAACACACAGAGCAATGATTTTTACATCAAATCTGTACCATAATGACAACATGCTGGAGTTTTGATGGAAAGTAGTTTCTGCTGGTCCTACTTCTGTTTTTAATAGTTTTAACATTTTGTTATTATAGCTTTACTGTGCTAGGTTTGTGAGTATTGTATCTTTTGTTAAATATATATACTTATACCCAAGAGCTATTTGTGTCTGCTAGGAGAGTAGTTGGAAAACTTGATGATTAGTATTTAAAGAATAATAACAAATGACAAATTTACAGTAATCTTTAAGAAAATGCTTCAGAAGTGAACTGTACAGTTCATCTTTAAAAAAGAAAAAAATAGATTGCTTTGTTGCAGTCCATTCTAAATGTTGTTACAGCTTATATGAACCAATGTTTTCTTAACTTTATAGTTCAATATCTTCCTACTTCAAGATATTTAGGGCATAATGGATGTCTTCTTACATGAAAGCTTTCATTATATTCTGCATATGATTACAAATTTGTATAACATGCTATAAGCTTTGCTTAAACCATGGATTATATGTGGTGTTTTATCATTTTATATGGGTTATAAATTTGAAGTTAGATGTGTGATAAATGTACAGTTGCTGAAAGGGCTTTTATTTCTAATTACAACCTGCTGTCGTCAGTGTTGTTCTCCAATGCTGCAGATTTCTACACTGGGTTCTTGTTATAGTTATCTATTTTTAATAAATATCATTTTCTGAGTAAATTCTTCATTCCATTTCTGAGCTTCCTGGAACAAGGATTCTTGTGTTCTTTGCTGCCAAAGTCATAGAGATCTTGAGGCTCTACCACTGTTTTCTGCTGGTTCCCTTAGGAACCTGTGGTGAACCACAGGAAGCAAACATTCTCAGCATTAAGGAACAGTATCAAACTTTGCTTCATGGGGCAGGTCTAAAGGAAAGCATCAATCTGTTACAAAATATCACAAAAAAACGTATTACATTATGCACTGACAAACACACCACATCATTTCACTTGTATAATCCATGTACAAGCTGTGGAGAGGGACAGCCCGAACCACAGAATTAGATTTTTAAGGGCATGCATCTTTCCCATTGCAAAATATGCCTGTGTGACCTGGACATTTAACACAAAAGCTGAGAAATGCATCAGTGCCTTTGAATATAAATGCTATAGAGCAGTCCTTCAAATATCATGGACACATAAAAAACAAATATGTCAATACTACAAGAATTTAATATCGAAGAAAGTTGGTTAGTAAAGAAAATTAAACAGAGAAAACTTAAGTATCTCGGACATATTAAACATCATGAGAGTTTGGATAAGAGAGTCTTGAGAGAAAGACAATGGCAAAGATGGCGTCAAGACATTGTTGATGAATTGCAAATGGATGCATCAGCAGCAGGGCATCTGGCTTACAACTGAGAGACCTTGAAAGAACTATTAGGGAGGCAAAGTTCTGCAAGGGACATCTGAATGAATGAATGAATGAATGAATGAATGAATGAATGAATGAATGAATGAATGAATGAATTATCTCTCTTGTATAATCCATGTATAATCTCTTTTGAACAATGATTCATAAATATAGCTTCTTTATGTGCTCTGTATGATCAATAAACTGAAATTTTTCATTATTGTTTTGTTTTCAGAATTTTTTTTTGTTTCTGTGACAATGTGCTGTTGTTTGCAAGTGGGTGGACTTAACTTGTTTTCTCTCATGTTTGGTAAAACTGCACACAGACATTTTGTCAATCATTCTTAATATTTTTTTTATTTTAGTGTTAGCACATGCTCTCTGTCATCATATCATCCTTCTGTCAGTCTTTAATATCAACAATTATCATCTTCCCAAACTTCATCTCATTATCTGAAGTCTGAGTTACTTGCTGCTCCATGTCTGTACTAGCATTTGACTTCAAATAAAAGGTTTATGTAACTTTTGTCATCCACTGTAAGACTATCTATTCCACCTCTTTCTGGTGGCCCATGTATCAGGCTGTTGTGCTCTGATGACTGGGAAGGCTTCACTGAGAACTTCATGGTTTGTTTCAACATGTGTCCCACCAGAGACACAGAATAGATTGAAGAACTTCATTCTATTACACTCTACACATCAAGCAGGAGATCTGACTTTTTTATGTCTCCCTGGCAACCTGTTTCTTGTCCTCTTCTTTCAATGTGCACAGGGAACAACCTTACACAGGGAACAACCATACATAGGGAATAACCTTACACAGGGAACAACCTTACACAGGGAACAACCTTACATAGGGAACAACCTTACACAGGGAACAACCTTACAGAGGGAACAACCAGACACAGGGAACAACCTTACACAAGGAACAACCTTACAAAGGGAACAACCTTACACAGGAAACAACCAGACACAGGGAACAACATTACACAGGGAACAACCTTTCCTTCTGTCTATAAACAGCAAACAGGCTGTTTAATTTTCTCTTGTCTCACTGCACACAGCAATCAGCCTGTTTGATTTTAAGTCTCACTACACACAGCAAACAGCCCGCTTAATGTTCTTTTGTCTCATTGTACGCAGAAATAACCTTTTGATTTTCTTATGCCCTGTAAATAGTAAACAGCCTGTTTAATTTTTCTCCTGTCTCACCCTACACAGCAAACAGCCTTTTTACTTTTCTCTTGTCTCACCCTACACAGCAAACAGCCTTTTTAATTTTCTCTTGTCTCACCCTACACAGCAAACAGCCTGTTTAATTTTCTCTTGTCTCACCCTACACAATAAACAGCCCATTTAATTTTCTCCTGTCTCATTGTACACAGAAAACAGCCTGTTTAATTTTCTCTTGTCTCACCCTACACAGCAAACAGCCTTTTTACTTTTCTCTTGACTCACCCTACACAGCAAACAGCCTGTTTAATTTTTCTCTTGTCTCACCCTACACAGCAAACAGCCTGTTTAATTTTCTCTTGGTCACCCTACACATCAAACAGCCTTTTTAATTTTCTCTTGTCTCACCCTACACAGCAAACAGCCTGTTTAATTTTTTCCTATGTCACTGAACATCACAAACAGTCAACTAAGAACAGCAGAAACTGTCAACAAAAAATATTTATTCATCAAAACAACATTGGAAGAAAATCAAATACAACTTAGAAAAATAGATTTGATCAATGGAACAATTCTTCATTTGTGAAAATTTAAACAAAGTAAATCATTTTATACACTGAAAGATCAAAACAAAAAACTGTCAATGAAAGAATGTTATTTGTAAATCAACATATTGCCATACACAAAACAAGAGTATAAACAGTTAACATTCCATGATCCAAACTCTGACCTCAGTGCTGGTATATGTGATGTTTACATATGTTCAAAATATGTTTGGAATTATGGGAAAAAATCTTTCCCATTTTGAATATATGTAATCACATACACTGTATGGCAGTGAGAAGTATGACCGAAATATTCAACAAACATATGGAGACAAACTTTTCAGGTCAATGTATCATGAAGAAAATGAAGAGTAGAAACATTGGGTATGTGGCTGGATTTCAAAACAACAGATGTTCTTGACAGAAGAGGGGCCAGAAAAACTTGACAAATGTCAAAACAAAGCTGATAGTTTACTGTGTGTCACAAAGTATCCATGGTATTTTTTTTCCTTCTTTTTTCCTTGTTCTCAGTTTCAACTTGGCCAGTTTTCTGCAAAACTAACTCTTTCATTGTACAAACTGAACATGTTATACTGAACATCATTGTATGAGATGATCAAAACAACCTTGCCCTTCTATCTGAATAAATCAAGGAAGGCATGTTTGGTCAAAGTTTCATCAGTGTTACATTCTGAGTCATCTCAGTGTGCCAGGTAAGATACAGAAATGTGTGCTTCAACAAAGTCCTAGAAATGTAAAATAAAAAAAAAACAGTCCAGGAAGTAAATTAAGCGCTTTCCTGATGGTTATTTGAAAATAAAATGGCTTGATTTTATACTCAGTCATTAACTTTTTTTTTTGTTTTCCCTGTATGCAAGATGTGACAGCTGTGACCCAAAGATCCATATCTTATGTATGGACAGCTGTGACATAACGATCCATATCTTATGTATGGACAACTGTGACATAAAGATCCATATCTTATGTATGGACAGCTGTGACCCAAAGATCCATATCTTATGTATGGACAGCTGTGACATAACGATCCATATCTTATGTATGGACAACTGTGACATAAAGATCCATATCTTATAGATGGACAGTTATGATTCAAAGATCCATACCTTATGGGACAGCTGTGACCCAAAGATCTATACCTCTGGGACAGCTGTGACTCAAAGATCCATATCTTATGGGGCAGCTGTGTAAGAATTTTATCCTTCATCCACTGACAAAAATAGAACTATCCTTAACTTACAACAAGAGGTTCTTAAAAAATGTTGCCACATAGTTCCATTAGAAAAGGAGAAACAATCACAAAACTCTTCTGGTCATCATCAGCCCTTCAAACTCTCGATGCTCTGCAAGAAAAAGATCCTGTGCTGAGTCATGATTCACGCAAAAATATTATTCTTTAGAAAAGAAATTGCATTAAAAAATTATCACAGAAATCTAACAGCAAAATCAGACAAGCAGGCTTACTTATCAGACAAGTAGGTGTATTCAAGTCATGATGGTACATCTCATCAGACACACAAGTGCACTCAAGTCATAATAAATGAATAATTAGTGTATAAGCATACATCTTACATCATACATCCTTCCCATGCCGTTAGACATCACATAGGGCTCACATAGTTGTTTTCCAAGTTTTCATGTTTTGGCATGTCTTTCAGCTTCATCAAGGGATGTTATACCCACTAAACTGGCTTCTCTTAACAATGTTAACAATGTCCTCTTTAGAGTTTCACGTGGTCGACCTCTTTTTCTTCCACTTGATAGCTTGTTTTGGGATTCTCTAACTGTTTCTTCTTATCACATGGCCTACATATGTCCATCTTCTTTTTCTGATCACCCATGTGATAGGTTGTTGTTTGCTCAACTGTCTTATCTCTGTGTCACTCTTAAATTCATTCCACTTTATATCAAGTATTTTCCTGAGGCATTTGTTTTCAAAGAGTCTAAGCTCTTTTCTATTTCTTTAGTTGATTTCCAGCTTTTTCATGCATAAATAAATGTGGATATCACATTTGAATTGAATAATCTTAACTTGGTTTTTGTGCTTGTAACTTTTGAATTCCACATGTTCTCACGATTTTGGAAGGACATGCTGCTTTTGCAATACTAATTCTAACTTCCTTCCTGATGTCACCATCCTGGTCTATGTAGCTGCCAAGCAAATTAGTTTACTTCATCAACAGCTGTTCCTTCTACATAAATTTCTCCTTGATTAATGAGAAATTTCATAATTTTTGTTTTGTCTTTGTTAATTTCAAGACCAATTTTGCTAGCCAAGGAAGACAGGAAATCTGTTTTTTCCTGCATCAGTTTCACATTGTCACTGATAAGAGTTATGTCATCAGCAAAATCTTCTATTTGGTTCCCATGTACCCAATCAATCCCTGTTTTACCTGTACAGCATCTTTTCATTATAAAGTCTAAAGCAACTCCAAAAATGCAAGGGAGATAATATACATCCTTGTTTCATGCCTGTTTCAATCTGAAACCATTCACTCATTCCTTCTTCTGTCTTGACTGCACAAACATATCCGTTGTAGAGATCTCTAATGATGTTGACAATTTTAGATGGCATTCCATATAGTCTTAAAATTCTCCACAATGAATCTCTGCTGGGTCTCTCTGATAGTTGTCCATGATAGGACATGTAATTTCTCGCTCCTGATTTTTCAATTATTTTGCATGCTATTTCAAATACGTGGACACTGATACGTATATTTTTGGATTTATGAAGAATTTATCTTTTCATTGAATTATGAAAATTCTTCAAAATATGTGAATTTATGGAGTTATTTCATGAAACTGTGGTAAGATATTCGTTCTATGCTACAGTTGACACTGTTGTTCTGCAAGGTTCTATTCTAGGCCCGTTGCTCTTTGCTATCTATATCAATGATCCTCCACTTCATCTTAAACACTCTTCTTGTGACCTTTTTGACAATGATTACACAGTCTACACCAGTGACTATGATTGTATTAATCTAGATTCAACTCTTCAGTTTGAGTTATACAATTTAATTAGATGGAGAAAAAACAATGGCATGATTATAAACACCCATAAAACAAAATCAATGCTCATAACAACAAGACAGAAACGCAACAAAAACAACACTTCGGCTCAGCACATAAACATCACAGATAGAAAACATTAGTGAGTGCAAAACACTAGATCTTATTATTGACCAACATCTGACCCTCTCATGTGCAAGGTCTAACAAAACTCATCACACAAAAAGTGTACCAGTTAGCCAAAATTAAGCACTTCATCGATCAAGACACAAGGAAGACATACTACATATCGCATATACAAACACATTTAGACTATTGCTCAACAGTCTGGGATGGTTGCTCAGTGTCAAATACAAAGAGGCTTTGCTCACTCCAAAAGCGAGCAGTAAAGCTTATTAGTGATGAAGATCAAGCATAAACAACTAACCAGCACAAACGTATCAAAATACTGCATCTTAAGAACAGGTTCCTCTTCACAAAGCCAAGTTAGTACATCAAAGTCTTTCACTGCATGCCCCGCCTTATCTATGGAACTTGTTTAAATTTAGCCCAAAGTGCAGCCAGCACTGAACAACATATGTCTTCCAAAACCTAGAGTTGATCTTTACAAGAAAAGCTTTAGTTACTATGCTGCTCATCTTTGTAATACCCTCCCACCCTGTATAAGAAATATAAATTATACTCCTTCCTATAACTAAAAACTTTCACAATATCTATTTGATGTCGACTACATGCCTCCATGAATCATAAAACTTAAAAGTTATCTTAAACTGCTCTTACAGACACTGAATATAGTTAATTGTTTATTCTGAATAGTCCTGAAATTTTTGTTTAGTAGATAGTCATTTATATATGTATGTAGTTACTTCTGTACTAAGTGAATGGATAAGAGCGAAACGTAAATGTTATATTTTATTTTATGTCTCTCAGCTTCAATGTTAATTATGTTTGTTACATGAACAGCATATTTGTAGAATGTCTGGAATAGAGTGAAAGATGTATGATAAAGGGTAGAATGTTAGATGGGCCTGCATGACCAATTCTTAACCCTTTTGAAATAAAGATCAATCAATCAATCAATCAATCTGTCTGTGCTATCAAATGCCTTTTAGAGTCCATAAAGTTCAGGATTAATGGTTTTTTCTTTTCAATATGTTCTTCAAGTATTATTCTCAGAGTAAAGATCTGCTCGAGACACCTTCTCACATTTCAAAATCCTACCTTTTCTTCTCTCATTGCAGTATCCACTACATCCTTAATTCTATTCAGAATCACTTTACAAAACACCTTTGACACAAATGATAGTAAAGTTACACCCCTCCAGTTATTGCAGTCACTGAGGTTGCCTTTTTTAGGTATTTTAACAATGATTCCTTGTTTCCATTTGGAAGGGACCTTTTCTTCTTTCCAGATTTTATTAAACATTCTCTGTAGTTGGCTCAAGTTGTCACTGTTAATAGCTTTTAACATTTCAACTGTTATTTCATCTTCACCTGCAGCTTTGTTGTTAGTCATTAGATTCACTACTGTTTCAATTTCATTAAGTGTAACTTCATCTAGGTTCACACTTAGTTGTGGAACTGGTAAGTCAGTTTCAAGATTTATTAATTCATTTGGGTGTGGTCAATTAAGTATTTCTTAGAAGTATTCAGCCCATCTTTGCTTTCGGTCTTTACTTGATGTTAATAGGTTGCCTGTTTTGCTAAAGACCTGTCTTTCTCTGGAGATAATAGCACCTGTTAGCTTCTTCTATATGTTACACAGAGTTTTGCTGTCTCCTGTTTTTGCTGCATTTTCTGCTTCTTTTGCCATATTGTCCATTTATTCTCTTTTGTCTCTTCTAGCTGAACTTTTTACTTTATTGTCTAGTTCTTTTTCTGTTGCTTTTACCAAAACTTTTCCAAGTTCTGTCTTTACATTCAACATGGCTAATTTAGCTGCTCGTCTTTTATGTATGTATTTCCATGTGTTTATCTGATATCCATGCTTTTCTACTTGTTTATTGCAGTCCTGCGCTTGCTTTCGCTGCCGTGATTATGGCTGTTCTGTATGAATTCCATAATTCATCTATATCTGTCTTGTTTACTTCGACGAATGCTGTGAAATGATTGGTAAATTCCAGAATGAAATTACTGTTGGTATTTTCCTCTTGTAGACTATGACTGTTTTTAACTTTCTGAGCACTGCTTTCTCGTGTTGGATTTTCAGTTTAAGTCTTATCCTTCCTATACACAGGTTG
Organism: Achatina immaculata; assembly: GCA_009760885.1. NCBI lineage: Eukaryota > Metazoa > Mollusca > Gastropoda > Stylommatophora > Achatinidae > Lissachatina > Lissachatina immaculata. Next base: position 7,071,919 of record CM019693.1, read on the forward strand.
TGATCATTGTTGACATCTGCACCCCTATATGCTCTTACATCTATCAGAGATGTCCTGAATTGTTTTTGAATAAAAAAATTATCTATCTGGTTTCAGGTTCTATCATCTGGAGATGTCCACATTGTTTTATGTATCTCTTTGTGTGAAAATATTGTTCTTCCAATGACCATGCCCTCTGTTAGATATATTTCAGTTAATCTTTCTCCATTCTGATTTATTGTATTATTCATTCATTCATATGGAACTTTGCCTCCCTAACAGCTCACCTGTAGGCCTCTCGGTTGTAACCAAGATGCCCTGCTGCTGATGCATCCATTTGCAGATCATCAACTATGTCTGCAGCCATCTTTGCCTTAGTCTTCCTCTTTTTCTTTTTCCCATTATGTACCCTTCCAAGACTTTCTCTAGATTATCATGACATTTAATGTGTCCAAAATATTTAAGTTTTCTCTCTTTAATCCTCTTTACTAGCCAGCCATCTTCAATATTAAGCTCTTGTAGTATAGATATATTTGTTCTTTTTTGTGTCCATGATATTTGTAGAACTCTTCTGTAGCATTTACATTCAAAGGCATTTATGTGTTTCTCAGCTGTTTTGTTAATTGTCCAGGTCTCACAGGCATATGTTGCGATGGAAAAGATGCATGCCCTTAAAAATCTTATTTTTGTAGTTCTGTCTGTTCCTCTCCACAGCTTCTTTAGTTGTTTTATTCTTTGAAGAGTGACAGATGTCCTCCTTTTAATTTCCCTCATTGTATCTCCATTATTAGTTAGTAATGATCCAAGAAATTCAAAACTTTCCACTTCTTCCAATCTTTCCTCATTGATACATATTTCAGTTGCTTTATTTGTTTTGTCAGTTGTCATCAATTTAGTTTTCTTTGTATTAAGATTGAGGCTTTGCTCTTCACTGTTCTAAAGGACTGACATAATTAGTTTTTCAATTTCTTTTTGTGTTGTGGACAGTAACACTGTGTCATCAGCATATCTAATCTCTGGTATTTCATAACCTCCAACTACTATGACATCGTAATATTCTTTGTCTACATCTTCTCTAACATTCCTCATTATATTTTCAGTATACAAGTTAAATAACTAAGGCACAATATGCACCCCTGACGGACCCCTTGTTTTATGTCAAACCAAGTTGGTGTTTCACCATTTATTCTCATTGCTGCCTGTTGGTCTAGATACAGCAGTGATGTTAATTGTATCAAATGTGTTGGAAATCCCATTTTTTCCATTATTTCCCAAAGATCTGGTGTTGTACACAATCAAATCCCTTTGAACAGTCTATAAAAGATGAATATAGATTCACATTAAACTCTCTGCATTTCTCTATTATTAATCTTATATTGAATATATGATCACTTGATCCTCTTCCTTGCCTGAAACCAGGCATTTACATTCAAAGGCATTTATGTCTTTCTCAGCTGTTTTGTTAAGTGTCCATTATTAATACAATATCATTTTTTCGTACCCAGTCTATCGTCATTTGCAGTGTGTTATAAAAGTCTTCTACTTCCTCTTCAATGAGGAAAAACTGGAAGAAGTTGAGAGTTTTTAATATCTTGTATCACTACTAACTAATAATGGAGATACAATGAGGGAAATTAAAAGGAGGACATCTATCACTCTTCAAAGAATAAAATAACTAAAGAATCTGTGGAGAGGAACAGACAGAACTATAAAAATAAGATTTTTAAGTGCATGCATCTTTTCCATCGCAACATATGCCTGTGAGACCTGGACACTTAACAAAATACCTGAGAAACACATAATTGCCTTTGAATGTAAATGCTACAGAAGAGTTCTACAAATATCATGGACACAAAAAAGAACAAATATATCCATACTACAAGAGCTTAATATTGAAGAAGGCTGGCTTGTAAAGAGGATTAAAGAGAGAAAACTTAAATATTTTGGACACATTAAATGTCATGATAATCTAGAGAAGACCATCTTGGAAGGGTACATAATGGGAAAAAGAAAGAGAGGAAGACCAAGGCAAAGATGGCTGCAAGACATAGTTGATGATCTGCAAATGGATGCATCAGCAGCAGGCCATCTTGCTTACAACCGAGAGGCCTACAGGAGTGCTGTTAGGGAGGCAAAGTTCCATATGAATGAATGAATAATACAATAAATCAGAATGGAGAAAGATTAACTGAAATATATCTAATGGAGGGCATGGTCATTGGAAGAACAATATTTCCACACAAAGAGATACATAAAACAATGTGGATATCTCCAGATGTGACTCATCTGTTTTCTACTTCTGGAGGAAGACACATTCAGATAAGTTCTTCATTTTTTTTTTGGTCTCGTTGTGCATGTAATCCTCGAAAAAGGCTCACTCCGAAATATCAGATGTTGTATGTTTTTCATTTATACACTCTCATACTTTCTATTCATTTTTTTCTCACCTTACTCCCTCCCTCACTTTGTAAAACTGCACTTTTATGCTGGTTGTTTTACCCATTGTTGGTTTGACCTGCCTCAGATTAAAATGATATCCATCTTCACCCCGGGGGGGGGGGAATATCACTGGGTCTGTAGACCATCATAAGGTCGACGTGTTTTTTAAATGGGCCGCAATGAATCTCCTCAACGTTGAAGTATGATATCCCATTGATCAACCTCATCGCCTGATATAACCACCGCGACTTCATCTACCTGAGGAGCACTGAAGTGCCGTTCTTGTTCTCCTGCTGGTCTTCGGTCTACTCGTATGATTACTTTATATTCATCCATTGGCATATGTTCCAATGCTGCTTTAAACGTTTTAATAAGATCATGTAGTGTACTCCATAGAAAAACAGGAATTAATAATGATCGAGCTTACGGTCCCATACGAAACTAGAATAGAGGAACCGCATTTATTCAAATGTGAGAAGTACAATGATCTGGTCAAGCAACTGAGACAGGGGGCAGGAGTCAGGGCAAAAGTGATAGCTGTAGAAGTGGGAGCAAGAGGATTCATAGCAACATCAGCATATGACCTAGGTAAGCAACTAGGCATAAAGGGACAAGCAAGAGCCTTTCAGAAACAGCAGAAAAGGCATCATGCTGGCTGTGGAGTATGTGAAACAAGCATTGGGAACATAAGTAATAAAAAAAAAAGCAACAACCCACAAAACCTCTGGGAGTCATGACCCAGAGGGGCCCACCCCCCCTTAGAGTGTCAGGAGTTTAAAGGGCCGAAACACTTGTCTGAGGGGGGTACTTCCTCTGATGATCTGAAGGAGTTGTGTTGTTGTTCCGCTCTCTACGGTAGAGAGTTTCCTGCATATTGTGCTCATAAAACATCCTTTGTAAGTTTAACACAATCTGACGTCTTGTTCCTGAGATGTAGGCACACCTTTGGTCAGTTTCCACTTGTTCGTTTCCAATAAAATAAAGTTGTAGAAATTTTGGTGGTTGATCTGGCAGTGGAAGAAATGATCCTGCCTTATGGTGGTAAATCTGCCCTTGCACCGTGAATGTGGATGGAAATCTGGCTGTTCAACAACTGATGTGTCACCGAATGATGTCATTTGGAAACGTGAGTTGTATTTTCTGATGTTATGCAGAAAATGCTTTGACTCTGACTTATCTCCTGATTTGTAAATCAAAAGTTCTCGTGGTGGTGGTTCCAGTTGGCAGAGTTTCACTTTCCCATTTTTGCAGCAAATACCAGGAGACTGATGTAAACCATTTGATTTGGCTTGACAGTAACTACAAACCATTTCCGTTTTCCCGATGGTAACACTTGTATGCTGTGAGTAGTCTTTGTGTGTATCATAGTGGAATCCTTCCACTGCTAAGCTAAAATGTATTGCAGTCCATGATCATCTGGCTCTATGACTCATTTCCTGTACTCGGGCCTCACACTGTTGTACTGTCTCAGAAGCTCTAGATGTAGTAGCTCTATCTCTCTTATCCTGTAAGGATGGGAGGCTAAAAATGCTGCTCTTAGACCAGCACCGCTCTATTTTATGATTATCTCCCTTAGACCACTCTTTTTTCTCCTTGATTTTAGCATCTAGTATGTCACCCCTTTCTACCCCCACCCCCAGGTACCCAATAGTACTTTTCTCGAGATTGTAAGTCATATATGTACCAAGTTTGGTTGAAATTGCATTCCAGAGTTATGCTGAAACATACATACATACACACACATACATCCTATATATATATATATATACACACACACATATAGATTCCTCTATGAATAGAGAAGAGCTGCACCATCAAACAGGCTCACACTGTTTACATTGAATATAAGGCACCAGTATAACAAAATCTCTCTCAAATATTTTATTGTAGTCGTATGTTACTATCACAATGTTTATTGCAATAGCATTTGAGCAAAGCCAATGTAATGTAAACTATAAAAATGCTGTACATCTACTGTTAATTATATGAGGATCCAAGTTTCAGTGCAGAAATGTTCTGCAGTAGAAAATTACTTTGCCAAGTTTCCTTTAAAAATCTTGAAAAAATATTGCAATCAAAAGTTAAAAGTACAAAAATAAAGTTAAGATTATTTAGCTCAAATGTAATATCCACCCTTATTTATGCGTGTGAAAGCTCGAAAACAACTAAAACATTTTAAAAAAACCAAATTAGACACATGTTAAACAAATGTCTGAAGAAAATACTCTGTATACAACGGAACAAATCCAAGACCAATGCAGAGATATGGACAGTGAGCACACAACAGTCTGTCTCATAGTGATCAAGAAAAACGAGATGGACATATATCGGTCACGTGATGAGAAGAAACAATCAGAGAATCTCAAAACATGCTATCAAATGGAACACAACAGGACAAAGGAAAAGAGGTTTACCACATGAAACTCTAAAGAGAATGTTGTTGAGAAAGGTTAAATTAGTGGGCATAAGATCCCTTGGAGAGGATGAAAAACTCACAGAAAAAAATAGCAAACTACAATGTGAGTTCTATGTGAAATTTAATGGCATGAGAAGGGCGTAAGATATAAGTGTCCTGCAGTAGAAGATTACTTTCCCAACTGTCTTGCAGTAGAAGATTGCTTTGCCACATGTCCTGTGGTAGAACATTACTTTGCCGAGTGTCCTGTGGTAGAAATTTACTTTGCCACGTGTTCTGTGGTAGAACATTACTTTGCCAAGTGTCCTGTTGTAGGAGTTTACTTTGCAACGTGTCCTGTGGTAGAAGATTACTTTGACAAGTGTCCAGCACTAGAAAATTACTTTCCCAAGTGTCCAGCAGTAGAAGATTACTTTGCCAAGTGTCCAGCACTAGAATATTAGTTTTCCAAGTGTCCAGTAGTAGAAGATTACTTTGCCAAGTGTCCAGCAGTAGAAGATTACTTTGCCTAGTGTCCAGCACTAGAATATTAGTTTTCCAAGTGTCCAGCAGTAGAAGATTACTTTGACAAGTGTCCAGCAGTAGAAGATTACTTTGCCTAGTGTCCAGCACTAGAAAATTACTTTTCCAAGTGTCCAGCAGTAGAAGATTACTTTGCCAGATGTCCAGCAGTAGAAGATTACTTTGCCAGATGTCCAGCAGTGCCTGTACTATCTTATAGTTAGTGTAGACTTATGTTGCAGTGCCTGTACTATCTTATAGTTAGTGTAGACTTATGTTGCAGTGCCTGTACTATCTTATAGTTAGTGTAGACTTATGTTGCAGTGCCTGTACTATCTTTAAGTTAGTGTAGACTTTTGTTGCAGTACAATGCCTGTACTATCTTATAGTTAGTGTAGACTTTTGTTGCAGTACAATGCCTGTACTATCTTATAGTTAGTGTAGACTTTTGTTGCTGTGTATGTACTATCTTATAGTTAGTATAGACTTCTGTTACAGTACAGTGTCTGTACTGTCTTATAGTTAGTGTAGACTTTTGTTGTATCACCTGTACTATCTCGTAGTTAGTGTAGATTTTTGTTGTGTCACCTGTACTATCTTGTAGTTAGTTAGACTTTTGTTGTGTCACATGTACTGTCTTATAGTTAGTTTAGACTTTTGTTGTGTCACCTGTACTGTCTTAGTGTAGACTTTCGTTGTGTCACCTGTACTGTCTTAGTGTAGACTTTCGTTGTTTCACCTGTACTGTCTTATAGTTAGTGTAGACTTTCGTTATTTCACCTGTACTGTCTTATAGTTAGTGTAGACTTTTGTTGTTTCACCTATACTGACTCACTGTATTTCACACAGATCATGGCCCATGTGGGGCTAGAACAAAGACTCCAAAATATACATTTTATGAGTATCCAGTGTATGCGTTTTTGTAAGTCCATACTTGCTTAGAAGATCTGAATCTATGACAGCAGCTAACAGGGCTGCAAAAAAAATGTGGAGAAAATTGTTGACATCACCTTGATATCAAGGCACCAGATTTAGCATAACCAAAAACTGAATCACTTAAACTTGTTTATACAAGTATTAAGAATGTGAACTTTAATGAGAGTGAATCATAACTATATCAGCAATATAGTTGTTAGTTGCAGCGTAATATCTGGAACATTGATCTTTTTGTTGTTGGACACACTGTTTAATTACCACTATGACAGATTTATTGCTTGTTCCATTCTCTCTTAACTCTGTCTTTTCTGTGAGTATCACTGTGTCTTAACTCTGTCTTTTCTGTGAGTATCACTGTTTCTTAACTCTGTCTTTTCTGTGAGTATCACTGTGTCTTAACTCTGTCTTTTCTGTGAGTATCACTGTGTCTTAACTCTGTCTTTTCTGTGAGTATCACTGTCTCTTAACTCTGTCTTTTCTGTGAGTATCACTGTTTCTTAACTCTTGTCTTTTCTGTGAGTATCACTGTTTCTTAACTGTCTTTTCTGTGAGTATCACTGTTTCTTAACTCTGTCTTTTCTGTGAGTATCACTGTCTCTTAACTCTTGTCTTTTCTGTGAGTATCACTGTTTCTTAACTCTGTCTTTTCTGTGAGTATCACTGTTTCTTAACTCTGTCTTTTCTGTGAGTATCACTGTCTCTTAACTCTTGTCTTTTCTGTGAGTATTACTGTCTCTTAACTGTCTTTTCTGTAAGTATCACTGTTTCTTAACTCTTGTCTTTTCTGTGAGTATCACTGCTTCTTAACTCTGTCTTTTCTGTGAGTATCACTGTCTCTTAACTCTGTCTTTTCTGTGAATATCACTGTCTCATGATGATAATGATGCTCTGGTTGTACTTCTCTCATTTACCCTTTTCAAGGAAAATTGTTTTGTGAGTATCAGGAATCCTTTTTAATCTTCCACATTTACCCTGCGCTACAATACAACCTGATCATTCGAGGGTCTGAAATGGAATCTTGTAAGCTGGAGGGGATTGGAGTTTTTCCCTGGAGCCCACTTAAAGGTTGAGTCCTTTCAAAAGTTCAACACATCAACTGAAGTATTTACAGCAACCACGTGATCTGACATTTTCTGAGTTGTATACCCACATATTTTAAACAGAATCTCATAGATTAGTGTCTTGTATTTGTGTCTGTTTACTTGTATCGTATGCACTAGATTCTTATTTTACAAAAAATGGTGGGTTGTACATGCAAGAAAAATTGAAAATATACCATGTATTTTACATCCTTCCCGTGCTGTTAAATGTCACATAGGGCTTGCATGATAGTTCACCAAGTTTTCATGTTTTTGGCGAACTTTTCAACTTCATCAAGGGATGTTATGCCCATGAAACTGGCCTCTCTTAACAATGTCCTCTTTAGAGTTTCGCAAGGTTGACCTCTTTTTCTTCGGCCTGTTGTGCTCCACTTGATAGCTTGTTTTGGGATTCTCTGTTTACTCACATCACGTGACTGACATATGTCCATATCCTTTTTCTGATCACCCATGAGTCAGATTTTTGTTCACTCATCTGCATTATCTCTACATTGTTCTTGAATTCATTCCACTTTATACTGAGTATTTTCCTTAGGCATTTGTTTTTAAGTGAGTCTAATTTGCTGTCTATTTCTTTAATTGTTTTCCAGTTTTCCCATGCACAAATGAGGTTGGATATTACGTTTGAATTGAATAATCTAAGCTTGGTTTTTATGCTTATAACTTTTGAATGCCATATGTTCTAGAGATTCCTAAAGGTCAATGCCGCTTTTGCAATTCTAACTTCCTTTCTGATGTCACCTTCCTGGTCTATGTAGCTGCCGAAGTATTCAGAATGCATTGGCAATATATCATCTTTTGTAGTGGTTTTAAAAACAAAAGTACAGTAGAAATTTTTTCTCACTGAAGACATAATTTAAAAAATGATTGAATGTCAATGAAGATGTTATTAAGTGACTGGTTGTCTGTGAAACCTACTTTAACAGTGAATGGCTTTCTGTGAATACCTAATTAACTAACTGGTTGTCAGCGAAGTCCAAATTTGATGGAGATTGGCTGTCAGTGAACATCCAGTTTAAAAATAATTGTTTCTATTAAGACTAAGATAATGAGAAATCTACAATGAAACTTACAGGGGTTTGCTGACAGGAAAGGTGAAGAGAGGCGTAAAACCCACTGAAGGTAGGATTGAGTGGGTGGCTGAGAATGAATCCAAGGCAATGCAGTCAGCCCCTTCCTGGAACATGTTTGATGACAAGACATTTGATATCATTGACACAGTGGAAGCAATTGCCAAGAAACACTGTAAGCAGTTGATGCTTAAAAACATTATGTATGACATATTATCTATTACATTCCAGTTATCATGATATTAACATTGTTGTTATGTTTTTCTTATACAGATTATTTTCAATATAATTTATCATTGTAAGAGACACATTGTCAATATTTATTCCAATAAAAGACAAACTAATAGAATATCATATCTCTGTCCATCTCATTTTTCTAGTCACATATGAGACAAGTGTCCACTCATTTGTCTTATCTCTGCATTTTAAAAAAATTCATTCCTCTTTATACTGAGTATTATCCTTAGGTATTTGTTTTCAAAGCATATCCCTATAACAGACAAATTGTCAGATTAGTATATCCCTGTAACAGACAAATTGTTAGTATAGCATATCCTTATAACAGACAAATTGTTAGTATAGCATATCCTTGTAACAGACAAATTGTTAGTATAGCATATCCTTGTAACAGACAAGTTGTTAGTGTAGCATATCCCTGTAACAGAAAAATTGTCAGTATGGCATCTCCCTGTAACAGACAAGTTCATGTTGGAGATGCACTGTTACTGAGGCCAATAAACCATCAGTCAAGACCCAGTTCTTCTTCCATGCTGTGCTCCTGCTAATACAAGAGTGTAGGTTGTTAATGTGCTGTGACCTGATGAGAGTGGAAGCCCGGCTTCTGTTAATACAAGATTGTAGGTTGTTAAAGTGTTGTGACCTGATGAGAGTGGAGGCCCAGCTCCTGTTAATACAAGAGTGTAGGTTGTTAAAGTGCTGTGACCTGATGAGAGTGGAGGCTCAGCTCCTGTTAATATAAGATTGTAGGTTGTTAAAGTGTTGTGACCTGATGAGAGTGGAGGCCCAGCTCCTGTTAATACAAGAGTGTAGGTTGTTAAAGTGTTGTGACCTGATGAGAGTGGAGGCCCAGCTCCTGTTAATACAAGATTGTAGGTTGTTAAAGTGCTGTGACCTGATGAGAGTGGAGGCCCAGCTCCTGTTAATACAAGATTGTAGGTTGTTAAAGTGCTGTGACCTGATGAGAGTGGAGGCCCAGCTCCTGTTAATATAAGATTGTAGGTTGTTAAAGTGTTGTGACCTGATGAGAGTGGAGGACAAGCTCCTGTTAATACAAGATTGTAGGTTGTTAAAGTGCTGTGACCTGATGAGAGTGGAGGACAAGCTCCTGTTAATACAAGATTGTAGGTTGTTAAAGTGTTGTGACCTGATGAGAGTGGAGGCCCAGCTCCTGTTAATACAAGATTGTAGGTTGTTAAAGTGCTGTGACCTGATGAGAGTGGAGGCCCAGCTCCTGTTAATACAAGATTGTAGGTTGTTAAAGTGTTGTGACCTGATGAGAGTGGAGGCCCAGCTCCTGTTAATACAAGATTGTAGGTTGTTAAAGTGCTGTGACCTGATGAGAGTGGAGGCCCAGCTCCTGTTAATACAAGATTGTAGGTTGTTAAAGTGCTGTGACCTGATGAGAGTGGAGGCCCAGCTCCTGTTAATATAAGATTGTAGGTTGTTAAAGTGTTGTGACCTGATGAGAGTGGAGGCCCAGCTCCTGTTAATACAAGATTGTAGGTTGTTAATGTGCTGTGACCTGATGAGAGTGGAGGCCCAGCTCCTGATATAAAGAAAATTACTGTAGTCAGTGAACTGACCATTCATTATTTCCAGATTTTCGCAGCAACACCATCTACCTGCAAGTTATATACTATATATAGTTATAAACTATAAAGCTTTAAATCAATATCATCAAGAGTATTACAGCAACACCATCTACCAGGAAGATAAAATTCTACATCAGTATGATCAATATCAGTATTATAGCAACACCATCTACCAGGAGGATAAAATTCTACATCAATATCATCGATATCAGTATTATAGCAACACCATCTACCAGGAGGATAAAATTCTACATCAATATCATCAATATCAGTATTATAGCAACACCATCTACCAGGAGGATAAAATTCTACATCAGTATCATCAATATCAGTATTATAGCAACATCATCTACCAGGAGGATAAAATTCTACATCAATATCATCAATATCAGTATTATAGCAACACCATCTACCAGGAAGATACAGTTCTACATCAGTATGATCAAGCTCAGTACAAACATATCATATTTTCATCTTTGACATATTTCATGTGTGCTTTACCAGTCCATAAACAAATGTACAAAACTGTGCTTTGTTCTTATTTCCAGCTCGGAGCATCCCACAAGTTGCCATTAGGTGGCTGCTTCAGAGAGGTGTTGTGTCATCTGTGATCATAGGGGCCAGAAATCTTGCCCAGCTTGATGACAATATGGGAGTTAATGGCTGGAGCCTGACCAAAGAAGAGGTTTGATAGTCTGCATTATCAGTCTTTCTTGCTTCTTTGACTAATAATAGAATAGTTTCTTTGTTTTTTTGCTAGCATGACAGTAGAATATTCTCTTTGTTAGTGATGACATGCAGACAATACAGCTCTGATTGCTAAAAGTGAAGGGGAGCTACAGGCCCTTCTGGATGTCATGGTTCATGAAAATAAAAGTAAAGGTCTCAGTCTGAACAAAAGGAAGACCGAAATGATGGTCATCCCAAAGAAAAGAATACCACCAACATGTAGCATTACCATCGATGGCACAGAACTGAAACAAGTTGATAGATTCAAGTACTTAGGAACGGTTATAACATTCATTCATTCATTCATTCCTTTGCATGTCCCTTGCGGAACTTTGCCTCCCAAACAGCACTCCTGTAGGCCTCTCGGTTGTGAGCAAGATGGCCTGCTGCTGCTGCATCCATTTCCAGATCATCAATGATGTCTTGCAGCCATCTTCGTTTCGGTCTTCCTCTTTTTCTTTTTCCCATTATGTATCCTTCCAATACGGTCTTCTCTAAATTATCATGACGTTTAATGTGGCCAAAATATTTAAGTTTTCTCTCTTTAATCCTCTTTACTAGCCAGCCTTCTTCAATATTAAGCTCTTGTAGTATAGATATATTTGTTCTTTTTTGTGTCCACGATCGGTTATAACAACTGATGGGAAATGTCACAATGAAATGAAAGCAGACATGCTCAGGCCAAGTCAGCATTCCAGAAAATGAGAAACATCTTGTGCAACAGATCCGTATCAATGGAAACAAGATTCCAAGAGGCCATGGAAATGTGGTTCATAAGAAGGATGTTGAAGGTACCATGGACAGCCAAGAAAACCAATGAAGAAGTCTTAAGAGAGGCTGGAGTTAAAAGGCAAATTACAGCAAAGATCAGAGGCAGACAAGCGAGATTTGTAGGACATTTTCTGAGAAGAGGAAAATTTGGAACACACTGTGGCAACTGGAAAAATTGAAGGAAGAACAGACAGAGGAAGACAGAGAGAGAAGTTACTGAATGGACTGTCAGTATGGCTAGGAAGAAAGTCACCGGTGGATCTCATAATCAAGTCTAAAGACAGGGAATTGCGGAGAGAAATGATTACCTATGGCAAGCGGCATGGCACTTAGAACTTAGTGATGATATGATAGTTAAGACTGTCTGTGATGTTGCTGTTGTGATAATTTAATGTTGTCTGTAATGTTGTTGGTTTGATAATTTAATGCTGTTTGTGATGTTGCTGGTGTAATGGTTATATTGCTGGTTTAATAGTTGAATCTTGTTTATGATGTTACTGGTGTAATAGTTATGTTGCTGATGTAATAGTTATGTTGCTGGTATAATAGTTGAATGTTGACTGTGATATTGCCTGGTTATTGCTTTCATGATGGAAATCAGTTCTGTGTGCCGAGCTCCTGAGCTTAGTGCTGTGGCACAGCTGTGAACTGTGAACTTAGACAGTATTGATGGTTCTTAGTTATGTCTACCCACCCAATGGTGAGATGTGAACTTAGACAGCATTGATAGTTCTTAGTTATGTCTACCCACCCAATGGTGAGCTGTGAACTTAGACAGCATTAATGGTTCTTAGTTATGTCTGCCCGTCTAATGGTGAGCTGTGAAAATAGACAGCATTGATGGTTCTTAGTTATGTCTGCCCATCTAATGGTGAGCTGTGAAAATAGACAGCATTGATGGTTCTTAGTTATGTCTGCCTGTCTAATGGTGAGCTGTGAAAATAGACAGCATTGATGGTTCTTAGTTATGTCTGCCTGTCTAATGGTGAGCTGTGAAAATAGACAGCATTGATGGTTCTTAGTTATGTCTACCCACCCAATGGTGAGCTGTGAACATAGACAGCATTGATAGTTCTTAGTTATGTCTACCCACCCAATGGTGAGATGTGAACATAGACAGCATTGATAGTTCTTAGTTATGTCTACCCACCCAATGGTGAGCTGTGAACATAGACAGCATTGATGGTTCTTAATTATGTCTACCCACCCAATGGTGAGATGTGAACTTAGACAGCATTGATAGTTCTTAGTTATGTCTACCCACCCAATGGTGAGCTGTGAACTTAGACAGCATTAATGGTTCTTAGTTATGTCTGCCCGTCTAATGGTGAGCTGTGAAAATAGACAGCATTGATGGTTCTTAGTTATGTCTGCCCATCTAATGGTGAGCTGTGAAAATAGACAGCATTGATGGTTCTTAGTTATGTCTGCCTGTCTAATGGTGAGCTGTGAAAATAGACAGCATTGATGGTTCTTAGTTATGTCTGCCTGTCTAATGGTGAGCTGTGAAAATAGACAGCATTGATGGTTCTTAGTTATGTCTACCCACCCAATGGTGAGCTGTGAACATAGACAGCATTGATAGTTCTTAGTTATGTCTACCCACCCAATGGTGAGATGTGAACATAGACAGCATTGATAGTTCTTAGTTATGTCTACCCACCCAATGGTGAGCTGTGAACATAGACAGCATTGATGGTTCTTAATTATGTCTACCCACCCAATGGTGAGCTGTGAAAATAGACAGCATTGATAGTTCTTAGTTATGTCTACCCACCCAATGGTGAGCTGTGAACATAGACAGCATTGATGGTTCTTAGTTATGTCTACCCACCCAATGGTGAGCTGTGAACATAGACAGCATTGATAGTTCTTAATTATGTCTACCCGGCCAATGGTGAACTGAGATGGTCCTTGTGTGACCTGGTTCGGCTTGGCGTCTTAACTATGGAGTTTGTGCCAAGAGCGATGCTGATGGTTTTGCATGTGGACTGTTGTAGTTCCTAAAATGGCATCCTGACTGGGTGATTCATCATCAGTGACTGATGCAAAAGACCATTAATGAACATTCTGTGTGATATTTCACTGGCAAAGGTGGTGGGGCAGTTATGGGAGTATCTCATTTGTGATGACACTTAGAACCTAATACTGAATTCTGAACTGTGATATTGCCTATGTAATAACTGTGATGTTGTTAGTGTGAACAGTTAAATATTTAACATGATGAAATGAGGGAGTAAGAGAAAAATATACAACAAATGTGAAACATTTAAGTTCAACATATTCTTCACTCTCAGCAGAAGAAAATAAAGTAAAAGAATCCATTTTTATTTTCAGATGTTTTTATGGAAACAAAGAATAAATATGCCATTACATTGATGTTATCATTACAAGACATCTCTTTCATGAAATTATTCTTTCTCTTGCTTGTTTTATGCTAAATTCCACAGTTATCTTTCACAGTTATCTGTATATTTCTCATATAGGTGTCAGGTTTGGAATTTACAACAATTGTTTTCCACTAGATGCTAGAATGGTATTTACAACAACAATTTTAAAAAAGCTGAAGATCTGTTGCTTTCCACTAGATACATTTATACAGCATTGACCCCAGGCAAAGATATGATGATGATGAACTTGTAGGTGAAATGAGGTTAAGAGCTTGAAGCCATGAATGGAGTTGTTTTCTTATCAGACTTTTGGACAAAAGAAGAACTGATGAAAGATCATGCCACTTGGAGAGCAGTTCTATGCATAAAGTAAGGAGTATTTGAGGAGGCAGTGAAGGTTATCAAAGAAAGACTGACACAAAAAAACTGGATCATGGAGTGACACAAAAAAACTGGATCATGGAGAACAAATATTTCTTCTCGTTGAGGCCAGTTGTGTTAATCAAATTTTGGTAGAATAAACTGTGAGAGAAGTTCATCCATAAAATTATGCTTTGAGAAATTTATGCTTTATTTTTGTAATATTCCCAGATGCAAGAACTTGATAACGTGTCAGCTCCAAAACTGCCATATCCATATGAGATGGTCTTCAGAATGAACAGTGACCGTGTGAACAAGCTTGCCAATGACTTCTATGTCACATCCACCGCGTAACCACGTCAGCCTTGTCACTGTTAGAATTGTAGAATTTGATTGTGAACAAGCTTGACAACGACTTCTATGTTAGATCCACCTTGTAAGATTGCTGTCAGCCTTGTCACTGTTAGAATTGTAGAATTTTGATTGTGAACAAGCTTTCCAATGACTTCTATGTTAGATCCACCTTGTAAGATTGCTGTCAGCCTTTTCACTGTTAGAATTTGATTGTAAACAAGCTTGACAATGACTTCTATGTTAGATCCACCTTGTAAGCATGCCGTCAGCCTTGCCACTGTTAGAATTATTGAACAGCTTCTGTACAAAGTCAGAGTTGACTGAAGTTCACAACAAGATGCAGTAATTATAATCAGTATTTAATCTACTTTGTTGCTGTTTGAAAATTAATCTACTTCTTAAATCTCTGATCAGAATAATATTCTTCAGAAAACTGCAGAGACATTTTTACTGTGCTTACTTGATACTTACTACTTGATACTTGACAGTTTTGAACCTGTCTCATCAGCATCATTTTACTGAGGTTTTCTGTTAGATTTCTCAAAAGTTCACATTTGGATCTTGGGTTTTAAATAACATTTGTTAGTTTCTGTACTGACTATGTATCTCTGTCATAAGCCTGTATACTGACTGTGTGTCTCTGTCATAAGCCTATTACTGACTATGTGTCTGTCATAAGCCTTCATAAGCCTGTATACTGACTGTGTGTCTCTGTCATAAGCCTATGTACTGACTATGTGTCTGTCATAAGCCTATGTACTGACTATGTGTCTCTGTCATAAGCCTGTGTACTGACTACGTGCCTCTGACATAAGCCTGTGTACTGACTATGTGTCTCTGTCATAAGCCTATGTACTGCTTATGTTATTCTGTTATAAATATATATACTGTTTATGTTCTTGTCCTAAATCTATATAGTGCTTATGTTCTTCTGTCATAAGTTGATGTACTGCTTATTTTCTACAATCAGTTTTTATTCAGTTTATTTTTTATTGTCATTATCCCTTATTTTCTGTTGTTATCCCTAATTTTCTGTTATAATTATCCCCATTTGTGAACAATATAGATATGCAGATGACACAATCCTGATTGCTAAAACTGAAGGTTATGTACGTGAGAATTCCAAGTTAAATGCTGATCAATGATGAGTCCTAGAGTTTTATGTTCATGAACATTTTCTATTGCCTTAGTCCCAGCACAAAGCTGTAGTGAAGTTTTTGTTGCATTCTGCAGTTTCTGTCTTGTAGTGATGAGCATGGATTTTGTTTTGTTGGTGTTTATCAACATACCATTTTTATTACTCCATTTAATCAAACTGTTTATATCATTTTGGAGCATTGTCTGTAGTTTATTGATGTCATAGTCACTATTGTAAACAGTACAGTCATCAGCAAAAAGATCACATGAAGAGTGCTTTAAATGTAGTGGTAGGTCGTTAATATAGATAGCAAAGAGAAGAGGGCCAAGAATGGAACCTTGAGGAATACCAGTATCAATCACAGACGAGCCAGATATTTTGTTTCTAAAGCAGACTACTTGTTTTCTACCTGAGGGGAAAGATGTAATACATTTTGTTAGGTCAGGGTGTAATCTATAACCTTCCAGCTTTTTTGCAAGAATTTCATGATCAATCATATCGAAGGCTTTCTTGAAATCAAGAAAGACAGCACCACACAATTTGTCATCATTTATATTAGACAGCCAGCTTTCTGTCATTTTAGTTAATGCTGTGTGGCAGGAGTAATTTGGTCTAAAACCTGACTGATCAGAGCCATGCAAGCAAGATTTATAGGACATTTCCTGAGAAGAGGAAAATTGGAACACACTGTGGCAACTGGAAAAACTGAAGGAAGAAGAGACAGAGGAAGACAGAGAGAGAAGTTGCTGGATGGGCTGTCAGTGTGGATAGGAAGAAAGTCACCGGTGGATCTCATAATCAAGTCTAAAGACAGGGAATTGTGGAAAGAAATGATCGCCTATGCCACGCGGCATGGTACTTGAATAAAATTATCCCCAATTTTCTGTTGTTATTATCCAGAAGTTTCTAATGTTGTTATCTGTAATGAACATTTTACATTATGTCAATACAGATTTTGTAGAGTATTTTTAATGGTAAACATAATTTATTCTTTGGTGAAGTTTTGTTTAGCTCTTTCTTGTTATACCTGAGTGTTAGCTCAGATTTAGATGTGCCCTAATATATATATGAAAAATGTGATCTAGCACAACATGATTGTCTGACATAAAGGTTCAAAGGTTCAAAATCAGACTCCGGCATCACAGCATTCAGGACAGCCCCATATATGTTCCGCCGTAGCATCCATCCAAGAGTATGCTATGTTTGCTAATAGTTTCCATCAAGTGTTGGCTATTTATGATGTGTTTTCTGCCACACAGCTCAGAATTCCTGTCAGCACCTTTAATTTGTCCTACCTCCAGCAATCACTTCACAATTACACTGTACTTCAATTCCTGCTCTTCATTTCCCACAGTCTTTCCAATACAGCTTTAGCAATATCACCCTTGCCCATTCTCAGCCTGCCATTTATTTTAGCTCATCCATCAAATCTATCTGCCACTTCATAGCCACGTACTCCTGCATGCACTGGGTAATAAAGGAATGTTAGGCACATCACAACTGACTGGCTTAACAGATGAACCCATTCTTTTCAAAGCAATTTTTTTTCTCAGTCTTATGAAGCATACTCTATCAATCCATCATAATGATGCCATGAACCGCATCATGGGCTACTAGCCATTACACTGCCACCATCTTACATCTTACATCCTTCCCGTGCCATTAAACGTCATATAGGGCTCGTGTGGTAGTTTTCCTGTTTTCAGCAAGCTTTTCAACTTCATCAAGGAATGTTATGCATACTAAATTGGCCTCTCTTAGCAATGTCCTCTTTAGAGTTTCACATCGTAGACCTCTTATTCTTCAGCCTGTTGTGCTCCATTTGATAGCTTGTTTTGGGATTCCTCATCGTGTGACTGACATATATCCATCTTCTTTTTTTTATCTCCCATGAGACAGGTTTTGTTTGCTCATCTGTCTTACCTCTGCATTGTTCTTGAATTTGTTCCACTTTATACTGAGTATTTCTTTAGGCATTTGTTTTCAAAAGAGTCTAATTTCTTGTCTATTTCTTTGGGGCTGATGAATATCACCACCAACACAGCCTCTATTTCCATTTTCATGCTTGAGGTGGTGATTTCAAAGGCTCCCAAACCCTGTGCCACTACTCCTCCATTTCAGTAGACAACAAAACCCCAACCACTTCTGCTATTCTGGGTCACTGAGACATCTGTAAATATTACTGTGTCAGAAGACCCACAGTGATGCTGGAAAAGATCTTGAACCCAAAGTTCAACTGCCTGCTGTGCCCAGTCTCTACATTCACGGCCCTTCTGTATAATAAATTTTGTTAGCTAAGTCCCCTGGGAACAACTGTGTTAAGAGCACACTTATCTTAACATAGTGTTTGTGAGACAGGGAACATAGATCTGTTTGCTTAAAAACTCTGACCTACCTCTGTAGCCCAGAAACTTGTAGCAATCAACACTAATTGTAATTGTTATTTTTGTAAAATGTAATGTCAGGTTGGTGGACGGATGGGGACATGGAGATCTCTGGCGGGGATGAGGGAAGTCTGGTGTGAAACCAATGAATCCAGGACGTGACAAGCCTATAGGTCTTTACAACAATGGCTATCAGAATGATGTAAACAAAACAGAGCCAGTAGACTATAGGTGGCGGGGAATGGATATCGTTGAAGCACTCATCAGGTTCCTCATCTCAAAGTCAGAGTGTCTTTGTGGAACTGTCTCAAACCATCTGACATGGAGAAGGAGCTTAAGTACAGCCACCAGAGGCTGGAAAACAAAGTTTTGGCCAGGTCAGCCACACTGTCTTCATGGCAGTCCGAGCAAGATCACAGTCTGCCCTAGCAAGGAAATGTGCTGAAGTCAGAGGTACCCAGCCAAAAGGCGCATCGCAAAAATCAGGGTAACACGCATTATCGCTAATGAAATGTCTCTATCTGCAGTTTTCAAACATGGTGCTCGCCCTGTGAAGACTAACCAGGCAGGTGCAGTGCCGGGCCCCCTGCCTCGAAAGGGTCCACCCAATGCTACTGGAGGTCCTCTCAGTTCGTCTTGTGGAGTCAGGAGACATGAGAGTAGAGCTACTGGCCAAAAAATACAACAGAAGAAAACAGCCAAAAAGCAAGAACTTAAAATAATGCAGTGGAATGCTGAGGGTGTCAACAGTGTTAGAGATGGCTATAGCAAAAAGGTGGAACTAGAGAACATACTTTTTGCAGAGCAGGTAAGTATATGCTGCATACAGGAGACACACCTAACCAAAGATGCCGCCTTTAAAATCAGAGGCTACCAGTGTTTTAGATCAGACCGACAGGACAGAAGAAAAGGAGGAGTACTCACACTTGTTAAGAATAAAATCAGCGCATGTCAGGTGGGAGCGTACATGAAAGGAGCCGAATACCAGATGATCCATCTAAAAAGTAGTAATACAGATTTCCACCTCCTTAACTATTACTATCCTAATGACCGCCCACTTGCTTTAGAAACAATCCCACACAAAGAGAGACTGATGGTCTGAGGTGATTTTAACAGCCATTCCTAGAGCTGGGGCTATGACCACATAGACAAGAGAGGAGAGGAAGTTGAGAGCTGGCAGGATGATAATGGACTTCTCCTGATCAACCAGCCAATGGATCCCCCAACATTTTACTCAAGGGCTTGGCATACAAAATCAACACCAGATCTGGCATTCCACTCTCCAGATCTGAAGTGGAACATTACACGTGAAGTTGGAAAACAACTTGGAGGTAGTGACCATCGACCAGTCTTCCTGACAATAGAAAATGAACTCCTTAACACCAGTAGCCCTCTCCCCAGATGGAACTATAAAAAAGCAAACTGGACAATGTACAGACATCGTACAGGTATCCTGGTGGGACAGCTGTCCATAGAAGGTAAGGATATTAACAGCATAGTGAAGGAATTCAATGCTTGTATCCTTCAGGCCGCTCGTGAAACCATTCCCAGAGGAGCTCGCAGGGACTATAAACCATAATGGTCTAGTGAGCTGGGAAAACTCCATGATGATGTGGAAGCAGCTCGAAAGCAAGCAGAAAAGAGACCATGCCAAGAACACCACAATAATTACCAACATTCTAAGGCCAAATTTCAGAGAGCAAAGCTGCAAACCAGACGGGAAAGTTGGAGAGAGAAAACTAAACTTTGAAAAGGATGGAAGGAAACTGTGGAAACTAATCAAACAGTTAAATGATGAGAGTACTGGAAGAAGTACAAAGGTTACACTAACAGAGGATGGGAAAACTCTTACAGGTAAGCAGGTAGCAGATCACTTTGCTCGCATGTTTGCACAGGACTGCAACATTGATATCCATCCAGAGAAGGAGCGTACAGTGCGCATCGAGCCACAGAAAGAGGAGGAACAAGTCAGAAAAGTGGAGGTCATGGATGCACCAATCACACGCAGTGAGTTAGACCTAGCAGTTAGTAAACTGAAACCAAGGAAATCACCAGGACCAGATGGAGTGTCCAATGAAATGATCAAGAACCTGGGAATGGCAGCAAGGGGAAAGCTGTTGGATATTTTCAATATGTGCTGGAGCACAGGTAAGTTACCTCAAATCTGGAAGGAAGCAAGCATGGTACCACTGCTAAAACCAGGGAAAAACAGTGATACTGCCTCCAGCTACAGGCCAATCAGTCTCACTAGCTGCCTATGCAAAACGATGGAACGCATCATTGACCTGAGGCTAAAATGGTACCTAGAAAGTGAAAACCTTCTCGTTCCACAACAAGCAGGATTTAGGCAGTACTACAGTATGGAAGATCAAGTGACCTATCTCTCTCAAGAGATTGAGGATGCATTCCAAGAGAAAAACCTTGTACTAGCAGCGTGGATAGACCTGAAGAAAGCCTTTGATAAAGTATGGAAAAAAGGTCTGCTGTGGAAACTAAGAAACTGCAATGTGAATGGAAGACTATACAACTGGATAAAGTCCTATTTACACAATAGAAGAGCTAGAGTAGTAATGGATGGTCACAAAAGCCAGAAAGTACTTCTCCGACACAGTGTACCACAAGGAGGAGTCCTTTCGCCTACACTATTCCTTGTATTCATTAATGACCTGGTCAAGGAACTTCCCTATGGAATCAAAGCGGCACTGTATGCAGATGATCTGGTCATGTGGTGTACAGATGAATATGTGACAGTTGCTACACAGAGACTCCAAAGAGCAGCAGACATCTTGACATCATGGACAAACAAATGGTGTGTAAGTTTCAACACAGAGAAATCAAGTACCACTCTGTTCACCCTCTCATCTAAACAGAAAGCAGGTAAGATCTTTGTAAATGAAATACCCTTAAGGATGGACAACCAACCAACTTACTTATGAGTGACTCTTGACTCAAAACTGACGTGGAAGCAACACATCAACAGTGCAGAAGCAAAAGCCAGAAGAAAACTAGCCATATTAAGAAAATTGAGTGGAACCACATGGGGAGCTAGTGAAAGAATCCTCAAGAATGTATATCAGCAAAGTATTCTACCACATTTAGAATATGGCTCAACATCTTGGTGCACAGCATCAAACACTACGCTGCATAATCTAGACAAGGTTCAAAATCAGTCACTACGGATTATCACAGGTGCCATGAGGTCCACACCAATAGTAGAAATGCAGAAAATAGTTGGTGTTCAACCGCTAAAGGAACGTAGAGACACAAAGGTCATGACCATGGGAGAAAAATTCCTTAGCTCTGTAAGCCATCCCCTGAAGGAGAGATTCAATAACTTGGCATTAAGACGGCTTAAAAGAAGCAGCTTCATTCATCAGGCCAAGCGTATGCGTAAGCTGATACCTGACCTTCCAACTGTAGTCGCTCCATTATCATCTGTACCAGAGCATACACCATGGAAAGAAGCAGATTATACACAAATAACTATTCAGACTGAAGTGAAAGGTGTGCAGAATGGTGAGATGCAGAGCAGTCTTGTAAGATCAACAGCCACACTTAGTGTTCTGGATGACAAATATCCATGTGACACCTGGATACGTGTGTATACAGATGGATCTGCACATAATGCCATAAAGAATGGAGGGGCAGGAGCATATATTGAATATCCAAACAACACCATTGACAAGATTTCCATACCCACTGGTAAATACTGCAACAACTTTGATGCAGAAGTTAGGGCAATTATTGCTGCAGTTGAAAAACTATCAGACTCCAGAATTGATACATGTCCTGTGGTAATTCTCACAGATGCAAGATCAGTACTGGAAGCTCTTCTGAGCAACAAACTACCAGACCTTAAGGATGCCTTGTCAAAAACTGGCTTACAACATGGAGTCACTTTGCAATGGATTCCCTCCCACTGTGGGATACCAGGCAATGAGAAAGCTGACCATCTGGCTAAAGAGGGCACTGAAATGGAGCAATCAGACATACCTGTCACCTATAATCAGAAGAAAAGCATGATAAAAACCTACAGGAAGCCACAAACACCACCTCATGATGACTATCACATGCTAAACAGAAAGGAACAAGTCACCATCTTCTGTCTCCGAACTGGACACAGCCGACTCCAAAGTCATATGTATACAAAGTTTAAGGTTGGTACAACTAATCTATGTACATGTGCCCAGGTGCCCCAAACTGTGGAACATATCCTCCAGAACTGCATCAACTACGAGACACTGAGAAATAATTACTGGCCCAGTGAAACCACTAAAGAAGATAAGCTCTACGGTTCCATACATGAGTTACAAAAAACAGTGAAATTTATCCAAGAGACAGGACTGCAGATATAGACAGACAATGCGAACGAAGAAGAAGAAGAAGAAGTTAGCTAAGTCTATGTCTTGTGTAAATGTGCTGCTTACATTACACAGAACTACTTTTTTTTCTATTTTTACAGGGAGCAGAACTTTTGTTGCCTCTTTTCTGTTTACTGTCATGATGGCTGGGTGTTGCTGTGATTGTAAATGCTGTTGATTCAAACACTAAGTTGTGTACATCCATCTGATGGTATATCAGTTTTTTTGGGAGCTGAAAGTAAATTTGAATTTTTTAAAACTATACCTGGAATTTCTGACAGTGCTTAAGTGTGTGAGTAATTTGTTGCTTCATGCACTTCTTTCTTGTGTTGTGCTTTGAGACCTCGGATTCAGACATTGTTTCTTTGGTCATTTCCCATGCAACAACAGGTACCTGGTACATGTTTGAGAGGGGATAACACTCAGGCATGATTCAAGCCACATAACACACCACCTTGTCTTCACTGAAGGAAAATAGGATAACGAATATTGTATCTCATATATGTTTCAGTTTCATAATGTTGGTTATGGTCACCATTCTATGATGGTAGGCAGATGATCTCAATGTAGTGACAATGGCTATGATCAATGACTATTACAGTCACTGCCCGGAAGGAAAACAATGGTAAACTATCTTCTGGAAATGTACCAAGAAACCCAAACATGCAGCAGCAGCAGGCCATCTTGCTCACAACCGAGAGGCCTACAGGAGTGCTGTTTGGGAGACAAAGTTCCGCAAGGGACATGCAAATGAATGAATGAATGAATATGTCTCAGTAGCACAGAATACACTTAACAGAAAATGTATCAGGAAGAGACAAAATCAGAAATGACATCAGTTCAAGGCTTGGAGTAATATCAGCACTACACTACAAGTCAAATGGTTTGACCACATTACACAACTACCGTCAGACAGATTAGCTACAGAAAATAATCATGCTAAGAAAAAGAGGGAGAGATCACCCATTTAGGACGTGGATGGAGGAAATAACAGAAAATATCTTTTATAAGAAGTAAAAAGCCAAGCCTAATCAATGAGTCTGCTTATCCCCTCAATAGGTATATCATCATCATCATCATGTGCCGTGCCAACTGGCGTTGGCTATTATGCTTCTCCAGAGTATCCGATCCTTCATGCAGGCCATCAGCTCAGTTGGTGATCTCCTCTCACACCATCCCATCAGACTGTCCAGTATCATTCCTCTAATATTTTCAATGCCCCCTCTTCTCATTGCATGTCCTATGAAAGTACATTGTCTCTCTCTTATCTTTTTGACAAGGTTTTTTTGTCTCTCCAGCTCTTCTCATACATTCTTCATTAGTTATTTTTGCTGTCCAGGGAATTCGCAATTCTTCTAATAAACCACATTTCTGCTGCTTGCAATGATTTTTGTGCAGACTTGCCTATTGTCCATGATTCAATTCCATATAACAAGATAGGTTCAGAATAGCATTTTATGACTCGTTTTCTAACATTCATTGATAAGGATGTGTTGGTTAATATGTTTCTCATTCTCTGAAATGCAGTCTTTGCTTGGCCTATTCTGTTCCTAATTTCTGTTCTGCATTTCCCATCTGAAGTTATTACTGCTCCAAGGTATTTGAATTTCTGCACCTGCTTTAGAATAGTTCCATTTAATTTAATACTGCATGCTGGTGGATTCTGTTTCTTAGATATAACCATAGTCTCTGTCTTTTTGATGTTCAAAGTAAGGCCTTTCTGTTCACTTTCTTTGGCGACTTTATCCAAGAGATTTTGCAGGTCTTGTTGGTTCTCAGCTATCAGTACTGTGTCGTCAGCATACCGAAGGTTGTTAATATTGTATCCTCCAATTTTTATGCCTGGTTCTGTGATGATTGCTATTAGAATATTCTCGCTATACAGA
Source organism: Achatina immaculata (assembly GCA_009760885.1). Taxonomy (NCBI): domain Eukaryota; kingdom Metazoa; phylum Mollusca; class Gastropoda; order Stylommatophora; family Achatinidae; genus Lissachatina; species Lissachatina immaculata. Next base: position 7,096,565 of record CM019693.1, read on the forward strand.
GAAAAAAGGTCTGGAGATAGTACACATCCTTGTTGCACCCCTTGTTTTATAGGTTGATATTTTCCAATTCTATTTTCAACTCGAACTGCTGCTTCTTGCTGCCAGTATAGATGTTTTACAATCCTCAGGTCTTTGCCATCTATATTGATGTCTTCAAGCATTTTAATAATTTCATTATGTTTCACCTTGTCAAATGCCTTGGTGTAATCAATGAAGCATAAGTAGAGATCTTTCTGTACTTCTAAAGCTCTTTCTGTTAGTGTTCGTAAAGCATAAATGGCATTGTGTGTTCCCTTTCCTTCAACAAATCCAAACTGTTCATCTGCTATTTCCATTTTTATCTTTTTCCTTGTTCTTCTCATAATTATTCTCAGAAGTAGCTTCGTTATGTGACATGAGAGGCTGATAGTCCGGTGGTCGTCACATTCCTTTGCACCTGATTTCTTTGGTAGTGCTATAAATGTGGATTTAATCAGGTCACTGGGAATATAACTACTGTTGTAAATGTCATTCAGTAACTTGGTTATTATTTTTATTCCTGTCTCCTCTAGTGCCTCTATTTCTTCTATTGTTATATTATCAGGCCCAGTCGCTTTTCCTTTCTTCATGTGTTTGATGGCATCTATGATTTCATCTTCAAGTATTGGTGGTCCCTCACAGTTTTCAATATCTGGTGTTAATTCTGGTCTTTCTCCTCCATATAGCTCACCGATATACTCTGTCCACCTCTCCACAATGTCTTCTTTTCCCATTAACATTTTACCTTCTTTCGATTTCAGGCATTCTGTGGTATATTTTGTTTTCCTGCCTGTGAGTTCATTAATTCGTTTGTGCATGTTTTTGCTGTCTTTAATATGAGAGTCCTCTATCTGTCTGCACTGCTCATTTAACCACACTTCTTTTGCTTCTCTGCATTTGCGTCTTATTTCTTTATTTATCTTGTTATATTTTTCCTCGTTATTTTTACTCCTCCACCTCTTGTCCATCAGTCCTAAGATGTCGTCTGTCGTCCATTTATTTTTAGGGGCTTCTTTTTTTGGTGGTATTATCTCCTTAACAGTTTGGTGGATAGAATCTCTTAACATTTCCCATTGTTCATCTATACTATTTATCTTTGCTATTGCATTGTATCTATTTGTTATAATAACTTTGTATTGTTCTCGCAGTTCTTGGTCATTTTTAAGAAGTTCTGTATTCAGTTTGATGTTTCTCACTTTTCTGCCTGCTTTCTTTAGTTTTATTCTAACTTTTCCACAGAGTGGATCATGGTCACTATTGCAGTCAGCTCCTGGCATGGTTTTTGTTGTCAGTAATGCATTACGGAATCGTTTGTTGATTAATATGTAGTCTATCTGGTTAAAAGTCTTTTTGTCTGGACTGCACCATGTTGCCAGTCTTCGAGGATGTTGTTTAAACCAGGTGTTTCCTACAACCATGCTGTGTATTCTTGCCCATTCAATTAATTTATAATCTCTGTCATTCCTCTCCCCCAGTCCATAGTCACCAACGATGTCTGAAGTTCTTCCTTTACCAACTTTGGCATTAAAATCTCCCATGACTATGGTAACTTCATGTGACTTTGTGTGTTTTAGTGCTGTCTCTATGTCATTATAAAATAGCTGTACATCTTCTTCAGAGCTTTCAGATGTTGGAGCGTACACTTGTATAATATTTATGTTTATTGGTTGTCCTTTCAGTTGGGCTAGCAGGACTCGGTCCGAGATGTTCAGATATCCTACAATTGTCCTTGCCGTTTGTTCATCAAATATAATTCCTACTCCTCGTTCATGTTTCTCACTTCCTGAATATATTATTGTATATTTATCAGAGTTTATCTTCCCTGCACCTGTCCATCTAACTTCACTCATTCCTAATATGTTGATCTTCATCCTTTCCATTTCCATCTTTACATTTTCTAATTTTCCAGCCTGGAATAAAGTTCTAACATTCCATGTTGCTATTTTGAACTTGTTAGTTTTGCCACCAGTAGCTTGATGACGATCTGGCCTCACCTGTGGCTCGTGAGCTGCCCTACCAGACGAGGCTGTTCCAGAGGAACATACATTAATGTCGTTCATGATGAATCGATTATTCTGTTTAAGCATAACTATTCTTGGGAATTACAACAGTGGTTTCCCGTTGCCTTCTGTCGGTTTGTGTACGGACTCTCCGCTAGCCTTTGGACTCCCTGTCCTGCGTGCAAGGCAGCGGGACCGAGAGGTTTTAAGGCGCCTCTGACCCGCCTGGTATTCCTTTCACTGAGCACCTGAGGCACTTTATAGGAGTAGTAGAGCCACCTACTACCCCACCTAGACATATATAAAGATGAGACATAAAACAGAGGATAAAAAGTGGGCACTAACTAATATGCCTTAAGGTTTTGTGGTTCGTGTGCAAAACTTCAAACACACGTGCAAATATATTCCAACAAAAAAATAATGTGCAAATTTGCATTGTAACATCAAATTCATAGTATAATTTAAAGTTCTCACATAAAAAATGCTAAACTCTAAAGAAATCAGGAAAAGAAACACATGTAATGCTACCATATTTTTATTCAGTGTTACTGTTGCACATTGTAACATCAGGAAATTGTATCAATTTTATTTCTTCTCATACTGCATTTGAAATTTCAATTGTGACTTGATTTTTTTTTTCATGCACGGCTGAACAGCTTAGAGGGAACATTGACACTAACAATTTATCTCTTATATCTGAGTGGCATGGAACTAGCGAAAGACAATAGTGGCACTAATATCAGAGCTTGTATATGCCACTTGTCTTCTCTCCTTCCTAATATATTTTTCAGTGTTGAGGTGACAAAAAGATGTCTTGATAGGACTTGTTGATTTGCTTTATAAAACGGGATATTAAATGTTTCTGTAATTTCCTTCTTCCACCTCTCTCATGGGTGGTCTCTTCCTCTGTTACACACAAATCTTAGTGTGAATGTTTTCTGTGATATACTGTCTGGCAGTAGCTGTGTAATGTGGCCAAACCATTTTTTCCAGGGGTAATGTAATACCGGTAGTACTCCAACCTTTTTCCCTGATGGTGTCACTTCTTATCTGGTCTCTTCTTGTCACATTTAGTATTCTCCTTAAACATCTATGCCACAATGACATAAAACAGATCTCCTTGTTATTAGTACTTCCATTTTTTTTGTCTCATCATCATTCTTTTCTGTTTTCCTACATCTCTTTCCAGTTCCTTTTATTTATTGGTGTTTTGTGTTGTGTTGAGCACGTGAAACCTTCCTTTATGTCTATATGTGGGTTGCAGTAGAAACATGCAGGTAAAGAAAATCATAAACTTTTAAACCACTAGGTAATTAATGCAAGATATCTTTCCATAAACTTTACGAAAAAAAAACTGAGTGGTTAAAGCATAAGATCATTTCATCAGCATTTTAAAACAATGGTTATTTAAAACAAGAATTCAGTCTATAAATTTTTTAAAAATAATGGGTAGTTAAAGCAAGTTATCAATCCATGAACTTTAAAAAAAAAAAACAAACATTGGTCAGTTAATGTAAAATATGACTTGACATCCTGTAAGAATTTTACATCTGAAAGAAAATGTCTCTGAACAAACTACCCAAATGTTAACAATGGTTTTAGATATATATCACTAGATAAACATAGTATCATAACACAGCCCTGAGGTACATATCACTGGATGCATATATAAGAGAAATCTGAGATACATATCATCAGATACATAAAGTATCATAAATGAGGTCTAAGATACACATTACTATATACATCTTATATCTTATATCCTTCCCATGCCGTTAAATGTCACATAGGGCTCGCAAAGTAGTTTGCCAATATTTCCTGTCTTTGGCGAGTCTTTCAACCTCATCAAGGGATTTTATGCCTGTTAATTTGGCCTCTCTTAACAATGACCTCTTCAGAGTTTCAAGCGGTCTGCCTCTTTTTCTTTGGCTTGTTGTGTTCCACTTGATAGCTTGTTTTGGGATTCTCTGATCATTTCTTCTCATCAAGTGACCAATATATGTCCATCTCCTTTTCATGATCACCCATGAGACTGGTTGTTGTTCAGTCATCTGTCTTATCTCTGCATTGTTCTTAAATTTGTTCCACTTGATGCTGAGTATTTTCCTTAGGCATTTATTTTCAAAAGAATCTAATATCTTGTCTGTTTCTTTAGTTGTTTTCCAGCTTTCACATGCATAAATGAGGGTGGATATTACATTTGAATCGAATAGTCTTAACTTGGTTTTTGTACTTATAACTTTTGAATGCCATATGTTCTCAAGATTCTTGAAGATCGATGCTGCTTTTGCAATTCTAATTCTAACTTCCTTTCTGATGTCACCATCCTGGCCTATGTAGCTGCCAAGGTATGCAAATTGATTGTCTTCTTCAATATCTGCCCTTCTATGTGTATTTTTCCATTTTGATTAATGGGAATTTTCATTATTTTTGTTTTGTCCTTGTTAATTTTTGCTAGCCAGTGAACAAAGGCTATCTGTTTTTTCTTGCATGGAATTCACATTGTTACTGATAAGAATTATGTCATCAGCAAAATCAAGATCTTCTAGTTGGGTCCCATGTACCCAGTCAATACCTGTGTTACCTGTGCAGCATTTTTTCATTATGAAGTCTATTGTAATTCCAAAAAGTAAAGGAGACAGTATATATCCTTGTTTCACACCTGTTTCAATCTGGAACCATTCACTCATCCCTTCTTCTGTCTTGACTGCACAAACATATCCATTGTAAAAGTCCATAATGATGTTGACACTTTTAGGTGGTATGCCATATAGACTTAAAATTCTCCATAATGAATCTCTGTGTATGCTATCAAATGCCTTTTTAAAGTCTATGAAATTCAGTATTAGTGGTTTCTGCTCTTCAATATGTTCTTCAAGTATTATTCTTAGAGTAAAGATCTGGTCGAGACAGCTTCTCCCTTTTCAAAATCCTGCTTGTTCTTCTCTCATTGCAGTATCCACTATATCTTTAAGTCTATTCAAAATGACCTTGCAAAATACTTTTAACACAACTGATATTAAGATTACTCCTCTCCAACTGTTACAGTCACTAAGGTTGCCTTTTTTTTTGGTATTTAACAATGATCCTTTTTTTCCATTTAGAAGGGGCATTTTCTTCTTTCCAAATCTTGTTAAACATTCTCTGTAGTTGTCTCATGTTGTCACTATTGATAGCTTTTAACATTTCGGGTGTTATTTCATCTTCACCTGCAGCTTTTTTGTTAGCTATTAAATTCACTGCTGTTTCAATTTCATGCAATTTAATTTCATCTAGGTTGACATTTAGTTGTGGGGCTGGTAAGTCGGTTTCAAGGTTTAACAATTCTTAAATATTTCTTGAAAGTGTTCAGTCCATCTTTACTTTTGGTCTTTACTTGATGTTAATAGGGTTCCAGTTTTGCTAAGGATTGGTCTCTCTTTAGATGTAATAGTACCTGTTAGCCTCTTTTGTATGTTATATAAAGTTTTGCTGTCTCCTGTTTTTGCTGCTTTTTCTGCCTCTTTCGTCATATTGTCTATGTATTCTCTTTTATCCCTTCTAGCTGAACTTTTTACTTTCTTGTCTAGTTCTTTGTATGTTGCTTTCACCAGATCTTCAACATGTCTAATTTGACTGCTCATCTTTTATGTATATACTTCCATGTATTTTCTGATATCCATGCTTTTCTATTTGGTTTTTTCAGTCCAGCACTTGCTTTTGCTGCTGTGATTATGGCTGTGCTGTAAGAATTCCATAATTCATCTATATCTATTTCCTCAACTTCACTGGGTGTTTTGGAATGATTGGCAAGTTCCTGATTGAAATTAATGTTAGTATTCTCTTCTTGTAGGCTGTGGATGTTTATCTTTCTGTGTTCTGATTTCTTGTGTTGGCTTTTCAATTTTAGTTTTATTTTCCCGATGCACAGGTTGTGATCACTGTTAACGTCTGCACCCCTATAAGCCCTTACATCTATGAGAGATGTTCTGTATTGCTTTCTAATAAAAAAATGATCTATCTGGTTTCTAGTTCTATCATCTGGAGATATCCACATTGTTTTATGTATCTCTCTGTGTGGAAATATTGTGCCTCCAATGACCATGCCCTCTGTTAGACATATTTCAATTAGTCTTTCTCTGTTCTGATTAACTATGTCAATTCCTTCTTTCCCCATCACTTTTTCAACGTCGCTGTTATCTTTCCCTACCTTAGTGTTGAAGTTCCCCATAGCAATTAGGATGTGGTGTTTTGGGACTTTGTTGATGATTTGTTGTAACTGGTGATAGAAGTCTCTTCCACATCATCATCTGCTTCGTTCGTGGGTGCATAACACTGTATTATTGTCATTCTTCCGTGTCTTAGGTTGTATCGTGCTCTTATTATACAACTGTTCACTGGTTCCCATTCTACAAGGCTCTTTGCTGCTACGTTTGACATAATAATACCAACCCCATCTCGATGTTTACCATCGTTTCTGCCTGAATGTAATATTAACTCTTTCTCTACTTTGGGACACGTCCTGCGTGGTTGTATTCCTGTTCAGTAATACCAATCTTCGTGCAGCGCGATAATGGTTTGTAGCTCTCTAATTTTGAAAATAACCAAAGTATCTTAAAACCAGCAGTTGACTTCCTTCCGGTATTCATTTCTCCACACGAGGCGCGTGGTTGAGCCGAAAACAGAGTGATTCTGTGTTAATCTAATGCGAGTTTTTCAAAGTTTATCGTCACTAGGTTTTTGTTTAGCAACAAATATGGCTTCCAGTGCTAGTTCCTCTTGTCCACATTAGAAGCCCAAAATTTAATTCAAGTGTGGTTAGACGACGGTGCAGAGGATGAAGACGGTAGTGATTTTGAGTTGTCGGACCCACGTGCTGCTGCTGATTCAAGTGATGAGGATGTTGTGCCTTCTGGTTCAACAGCAAAACGTGCTAGAAAGGTAGCTGGTGATACTACTTCTCAGCTTGTTGCTAGCACTAGCTGTAATATCACAGTAAGTAATGCTGGAGATACTGTAATGCCAGGAGCCTGTACAAGTAGCACAGGTGATGACAATGGTGAGTGGAGATCTGTAGAAGGAATGACACACTCTAGATTTGTGTTCAAACCTCTGCGTCAGCCTGGTATAACAGAAGGCTTGGATTTGAGTACAGGCTCAGCTCTTTGACCACCATTTTTACCAGCAGCGTCAAGAGCTACTTGCTAAAACAAATCAATGATTTTGCAAGAATGAAATGCATGATAAACACTCCAAGTAGCCAGTTTTCAGTGTATGGCAGGTGGAAGAATGTCACAGAGATGGAGCTGGTCAAATTTTTGGCTGTTCTCATCAACATGGGAATGCAGAGAAAGCCCTATATAAAGGATTACTGGTCCCAAGCTCCTCATCTGTGTCAAGCCTGGTTTGGCCAGATGATTAGTAGGCAAAGATTTGAGTGGTAGAAGGATAAGATAGAACCTTTCGTAAATCTTGTACTTGACAAGAGTAGGAAAGCTTTCTATCCTTACAAAAACCTCAGCCTGGATGAAATGGTCATAGGCTTCAAAGGTAGGTGGCAGTACAAGCAGTTTAATGCACATAAGCCAAAAAAGTATCATATCAAGGCTTTTGGCCTATGTGATGCGGCTACTGGCTATGTGCTGAACCTCCTGTTCTATTTCGGCTCAAAGTCCTCGTATAACCCTAGCAGTGGGCAGGCCAAGAAAGTCTTCCAGACATTGCTTCAGCCATTTGGTACGGGACACCATGTGTTTGCTGACAGATACTACACAACCAGAGAGTTGTTAGACTATCTGCTAGAACAGGAGACCTATTACACTGGCACTCTCAACCGCAATAGAAAAGACTTTCCACCGCAGCTCAAACAGCTGAAGTTGGACCATCTCCAAATGAAATGGTTTCTGAACAGCACTGACAGAATTCTGTGTGTGGCTTTCAGAGATAAGAAAGCCAAAAAAGAGATTTTAGCTGTGTCGACCAAAGCAGAAGTCAAGACCATAACAACCCGCAAAGAGGTGGTCAAGCCTGCTATTACTGACAGCTACAACCAGTTGATGAATGGATGTGATGTCATGGATCAGAGAATTGGATATTATGGCATCCATACCAGAAAATCTGTCAAGTGGTGGAAAAAAATATTCATGCGGATATTTGAGGTTGCCCAGATAAACAGCTATATACTGTACACACTTGGGTGTGGGAAGCCGGTAAGACTGCGTGATTTCAAGAGTCAGTTGCTGTATCAACTCACGGGAGCCAGCGTGAAACAACTGATGATAGAGAAATCCATACCATCACCAGTTCCAACTAAATCAGTAGCTGTACCAGTGAAATTCTCTGACACTAGGCATCTCATTTTGTATCATAAAAATGATTTGAGATGTGCCCACTGCAGCACACTGGCCAAGCTGAAGAGAACTTACTTCTACTGTTCAGGTTGTCCAAATCTTCCACATCTGCATCCTCAGTGCTTTGCTCAATACCACTTTAGTGCTGAGAATGTAAAATAAAATTAAATGTTGTACATAGAATGCTTCAGATTAAAAAAAAACACATAATGGCCTGTTTTCTGTTAAATATTAGTCGCCTCCGACTTGTTTTCATGTAAATATTACCTACCCACTTGGTGTTTTTAGTTTGCTGTAAATGCATAATTAGTGTATATTTTCATGTAAATTTTGGAGGATATGTGAAGAAAAGGTGTTTGTGTGCATTTTTATTCATTATGGAATTATATGACCAACTACAGTGGATTAACTTGATGGGTAAGTGAAAAAAAAATTCTTTTAATTCCTTTATTTTCCATTCTTTCTTCTCAGTTCTTAGCTTTTTTGTTGTTGTTGTTGTATACTAACAAAATGTTAAAAATTTTATTAGAAAAACAAAATACATTTTTTTCTTCTTCAAAATAAGGTATAATACTTCATACTACAGATCAGATTATGCCTTTGTCATTCTTTTAAATGTGACAACCATCCCATTTCACATTGTGAAATTTACCCCCCTTGGTCTTTTGAGGGAAACACCCCCAGTATACAAAGAGTTAACTTATCGTTTTCCACCTATCTTTTACCTGCTTCTGGACATCGCATTTCACTGATGCCCAGTACGTCTAGATGACATCTCTCCATTTCTTTGATGACCTGAGTAGTTTCTGTTGGTGCTGCCATCGTTCTCACATTCCAGAATCCAATCTTTGTCACATGTTTGGGGCCGACGAATGAGCTCCTCGGAGTTGGCATCCCTGATGCTCGGTTGGTTTCTCTGCGAGTTTCCGTAACGAGATCTTTTTTTCCCATCTGGAATCGCATTAAAGACAGGTCCCAGAATAAGGTTCCAATGCAGACCAACGCTGCTGTGGACAAGAGTCACTGAGTCTGATTTACAAAAAAAAAAAAAGGTTATTAGCCTTATGCCCAACTCCCGGTACAGGATATTTGACAGATCAAGCGGGATTCCGCCGATTTCTGATGCCGGCGAGAGCGTTAAAAAAAAAAAAAGTCCGCCATCTTGCACGTCACACACATACAGAATCATAAATGAGGTCTGAAATCACTAGATACACAGAGTTTCATGACAGAGGCTAGAGATACATATCACTAGATACAAATATTATCATAAGATATGTCTAATTAATATACCCTGCCTTTTTGTACTTGTGTCCCTAAGTGTAGATGTAACTGATATCTCCTAAGAGAAGTTTCTAGATGATGAAATAAATGCTCTATGAAAATGTTGGTAACATTTTAACACTTCATCTGTCTGTGAAACCAATTATTAATGTGTACTCAGAAGTGTCATATAAAATTTATTACACTAGGGGATAGTTAAAGTAATAAACATCATAATTCACACAAGTATTGTAAATAGCACGTCTTCTATATCAACCTTAAAGTAATAGGTCGTACAAAAACTTAAGCCTGACTTCTGTTGAAATGCTTCGTCATGTTAAAGTTTAGCCACTCTCTCTTCATCCCCCCCCCCACCACCACCATATCTTCTCCAGATCTCAAGCCATGTTTGACTTAAGAAGATCTCTCTCTCTGTGTGTGTGCGTGCGTGCGTGCGTGCGCGCGCCCGCCTCTGTCTCTCTATGAAAATTCCATTGATAGATCCAGTACTAAATAAAATTGGTATTTATAAATCGTTGGGCAGGTATAGTCTTGGAGCTTAAGCTGTTTCACTGATACCTCGATAACATCATGATAAATTCATGACTCTGCAGTTTTAATGACTTTTCTTTTCTCTAACAATTATACTGGTCTATATCTGGCCCATATATTTAATGTCTGATTTTTCTTATTCCCATTATGTTTGTTAGTCTCTGATTTTTCTTATTCCCATTATGTTTGTTTTGTATGTTAGTCTCTGATTTTTCTTATTCCCATTATGTTTGTTTTGTATGTTAGTCTCTGATTTTTCTTATTCCCATTATGTTTGTTTTGTATGTTAGTCTCTGATTTTTCTTATTCCCATTATGTTTGTTTTGTATGTTAGTCTCTGATTTTTCTTATTCCCATTATGTTTGTTTTTTATGTTAGGGCTCTTAGTCTTAGAAGACACTTCTGAAGAAGGAAGATGTTTACAACAATTGTTAGACATAATTTGTTGTGAAACTTGTTTTGTGGCAGACGCAACACATTTGTTTGGCATAACTAATCGCAGTCACCACAAACCATATTTTTGTTGTAAAGATAAAATTCTTTGTCACTGCACTTTCAGGCCCTTATTTTGGAAGCTAAGATGGTGCACTCAGGCTGAGTGAGGTAATGGTCAGTGATCTATAGTTGACTACTTGCATAAAGGTTAGTGAACCATAGTTGACTACTTTCATAAAGGTTAGTGAACCATAGTTGACTACTTGCATAAAGGTTAGTGAACCATAGTTGACTACTTGCATAACGGTTAGTGAACCATAGTTGACCAACACCCTATTCTAAAGCTTTGTAAACTGACAGTAGTCTAAGTGAATAGGACTGCAGTGGAAAGGTGAAACCAGTCCCAAAAATATGCCAAGTTGAATTAGGATGCATTGGGCCAAAATGCACATAATTACTACAGAATGCAATCAATGTTCTTTCGATGACAAAGAAGAAGAAGAATGCTCTTATTTCAACGTTATGTAACGTAGAGCCTCTACGTAATCTAACGCTAATCTGAATGGTCTTTCACCTGTTCTTTACAAACATCATGGCTGATGGAAAAATCTTTCACAGAACTCATGCAAGTATCAATTTTGGTCTACCCCATGGCTTTCTGCCCAGACATTCACCAAAAAATATTTGCTCGGTGACAGGGTCTCCATGAGGAATTTTGTGAGGTGGCAAAAAACTACAAGTTTCTGATAATTCCCCCTCCCCTCCTCTTCTTCCTTTTCTTCTTCTTATTCTGACGCCTCTTCTTCTTCCATATTGACAGTAAAGTATTAGGTCAAACAAAAACCGAAGCCTGACTTGTGTTGAAATGCTTCATCATGTTACAGTTCGGCACAGCACATTCTATACATTTATGTCCGTATATTTGAGAAAAATACAGTACAGTCAAACAGTTATAGATCATGTGGCAGGAGTCTATGCAAAAATGTGATAAAGAACAAAAGAAATGGATACTTTTTAAATGTTTTCTTTGAGAGTTTTCTTAAACTTATCACCAAGTTTAAAAATAGCAACTTACTGACCCCCCAAACTGATTTCACTGTAAGTTACTGCCACTTGACTTTTTAAATTTATTTTTTATCAGTGTAAAGAAGACAGGTATGAAATAAAATACAGTCATACAAGCATCTAATCCTGCTATCTATAATCTCAGTCATACAAGCATTTAATCCTGCTGTCCATAACCTACCTCCATAAAACTATTTTATTCTGAACAAGAAGTCTTATTAATTGCTTATATATATCTCTAATTCTTACAGCACAGCCATAATCACAACAGCAAAAGCAAGTGCTGGACTGAAAAAACCAAATAGAAAAGCATGGATATCAGAAAACACATGAAAGATGAGCAGTCAAATTAGCAATGTTGAATGTAAAAACAGACCTTGGAAAAGATCTGGTGAAAGCAACATATAAAGAAATAACAATAAAGTAAAAAGTTCCACTAGAAGGAATAAAAGAGAATGCATAGAAAATATGTTGAAAGAGGCAGAGAAAGCAGCAAAAACAGGAGACAGCAAAACTTTATATAACATACGAAAGAGGCTAACAGGTACTATTACATCTAAAGAAAGACCAATCCTTAGCAAAACTGGAACCTGTTAACATCAAGTAAAGACCAAAAGCAAAGATGGGCTGAACACTTCCAAGAAATACTTAATCGACCACACCCAAAAGAATTGATAAACCTTGAAACTGACCTACTAGCCCCATGACTAAATGTCAACCTAGATGAAATTACATTGCATGAAATTGAAACAGCAGTGAATCTAATGGCTAACAACAAAGCTGCAGTTGAAGATGAAATAACACCCGAAATGTTAAAAGCTATCAATAGTGACAACATGAGACAACTACAGAGAATGTTTAATAAGATTTGTAAGAAGAAAATATCCCTTTAAATGGAAAAAAGGAATCATTGTTAAAATACCAAAAAAAAAAAAAAAGGTAATCTTAGCGAGTGTAACAATTGGAGAGGAGTAATCTTAATATCAGTTGTGTCAAAAGTATTATGCAAGGTCATTTTGAATAGACTTAAAGATATAGTGGATACAGCAATGAGAGAAGAACAAGCAGAATTTTGAAAAGGGAGAAGCTGTCTTGATTAGATCTTTACTCTAAGAATAATACTTGAAGAACATATTGAAAAGCAGAAACCATTAATACTGAACTTGATAGACTTTAAAAAGGCATTTGATAGCATATACAGAGATTTATTGTGTAGAATTTTAAGTCTATATGGAATACCATATACCATCTAAAATTGTCAACATCATTAAGGACTTTTACAATGGATATGTTTGTGCAGTCAAAACAGAAGAAGGGATGAAGGAATGGTTCCAGATTGAAACAGGTGTGAAACAAGGAAGTATACTGTCTCTTTTGCTTTTTGGAATTACAATAGACTTCATAATGAAAAAATGCTGCACAGGTAACACAGGTATTGACTGGGCACATGAGACCCAACTAGAAGATCTTGATTTTGCTGATGACATAACTCTTATAAGTAGTAATGTGAATTCCATGCAAGAAAAAACAGATGGCCTTTCTTCACTGGCTAGCAAAATAGGACTTGAAATTAACAAGGACAAAACAAAAATAATGAAAATTCCCATTAATCAACATGAAACAATTCACATAGAATGGACAGATAATGAAGAAGTCAATCAATTTGTATACCTTGGCAGCTACATAGACCAGGATGGTGACACCAGAAAGGAAGTTAGAATTAGAATTGCAAAAGCAGCATTGATCTTCAAGAATCCTGAGAACATATGGCATTCAAAAGTTATAAGTACAAAAACCAAGTTAAGACTATTCAATTCAAATGTAATATCCACCCTCATTTATGCATGTGAAAGCTGGAAAACAACTAAAGAAACAGACAAGATATTAGATTCTTTTGAAAATAAATGCCTAAGGAAAATACTCAGCATCAAGTGGAACAAATTCAAGAACAATGCAGAGATAAGACAGATGACCCAGTCTCATGGGTGATCATGAAAAGGAGATGGACATATGTTGGTCACGTGATGAGAAGAAACAGTCAGAGAATCCCAAAATAAGCTATAAAATGGAACGCAACAGGCCAAAGAAAAAGAGGCAGACCGCATGAAACTCTGAAGAGGACATTGTTAAGAGAGGCCAAATTAACAGGCATAAAATCCCTTGATGAGGTTGAAAGACTCACCAAAGACAGGAAAAATTGGCTAACTACCTTGAGAGCCCTATGTGACATTTAATGGCACGGGAAGGATATAAGATATATAAAAAGATATATGCCTCTTGCATGGATGGCCTCTTCCTCTGTTATCTACAAATCTTAATGTGAATGTTTTCTGTGATATACTGTCTGGTGTCAGCCATGTAATGTGAAACCATTTGACTTCTTCTTTCTGTGGTATACTGTCTGGTATACACCAATTATTGTGTTACTGAGTTATTTTCACTGCGACAAACGTTTTTGTATGTCTATTTCTCATTCGATCTTCCATCACGCCTCTCTCAGCACTTAGTCACATCTCCTCACCATATCCAAAACATCCCAGTTGTAAATCTATACTTTATCGCCTCTCCCTATTTCTTCGTCCTGTATGTTTTTGTATGATTAAGGCTCACGCCGAAACGTCACAACTTTGTAATCGTTAAGTAATAAAGCTGCTCCTATTTTTTTCCAATTTTATAAATTCTAGTATCACAGCTTTACTGCAGTGTTTAGTGTATAGTTGTATACTTATACACCAATTATTGTGTTACTGTCTGGTATAGTCGTTTATTACAGCCAAACCATTTGACTCATTGTTTCTGGACTTAATGTAATACTGGTATTACTCCAACCTTTGCCCTGATGGTGTCATTTCTTGTCTGGTCTCTTCTTATCACATTTAGTATTCTCCTTAAACGTCAATGCCACAATGACATATAACAGATCTTTCTGTTATTAGTACTTTATTATTTTCTCCCAACATCATTCTTTTGTTTCAACATCATTCTTTTGTCTCAACATCATTCTTTTGTCCCAGCATCATTCTTTTGTTTCAACATCATTCTTTTGTTTCAACATCATTCTTTTGTTTCAACATCATTCTTTTGTCCCAACATCATTCTTTTGTCCCAACATCATTCTTTTGTCCCAACATCATTCTTTTGTTTCAACATCATTCTTTTGTTTCAACATCATTCTTTTGTCCCAACATCATTCTTTTGTCCCAACATCATTCTTTTGTTTCAACATCATTCTTTTGTTTCAACATCATTCTTTTCTATTTTCCTACATCTCTTTCCAGCTCTTTTTATTTATTGGTATTTTGTGTTGAGCATGTGAAACCTTCCTGTATGTCTGTGTGTGGGTTGAAGTAGAAATCTGCGGGTAAAGAAATTGTAAACTTTTAAAACACCAGGTAGTTAAAGCAAAATATCATTCTATAAGCTTGAAAAAAAAACACCGGGTAGTTAATGTTGGATATCACTTGACATTCTGTAGGAATTTTACAACTGAAATAAAATATCTGTACAAATTACCCAAACATTAACAATGGTTTTAGATACATATCACAAGATACACACAGTATCATAACATCGGCTTGATAGGCATATCACTAGACACATATAAGATCATAACAAAAGTCTGACATATATATAACTAGATACAAACAGTACCAGGTTTGAGATACTTATCACTAGAAACACATAGTGTCATAGCAGAGACTAGAGATACATATCACACATCACTAGATACAAGTATTATCATAATATATATCTAATACATACATCCTGTCTTACTATACTTGTGTTCCTAAGTGTACATATAACTGATATCTTGTAGGAGAAGTTTCTAGATGATGAAATAAATGCTCTGTGAAAACACTGGTAACTTTTTAACACTTCATCTGTCTGTGAAAGCAATCATTAATGTGTACTCAGAAGTGTCATGCAAGAATTGTTATGTCTGGTGTCAATTAAAGTGAATAAACATCACAATTCACGCAAGTACTTTAAATAGTATTTCTTCTTCTTCTATATCGACATTAAAATGCTAGATTAAACAAAAACTGGACCCTGACTTGCGTTGAAATGCTTCATCATGCTAACTCTCACCGGCTCTCTCCCCACATATCTTCTCCAGACCTGCATGTTTGACTTAAAAAATCTGCAAACATTGCTGTGACATGCACTCAACTGTATGCTATGGGGGAAGTGCCAGTTCTTTTGTAGGGGTATTCTACACACAATCTTGTACAGAATTTGTGTGAGGGTGTGCATTTATATATGTGTGTGTGGATCTGGTACTAAATAAAATTGGTTTTATAAATTGTTGAAGGGCATAGTTTCAAACTTCAAGTTATTTCAGCGATGCCTCAATAACATCATGATAAATTCATAACTCTGCAGTTTATCAGTTTTAGTGACTTAGTGTCATCTTTTCTCTAACAGTTATACTGGTCTATATCTGGCCCATATATATGATGTCTCTGATTTTTCTTATTCCCATTATGTTTGTTTTTTATGTTAGGGCTCTTCGTCTTAGAAGACACTTCTGAAGAAGGAAGATGTTTACAACAATTGTTAGACTTAATTTGTTGAGAAACTTGTTTTGTGGCAGACGCAACACATTTGTTTGGTATAACTAATCGCAGTCACCACAAACCATATTTCTGTTGTAAAGATAAAGTTCTTTGTGACTGCACTTTCTGTGTTAAGATCTGACTCTCATTTTAGGGGCCCAAGATGGGGTACTCTGGCTGAATGAGATAACGGATAGCAATCCATAGTTGGCTGTTCCAGTCAAGGTTGATTGATTTATTTGATTGATTGATTGATCTTCATTTCAAAAGGGTTAAGAATTGGGCATGCAGGCCCATCTGACATTCTGCCCTTTATCATACATCTTTCACTCTATTCCAGACGTTCTACAAATATGCTGTTCATGTAACAAACACAATTAACATTGAAGCTGAGAGACATAAAATAAATATAACATTTATGTTTCACTCTTATCCATTCACTTAGTACAGAAGTAACTACATACATATATAAATGACTATCTACTAAACAAAAATTTCGGGACTATTCAGAATAAACAATTAACTGTATTCGGTATCTGTAAGAGCAGTCTAAGATAACTTTTAAGTTTTATGATTCATAGAGGCATGTAGTCGACATCAAATATATATTGGGAAAGTTTGTAGTTGTAAGGAGTATAATTTATATTCTTTATACCAAAGATGTATTCCAAAGATGAGCAGCAGAATAACTAAAGCTTTTCTTGTAAAGATCAAGTCTAGGTTTTGGAAGACATATGTTGTTCAAGCATTGGCTTCACTTTGGGCTAAATTTAAACAAGTTCCATAGGTAAGGCGGAGCATGCCGTGAAAGAATTTGATGTATTAACTTGGTTTTGTTGAAGAGGAACCTGTTCTTAAGAGGCAGTATTTTGATATGTTTGTGCTGGTTAGTTGTTTGTGCTTGATCTTTGTCTCTAATAAGTTTTACTGCTCGCTTTTGGAGTGAGCAAACCCTCTTTGTATTTGATACTGAGCAACCATCCCAGACTGTTGAGCAATAGTCTAAATGTGTTGGCGAACCATAGCTGACCAATACCATATTCTATCTTCAAGTTTTGTTTGTAAAGTGACACTAGTCTGACTAAGTGAATAGTGATCACGGTAGAAGGTGAACCCAGTCCCAAAAATGTGCCAAGTTGAATTAGGATGTGTTGGGCCAAAAGGCACATAATTAGAACAGAATGCAACCAATGTTCTTTCGATGACAAAGAAGAAGAAGAATGCTCTTATTTCAACGTTATGTGATGTACAGCCTCTACGTAATCTAACTCTAATCTGAATGGTCTTTCACCTATTCTTTACAAACATCATGGCTGATGGAAAAATCTTTCACAGAACTCATGCAAGTATCAATTTTGGTCTACCCCATGGCTTTCTGCCCAGACATTCACCAAAAAGTATTTGCTCGGTGACAGGGTCTCCATGAGGAATACTGTACGGTGCTGAAAAACTATTTCTTTCTTTCTTTCAGTCCCCCTCTCCGCTTCTTCTCCTTCTTCTATGCCAACATTAAAGTACTAGGTCAGACAAAAACTGAAGTCTGACTTGTGTTGAAATGCTTTGTCATGTTACAGTTCAACACAGTACATTCTAAACATTTATGTCCGTGTATTTGAGAAAAACAGTACTGTCAAACAATTACAGGCCATGATGGCAGGAGTCTATGTAAAAATGTTACAGAGAACAAAAGAGAAGGATAATTTTTTAAATGTTTTCTTTGAGAGTTTTCTTAAAATTATCACCAAGTCTAAAAGTACAACTGAATCCCTAAACCAATTCCACTGTGAGTACTTTTCCACCACTTGACTTTTCATTTCTTTTTTACAATCATTTTAACAAAAGTTAGGTCCTGAAATAAGATAATAATTATACAAACATTTAATCCTGCTCTACATAGTATACCACCATGAAACCATTTTATTGTAAACAAGAAATCTTATTACATCTTACATCCTTCCTGTGCGGTTAAACGTCACATAGGGCCTGCATGGTAGTTTGCCAAGATGTCCTGTCTTTGGCAAATTTTTCAATCTGATCAAGGGATGTTTTGCTCACTGAATTGGCTTCTCTTAACAATGTCCTCTTTATTTTTATTCTGAACAAAAAGTCTTATTAATCACTTGAAATTAATCATAAACTAAAATACGGGCTGGCGAACAAACTTGAAACATTATCAGTATATAATGATATAACAAGTTAGCAAATGAGAGATCTTGTTGTGTGTGCTGTAGTTAATGTTCTTGTTTGAAATGCTGAATGTGGGAAAGGTTGAGAAGAAAACCTCAAACCATTACTTACACAGTTAAGACTACAGTTACTCACATAGTCATGGGTACAAACAGTTACTCACATAGTCATGGCTACAAACAGTTACTCACATAGTCATGGTTACAAACAGTTACTCACATAGTCATAGGTACAAACAGTTACTCACATAGTCATGGATACAAACAGTTACTCACATAGTCATGGGTACAAATGATTACTTACACAGTCATGTACAGAATGCTACTTATATGGTCATGGGTACAAACAGTTACAGTCATGTGTAGAAACAGTTACACATGTATGGGTACAAACAGCTACTTTCTCAGTAACTAAGCACAGCATATGAAGATAGACACAGCTGTATGGTTCAGTTTTATAAAAAAAAAAGATAAGAAGAGTGTGGAGAGTGAACAGAAACAAGAATGGCAGAAAGTAGGATGAGCACATATAAATGAAGAAACCACAACAATCCACTATTTCAGAAAAAGTCTTTTCTCAGGGATCACATACAAAAATGACACAACAGATAAAAACAAGTGAAAAGTTAAACACTTAGCTTTTTGGTATCCTCCTTGTAGGAATAACGTGCACAAAATGTGCCCAGATAGATGTATGTAAGTACAAGTGTTTCTTTCATCTAAAAATATTTCTTTCACCTCCCATGTCTTTACTTCTGTAAACTTTTCTGATACTGCCATCACTTTTGGTCCTTCTGGACTTAGCACTTCAGTCTACTATAAATCCACTGATTCTCACAGCCACCTCCGGTATTCTTCCTCACACTCTAGATCATGCAAGGACTCTATTTCTTTTTCTCAGCTCTTTAGGTTGCAATGTTTGTGTGTTGAAGATCTTGATTTCCATGATCAAAAACACAGAATGCTGGATTTCTTTCACCATTGTGGATATCTGGAACATGTTCTCACTTCATCCTTGAACTGCATCAGCCATTTCTGGAGATAACAAGCTATTTCTCCTAAACTATCTTGCAGCTCAGACAAAGCAAAACTGGTACTTGTGTATCATCACCCCCACAGTTTGACAGCTAAGGACATTTTTTTTCATCATCTCCATCTACTCCAAATGAACTTTTACACATGAACTCTTTGTGGAACCCCCACTGGTGGCATACAGACAGGACAAGAACCTCAAGGACCTATTGATCAGAAGTTACCTTAAGACAGTGAAAATGACTTTATCTGGTACCATATGTTGTGGTCACTGTAGATGCAATACTTGTCCATTTGTTGCTGAGGCAAACCAGGCTTTCTTCCCAAAGTCCACATTATCAGGAGGGCTTTACTCCACCTCTTGCAGTATCATTTATGGCATTATGTGCAAGCGATGTGATATGAAATATATAGGTGAGACTGGCTTATATTTAGCAGATCAATCTGAATGACAAATCCAATATGACACCGACACTGGTTGCCAAGTACTTCTGCATAGGAGACCATCAAGGAAACAGAACATTTCTGTAACTGAAATCTGCTCCTGTTTTCTGATGAACAATCCCTGAAAGTTCTTAAAAAGACCCTTATTTTCCAGATTTGCTGTCTCCACAAAGCTGTAATTAACAATAAATTCAGCTTTCTCTAAACTACTTTACATTTCCACCTGGTTGTTGCTTCTTTCTATTATTCATGGCCAATGTTCTCAATCTCACTCAAGCGATTTAAGGTTAATTTTCACCCCTTTCTATCCTTCTGTAGACAGAAGAAGACTATGATAGCTTCCTTGTCCCAGCATCCTAAATGAGAAGTCTTGCCAGTAGAAGATCTTGATTTCCATGATCAAAAACACAGAATGCTGGATTTCTTTCACCATTGTGGATATCTGGAACATGTTCTCACTTCATCCTTGAACTGCATCAGCCATTTCTGGAGATAACAAGCTATTTCTCCTAAACTATCTTGCAGCTCAGACAAAGCAAAACTGGTACTTGTGTATCATCACCCCCACAGTTTGACAGCTAAGGACATTTTTTTTCATCATCTCCATCTACTCCAAATGAACTTTTACACATGAACTCTTTGTGGAACCCCCACTGGTGGCATACAGACAGGACAAGAACCTCAAGGACCTATTGATCAGAAGTTACCTTAAGACAGTGAAAATGACTTTATCTGGTACCATATGTTGTGGTCACTGTAGATGCAATACTTGTCCATTTGTTGCTGAGGCAAACCAGGCTTTCTTCCCAAAGTCCACATTATCAGGAGGGCTTTACTCCACCTCTTGCAGTATCATTTATGGCATTATGTGCAAGCGATGTGATATGAAATATATAGGTGAGACTGGCTTATATTTAGCAGATAATCTGAATGACAAATCCAATATGACACCGACACTGGTTGCCAAGTACTTCTGCATAGGAGACCATCAAGGAAACAGAACATTTCTGTAACTGAAATCTGCTCCTGTTTTCTGATGAACAATCCCTGAAAGTTCTTAAAAAGACCCTTATTTTCCAGATTTGCTGTCTCCACAAAGCTGTAATTAACAATAAATTCAGCTTTCTCTAAACTACTTTACATTTCCACCTGGTTGTTGCTTCTTTCTATTATTCATGGCCAATGTTCTCAATCTCACTCAAGCGATTTAAGGTTAATTTTCACCCCTTTCTATCCTTCTGTAGACAGAAGAAGACTATGATAGCTTCCTTGTCCCAGCATCCTAAATGAGAAGTCTTGCCAGTAGAAGACTATGATAGCTTCCTTGTCCCAGCATCCTAAATGAGAAGTCTTGCCAGTAGAAGACTATGATAGCTTCCTTGTCCCAGCATCCTAAATGAGAAGTCTTGCCAGTAGAAGACTATGATAGCTTCCTTGTCCCAGCATCCTAAATGAGCAGTCTTGCCATCTTGGTGTTCTCTGTTCTTTCTGAACCTTCCTTCATTCAGTCCCCCCTATACTGTTTTCTCACTTTTATCATCTGCACAGTCTGGATGGCTTTTGCTTAGGCTATAGGTATCCAATTGGAGCAAGTTGGGTCTCTCTCTCTCTCTGAACCTTAAGTGCCCAGGGCACATGGGGCTTCCTCAAGGGTTTTCCACAAATGCCTGTCTTTCGCCTTTTTTTCTGCTCTTGCCCAAGTGAGCCCTCTATTGCTCAACATCCTTTCTGTTGTTCTTCTCCATGTCTCTTTTGGTCTACCCTTACTTCTGCTCCCCTGTGGTGTCCATCTTAGTGCTATTTTTGGTAGTGAGTTGTCAGTCATTCGGAGCACATGCCCCAACCATCGCCAGCGTCTTTCCTCAATAATTGTTGTCAGTGGTTTCATCTGCATTTCTGCCAATAAGATGTTATTTCTTATGGTGTTTGGCCAAAATATTTTTCTAATCACGAAAACCATAGAAAACAAGTTGAATTCTTTCCAGACTAAATGTTTACGTAGAATTAAGTTGGGTCTATCTGGTGCATAATGTCATGTTGTTTATTATATGATACCGTTTGCCTCATTTCTTAACCAAGCACATTCTTTCACTTTCTGCTTACCTACTTCTATCTGGGCACATTTTGTGCCCATCTTTCTTACAAGGAGGAGACCAAAAAAGTTGTTTAATTTTTCATCTATTTTTCAAGTTTTCTATTGTTTTTGTATGTAATCCTTGAAAAAGGCTTTTGATGAAATATTGGATTGTTGTATAATCTTCGTTTATGTGCTCATCTTACTTTCTGCTGTTCTTGTTTCTGCCCACTTTTCTCACTCATTCTACCTTTTTGTAAAACATAAACTTGACACTCTCATGTATACTAGCACTGACAAATTGACACTTGCAGGTGTACTAGACATATTGGCAAATTTGAAACTGGCAGAAATACTAGGTGTACCGAGAACTCACAGGTGTACTATGCCCTACAATACTTGCACATTCCCATAAGGCCAGGAGAGTGTGCGCCTTAACTTGATGTGCCAGGTGGCCCGTACTTTCAAAATTATGGGTCAGATCTTGATATAAAAGTCAGTGCAAATGAAAGCAGGGATCTGCACTGGAGCTTCTAGCTAAATTTAAGATCTTACATCAGCATGGCACCCACAATTTGTGAAAAGAGTAAAACTCCATACGTGTTTCTTGGCCGGTCTGGCCTGAAGGTTTCCAATGTCTGTTTGGGAACTATGACCTTTGGTGAAAACCAAGTAAGTACATTTTCTGACAACATTTATAGCAGGGACTAACAAGTGCGATAGGGAAAATGATTTGTTTCAGAAGGCTCCATAACAAAAATGAAAATAATTCCAAGTCATCTGATAATATTAATTAGTTATTTAATTACCATTCTAAGCCAGCAAATATCCAAAATGAACTTCTGTCAGTCACTGTCTAACATAAAAGCTCACCATTTAAGGCACTGGCTGGCAGAAAAAAAAAAGATTCACTAAAACAAAGCCAATTCAATTTTGGCAACAAAAAAATTCACTAAAACAAAGCCAATTCAATTTTGGCAACAAAAAAAAAATTCACTAAAACAAAGCCAATTCAATTTATGTTCTTAATAGTTCTTTAAAGTCACAAGTATGCCTTTTTTAGTCAAAAGTATGAATTGTGAACAATCTGGAAATCATAAATGATGTCTAAATGCACCCAGACAGAAATTTAATATCACATGGGGAATAATATTTAAGGAACAGTTTATATGAAATTAACTCTGAGGAAATATTTGCAATATATCTCACTACATGGTGATAAAATGTATAAACTAGAAAAAAGTAGGAATAGCTTTATTATTTAAAGAATACAAAGTAGTGAAGTTTCAGCGTTTGCCTTCGTCAGACAATAACAAACAGGAGGAAGAATAAGATAGAGGAGACAAAGTATAGGATTACATTAAACTAAGTTAATGAAATAAAAAAAAGTGAAAAAAAATGAATGAAAAGTACAAAATAAAACATTGGTGACGTTGAAAAAGGGACACTTCACAGCGCTCTCAATTATTCACGCTAAGTGCCAGATAATTTTAAAGTTTTAATTTTAAAGTTTTATTTTATATTTTTCATTCATTTTTTTTTCATTTTTTTTATTTCATTAACTTAGTTTAATGTAATCCTATACTTTGTCTCCTCTATCTTATTCTTCCTCCTGTTTGTTATTGTCTGACGAAGCAAACCCCAAAACATCACAACTTTATATTCGTTAAATAATAAAGCTGTTCATACTTTTTTCAAATTTATACATTTTGGTATCACAGTTTTACTGCAGTGTTTTGTGTATAGTTGTATACTTATATACTGTTTATCATGTGTTACATGGTGACAAAAGATTTTCTTCATAAAAATAAAACCAAATTTAAAACTGATTTTTTTCTAGCAGGGTACAATGGAAACAAAAATTATAAAACTGAGATGTAAAATTAAAACTGCTTTTATTAGAAATTCCTTTTTTTTTTTTCACCCTGCACCAGACTTACCTGAAAACTACCCTCATCAAATTTCAGAGTTTGGACAAAAAAATGGGGGAGATATTTGTTGCACAGTGTCACAAAAGCATGAATACAAATTCAAAGAAAGATAGATTATCACTTACTTTTATATAACAAGTCATAAATTATCACTTACTTTTATATAACAAGTCATAAATTATCACTTACTTTTATATAACAAGTCATAAATTATCACTTACTTTTATATAACAAGTCATAAATTATCACTTACTTTGGTTCTAAGGACTGTCGTACCCTGAGGTGGGGTGGAGAATACGCTCTCCACTCTAATGAAATGTCTCCCAGGCTTGTGTCTTCAACAGCCTCTGGCAGTCAAATCCAGCTACTGGCCTTTTCGTGGCAGAACTGTTTAAACTGACAGGAGAAGGGGCAAAGGCGAATATCTGGCGCCTGAAAACCAGACGCTTCGGGTATATGAGAGTCATGTTTGGTAGCTCATCTACCGTTGCTGGCGAGATTCTTCAGCTGCCGTGCGTGGAGTGGGGCTCCTCCCAGCCAGTGAAGAAAGATGCGATTATGGTTGCCGTGCGGCACTGTGGAAAAGGTGAAAGAAAGGAGTAATGAAGTAATCAGTAGTCTTGAGGTCAAGACTGCCCAAATCACGGCATCCCTACTCTGGGGGTCGGCCACGTCCCATATACACTCATACCGGGCAAATTGCCTGAACCGACTTAACACAGGGGTTAAGACGCTGCTGGCGAGATTCTTAGGATGCTGCGAGTGGAGTGAAACTCCTCCCGGCCAATGAAGAAAATGAGGAAAAGCAATTAGGGTTGCTGTGTGGCGCCGATGTGAAAAGGTGATGGAAAGGATAAAATGAAGCTTAATCGGTATGTCCAGTAGTATCGCGGCGAGAGCTACTCACACCACGGCACCTCTGCTCTAGAGGTCGGCCATGTCCGAAATACACCCATACTGGTGAAATATACCTAAACCGGCTTATACCAGGGGTGAAACTTGATGACTACGCATGTCACGGTACATCCGCTCTAGAGGTCGGTCACATCCTAAACACGCCCATATTGGGATAATATATCTAAACCGGCTCAAAACAGGGGTGAAAGTCATTAGTGGCGAGGATTCGTCCTCCTAGACAAAAGCTCGGTCCTGGTCACAACTAGGAAGGGTGGCGGCCACGACCACAAAATTATGAAGTCGGAGACATTGGACCAGGGCAGTCTAGATATATAACCACCTCTCACTCGGCGGGGATGTATGCATATCTAATTACGCTGAGGTTTTCCGGTGAGAAAGTCCAACTCTGGACTGGATGGGCAACCACCTCTCACCCAACGGGGATATCTCTCTCTCTCTCTCTGAACCTTAAGTGCCCAGGGCACATGGGGCTTCCGCAAGGGTTTTCCACAAATGCTTGTCCTTCGCCTTTTTTTCTGCTCTTGCCCAGGTGAGTCCTCTATTGCTCAACATCCTTTCTGTTGTTCTTCTCCATGTCTCTTTTGGTCTACCCTTACTTCTGCTCCCCTGTGGTGTCCATCTTAGTGCTATTTTTGGTAGTGAGTTGTCAGTCATTCGGAGCACATGTCCCAACCATCGCCAGCGTATTTCCTCAATAATTGTTGTCAGTGGTTTCATCTGCATTTCTGCTAATAAGATGTTATTTCTTATGGTGTTTGGCCAAAATATTTTTCTAATTCTTCGTAAACATTTAGTCTGGAAAGAATTCAACTTGTTTTCTATGGTTTTGGTGATTTTCCAGCATTCACTTCCATAGAGTAGTACACTTAGAACATTACTCTTAAATATCCTGATTTTCGTATTTTTGCTTTTACTTTTATATAACAAGTCATAAATTATCACTTACTTTTATATAACAAGTCATAAATTATCACTTACTTTTATATAACAAGTCATAAATTATCACTTACTTTTATATAACAAGTCATAAATTATCACTTACTTTTATATAACAAGTCGTAAATGACACCTCACAACTCCCACCCACATAGGATGGACCACCTGATTTTCTCTGGAAATCCTGCCTACTCTTTATCCCTTCTAAATGTCTCTGTGTCTTTCACGTACTTCAAGCTCCCTCCCATTAATGTGGCGCTGTTCTTGCACAGTGCTCAAGCAAATAAAATTTCCTCAGTTTCCAGAGAAATCTAGGGATGTAAAGCGCCCAGACGTGATACTGACCACTTCACACTTTCATGTGCCGAAGGTAATGGAAAATTCAGGCCTAACACCGTATTCCTCAATATGCCTTAATGGCAGGGAAACAAAAGTTTTACCTTTACCTTTCCAAGTCCATAGAACCTGAAAATTTCTGATGTAAGTCCATAATTAAATTCTACTATAGCTGACACAACAGCGAATCTCATGCACCTGTTTGAAACAAAGCACTGTTTAGGGCACTGAGACCAGAATAACTGAGTGTAAGAGTCTCACGTTGTTCTGACTATGCCCAAACAAACATTACACTGTGTGAGATGTTCATATATTGGCTAAGATGTTTGTACAGGAGAACCTCATTCAGCTTGGTAAATGTATTATGTTCTTCACGAGTTTGACCTTTAGCTATAGCTTGCTAAAAAAAAAATACCGAGAGTTCACACCTGTGGGACACTTTGAATGTTGAGCTTGCCATATGTGGAGAAACAATGTTCTGTAGTTGCAAATATGACAATGCACACACTTTCAGCTGTCTCACTGCTTCCTATTGCATGTACATAGATAGCTGTCAGCTTTTTAATTGCTACTGCTGTCAGTTTGCCTTTTTCATTTCTTCCAAAGACGTTCACATTCTTGCAGAGGTTCTGGAGAGCAGTGCCCATATGTTTTCCAACGTGGTTGACACATTCAGTTTTCCTGATTTCTAACTCAGTGCCACAAAGTTTGATATTATTTAGTTCAATGAATGTCTTTGCATCACTATCAAACCAAATGGTTCTATATCGCTAGACGTATCTCTCAGCTGAGCAGCATGAACCTCCAGCATCATACTTGAGGAATCTTCATAATTTTTGTTGCAATCATTCCATCCACCACCACCTGCAGTGGCCTGAAGTTTCTGGCCTGTAGTTTCACATGTCTGGCAGTATGATGACAGCACACATGCATCATTCACTTGACCTGTCACCAAGTACACATCCAATTCCAATGTTTGATGTGTGGTATCATTAACCGAGAATCATCATAGCTGACACATATATCTGCAACAGTATTTCTAAATCCTATGGCACTGTTTTACAGTTTTACTAAAAAAAAAAAATTATCTTCAGATTCTCCAAGCTGTGAATAAATTTCTGCACACTTTTGGTGAAATGTCTTTTTATGCATGCCAGGCAGGTTCATGTACTCACAAAATCTACGACAGCAAACTTGCAAGAAAACCTTGCTTGTTGACAGGCTGAGCAGTACACATGTGTACATACTGCCATTCCTTTTCTTGTCACTGTCATCGGTTGTAACCTCTAAGGAAACAGCACTACACAGATTTCACTTCTGCGTTTTGATCAAATCTGTCACTGTTTTTACAAGTAAAATTACTGCGTCTGTGTGTTCTCTGCTTCTGTATTGCAACGTTTTTTACTTGCTGTTTTGTGCAGTGTCCTCGTCTTGTGGAAGTGATGTGAAGTACCATATGACTGTACATAAGACAAATCACTGTTCAGCACTGTATCTACAGCGTGATCAAATCAGGCATTTGTGTTTGTGAACTGAAACCATTTTCTAGGCAGGATATTGCTGAACTTTATCTTCGCATTCTAGACTTGTTTAGCAGCAGCTAATTGTGATGCCTCATCTTTCATTGACTTTTATTTCTTGGGGTCATGATTTCTTCTTCGAAATTTAATAAACTGATCAAAAATAGGAGAAATGTACAATGCTCTCAAGCATTCAATCTTATTATATCTTATATCCTTCCTGTGCCGTTAAACGTCACATAGGGCTCGTCAATTTTTCTTGTCTTCGGCGAGCTTTTCAACCTCATCAAGAGATTTTATGCCTATTAATTTGGCCTCTCTTAACAATGTCCTCTTTAGAGTTTCACGTGGTCTGCCTCTTTTTCTTTGGCCTGTTGTGTTCCCCTTGATAGCTTGTTTTGCAATTCTCTGTTTCTTCTCAACACGTGACCAACATGTGTCCATCTCCTTTTCATGATCACCCATGAGACTTGTTGTTGTTCAGTGATCTGTCTTATCTCTGCATTGTTCTTAAATTTGTTCCACTTGATGCCGAGTATTTTCCTTAGGCATTTATTTTCAAAAGAATCTAATTTCTTGTCTATTTCTTTAGTTGTTTTCCAGCTTTCGCATGCATAAATGATGGTGGATATTACATTTGAATTGAATAGTCTTAACTTGGTTTTTATGCTTATAACTTTTGAATTCTATATGTTCTCATGATTCTTGAAAATCGATGCTGCTTTTGCAATTCTAATTCTAACTTCCTTTCTAGTGTCACCATCCTGGTCTATGTATCTGCCAAGGTAAGCAAATTGATTGACTTCTTCAATATCTTTCCCTTCTATGTGTATTTTTCCATTTTCATTAATGGGAATTTTCATTATTTTTTGTTTTGTCGTTGTTAATTTCAAGTCCAAGCATTCAATGCTGGATCTTTATCGTTTCTAGAGGAAGTGATTACAAATGAACAATAATACTATTTTTAGCTCCCAATCACGACGTACCTGTAGCAGCCAGGATCATTTCTTTCCATCTCGCTCGGTCCTCTGTGTTTGGAATCAAGTCAATTGTTTTCTCGCAAACTATGCAATCAGACCATCCAAGTATTTTTGTCTTCTCCGCTCTCACTCCCTCCCTCTCTCTCTCTCTCTCTCTCTTCCTCTCTCTCTCCCTCTCTCTCCATTCATCTTTTCAGTTATGTCCAATTTTCAGACCATAACGTCTGGTGTTGTGCCTGAGAAACTGGGTTGTCTTTTTCTTATGTACGGCACTAGTTTTCCCTAATGTAATATTTCTTCATATGTCTTTCTGGCTGTCTATTGTATGTGAAGCATTCTTCTAAAGAATCACATTTCAGTAGCCTTTAATCTTCATTCTGATTGTTTATTCATAGCCCATGATTCACATGCATAGAGTAGAATAGGTTCTATATAGCATCTTAGAAGTCTCTTTCTTATGGCGAGTGACAGTTTTTGGTTTGTTAATATGTTCTTTTTTTTCCCCAAAAGCTGTATTTGCCATTGCTGTCCTGGTTCTGATATCTTCAGTGCACCTGCCCTCAGATGTTATGACAGTACCTAAATATTTGTATCATGTTATCTGTATTATGCACTCCCCTGGGCTGTAATTCTGAATTCTGATATTCTCTTTTTCTTGGACATCACCATTATTTCTGTTTTATTAGTGTTTAATCCTTTTTTACCGTTCTTCTTAATTAAAATTAGTATTTAATCCTTCTTTTTTACTGTTCTTCTTAATTAAAATTAGTGTTTAATCCTTTTTTAACCGTTCTTCGTAATTAAAATTAGTGTTTCTTCCCTCTTTTACCGTTCTTCTGTGACACTGATTAGAAGTCTTTGTAAGATTTTCCTACTCTCCACTAATACTACTGTGTCGTCTGCATATCTGATGTTGTTAACTCTCTTTCGTTCAGTCTTTATTCCACCTATTTTCTTGATTTCTGTCATTATTTCACTGTATAAGAGGTCTGGAGACAAAACACATCCTTGTTTCACATTTTTTAAAAATTTGTTAAACTTGCTGATGAACTCTTATCGCCACTGTTTGTTGCCCGTATATGTTTTTTACCATCTGTAGGTCTCTTCCGTCATTTCCTAGTTTATCAAGCATCTTAAAAATGTCTTCGCGTCTTATCCTATCAAACGCTTTCGTGTAATCTATGAGGTAGAGTGCTGGTTGCTGGTTTTCAAACTCACCTAAAACAGTATAATGAATGAATCAATGAAGCATACATTAAGATCTCTGTTTATTTCTAGTGGCCGTTCTATTAACATCTTTAGTAAGAAAACTGCATTTGTTGTTCACTTTCCCTCTACAAATCCACATTGTTCTTCCTATATTTATGGTTTAATCTTGTTTCTCATTCTCATCATTACAATTCTTGGAAGTATCTTGGTTATGTGGCTTATAAGACCGGTTGTACTGTGCTGATCACACTGAATAGTTCCTGTCTACTTTAGAAGTGTAATGAAGATTGACTGGAGCCTGACCTTCTGTCTTACTAAGGCAGAATCCAGGGTCCTGTATAAACTCCAACGTCAAAAAGACATAGTGATAAAACCAGGAAATAAAACATGGAATCTCGTAGTTTGGAAAACAGATTTATGTATTGAGGAAGGAATGTCCCAGCTCAAGTAACACACAATTCTGTGCCCCGCATAAAAACGATGCTTCCCGCTCCAACAACGACAAAGTGGAAGCAACCGTCAAAGACTTGATTACAGAAAGTGGCCTCCCACCCCAAGCTGTTTCTCTTCACATCAAGGACAGCTGTTTAGACAAGCTCACCTTCTATCTTTTTCTTAAAATCCATAAACCCGGTCATCCTGGACGTCCCACAGTATCAGCATGCTCACTCCCCACTGGGCACATTTCTGACTTTTTGGACAGTATTTTCCAGCCGCTAGTACACAAACTACCCTCTTATTTGGAAGATACCATCCACGTCTTAACAATTTTTGATGCGATCAAACTCTCCCATCACCACACCTACCACATCTTTCACCTTGATGTCTGCTCCCTCAGCACCTCCATCCTCCACGAGGAGGGACTCTTAGTACTCCCCATTTTCTTGATAAAACCCTCACTCCACCACTAACACTGATTCCATAATAAGACTTGAAGAGCTGGTACTCAACCTAAATTCCTTTGAATTCAATGGCTAATATTTTGACCAAATCAATGGTGTTGCCATGGAAATGAAAATGGGTCCCAGTTGCTTATTTATGGGTTTCCTGGAAGACAAATTATTTTAATAGTGTTGATGCCGGTGGCGTGCGCGGCGTAGCACTCTGGGGGAACTCAACATCTGCATGTTAAAAGTTGTTACACTCCACTACATCTTCACTTCGTTACATTGATATACACTATGTAACTATAGCAACCCAGGACAACAACCACTGCATATCAATACACGAACCTGACCAGTACATGATTAACAGCTCAACACTAGCACCACAGTTAGGACATTCAACACTAGCACCACAGTCAGGACATTCAACATGAACCAAAAGAGTACAGGATTAACAGCTCAACTCTAGCACCACAGTTAGGACATTCAACATGAATCAAAAGAGTACAGGATTCAACAGTTACCAAAAGTCAACAATGTGTAATGGTGAACTCTCATTTATGAATGAGTGTTGTAGATGGAAGTGACTGTAAAACTGATGACACAATTACAATGGAAACAGAAACGCCATGGGACCCTCACACAAAATACAACATCAAAATATGCTACTTCATGTTCCCAAAAACTCCAACATACCTTATACACGAATCCATTCCATGCCCAAAGGGGCGAATCAACTTACAACTACATAGCAACTCTAACATGCGTTTTTGTCATAAAAAGGACAAGCAACCAAAATCACTATGATATCAACCCATCCTCGCAGACATCCAAGAACAACTCTAACATAATTTTTTGTCCTAAAAAGGACAAAATCTAATTACGAAAAAGTATACACTAACAATTTTCCTAAAAAGAACAATCCACCCAAAAACTTACAGTACAAAGAAACCGCCCTAATGAACCTTCCAGACACAATATGTCTCTAACTTTCAACTATCCCCTTCTTCTTGCCGGTCCTAACCGCTTTTTCTTTCGTCTGCTCCTTTTTGCGTCTTTTCCAGTTCGTTCACAGTGCGCACCAACACGTGTGAACTTTACATCACTTATTTCGCTTACTGCGCAAGCCTATATTTTTTTTCAAAATTAGCTCTCTATAGGGGAGACTACTCTTTTTCCATTATCCAAATCATTTACCTATCCTATTCTGTTACATTATGGGATCCTACACTGGCCGACTTACAGAATTCTACAAAAGGTACATCGATAATGGCATCGGAGTCACCAGTATGCCAAAGGACGACCTGGAAAAAATGTATTGAAATTGCCAACTCGCTTAATGAGAGCATCAAATTCACCTGTGAATTTTCTGACAAATCTGAAACCTTTTTAGTCGTCAAAATATCTGTTGAAACGGACAGTCTTGTTACCTTTGTATTTTACAAGCCCACCGACAGCCACACATATTGACTTTACACCTCCTCCCATCCTGAAACTTGTAAGAACTACATCCCATACTCCTAACTCCTACGTCTTCGCCGCCTATGTCAGGATAATTCGGAGTTTATGGATCAATCCACAATATTATTAGAATTTTTTCGTCATCGCCACTATACAGAAAATGTCCTTCTTAAAGTATTTAACCGTATCCAACCAGTGAACCGCGAAGAGGCATTTAGATCAAGAAAAAAAACCTGTTACTCGACAGTTAAATTAGTACTTCCTTCTCACCCGCCTGGTCAGATGGTTAAGAAAATTCTTTATCGCCAACTGCCACTAATCCAACTCGACCTGATACTCACGACATCTACCCATATACAAACGGGAACTAAATCTTAAGGATATCCTCGCCCATAGCCATCTGAAACAGAACCATGCATATGTTGGCACCAGAAAATGTAACCTCCCTCGCTATGTTACCTGCCCTGTAGCTGGAAAACGAAAACAATCATCTTTCACAAAACTATTCTCACTCTCCATGATGGATTAACATGCGAGTCCCATAATGTGATACATGGCATTGTATGCAAAAGATACAGGATAACTTATATTGGTAAAACTAGCCTCAAATTAGGGGACCGCATGCAGAAACATCTGTACAACATCACCCAGCATGCTTCGAAACCAGTCCCGAATCATTTTAATGGTCCTCAACCCCAGAGACAAATCTGATTTTCTAGTAACAGCCAGCACACAATGCCAAGCCGATGACAGAAGCCGTCTAGCGCTTGAGAACCGTTACATTTAGGAATATGGGACGCTGGAACCACCTGATTTGAACTCGCTATTCGGTTACACCTAACATTCCCCTCTTCCATAATCGTAATCCCTCTGCACTAAGTTCCACTCCCTTCTCATTTGTATGTGTTACACATCGTTCAGAACCTCCTCACAGCATCACGTTACAAGCCCTCCACCCAAACTTTAATCACCTATTTCACCTTCTCCCGGCTAGGTTACCATTATATCACTTCCTTCCTCTTCTGCTGTTCCCCCTCCTCCCCACCCCCACCCTTTACGAAGCACCTATCACACGTCATTAATCTCCATTTAACCATTCTTAACACTCCACCATGCTCATTTCTGGACACATCCTCTTACAAGCTTAGTGCTCCATTTATTTTATTGTATTCTATTTTTTCCATTTCTGCTTTTTACATAGCATTCATGTAAATTTATACAGGGTTATTCATAGGTCCGTGGAACATTTAAAAATTCGCAACAAATTAACTACATAACAGATCATGATAAGTCTTACGCCAAGAGAGAAACTCTCCAATTTTTTTTAACAAAGCCCTCGCGCAGAGCTCCCATGGTCTGCAGATAGGAGGCAGCAGCAGCAAATGTGGCGTTCAGTAAACGTGAGCAGTCATTTTGTGTTTTGGAATACGCAAGAATCTCGTCCGTTGTGACTCTGAAGCGAAGATTTCGAGCAGCGCCTGTTTTCAACAGTATCAAGAAGTGGTATGCGAAATTCCAGGATGACGGCTGTCTGTGCACGGCTCCTCGGCCAGGACCAAGCGAAGAAACTGTGAATCGTGTTAGTGAAGCTTACCAGCGAAGCCCTCCCCACCCCCACCCCCACCCCCTTCCCCAAGTCCACTACACGTGCAAGTTTACAGCTAAGAGTCTCACATTCAACAGACTGGCGAATTCTCCGTAACAGATTAAAGTGTAAGCCTTACAAGCTTCAGCTGCCTCATTATCTCAGTATCAAAGATGTGCGTCTGATTTTCTGCATTGAAATGCAAGAGAGTTTTGAAATTGACGACTTTGCAGACTCGGTCATCTTTAGCGACGAAGCTAGCTTCCGTCTGTCTGGGAAGGTGAATCGGCGCACTCTGCCCATCTGGGGGGGGGGGGGGGCGGGGACCCCTACACAGTCACAGAACATGTGGGAGACTCACCTGAGGTGAATGTCTTCTGCGCTATTTCGAAAGAGAAGGTGTATGATTGAGCATTTTTCTTTGAAGTGCCCGCCATCACTGGGATGATTTACTTGGAAATGTTGGAAAACTGGCTGATGCCCGAGTTGAGTGAAGACAGTAATGGCTACATCTTCCCAAGACAGCTGGTCGGCTCACTGCCACAGAGATGTGCGAGATTATCTCAATCAAAATTTGCCACAAGATGTGTAGGGCACAGAGGAGAACAAGACGACGCGTTAATGGGGTGGCCACCCCGGTCCCCTGATTTAACCCTTGCAAATTTTTCTCGTGGAGGTTTGTGAAGGACGCCATTTTTGTGCCAGCACTCCCCGCTGACCTCCAGGATCTTGGCAACCGTATCACCACTGACCTCTAGGATCTTGGCAACCGTATCACCGCTGACCTCCAGGATCTAGGCAACCGTATCACCGCTGACCTCCAGGATCTTGGCAACCGTATCACCGCTGACCTCCAGGATCTTGGCAACCGTATCACCGCTGCTGTGGCCCTGGTCGATCATGATATGCTGACACGAGTTTGGGATGAAATGGATTATCATACAGAAGTCTGCCAAAACTTTTTGTGAGATTATCTGTAATTCAGTCTAATTTATTTGGCATCCGTTACGTAGTTTATTTGTTGCAAATGTGTGAAATGTTTCACTCAGTTATGAATAACCCTGTATTTTATCTTCTTTCTCTGGTTCTTAGTCATGTGTGTGTGTTTTGTATGATTAAGATTCACACTGAAACGTCACAGCTGTCAGCTAGTTTATTTATTTTGTTTCTGTCAGGTGTGTCCGCCGGTTGGCGAATGGTAGAGAGATCTCTAGATATTGAGAATATAGCGAGTAAACATCTAGATATAGAGAATATACTGAGAAGAGAGTTGACAATGTGGGGCTGTTAATTAACTTGATATAATACCTCACCCACTCACTGATATGACCATCGACGAGTAAAAGGAGCCATAACCTCTCCCCCTGCTGCCTTGTGGGTTAGGCTCTTTTCGGAGCCAAAGGCTAGCGTAGATCACAACCTGGCGGAATACAGAAAGGGAAACCACCGCTGTACAATCCCGAATTTGTCATGGACCGAAATCTCGCAACAAATAAAGTAAACGGTGTCAAGGGAGGCTCCACAGAAACAGCCTCGCCCGCTAGGGGGCGTCATGCGCGCCACGTGACACCAGACCATCATCAAGCGACTACATGCAAAAGCAATATCAAGTTGTGAACTTGGAATGTCAGAACAATGAATGCGGGGGGGGGGGGGGAATTGAAAATATCCAAGCAGAAATGAGACTGAAAGTCAACATTTTAGGAATAAGTGAAACAAAATGGCCAGAAGCGGGATTAGCAACAATAAATAATCATAAAATTGTGTATTCAGGTGAAGAAGAGCGCTTGAGAGGGGAATCAATAATGGCTGACCCAACAGCATCAAAAGCAGTAAAGGGATACTGTGCAATATCAGACACCTTAGGTGAAAGTACAGTGTAAATATACTGACATCATCATCATCAGGTGCCGTGCCTACTGGTGTTGGCTATTATGCTTCTCCAGAGTACCCGATCCTTCATGCAGGCCATCAGTTCAGTTGGTGATCTCCTCTCACACCATCCCGTCAGACTGTCCAGTATCATTTCTCTTGGTCTTCCTCTTGATCTTCTTCCTTCTATTTTTCCTGTTGTTATAATATTTTCAATGCCCCCTCTTCTCATTGCGTATCCTATGAAAGTACATTGTCTTTCTCTTATCTTTTTGACAAGGTTTTTTGTCTCTCCAGCTCTTCTCATACATTCTTCATTAGTTATTTTTGCTGTCCAGGGGATTCGCAACATTCTTCTAATAAACCACATTTCTGCTGCTTCCAATGATTTTTGTGCAGACTTGCCTATTGTCCATGATTCACTTCCATATAACAAGATAGGTTCAATATAGCATTTTAGGACTCGTTTTCTAACATTCATTGATAAGGATGTGTTGGTTAATATGTTTCTCATTCTCTGAAATGCAGTCTTTGCTTGGCCTATTCTGTTCCTAATTTCTGTTCTGCATTTCCCTTATTACTGCTCCAAGGTATTTGAATTTCTGCATCTGCTTTAGAATAGTTCCGTTTAATTTAATACTGCATTCTGGTGGATTCTGTTTCTTAGATATAACCATAGTTATATATATAACCATTTTTGATGTTCAAAGTAAGGCCTTTCTGTTCACTTTCTTTGACCACTTTATCCAAAAGATTTCGCAGGTCTTGTTGGTTCTCAGCTATCAGTACTGTGTCGTCAGCATACCGAAGGTTGTTAATATTGTATCCTCCAATTTTTATGCCTGGTTCTGTGATGATTGTTCTTAGAATATTCTCGCTATACAGAGAAAAACGGTCTGGAGATAGTACACATCCTTGTCGCACCCCTTGTTTTATAGGTTGATATTTTCCAATTCTATTTTCAACTCGAACTGCTGCTTCTTGCTGCCAGTATAGATGTTTTACAATCCTTAGGTCTTTGCCGTCTATATTGCCGTCTAGATTGAAATATACTGACATTGATATCAATTCAAGTGTATGCTCCATCAACGGAAAGCACAGATGAAGAACTTGAATCACTTTACGATGCCAGAAAACAGTGCAAACCAGTAGAAGTCACTATTGTAATGGAAGGGTACTGCAAAAGTCGGAAACGAATATGAAGAACCAATAGTAGGTCATTTTGGACTGAGAGTGAGCAATGAAAGAAGAGACAGGTTGGTCAAATGGGCCAAAGAATACGATTTAATCACAGGAAACATGTGTTTCCGGGATGAAGGTGGTGTCTTTGTTGGTAATCTTCTCTAACACGATTCACAGTTTCTTCGCTTGGTCCTGGCCGAGGAGCTGTGCACAGACAGCCTTCATCACGGAATTTCGCATACCATTTCTTGATACTGTTGAAAACAAGCGCTGCTTTCTGGAATTCAGCTCGAAATCTTCGCTTCAGAGTCACAACAGAAGAGATTCTTGCGTATTCCAAAACACAAAATGACTGCTCATGTTCGCTGAATGCCACATTTGCTACTGCTGCCACCTGGCGCCAAACTACGGGACCTCTGAGGCGGGCTTTATTTTGATTAAAAATCTCTCTATCTCTCTCTGTCTCTCTCTGTCTCTATCTTTCTCTGTCTCTATCTCTCTCTGTCTCTGTCTGTCTCTATCTCTCTCTGTCTCTCTCTGTCTCTCTCTCTCTTTCTCTCTCTGTCTCTATCTCTCTCTTTCTCTCTCTTTCTCTTTCTCTATCTCTCTCTGTCTCTCTGTCTCTATCTCTCTCTCTGTCTCTATCTCTCTCTATCTGTCTCTATCTCTCTCTATCTCTCTCTATCTCTCTCTTTGTCTCTCTCTGTCTCTATCTCTCTCTCTCTCTCTTTCTCCTTCCCTCCCTCCCTCCCTCCCTCTTGGCGCAATAATTATCATGATCCGTTACGTAGTTTCTTTGTTGCGAATTTATAAAATGTTCCACGGACTTATGAATAACCCAGTACTATTCCAAGATACTAATGATAAATGAAACGTATGGGAAGAAGCAATTACAGAAGCAGCCAACGTCACACTGCCAAAAATAGAGAGGCAGTGCTGTATGACAAATGAAATACTGGGTGTAATGGGGAAAAAAAGAATGAATAAAAGCAGCAAAGAGCAATATGAAAAGATCAACAAAGAGGTGCTAAGAAAATGAATTGATACAAAAGAAATCTGGGTAGACATAAAAAAAAATGCAGAGAAAAATATCGTACACTAATATTGTTCTAATGTCCATCAGAAAATAAAGGAACTAATCATAAACCGAAATTCATCCCAAGATCAAGATGTCTGGCAGATAAGAAAGGGAATATACTCATGGAAAGAGACACAAAGAAACTAAACAAAATCGGAAAACGATAAGGAAATGAATTTTTCATGTACCGGATTCATTCCTAGTAGTGAGATTTTTTCAGCCCTAGCAATGGGATTTTTTCAGGCACACACCAAAGAAAAAGGCCCCGGGGTCGACTCAGCTTCTAAAAATGAGTGCCAGAAAAATCTAGGAAGGTAAACCGGCCAGCCATGATACTGACCACATAGACACGTTCATGAGCCGGACGTCATAGGACCTACCACCGCATTCCCCAATTTGCCTTAATGCCATGGAAACAGGAATTTTACCTTTACCTTTTTTTTTCTTTCCAAAATGAGAGCCATTTTCTGTTTCCTCTACCTTTCATGAACTGTTATGACTCTTGATTTTTTTTTTTAGTTGGCACCTGGACAGAGTGATGAAGACTTGTCACATCAGATCATCAACCGCTACGTTGAGTGGGGTGGGAACTTCCTAGATACAGCAGATGCCTATGGTTTTGGGACTTCGGAGAGCATCATTGGACGATGGTTGGAGAGGTGGGTTATTCATACATCTAGTAGAACACTTACATGGTGTCGTTTGTGGTTAATGTTCTCTTCAAGTTATTAACTGAATAATGGTAATCTTCCTTCACTCCAACATTGTGCCATCCTCGTTTTATTTTCCGTATTAGTTGCTTATTATGTTTGGAACTGTTATTTTTGTTATACGTGGTGCTGTTGCTCAAGTTATCTTCCTTATAGTGTTTCGTGTGTGTGTGTTTGTGTGTGTGAACGAGAGAGAGAGAGAGTATTTGTGTATGACTGCGTGCGCGCGCGTGTGTATGAGCAATTTCTGAAACGCCATGGTAAAGAAGTAAATGGCAGCCTGTTCAACAGTGTTGCTGGAGACGCAGGTTTGGTGCACCCCTGGAAAAAAAAATAGCGAAGAATGGAATATCGGCGCTTCGATTCACTGCAATTCAAGAAATTCAAAACTCAACCGTCTTCTCTTGGCAGTGTTCTGGGATGCCAGGCACGTCTATTTGAAGCTGGAACGACCGTGAACTCATCGCGGCACATAGAAATGTTAACACATTTGAAAAGTTGTGTGTGTCGTATTCGAGAATCCACTGAGCCAATAATCTTGCAACACGATAAAGCACAGCCACATACATCGCATGCTACGCCGAGGCTCTTGTGAAGTTGAAATTCGAAACATTTGCTCACCCTCCATATTCTCCGGATTTGGCACCCTGCCATTTTCCGTTTTTCACATATTTAAAGAGGGGCTTAAGAATAACCCAGTACTATTCCAAGATACTAATGATAAATGAAACGTATGGGAAGAAGCAATTACAGAAGCAGCCAACGTCACACTGCCAAAAATAGAGAGGCAGTGCTGTATGACAAATGAAATACTGGGTGTAATGGGGAAAAAAAGAATGAATAAAAGCAGCAAAGAGCAATATGAAAAGATCAACAAAGAGGTGCTAAGAAAATGAATTGATACAAAAGAAATCTGGGTAGACATAAAAAAAAATGCAGAGAAAAATATCGTACACTAATATTGTTCTAATGTCCATCAGAAAATAAAGGAACTAATCATAAACCGAAATTCATCCCAAGATCAAGATGTCTGGCAGATAAGAAAGGGAATATACTCATGGAAAGAGACACAAAGAAACTAAACAAAATCGGAAAACGATAAGGAAATGAATTTTTCATGTACCGGATTCATTCCTAGTAGTGGGATTTTTTCAGCCCTAGCAATGGGATTTTTTCAGGCACACACCAAAGAAAAAGGCCCCGGGGTCGACTCAGCTTCTAAAAATGAGTGCCAGAAAAATCTAGGAAGGTAAACCGGCCAGCCATGATACTGACCACATAGACACGTTCATGAGCCGGACGTCATAGGACCTACCACCGCATTCCCCAATTTGCCTTAATGCCATGGAAACAGGAATTTTACCTTTACCTTTTTTTTTTCTTTCCAAAATGAGAGCCATTTTCTGTTTCCTCTACCTTTCATGAACTGTTATGACTCTTGATTTTTTTTTTTTAGTTGGCACCTGGACAGAGTGATGAAGACTTGTCACATCAGATCATCAACCGCTACGTTGAGTGGGGTGGGAACTTCCTAGATACAGCAGATGCCTATGGTTTTGGGACTTCGGAGAGCATCATTGGACGATGGTTGGAGAGGTGGGTTATTCATACATCTAGTAGAACACTTACATGGTGTCGTTTGTGGTTAATGTTCTCTTCAAGTTATTAACTGAATAATGGTAATCTTCCTTCACTCCAACATTGTGCCATCCTCGTTTTATTTTCCGTATTAGTTGCTTATTATGTTTGGAACTGTTATTTTTGTTATACGTGGTGCTGTTGCTCAAGTTATCTTCCTTATAGTGTTTCGTGTGTGTGTGTTTGTGTGTGTGAACGAGAGAGAGAGAGAGTATTTGTGTATGACTGCGTGCGCGCGCGTGTGTATGAGCAATTTCTGAAACGCCATGGTAAAGAAGTAAATGGCAGCCTGTTCAACAGTGTTGCTGGAGACGCAGGTTTGGTGCACCCCTGGAAAAAAAAATAGCGAAGAATGGAATATCGGCGCTTCGATTCACTGCAATTCAAGAAATTCAAAACTCAACCGTCTTCTCTTGGCAGTGTTCTGGGATGCCAGGCACGTCTATTTGAAGCTGGAACGACCGTGAACTCATCGCGGCACATAGAAATGTTAACACATTTGAAAAGTTGTGTGTGTCGTATTCGAGAATCCACTGAGCCAATAATCTTGCAACACGATAAAGCACAGCCACATACATCGCATGCTACGCCGAGGCTCTTGTGAAGTTGAAATTCGAAACATTTGCTCACCCTCCATATTCTCCGGATTTGGCACCCTGCCATTTTCCGTTTTTCACATATTTAAAGAGGGGCTTAAGAGCGTTCAATTCACAACGGATTATGAAATGAAGAACGCAAGCGAGGTCGTGGATCAAGGAATGACCACCGGAATTCTTCATTGAGCAGATTAAACAACTGGTTCACATTTGAGAGGAATGTGTAGCTGTAAATGTTGATTACATTGAAAAGTAAAGGTACGCTTTTGTAGCAAATATAATGTAAGGCACTTTCATGCTTTCTCTTTGTTTCATCCTAATATCTCTTTTCGTTTCCAAGTTACGTGAGACTGTGCATTACTTTCAACCGTCCTTCGTATTACATAGTTTCGTTATTGTTATAACAGCAACAGTTTGCTTTCCACGTATATGTGGTTTAAGTTCAATCTCTCCTACAATCAGCTCTAAGAAAAATCAAATCTCATCGTTACAGAGTTTATACATCAATCTATACCCATCCTCATAAAGTTCTGAAAGCTGGCTCAAGAAAAAAAAATGTCTTAACGTGCGCTTGTTTCAACAATGTCAATTCTTCTTCAAGTATCATTGGCTGACTCTTCTTACTCACATATTATTGTTTGTCTTCTTTTGTTAAAACATTGCCGTCTGCTCATATTAAAACGTTACTATCGGCTTATATTAAAACATTACTGTCTGCTTATATTAAAACATTACTGTCTGCTTATATTAAAACATTACTGACTGTCTCCATATATTAAAACATTACTGTCTGCTTATATTAAAACATTACTGACTGTCTCCATATATTAAAACATTACTGTCTGCTTATATTAAAACATTACTGTCTGCTTATATTAAAACATTACTGTCTGCTTATATTAAAACATTACTGTCTGCTTATATTAAAACATTACTGACTGTCTCCATATATTAAAACATTACTGTCTGCTTATAATAAAACATTACTGACTGTCTCCATATATTAAAACATTACTGATTGTCTGCTCATATTAAAACATTACTGACTGTCTGCTCATATTAAAACTTTACTGACTGTCTGCTCATATTAAAACTTTACTGACTGTCTGCTCATATTAAAACATTACTGTCTGCTCATATTAAAACTTTACTGACTGTCTGCTCATATTAAAACATTACTGTCTGTTCATATTAAAACATTACTGCCTGTCTGCTTATATTAAAACATTACTGTCTGTTCATATTAAAACATTACTGCCTGTCTGCTTATATTAAAACATTACTGTCTGTTCATATTAAAACATTACTGCCTGTCTGCTTATATTAAAACATTACTGTCTGCTTATATTAAAACATTACTGTCTGCTTATATTAAAACATTACTGTCTGTTCATATTAAAACATTACAGCCACTCTGGTCTTGTTCAGGCATTACTGCCTATTTCTTCTTGTTAAACCATTACTAACTGCCTGGTCTTGTTAAGCATTAGTGCCTGTCTGGTCTTGTTAAAACATTGCTGCCTGTCAAGTCTTGTTCAAACATTACTGACTGCTGTTATTCAAATATCTGTCATTGATTTCAGGTTCGGTTACCATCTAGTTTGCGGGAGCACGTTTTACAAATAGCCTTCACAAGAAATTAAGAAAATAAATCTGCCTGACGTTGACTTGTCCACTTTATCCCCCCAGAACAACTTAATTCTTTACCCGATTCCTAAACAAGCTTCTATAACAACAAATAAAAAACAAAGTTCTTGAGTGTACAGTTATTTAGTAAATGTTTGCATAACAAATTGTTAATTTATCTGGCTGTTAGTGTACATTAATTAAGTTGTCATCTAGGCTTGACATTTTCAACAAACAATATCAGTAATATAATTAATATCTACATTCATAGACAACCTCGAGACAAGTTTGTGATTGCAACGAAATGTCGTGCTAGCATGGGCACAGACCAGAATGTGAACAATGTAGGGCTTAGCCGGCGTCACATCACTGAGAGCATTGACGGAAGTCTTAAGAGACTGCACACAGACTTTGTGGATCTCTACCAGGTAACTGTAACATTTAT
The DNA here is from genome assembly GCA_009760885.1 of Achatina immaculata. NCBI lineage: Eukaryota > Metazoa > Mollusca > Gastropoda > Stylommatophora > Achatinidae > Lissachatina > Lissachatina immaculata. Next base: position 7,139,426 of record CM019693.1, read on the forward strand.
AGTGAGCAAAATTTGTGAGTCAACTTGACAGGCATGACAGCAGACAGGTGTATACAAACAGATAGACATGTAGAGAGGTGAAAGTTAGACTTACAAAATAAAGAAAAAATATGTAAGCAAATATTACACATACTGAGAAATTAAAAAAACAGAGAGACAGAGAGAGAGAGAGAGAGAACAGACAAGTGTAACAGAGAGATAAACAAAAAGTATATATAGAAAGAGAGACAGAGATAGACAAAATAGACCTACGAAGAGAGAGAAGCATACAGAAAGATAGGCAGAAGAAAAAACAAATATGCAGAGAGACAGAGATAGACAAAATAGACCTACAGAAAGAGGGAGAAAGAGAGAAGCATACAGAAAGATAGGCAGGAAAAAAAAACAAATATGCATAGAGACAGAGATAGATAAAATAGACCTATGGAAAGAAGGAGAAAGAGAGAAGCATACAGAAAGATGGATGTGACAGTTTTAGAACTGAATGTAATCAAAAACTACATCTACCAATCATGGATGTGACAGTTTTAGAACTGAATGTAATCAGAAACTACATCTACCAATCATGGATGTGACAGTTTTAGAACTGAATGTAATCAGAAACTACATCTACCAATCATGGATGTGACAGTTTTAGAACTGAATGTAATCAGAAACTACATCTACCAATCATGGATGTGACAGTTTTAGAACTGAATGTAATCAGAAACTACATCTACCAATCATGGATGTGACAGTTTTAGAACTGAATGTAATCAGAAACTACATCTACCAATCATGGATGTGACAGTTTTAGAACTGAATGTAATCAGAAACTACATCTACCAATCATGGATGTGACAGTTTTAGAACTGAATGTAATCAGAAACTACATCTACCAATCATGGATGTGACAGTTTTAGAACTGAATGTAATCAGAAACTACATCTACCAATCATGGATGTGACAGTTTTAGAACTGAATGTAATCAGAAACTACATCTACCAATCATGGATGTGACAGTTTTAGAACTGAATGTAATCAGAAACTACATCTACCAATCATGGATGTGACAGTTTTAGAACTGAATGTAATCAGAAACTACATCTACCAATCATGGATGTGACAGTTTTAGAACTGAATGTAATCAGAAACTACATCTACCAATCATGGATGTGACAGTTTTAGAACTGAATGTAATCAGAAACTACATCTACCAATCATGGATGTGACAGTTTTAGAACTGAATGTAATCAGAAACTACATCTACCAATCATGGATGTGACAGTTTTAGAACTGAATGTAATCAGAAACTACATCTACCATCATGGATGTGACAGTTTTAGAACTGAATGTAATCAGAAACTACATCTACCAATCATGGATGTGACAGTTTTAGAACTGAATGTAATCAGAAACTACATCTACCAATCATGGATGTGACAGTTTTAGAACTGAATGTAATCAGAAACTACATCTACCAATCATGGATGTGACAGTTTTAGAACTGAATGTAATCAGAAACTACATCTACCAATCATGGATGTGACAGTTTTAGAACTGAATGAGTATAATCCAGGTTGGGGATTGTGACTGTAGGTCAGCTACCCATGTTAAAAAAAGAAGTGCTACTGAAATGTCAACAAAAGAGTTTACATGTCAAGTCTTGGCAGAGTTTACATGTCAAGTCTTGGCAGAGTTTACATGTCAAGTCTTGGCAAAGTCTACATGTCTACTGCATTAGTGATACCATCAATGACGAGGAGAGATGAAAGTATATTTTAGCAACCAAATGGAAATCTCCCATTCTCTGTAAGAAACTTAAGGTCAGAATCTATAAATCCAGTGCACGCTCCAGTTTATTATATGCAGCCAAAACACAGTTTATTATATGCAGTCAAAACGCAGTTTATTATATGCAGCCAAAACACAGTTTATTATATACAGCCAAAACACAGTTTATTATATGCAGCCAAAATGCAGAACCAATCAGAGAATCAAAAGCAGATAGAGGAGATTTGATGGAAGATGCCTCAGGAAAATTTTAAGAATACACTGAGAAGAATGTGTGACAAATGAGGAAATAACAAAATGTATGGGCAGTGTAAACGTTACTAAAGAGGTCAAAAGATGAAGATGGAAATAACTGGGCCACATTCTATGAATGGAAAAAAAAACAAGACACCCCTATACCACCTTGGTTTGGGCACCTCAAAGGAAAAGAAAGAAGGGCAGGCCATTGGGGACATGGAGACATACAAGACAGGAAGAAATAAAGGAAGCAGGAAAAACATGCTTAAGACAGGATTGCCTGGAGAACCTTGTTGATGTCTTATGCTCCATCAGGAGTACAGAGGACTGATGATGATAATTAGTATAATCAGAAAGCACAGCAGTAAAAGACTCTGTCATATACATACATACATATATATATTTATATATATATATAAGGTAGATAAAATTCTCCTTTCCATGCCATTAAAGCATATTAGGGAATATGGTGTTAGGCCCATATCTTCCATGACCTTCACCACATGAAAGTGTGATGTGGTCAGTATCATGCCTGGCCGCTTTACCTTCCCAGATTTCTCTGCTGCCAATTTTTAGAGGCTGGGTCAACCCTGGAGCCTTTTTGGTGTGTATCAGAAAAAACCCACTTCTGGGACTGAACCCAGTACCATCAGATTAGCAAACTAAGCTAATATATATATATATAAGTTTTTAATTCTGTAGCCTAATCCACCATACAGTACAAGCTGTTTATTCTTGATGTATGTCTCCTCCACGTAGACCCACATGTTTGATACTGCTACACCTATTGAAGAAACACTGCGCACCTTGGATGACCTTGTACGAATTGGTAAAATTCGTTACATCGGAGTCAGTAACGTATCTGGTTGGCAGTTACAAAAACTGGTCTGTACTACAAAGGAACTAGGACTAAACCGAATCATTAGTCTGCAGGTTAGTCAGATATCTTAATAATTTCTGTGAGCACTGTTCTACAAGAAATCTACAACACTGTTTCTTTTTAATGCACATGCAGATGAGAACTAACAGTAAGTTAGAGAATTATTAGTAGGAGAAAAAAACATGATAAATGAACATTACTTTGTCAACTGTTTCATTCAACACATTAAGTGTTTACTTTGTCAGCTGTTTCATTCAACACATTAAGTGTTTACTTTGTCAACTGTTTCATTCAACACATTAAGTATTTACTTTGTCAACTGTTTCATTCAACACATTAAGTGTTACCTTTTTATCTCCCTTCTCTTTTATCACCATTTTAAAATGAAATTAGAAATTTGTGTTTATACTGTGTTCATCTTTTGTCTGTTCAATTGTATTCCGAAATATAATTGATCTAATTATAGCAGTAGTTTAAGGTGATATTTTCTAGATCTTCTGTGTTTTGCTTCCCAAATTCTTCTCCTTTTCTTGTCCATTCACTGATTTCTTTTTTATCTCTACCACAGAAAACTCCAGACATTTTATTCAGTTTAGCTAGCACACTGTTGCTATAAATTGAAACACACCATTTATATTTTCTTGATATATTTTTAATCTTTATGTTTCACATCAACTTAGCTCATGATCATATTTTAGATGATGAGAAATCTGCTGAGATACAGGTAATTAATTAAGTGTGCTGTAGTTGTTACAGATCACATTAACAGCAAAGATAACGACTTTCAGTTAATGTGGAGCCAAAATGCAGAACCAATCAGAGAATCAAAAGCAGATAGAGGAGATTTGATGGAAGATGCCTCAGGAAAATTTTAAGAATACACTGAGAAGAATGTGTGACAAATGAGGAAATAACAAAATGTATGGGCAGTGTAAACGTTACTAAAGAGGTCAAAAGATGAAGATGGAAATAACTGGGCCACATTCTATGAATGGAAAAAAAAAACAAGACACCCCTATACCACCTTGGTTTGGGCACCTCAAAGGAAAAGAAAGAAGGGCAGGCCATTGGGGACATGGAGACATACAAGACAGGAAGAAATAAAGGAAGCAGGAAAAACATGCTTAAGACAGGATTGCCTGGAGAACCTTGTTGATGTCTTATGCTCCATCAGGAGTACAGAGGACTGATGATAATAATTAGTATAATCAGAAAGCACAGCAGTAAAAGACTCTGTCATATACATACATACATATATATATTTATATATATATATAAGGTAGATAAAATTCTCCTTTCCATGCCATTAAAGCATATTAGGGAATATAGTGTTAGGCCCATATCTTCCATGACCTTCGCCACATGAAAGTGTGATGTGGTCAGTATCATGCCTGGCCGCTTTACCTTCCCAGATTTCTCTGCTGCCAATTTTTAGAGGCTGGGTCAACCCTGGAGCCTTTTTGGTGTGTATCAGAAAAAACCCACTTCTGGGACTGAACCCAGTACCATCAGATTAGCAAACTAAGCTAATATATATATATATAAGTTTTTAATTCTGTAGCCTAATCCACCATACAGTACAAGCTGTTTATTCTTGATGTATGTCTCCTCCACGTAGACCCACATGTTTGATACTGCTACACCTATTGAAGAAACACTGCGCACCTTGGATGACCTTGTACGAATTGGTAAAATTCGTTACATCGGAGTCAGTAACGTATCTGGTTGGCAGTTACAAAAACTGGTCTGTACTACAAAGGAACTAGGACTAAACCGAATCATTAGTCTGCAGGTTAGTCAGATATCTTAATAATTTCTGTGAGCACTGTTCTACAAGAAATCTACAACACTGTTTCTTTTTAATGCACATGCAGATGAGAACTAACAGTAAGTTAGAGAATTATTAGTAGGAGAAAAAAACATGATAAATGAACATTACTTTGTCAACTGTTTCATTCAACACATTAAGTGTTTACTTTGTCAGCTGTTTCATTCAACACATTAAGTGTTTACTTTGTCAACTGTTTCATTCAACACATTAAGTATTTACTTTGTCAACTGTTTCATTCAACACATTAAGTGTTACCTTTTTTATCTCCCTTCTCTTTTATCACCATTTTAAAATGAAATTAGAAATTTGTGTTTATACTGTGTTCATCTTTTGTCTGTTCAATTGTATTCCGAAATATAATTGATCTAATTATAGCAGTAGTTTAAGGTGATATTTTCTAGATCTTCTGTGTTTTGCTTCCCAAATTCTTCTCCTTTTCTTGTCCATTCACTGATTTCTTTTTTATCTCTACCACAGAAAACTCCAGACATTTTATTCAGTTTAGCTAGCACACTGTTGCTATAAATTGAAACACACCATTTATATTTTCTTGATATATTTTTAATCTTTATGTTTCACATCAACTTAGCTCATGATCATATTTTAGATGATGAGAAATCTGCTGAGATACAGGTAATTAATTAAGTGTGCTGTAGTTGTTACAGATCACATTAACAGCAAAGATAACGACTTTCAGTTAATGTGGAGCTTGTAAGAGAAGGAGATCTAATAACACATCTGAGAAATGAAAAAAAAATCATCTGTCTATAATTTGTTTGATTTGAAAGAGAACAATATAAGATATTATAAAGAATGCTTTAAAAAAATTCTCAGAAAAATTTGAAAAAAAATATATTAGGTATTGACTTTACAAGCAGTCATAGGAGGAAGTCTGTGGTGTTAAATGTTTTATTCTAACTTCAATTTTTGCTGTCTGACAGTTCATAGGATTCTTTGAGCAAGACTTTAAATATATATGATGGTTATATGTCATCTGTACATTTTCTTTTTACAGCAACAGTACAGTCTGGCAAGTAGAGGGTCTGAGCTGGAACCTTTCCAAGTTTGTAAGTCTGAAGGACTCGGTGTTCTGCCCTGGAGCCCACTCAAAGGGTATGTAACTGTCTCAACAAGTCTACCTAAGAATAAAGTTTTATAAGTTGGGTGTTCTTTTAAGCAGGAGCCAAATAGTGAGATTATAGGAAATGAATGATGGGGTATGAGAACAGAATGATGGGGGTATGGGAACTAAATGATGGAATATAGGACTAGAACTCTGAATAATTTTTTTAAACTGTTGTTAGATTAGAGCTACCTTTCATCTGTTCTATTCCTAGCTATCATCCATACATAAAATAAAACCAAGCTATTGACATTGTTAGAAGTTATACTGGTACCTGGTAGGGACTGTGATGATGATAATTTTGGCTGTCTGGTGAAGGGAGAATGGGAACATATTAGTGGATAAAATGGGAGTCTGTAGTTGTGCAACTGTCAAAAACCCCCGTTTTATAGTATTATTTGTTTATGAGGCTGATATTTTATAGCTAAATTTCTGTTTTCTTAAATATTTCATGTGTGCAGTATATTCTCTGCACACTTTGGCTTGAACATGGATATCATCAGAGACTAGAATTTTTTTTCTTGCCATCTTGCCATCAGGGAGGGCTGGACACCAAACTGCAAACCACTAGTCTGAGAAAAGTATTTGGGTTTAAACTACAGCTCTTTGCTATGTAGGAAGATACTTCAACCACTGAGCAATGCACAATCCATATCTTGTATTTCTGACTCTCAGCTATTTCTGTGTAATATATTTCCTTGTCTTGGTTGTTTCTGTAAGAAGAAAACTGTTTTTTATAAATATCTTTTTCTCATGATACAGAGAGATATCCAAGTGTTTTTTGCATGTTTTTTGTTTATTAATTCACACAAGATTTTTATAAAGAAGTATAATGAGCAAAGTGTAAGGAGACTATCAGAACTATCAGAAAAGACTACAGCAAGGTTGAAGAAGATGTCAAAGTATAACTATAAGAAAGACAGCAAGGTTGAAGAGACTAAGTTAAAACTATGTTAGCATATGTGTAAGTTTTATGTTGATATATTTTGTCAGAAGAGTTCTCCTTGAAGTCCAAATTTAAGATCTCCACCACGATTTAAATTTGTACATTTTACAACTCTCTTCTAAGAGTACTCTGCAAATATAATTTATTCATTCATTAGGAGCATGGGTGTCTGAGTGGTGTAAGTGATTAGTGCACTGGTCTCTCATGGCGAAGGTCGGGGGGTTCAAATCTGGACAGAGGCATCCCAGTCATCCAGCTGTAGAAATGGGTACCTGACTTCTTCTGGAATTGGGGAAAGAAAGGCAGCCAGGCATGATACTGACCATATCACCCTCTAGTGTGCTGACAGGTCAAGGAAAATATAGGCACTAACACCATGTCCCTATGTGCCTCTAAGGCATGACAGGATTACCTTTACCTTTACCTTTATTAGGAGATGTCCTATACAATCATGCTTCTCCATTTTGTCAGTGTCTTTATTCTTTCTTGAGTTTTCCAGTGATCGTCAAGGATCTCTCACTTCTCTCTTCTCATGACATGTCCAGTGATTGTTTGGATCTCTTTGTTCTCTTTTCTCATGACATGTCTAGTGATTGTCTGGATCTCTTTCTTCTCTCTTCTCATGACATGTCCAGTGATTGTCTGGATCTCTTTCCTCTCTCTTCTCATGACATGTCCAGTGATTGTCTGGATCTCTTTCTTCTCTCTTCTCATGACATGTCTAGTGATTGTCTGGATCTCTTAATTCTCTCTTCTCATGACATGCCAAAAGAATTTTTAATGCTTTTTTAACAAAGTTTTAACTTATTTTTGTTGTTCTGCAAAAGTGTTGGAGAACTTTATTTGTTTTCCCGGCTGTCTCTGGTTTTTGTTACAACTTTCTCCAAAACTACATGGCTCTTTCCTCCAATTTCTGTATATTGTCCAAATCTCACAAACATATAGTAACATGCTTAACGTATTTCTGTAAAATTCTTTCTTTTGTGCCAGTTAGGACATTATTTTGTTACCAAGTATAAAAGAGTTTTTAACAACCTACAGGGGTTTGCTGACAGGAAAGGTGAAGCGAGGCGTAAAACCCACTGAGGGTAGGATTGGGTATGTGGCTGATAATGAATCCAAGGCAATGCAAGCCTTCCCCTCCTGGACCACATTTGATGACAAGACATTTGATATCATTGATACAGTGGAAGCAATTGCCAAGAAGCACTGTATGTGTATACTGCCATTGTTATGTTAACTTTTATTCATTTTTCTGTTTCTAATAAACTGAGCTAATATGGTGTTTTTTTTCTCTTTGGGATATTGCAAAAAAAACAAAAAAGCCATAATTCTGTTTCTCATGTTCAGCTCTGAGGACTGTATTTAGTTTTTCTGTCCTTTAAGCTCTGGCATAAGACCAGGTTTTCTGCAAACTTCAAGCTCTAAATCTTTCAGTCTTTTCATGTGTTGAGCAGTTTATTCACAGATATTGGAACTGATATTTTTACATTTAATTATTGGAGATATTATTGTCCTTGTGACAAAGCACACATATAATTGATTCTTGAAAGGAATTATATTGGACACAGGCTAATGATTGTAGAAAACAAACATATCAGCTTCAGTACTAGTATTAATAGTCTTCAACAAAGATGTATGCCCCTGAACAGCAATGTGATCTGATTGGTTGATTTTCCAGTAAATGAAAACATAATTTTTTTTATCAAATAATGACTGTGGTGAAGGTCTTGAGAATAGAATTATTAACAAATTCATTCCTAACTTTCCAGAAAAAAATCTGTGGAACAAACTTCATTATCATGTGGACATGTTAAGTGGTGTAAGTGATTAGTGCACTGGTCTCTCATGGCGAAGGTCGGGGGGTTCAAATCTGGACAGAGGCATCCCAGTCATCCAGCTGTAGAAATGGGTACCTGACTTCTTCTGGAATTGGGGAAAGAAAGGCAGCCAGGCATGATACTGACCATATCACCCTCTAGTGTGCTGACAGGTCAAGGAAAATATAGGCACTAACACCATGTCCCTATGTGCCTCTAAGGCATGACAGGATTACCTTTACCTTTACCTTTATTAGGAGATGTCCTATACAATCATGCTTCTCCATTTTGTCAGTGTCTTTATTCTTTCTTGAGTTTTCCAGTGATCGTCAAGGATCTCTCACTTCTCTCTTCTCATGACATGTCCAGTGATTGTTTGGATCTCTTTGTTCTCTTTTCTCATGACATGTCTAGTGATTGTCTGGATCTCTTTCTTCTCTCTTCTCATGACATGTCCAGTGATTGTCTGGATCTCTTTCCTCTCTCTTCTCATGACATGTCCAGTGATTGTCTGGATCTCTTTCTTCTCTCTTCTCATGACATGTCTAGTGATTGTCTGGATCTCTTAATTCTCTCTTCTCATGACATGCCAAAAGAATTTTTAATGCTTTTTTAACAAAGTTTTAACTTATTTTTGTTGTTCTGCAAAAGTGTTGGAGAACTTTATTTGTTTTCCCGGCTGTCTCTGGTTTTTGTTACAACTTTCTCCAAAACTACATGGCTCTTTCCTCCAATTTCTGTATATTGTCCAAATCTCACAAACATATAGTAACATGCTTAACGTATTTCTGTAAAATTCTTTCTTTTGTGCCAGTTAGGACATTATTTTGTTACCAAGTATAAAAGAGTTTTTAACAACTTACAGGGGTTTGCTGACAGGAAAGGTGAAGCGAGGCTTAAAACCCACTGAGGGTAGGATTGGGTATGTGGCTGAGAACGAATCCAAGGCAATGCAAGCCTTCCCCTCCTGGACCACATTTGATGACAAGACATTTGATATCATTGATACAGTGGAAGCAATTGCCAAGAAGCACTGTATGTGTATACTGCCATTGTTATGTTAACTTTTATTCATTTTTCTGTTTCTAATAAACTGAGCTAATATGGTGTTTTTTTTCTCTTTGGGATATTGCAAAAAAAACAAAAAAGCCATATTTCTGTTTCTCATGTTCAGCTCTGAGGACTGTATTTAGTTTTTCTGTCCTTTAAGCTCTGGCATAAGACCAGGTTTTCTGCAAACTTCAAGCTCTAAATCTTTCAGTCTTTTCATGTGTGGAGCAATTTATTCACAGATATTGGAACTGATATTTTTACATTTAATTATTGGAGATATTATTGTCCTTGTGACAAAGCACACATATAATTGATTCTTGAAAGGAATTATATTGGACACAGGCTAATGATTGTAGAAAACAAACATATCAGCTTCAGTACTAGTATTAATAGTCTTCAACAAAGATGTATGCCCCTGAACAGCAATGTGATCTGATTGGTTGATTTTCCAGTAAATGAAAACATAATTTTTTTTATCAAATAATGACTGTGGTGAAGGTCTTGAGAATAGAATTATTAACAAATTCATTCCTAACTTTCCAGAAAAAAATCTGTGGAACAAACTTCATTATCATGTGGACATGTTAAGTGAATAATTTCAAGGAATACTTTAGATGTCATGAGAATAAGGTCTTGACAAACAATGTATTACCAGGTCCTCTCTCAAGGATAATGGCTCCTACACAACAATGATGTCAGCAGAAGCAGAAATTCTACCTTGTATGATGTCTGCAGAAGCAGAAATTCTACCTTGTATGATGTCAGCGGAAGGAGAAATTATATCTTGTATGATGTCAGTGGAAGCAGAAATTTTACCTTGTATGATGTCAGCGGAAGCAAAGATTCTGCCCTGTATGATTTTAGTGGAAGGAGAAGTTCTGCCTGTATGATGTCAGTGGAAGGAAAGATTCTGCCCTGTATGATGTCAGGAGAAGTTCTGCCCTGTATGATGTCAGTGGAAGGAGAAGTTCTGTCCTGTATGATGTCAGTGGAAGGAGAAGTTCTGTCCTGTATGATGTCAGTGGAAGGAGAAGTTCTGTCCTGTATCATTTTAGTGGAAGGAGAAGTTCTGCCCTGTATGATTTTAGTGGAAGGAGAAGTTCTGCCCTGTATGATGTCAGTGGAAGGAGAAGTTCTGTCCTGTATGATGTCAGTGGAAGGAGAAGTTCTGTCCTGTATGATTTTAGTGGAAGGAGAAGTTCTGCCCTGTATGATGTCAGTGGAAGGAAAGATTCTGCCCTGTATGATGTCAGGAGAAGTTCTGCCCTGTATGATGTCAGTGGAAGGAGAAGTTCTGTCCTGTATGATGTCAGTGGAAGGAAAGATTCTGCCCTGTATGATGTCAGGAGAAGTTCTGCCCTGTATGATGTCAGTGGAAGGAGAAGTTCTGTCCTGTATGATGTCAGGAGAAGTTCTGCCCTGTATGATGTCAGTGGAAGGAGAAGTTCTGCCCTGTATGATTTTAGTGGAAGGAGAAGTTCTGCCCTGTATGATGTCAGTGGAAGGAGAAGTTCTGTCCTGTATGATGTCAGTGGAAGGAGAAGTTCTGTCCTGTATGATTTTAGTGGAAGGAGAAGTTCTGCCCTGTATGATGTCAGTGGAAGGAAAGATTCTGCCCTGTATGATGTCAGGAGAAGTTCTGCCCTGTATGATGTCAGTGGAAGGAGAAGTTCTGTCCTGTATGATGTCAGTGGAAGGAAAGATTCTGCCCTGTATGATGTCAGGAGAAGTTCTGCCCTGTATGATGTCAGTGGAAGGAGAAGTTCTGTCCTGTATGATGTCAGGAGAAGTTCTGCCCTGTATGATGTCAGTGGAAGGAGATGTTCTGCCCTGTATGATTTTAGTGGAAGGAGAAGTTCTGCCCTGTATGATGTCAGTGGAAGGAGAAGTTCTGTCCTGTATGATGTCAGTGGAAGGAGAAGTTCTGTCCTGTATGATTTTAGTGGAAGGAGAAGTTCTGCCCTGTATGATGTCAGTGGAAGGAAAGATTCTGCCCTGTATGATGTCAGGAGAAGTTCTGCCCTGTATGATGTCAGTGGAAGGAGAAGTTCTGTCCTGTATGATGTCAGGAGAAGTTCTGCCCTGTATGATGTCAGTGGAAGGAGAAGTTCTGTCCTGTATGATGTCAGTGGAAGGAGAAGTTCTGCCCTGTATGATGTCAGTGGAAAGAGAAGTTCTGTCCTGTATGATGTCAGTGGAAGGAGAAGTTCTGTCCTGTATGATGTCAGTGGAAGGAGAAGTTCTGCCCTGTATGATGTCAGTGGAAGGAGAAGTTCTGTCCTGTATGATGTCAGTGGAAGCAGAAATTCTTCCTTGTATGATGTTAGTGAAAGGAGAAATTCTATCCCGTATGCTTTTAGTGGAGGGAAGAAATCTGCACTTTATGATATCAGTGAAAGGAGAAATTCAGTCCTGTATGCTATTAGTGAAAGGAGAAATTCTATCCTGTATGCTATTAGTGGAAGGAAGAAATTCTTTCCTGTATGCTATTAGTGGAATGAAGAAATCTGCACTTTATGATATCAGTGAAAGGAGAAATTCAGTCCTGTATGCTATTAGTGAAAGGAGAAATTCTATCCTGTATGCTATTAGTGGAAGGAAGAAATTCTATCCTGTATGCTATTAGTGGAATGAAGAAATCTGCACTTTATGATATCAGTGAAAGGAGAAATTCAGTCCTGTATGCTATTAGTGAAAGGAGAAATTCTATCCTGTATGCTATTAGTGGAAGGAAGAAATTCTATCCTGTATGCTATTAGTGGAATGAAGAAATCTGCACTTTATGATATCAGTGAAAGGAGAAATTCTGTCCTGTATGCTATTAGTGAAAGGAGAAATTCTATCCTGTATGCTATTAGTGGAAGGAAGAAATTCTATCCTGTATGCTATTAGTGGAATGAAGAAATCTGCACTTTATGATATCAGTGAAAGGAGAAATTCAGTCCTGTATGCTATTAGTGAAAGGAGAAATTCTATCCTGTATGCTATTAGTGGAAGGAAGAAATTCTATCCTGTATGCTATTAGTGGAATGAAGAAATCTGCACTTTATGATATCAGTGAAAGGAGAAATTCTGTCCTACAGGACAACATTGCTTCTCACAAGTTGTGGCACGTGAAGTATCTTAGAATGCTAAGTCACACAAGGCATGTCACATTACATATCATAGAATGCTTAGACTCATAGAACATAAAGTATCATAGGACAGATGTACTTCTGTGATGTCATCTTATTTCCAAAGAGGATGCACTTCCTTTCTTTAAACTAGTCTGCAGCATGATGATGATCCTTAAACAGTTTAACTTCTTTTCACATACTCTTTTAATGAAATGATTTGCCAATTCAGAAAACATGTAATGATGATACACTTGTATGTATATGCAGTGCCATATCAGTAATTGTGTATAATATAAAGTGTTAAATATTATCATTAACACCATCATCATGTGCCATGCATAATATCTTGAATTCTGATGTGTTTCATCTCCTCAGCTGGTAACTTCCCATCTTGTCTTCATATCACGCCTTCTTTGATCTTCTCTCTCACCCTTCCTCTATATGTCTTCCTTCTTTTCTTTTTTTGTTTCTTTGTTCGTCAGCTCTCCTTTCTTATGAGTTAACTTATTGTTTTAGTCATTTTTTTTTTAATTAACAGACATTTTTCCAGATATTTCTCATTAATTGGTTTTTTTTTTTTTTTGGTCCAATTTTTCTGAAAATTCTTGTCAAATAAATACAAATATCAAATTTCCAGCTCGGAGCATCCCGCAGGTTGCCATAAGGTGGCTACTTCATAGAGATGTTGTGTCATCTGTCATCATAGGGGCCAGAACTCTTGCTCAGCTTGATGACAATATGGGAGTTAATGGCTGGAGCCTCACCAAAGAAGAGGTTTGATAATCTGCATATTAAATTTCTCATTCTTGTCTAACTTGAGTTTGTATGTTGTCTTCATTTATTCCTGGTGTAATAGTCGAATGTTGTCTAATCTGTGTTTGTATGATAGATGAATGTTGTCTAATCTGTGTTTGTATGATAGATGAATGTTGTCTGTGTTTGTATGATAGATGAATGTTGTCTAATCTGTGTTTGTATGATAGATGAATGTTGTCTAATCTGTGTTTGTATGATAGATGAATGTTGTCTGTGTTTGTATGATAGATGAATGTTGTCTAATCTGTGTTTGTATGACAGATGAATGTTGTCTGATCTGTGTTTGTATGATAGATGAATGTTGTATAATCTGTGTTTGTATGATAGATGAATGTTGTCTAATCTATGTTTGTATGATAGATGAATGTTGTCTAATTTCTTTTTATTTGATAACTGGATGTTGTCTTTGTAGTGAATGGTTTAGTAGTTAAATGTTGCCTTTCTTGTGTTTGTGTGTTAAATGACCTGTTTTCACAATCATGAAGTGTTGTATGGAAGTCCAGTCTTATGTTAGCATGATTCTTTGCATGTTAACTGAGTGTTGTCACAATCATGAAGTGTTGTATGGAAGTTCAGTCTTATGTTAGCATGACTGATTCTTTGCATGTTAACTGAGTGTTGTCACAATCATGAAGTGTTGTATGGAAGTTCAGTCTTATGTTAGCATGACTGATTCTTTGCATGTTAACTGAGTATTGTCAAAGTCTTGAAGTGTTGTATGGAAGTTCAGTCTTATATTAGCATGACTGATTCTTTGCATGTTAACTGAGTGTTGTCACAATCATGAAGTGTTGTATGGAAGTTCAGTCTTATGTTAGCATGACTGATTCTTTGCATGTTAACTGAGTATTGTCAAAGTCTTGAAGTGTTGTATGGAAGTTCAGTCTTATGTTAGCATGACTGATTCTTTGCATGTTAACTGAATATTGTCACAGTCTTAAAGTGTTGTATGGAAGTTCAGTCTTATGTTAGCATGACTGATTCTTTGCATGTTAACTGAGTGTTGTCAAAGTCTTGAAGTGTTGTATGGAAGTCTAATCTTAAGTTAGCATGATTCTTTAAGTCTTTGAACATTCAACAGTGTCAGTTTCCAATTTTATGATCATCATCTTTTTCTTCTGAAGTAAGAAACTATTTTTTTAGTATAGCCTTGTGAACAAAGTTGGGGTAAGATGCTAGACCATTATCTTTGCTTGGTTACGTTCCTATTCAGTGCTCACCCTCAGATGGTATTGGTTGTGAAATGTCACTTTTAAGTTCTTCTTTATTCAGCGCTCACTCTCAAGATGGTATTGGTTGTGATATGTCACTGTTAAGTTCTTATTCAGTGCTCACACTCAAGATGGTATTGGTTGTGATATGTCACTGTTAAGTTCTTCTTATTCAGTGCTCACACTCAAGAAGATATTGGTTGTGATGTGTCACTGTTATGTTCTTCTTTATTCAGTGCTCACAGTAAGATAGTATTGGTTGTGATGTGTCACTGTTAAGTTTTTCTTTATTCAATGCTCACAGTAAGATGGTATTGGTTGTGATGTGTCACTGTTAAGTTCTTCTTATTCAGTGCTCACACTCAAGAAGGCATTGGTTGTGATGTGTCACTGTTAAGTTCTTCTTATTCAGTGCTCACCCTCAAGATAGTATTGGTTGTGATATGTCACTTTTAAGTTCTTCTTTATTCAGTGCTAACTCTCAAGAAGGTATTGGTTGTGATGTGTCACTGTTAAGCCCCTTTCTGTCTGGCATATTTAACTTCAATTATGCATGTTTTTGAAACAAGGTTCACTTTTTAGTTGTGATCGCTGGTTACTTTTCAGTTGTGATCGCTGGTTACTTTTCAGTTATGATCACTGTTTAACTAAAATTAAGGAAAGCCAAAATCGGAGAACACAGAAAGATACGTTTTGATACAAGAAAATTAAAAAAACAAGGAATGAATTCTCAATAGTACTTAAGAACCGCTTCAGTGTCCTACAAGACGAAGCAGAAATGTCCATACTAGAGTTCAATAAAACACTACAGGAAACAGCAAAAGAGGTGCTGGGATATTGGAAACGGAGAAAAGAGAAATAGATAAGCAAGACCACATGGGAAAAGATAGAGCAAAGAAAAGAAATCAAGAAAAAATTACTGAACACCAAATCACAAAGGCTAAAAGAACAAGTTTTAAGTAATTATACACAAAAAGACAAAGATGTGAAGGAATCATGCTGTCAAGATAAAAGTCAATACTTTGACAACTTAGCAGAAGCAGCAGAGAAAGCAGCATATGCAAATGACATGAAAACCATATAAAAAATCACAAAGCAGATGACAGGTAACTTCAGCACAAGATGTGAGAGTGCAATAAGGACACATAAGGGACAACTGGTCAGTGGAGAAAGAGAAAAAATTGAAAGATGGAGGGAACACTTTAACACCCTACTAAACAGAACACAAGCAGCACAAACAATAGACATACCTGAAGCAAAAACGGAACTAAACATCAATACAGGACCAATAACAATAAGTGAAGTAAAGGAGGCAATAAAGAAGCTAAAATCAGACAGGGTGCCAGGTGAAGATGAAATGACTGCTGAGATGTTGAAAGCGGAAGAAACAGAAACACCAAAACAACAAATTTGGGATCTAGAAAAAGCCCCAGATGAGTGGAAAACTGGGCTTATAGTAAAACTACCAAAGAAGGGTGACCTCAGAGATTGCGGGAACTGGAGAGGCATTACCCTACTGCTACTCACCAGTAAAGTATTTTGCAGAATAATCATCAACAGAATTGTACTAGCACTTGAAGGAAAACTTCGGAAAGAGCAGGCAGGAATTAGGAAAGGAAGATCATGCATAGACCACATATTTGTACTTAGACAAATATTAGAACAGGCAAATGACTGGCATAGCACAAAATATGCATTATTCATAGATTTTGAGAAAGCCTTTGACGGTGTCAACAGAGATGCACTGTGGAAAATCCTAAGATGGCACGGCCTCCCCCTTAAAATAGTGAATGTAATCAAAGCTCTATACGAGGGTTTTCAGTGCAAAGTGATCTGTGGAGAACATACCTCCAGCAGCTTTAGGGTACAATCAGGAGTGAAACAGGGATGTGTACTATCACCAACATTATTTATCTTAGCAGTGGACTGGTTAATGAAGGAAGCAACATCAGATAAACGCAGAGGATTACAATGGACCCTTGACACAGTGCTGGAGGACCTTGACTTTGCGGACGACATTTGTCTACTATCAAGCAGCCACAAAGATATGCAAGATAAAATAAACAAGCTAACTCAGAATTCAAACAACATAGGACTAAAGATCAACGTAGGAAAGACAAAGTTAATGAAGCAAAATGTGAACAACAGAAATGTACTCAGAGTAGATAGCAAGTTAGTGGAGGAGGTCAATGAATTTGTATACCTTGGCAGTAGAGTAGTACAAAATGGAGACAGCACAGAGGACATCAACAGCAGACTTACTAGAGCAAACCAGGCTTTTGCAGTGCTGCAGACTATATGGAAATCTAAAAAACTAAGCATGAATATGAAAATCAGGATATTTAAGAGCAATGTTCTAAGTGTACTACTCTATGGAAGTGAATTCTGGAAAATCACCAAAACCATAGAAAACAAGTTGAATTCTTTCCAGACTAAATGTTTACGAAGAATTAGAAAAATATTTTGGCCAAACACCATAAGAAATAACATCTTGTTGGCAGAGATGCAGATGAACCCACTGACAGCAATTATTGAAGAAAGACGCTGGCAATGGTTGGGACATGTGCTCCGAATGACTGACAACTCACTACCAAAAATAGCACTAAGATGGACACCACAGGGGAATAGAAGTAAGGGTAGACCAAAAGAGACATGGAGAAGAACAACAGAAAGGATGTTGAGCAATAGAGGGCTCACCTGGGCAAGAGCAGAAAAAAAGGCAAAGGACAGGCAGTTGTGGAAAACCCTTGCGGAAGCCCCATGTGCCCTGGGCACTTAAGGTTCAGAGAGAGAGAGATGATCGCTGTTTACTTGGCCAGACTACTGCCTGTTTGCAAGGACAATATTTGTGGGGTAGAATAGGGTCTTGGTTAAATACCTGTTCTGACATTTAACTTCCTGATACGCCCATTTTTATATTCTGTCTCTTGACAGTGTATGCAGCTTTAGTTCATTTCTAATTTTCTGATGTAGGCTTACAGAAAGGTTGAGCACTGGCAGCAGTAGTGTGGTTTCAATATACTGTTGACTGGTTATTTTCTAGTTTTGTAGAGAAATTATCTGGGAATTTAGACTGTACAGCAGCAGGACCATCAAGCTACCACTGATCAAGACCCATTTCAGCTTCCACATAGTGCTTGAAGTGACACAGTCTCTCCTGGGTATAAAACAGTGTTTTCCATGGTGGTAAAATTTAACATCTTTGATCTGCTGATGGTACCTCACTTCCTGTCTGAGATGAAAACTGTTAGATGACTCTATTAGATAACTTTGTTAAATGATTTTGTTAGAAGATCTTCATCAGCTACTAAAAGCTTCTAGTCTGCAGTTACAAAACCATCAAAACAGAGAAATTATTTGGAGGCGGCAAAATTTGTGGTTATCATTTAATAAAAAGTTATTTAAGAAGTACCAAGAAGATGTGTAGCACAGCTAGTAGTGATCTGCATCTTCATCCAAGGTAGTGGGGTGGACTAATTTCCAGTCACTCTCCGCCCACTCTCCATTCACTATCTAGTCACCCCCAAATCGCCCTCTAGCCCTTCTCCAGCCACCATTTTAGCCACTTTCCACCACTCCCTGGCCACCCTCTAGCCCTTCTCCACCACTCTCTACACACCCTATCTGAAAATTTCAGTACCTGACATACAAGTTTTGTGCAAAATTGCCTCAAAAAACAGAGAATATCAGACTACAGCATAAAGTCCCTAGGGTTATGCTGAATGTACATGACTGAAGGGAATGAATGGAAGATGGAATATCTCATAAAGCAACTGTTTATATGGAACTGTTTTAATGGGACTGCTTATATAGAACTATTTATATGGGATAGTTTGTCAAAGGTGGAAGGTACTTAAATAATAAAATGGTAACTTCAGCTATATTTTATTCTTACATCATTCCCATGCTGCTAAACGTCACATAGGGCCCACATGTTAGTTTGCCAAGATTTCCTGTTCTTCCGCAAGTTCTGAAAAACTTCTCATCAAGGGATGTTATGCCCACTGAACTGGCCTCTCTTAACAATGTCCTCTTTTTAGTGTTTCACGTGGTTGACCTCTTTTTCTTCGGCCTGTTCTGTTCCACTTGATAGCCTGTTTGGGGATCCTCTGATTGTTTCTTCTCAACATGACCGGCACATGTCCATCTTCTTTTCTGATAACCCATGAGACAGGTTGTTGTTTGCTCATCTGTTTTATCTCTGCATTATTTTGTGTTCTAAATACAAATTTATAATTTTTGTAAATATTGTATTGCTTATTTATTGTATATTTTAGTAGAAACACTAAATTCAGTTATGCTTTAGTAACAGCCTTAAGTTACCAAAGTTTTGAGAATCCAGATAGGCAGATGAACTAACTGTTGTTTTCATTTGTTAAATTTGTAGCTCCACAAGCTTGATAGTGTTTCGGATGTAACACTGCCTTACCCCTACGACATGGTATTCAATTTTAATGCTGACCGTGTGAACACACAGAGCAACGATTTTTACGTCAAATCTGTACCATAATGACAACATGCTGGAGTTTTGATGGAAAGCAGTTTCTGTTGGTCCTACTTTTGTTTTAAATAGTTTTAACATTTTGTTATTATAGCTTTACTGCGCTGGCTTTGTGTGTATTTTTATCTTTGATTTTATATATTCTTTTACCCAAAGTCTAACAGAACAGTTGGAAAATTTAATGATTAGTATTTAAAGAGTAATAACAAGTAATTATTTTACAGTAATCTTTTGAGAATGGTTCAGAAGTTAACTGTGCAGTTCACTTTAAAAAGAAAAAGTAAATAAATTGCCTTGTTGCAGTCCATTCTAAATGTTGCTATAGTTTATATGAAACAATGTTCTAGTTCATTATTTTCCTGTCTGTAGATATTTAGACTATATGAAATACCATCTAAATTTTCAACATCATTAAAGATCTCTACAATGGATATGTTTGTGCAGTCAACACAGACAAAGAAATGAGCGAATGGTTCCAGATTAAAACAGGCGATATATATATTATCTCCCTTGCTTTTTGGAATTGCCATAGACTTTATAACGAAAAAATGTTGCACAGGTAAAATCGGCATTGATGGGTACATGAGACCCAACTAGAAGATCTTGATTTTGCAGATGGCATAACTCTTATCAGTGACAATGTGAATTCGATGCAAGAAAAAACAGATAACCTGACTTCACTGGCTAATAAAATAGGACTTGAAATTAACAAAGATAAAACAAAAAAAATTAAACTTCTCATTAATCAAGACGGAAAAATATATGTAGAAGGAACACTGTTGAAGAAATAAATCAATTTACATACCTTGGCAGCTACATAGACCAGGATGGAGACACCAGAAAAAAAGTTAGAATTAGAACTGCAAAAGCAGTATTGACCTTCAAGAATTTTTAGAACATATGGCATTCAAAAGTTATAAGCACAAAAATCAAGCTAAAATTATTCAATTCAAATGTAATATCCACCCTCATTTATGCATGCGAAAGCTGGAAAACAACTAAAGAAATAGACAAGAAATTAGACTCTTTTCAAGACAAATGCTTAAGGAAAATACTCTTTATATGGTGGAACAAATCAAGAACAACGCCGAGATAAGGCCGATGAACAAATAACAACCTTTTTCATTGGTGATCAGAAAAAGGAGATGGACATGTATCGGTCACGTGATGAGAAGAAACAATCAGAAAATCCTAAAACAAGCTATCAAGTGGAACAAGGACATAGAAAAAAAGAGGTTGATCACGTGAAACTCTAAAGAGGACATTGTTGAAGGAGGCTAAATTAGTGGGCACAAAATCCCTTGAAGAGGTTGAGGAAACTCACCGAAAACAGAAAAACTTGGTTAATATGAGCTCTATGTGATGTTTAACAGTATGGGAAGGATGCAAGATGTTTAGGGAATAATGGATGCTGTCTTACAAGGAAGCTTTAATTATATGCTGCATACGCTTAAACCATAGATGGCTTGGATTTATATGCATGTTATCATTTTATGTGGATAGAGCAAAAATCAAATAATGAGATATTGATGAGAGTACGTGTCGCAGAAAACTGGCTTGCTAACACCATAAAAATTAGAAAGCTGACATACTTTGGCCACATCAAGAGACATAATAGCTTGAAAAGGCTGACAGTAGAAGGCAGTGCCCGGCAGAAGAGAAAAGGGACGACCTCACCGCAGGTGGACTCAGGACGTCACGGAAAGTCTAAACATGTTACTGCTGCCAGATGCCAGTCAACTTGCACAAGACCGTATTGCATTCAGGGAGGCTGTGAGAGGGACAATGTTCTGGAATGGACATGTCACATGAATATGAATATTATCATTTTATACGAGTTATAAATTTGAAGTTAGACATGTGGTAAATGTACAATTGCTGCAAGGATTTTTCTCCCTATTACAAGCTGCTGTCTTCAGTGTTATTCTCCAATGCTGCAGATTTCTTCACTGGGTTCTTGTTATAGTTATTTTTTAACAAATATTTTCTGAACAAATTCTTTTCTCCATTTCTGAACTTCCTGGAACATGGATTCTCATGTTCTATGCTGCCAAAGTCATGGAGACTTTGAAGTTCCACTACTGTTTTCTACTGGTTCCCTTGGGGACCTACGGTGGATCCAAGAAAGCAAACATTCTCATCATTAAGGAACAGTATCAGACTTTGCCACATGGGTCGGGCCCCAAGGAAAGCGTCAGTCTGGAAACTAGGGCCTAGCTCTGCTGCTGCTTCTGGGGAGTTGCCTCATTACACTCGGAGCATACCCTTACGTGTTTGGCCTTTGATATCAGGATGTCCACTAACGTCTTTAGAAAAATGATTCCAATGTTGTGTTGGCTGTGTGCTACACGTGATCTAGCATTCAGTTGGTATTTGCATCCACCACCTCTGGCTACACAAGACTCATGCACAGTGCGCACCGTGGAGGAAATTACTTTATGATTGTCCAATTTGTCCATTTTCATGGGACTCTCTGGCGTGGCCTTTGTTATTTCCATCAACTCCAGCATGACCCGGACAGTATATCCATGCATTGTTTTGGCGTGTGATTTACCAATTATTTCTAGCCACTCACTTCTTACAGCTTTGTGTTACACTTTTCTCAGTAGGCTTTGAGAATCAGTAATGTTGGTGACTGGGTGCATTTTGTGGGTCAGCACTCGCTGCTTGTGTGATAGCCTCTATTTCCATCCGCACACTTGAGCACATGTTTGTATAAGCATTGGCCATGAGTTTGAGTGTTTTACCTCCTTGTTTGCTGCAAACCTCCGTCTGCCTCTACCTCCTCACAGAGCCACCCATAGAAATGATCATGTCCTCAGGACCTGTGTGTTTATTAATGAGTTTGCTTATTTCATCTTGGGATTTTTCCTCCATACACTTCCAGCATTTTCTTATAAGGGTCATGTGTACTTTAGTGAGACTTTGGTGGACCTCACTACAAGTAATCCGTTCAGGTCTGGCTGTTGTGGGCCAGTAATTATAGTCCTCGGCTTCGGCCTTCCAAGATTTGCCTCTTTTTATTCTTGACCTTTTGACCATGTCAGGGTTATTATTAAGTGGGTGTGGTTTATTGTTCCTGATATTAAGGTATTCCTTTACATGATCCATTTGTGGTGGGTTTGTGGATCTGGAAGATTCAATATATAATCTCATTGCTGCAGTGAATGTATTTTTGGTGCAGCCCAAAATGAATCTCATCACCTTGTTCTGTATTTGTTCAAGTTTGGTTGCTTGCATTTTTCAGTATTAGCAAGCTCAGGCTGCAGTATATTCTGGATAGGACCAAGGCTCTCATTAGCATGAACTAAGGCTCTCATTAGCATGAACTAAGGCTCTCATTAGCATGAAGAGAGTGAAAAGCATCAGTCTGTTACAAAATACAACATAAAATACATTTAGCACTGACAAGCACATCATTTCTCCTGTATAATCTCTCTAGTATAACCTCTCTTGAACAATGATTCATAAGTGTAGCTTGCTTTATATGCTTCTTTATTACCAATAAACTGAAACTTTTCATTATTGTTTTGTTTTCAGAATTTTTTTTTCTTTCTGTGACTATGTGCTGTTGTTTGCAAGTGGTTGCACTTATTTTCTCTGATGTTTGATAAAACTGTACACAGCAAAAAGCCTGTTTGATTTTCTGTCTCATTGTAAATAACAAAAAAATGTTTCTCCTGTTTCACTGAACATATCAAACAGCCTGTTTCATTTTCTCCTCACTGAACACAGCAAACAGCCTGTTTCATTTTCTCCTCACTGAACACAGCAAACAGCCTGTTTCAGGTTTTCCTGTCTCACTGAACACAGCAAACACCCTGTTTCATTTTCTTCTGTCTCACTGTACACAGCAAACACCCTGTTTCATTTTCTTCTGTCTCACTGTACACAGCAAACACCCTGTTTCATTTTCTTCTGTCTCACTGTACACAGCAAACACCCTGTTTCATTTTCTTCTGTCTCACTGTACACAGCAAACACCCTGTTTCATTTTCTCCTGTCTAACTGTACACAGCAAACACCCTGTTTCATTTTCTCCTGTCTCACTGTACACAGCAAACAGCCTGTTTCATTTTCTTCTGTCTCACTGTACACAGCAAACACCCTGTTTCATTTTCTCCTGTCTCACTGTACACAGCAAACAGCCCGTTTCATTTTCTCCTGTCTCACTGTACACAGCAAACACCCTGTTTCATTTTCTCCTGTCTCACTGTACACAGCAAACAGCCTGTTTCATTTTCTTGTCTCACTGTACACAGCAAACAGCCTGTTTCATTTTCTCCTGTCTCACTGTACACAGCAAACACCCTGTTTCATTTTCTTCTGTCTCACTGTACACAGCAAACAGCCTGTTTCATTTTTTTCCTGTGCCACTGAACATCACAAATAATCAACTAAGAACAACAGAAAACTGTTAAGAAAAAATATTTATTCATCAAAACAACAATGGAAGAAAATCAAATACAATTTACACTGTTCAAAGAAAGAAACACAACAAATACTATGTTGCAATTTAAACTGAAGTTTGCTGATCAGACAAGGGCAAATTGCCTGAAACATTCACTCAGCAGATGATTCATGAGCACAGAAAAGCGACACAAGTCAAAACAGTATTTTGACAATAACTCATGACAGGTTCACGAGAATCCTGTGAAACTTACTGAACACAAAACTCACTGATCATGTTACTGAATGCCTATAAAAGATTGACGCTCCTCGAATCAATTCATTTGAAAATTCAGTGCGCAATTATGGCTCATCTCACTACAGAACAACGACTCATCATCATTGGATGTTTACAGACTGGACAGTCACAGATAATTTAATGTGATTAGAAGCACCATTAGTCGCCTTTTGAGATGATTTCAAGAAACTGGCTCAGTTTCAGACCGGCCGTGCAGCAGAAGACCCATAGTCACAACTCTTGCCGAAGACCGCTTCATACGGCTGCGTCACTTCAGGAATCGATTTGCATCTGCGACCTCAACAGTCCAGTCAATGACAGCAGCTCGTCGAATTTCAGATCAAACAGTCAGGAACTGGTTGCATGACACTGATCTTTGGGCTAGAAGACCCTACAAAGGTCCTGTTCTTAGGACCGGCATCACCAGAATCAACTGCAGTAGGTGAACCAGCATCGCCAATGGACCATTGTGAATGATTGGAGAAGGGTTTTGGTTTAATGATGAATCATTCTTTCTGCTCCAGCGACATGACAGATGTTGAAGAGTTTACCTCAGGGTCCAAGAGTGCTACACACAGAACTGCGTGGACGAGGCTCCCTCACATGGTGGTGCAGGTGTACTGGTGTGGGGGACCATCAACTTCATGGGAAGAAGTGACCTGGTGCAAACTGAAAGACCCCTGAATGCCCAAAGATAAGTCACTGAAATTCTTCATCCTCACGTCCTTCCACTTCTGACTGCACCAGGGTCGATTTTTCACAGGATAACGCTCGACCTCATGTGGCACAACTCACCACATAGTTCCTCGCTAACAACATCCAGATAATTCCATGGCCATCCATGTCACCAGACATGAAACCAATAGAATACTTACGAGATGAACAGGCAAGTCCACCACCGAGACGTGGCACCAACCAATCTCCGACAGTTGTCTCTTGCACTGTGGGAAGAGTGGGCAGCCATCCCACAACAACAGATCCAATGACTAACTGGATCCATGTCAAGGAGGTCATTCTCTGATACAGGCCAAAGAAGGCCATATACCTTACTGAAACAGAGGCCTCAGTTGCAAAGAATAAAAGTCCAAACCAAATTTAATGAACATCATTTCATTGTTAAAGTCTTAAATTTTCTTCATGCCAAGATTCAAACATTAATTCCGTAAAATAAAATTTTGATACAAGTTTGTAATTTGGTGTCCACTGTGACTACAGTAGTGTTGTGTTTCTTTTTTTGAACAGTATGGAAAAATAGATTTGATCAATGGAACAACTCTTATTTGTGAAAATTTAAACAAAGTAAATCATTTTATACACTGAAAGATGATAACAACAAACTGTCAATGAAAGAATGTTATTTGTGAATCAACATATTGCCATACACAAAACAAGAGTGTAAACAGTTAACATTCCATGATCCAAACTCTGACCTCAGTGCTGGTATATGTGATGTTTACAAATGATCAAAATATGTTTGGAATTATGGGAAAAAAATCTTTCCCATTATGAATATATGTAATCACATACACTGTATGGCAGTGGGACATATGACTGAAATATTCAATGAACATATGGACACAAACTGTTCAGGTCAATGTATCATGAAGAAAATGAAGGGTAGAAACGTTGGGTATGTGGCTGGATTTCAAAACAACAGATGTTCTTGACAGAAGAGGGGCCAGAAAAACTTGACAAATGTCAAAAACAAAGCTGATAGTTTACTGTGTGTCACAAAGTATCCATGGTATTTTTTTTCCTTCTTTTTCTTTGTTCTCAGTTTCAACTTGGCAAGTTTTATGCAAAACTAACTCTTTCATTGTACAAACTGAACATGTTATACTGAACATCATTGTATGAGATGATCAAAGCAAACTTGCCCTTCTATCTGAATAAATCAAGGAAGGCATGTTTGGTCAAAGTTTCATCAGTGTTACATTCTGAGTCATCTCAGTGTGCCAGGTAAGATACAGAAATGTGTGCTTCAACAAAGTCCTAGAAATGTAAAATAAAAAAAAAACAGTCCAGGAAGTAAATTAAGCGCTTTCCTGATGGTTATTTGAAAAAAAAAATGGCTTGATTTTATACTCAGTCATTAACTTTTTTTTTGTTTTCCCTGTATGCATGCTATGACTCAAAAGATCCATAACTTATGGGACAGCTGTGACTCAAAAGATCCATACCTTATGGGACAGCTGTGACTCAAAAGATCCATACCTTATGGGACAGATGTGACCCAAAGATCTATACCTTATGGGACAGCTTTGTGCAAGATATCCAATGTTATCCTTCATCTGTCATCAGTAGGAAAATATAACTATCCTTAACTTATAACAAGAGGTTCTCAAAGAATTTTGCCACAGCAACTTTTAGTTCCATTAGAAAAGGTGAAACAACCACATAACTCTTCTGATCATCATCAGTCCTTCAAATTCCTGATGCTCTACAAGAAAAGGATCCTGTCTTGGATCATGATTCCCATAAAAATATTATTCTTTAAAAAATAAAAGAAAACAATTTGCATTTATAAGTTATCACAGAAATCTAACAGAAAAACCAAACAGGTGGGTTAACTCATCAGACAAGTGGGTGTTTTCAAGTCATGATGGTACAACTCATCACACAAGTGGGTTAACTCATCAGACAAGTGGGTGTTCTCAAGTCATGATGGCACAACTCATCAGATGAGTGGGCATTCTCAAGTCATGATGGTACAACTCATCAGATGAGTGGATGTTCTCAAGTCATGATACTACAACTCATCAGACACACAGCTGCACCCAAGTCACAACAGTATGATTCAGGCATAAAGAACAAAATGTTCAAATAAAATATTATATTTATGCTTTCTACTCCACTTATTCTGACTTCTGTTAGACAAGTGCCTCATAAATGAATATGTAACAGCTTGCTCCACCATAAACCAGAATAAATATGCTCTAAAATTATTTCATTTATTGATCTCAGTAACTGACTCTCAGATTATAGCTTTAGATAATGCAACTTCAGCAACTTAAAAATCTTTTTCAGTTCTCTGTCAATGAACCGTCTTTCTCTCTAGCTCTCTCTCAAAGATGACGTTACAAGGAAATGTATGGTGACTCAACATTTGCAAGAAAAATGTATTATTTTGCTAAATTATTCTGCATATTTATCAGTTATCAGCAGAGGAGAAACAAAAAAACATGCAATGGGATGAGAATGACAATGGCAAATCTTTCCTGTTATCATTAGAGAAATAACCAGTTATCCACTGCCAGGGTCATCATGGAAATAACTGATCTGGTGGAAATATGTGAGGGACGGTTAGGAGAGCGGATCACAGGTTAGCGCTTGAAAATGAAGCTCATGATCTAATTCTGATAACAAGTTCATATTTTACTGGTTGTAAAAGAAGCTCATCATTTTTTTTATACATTTAACACAGAATCTCCCCCCTTCACTTCTCTTTGGATTCTTCTTACATAAAAAAAATGTGAAATGTTGTATCAGCTATCTCAACAACATGACTGGAGATACATTGTTTATTACATCAAATTATTTCTTTACACTACATTTTTTATCATTCCTGGGATCCAGAAACAAATTAGAAAGACCAGTATTACAAGTAAAGGAAATGTAACATTTTTGACAGGGTTAAAAAACACCCAATTCTGATATATTCTGGGGGCGGTTGGGGTAAATCTGGAATGTAAGTTTCTTTAGAAACAACAATTAATTTTAAGTGAGTAATCACATTACTCAGCAGAACTATGAAAGTTGAGTGGACCAAGCAGACCGCTCAACAGCTTACTGACCAATGACAACACTCAGTAATGACCACATATTACTCAGCAGAACTATGAAAGTTGAGTGGACCAAGCAGACCGCTCAACAGCTTACTGACCAATGACAACACTCAGTAATGACCACATATTACTCAGCAGAACTATGAAAGTTGAGTGGACCAAGCAGACCGCTCAACAGCTTACTGACCAATGACAACGCTCAGTAATGACCACATATTACTCAGCAGAACTATGAAAGTTGAGTGGACCAAGCAGACCGCTCAACAGCTTACTGACCAATGACAACACTCAGTAATGACCACATATTACTGATAATTCTCTAGTAATGTGACAAACATTTTATTTCTTGTGACATGCAGGCTGCACAGTAAGGGCCTGTGACATGCAGGCTGCACAGTAAGGGGCTGCAACTGTCATAATAGTTGGGAGGGGGGGGGAAATGTACTTGGATATTTTCATTGAACTCAAAAGCTCCTTCCAATCTCAGAAGAAAATATTTTTTATTAAACTTAGCAGCAACAGATTTCTTTCCAGTAACAAGCAGGCTAAGTAACACGTGTTCAGTTTATGGTAACATAGTTTTTCTGTTAACAAAAGCCAAAGTTGTATCTGAAGTAGAATTATATCTCAGTACAGAGTTTATTTATGACAAAAGCAGAAATATGAGGGCCAACATTTCTTTGTTAACTCTGATAAGACAACAAACAACATGTGCACTGCTCTGACAGCCACTAGTACACACACAGCACTCCTGACCTCCCCTTGATGCTGCAGGTTCTTGCAAGGCAGCTGACCATCCACAGTAACTTATCCCACCTGGACTAGAAAGATTACAGAAGAAACAGATGAATGTCATAACAATGTTACAACTCCAATACTCTTTCACTGAAAATCATCAAAATCAGTCAGTCTCAAGACAGTAGATAAAGTGACAGCTTCTGACAGTGTGTGAGATATGTCAGTCTCAAGACAGTAGATAAAGTGACAGCTTCTGAGAGTGTGTGAGATATGTCAGTCTCAAGACAGTACATAAAGTGACAGCTTCTGACAGTGTGTGAGATATGTCAGTCTCAAGACAGTAGATAAAGTGACAGCTTCTGATGGTGTGAGAGATATGTCAGTCTCAAGACAGTAGATAAAGTGACAGCTTGTGAGAGTGTGAGATATGTTACTCTCAAGACAGTAGATAAAGTGACAGCTTGTGTGAGTGAGAGACAAGTCTGTCTCAAGACAGTAGATAAAGTGACAGCTTGTGAGAGTGTGAGACAAGTCAGTCTCAAGACAGTAGATAAAGTGACAGCTTAACTATAAAACTATGTGAAAAAAGATGTAACAATTAACTGCTGTATGTGTAAATTACAAAGACTGTATAAATAAATAGTTAATGCAGCGCACCTCACAGAGATTGCATAAACAGTTAATGAAGTGCACCTCACAAACACTGCATAAATAGTTAATGCAGTGTATCTCACAAAGTTTGCATAAATAGTTA
The DNA here is from genome assembly GCA_009760885.1 of Achatina immaculata. Taxonomy (NCBI): domain Eukaryota; kingdom Metazoa; phylum Mollusca; class Gastropoda; order Stylommatophora; family Achatinidae; genus Lissachatina; species Lissachatina immaculata. The sequence continues at coordinate 7,168,697 of CM019693.1, forward strand.
ATGCAGTGCACCTCACAAATATTGCATAAATAGTTCATGCAGGGCATCTCACAATGATTGCATAAATAAACAGTTAATGACATGTAATCACACAAATTACATTTGAAGAAGTTTTAAGGGCAATAAAGAATCTGAAAAATGGTAAACCACCAGGATGTGATGAGATAACAGCTGAAATTATTAAAGCAGGAGGAAAGGAATGTACAACAATCTATCATGCACTATGTAAAAAGATATGGCATTCTGGTATTTGACCAAAAGAATGGAAAAGAACTGTATTCATACCACTGCCAAAAAAGGGTAACCTGAAATTATGCACAAACTACGTAACTATTGCCCTGATTAGTCATGACAGTAAAATTCTATTAAAAATCATAATGGGTAGACTTCGTAAGAAAATAGAAAAAAAAGTCTGTATGGTCCAAGCTGGTTTTAGACAAAGAAAAGGATCAAGAGATCATATATTCAATATAAGATTAACAATAGAGAAATGCAGAGAGTTTAATGTGAATCTATATTTATCTTTTATAGACTATTCAAATCTGTGGAGAGGAGCAGACAGAACTACAAAAATAAGATTTTTAAGGTCATGCATCTTTCCCATCGCAACATATGCCTGTGAGACGTGGACACTTAACAAAACAGCTGAGAAACACATAAATGCCTTTGAATGTAAATGCTACAGAAGAGTTCTCCAAATATCTTGGACACAAAAAAGAACAAATATATCTATACTACAAGAACTTAATATTGAAGAAGGCTAGCTAGTAAAGAGGATTAAAGAGAGAAAACTTAAATATTTTGGACACATTATACATCATAATTTAGAGAAGACCATACTGGAAAGATACATAATGGGAAAAAGAAAAAGAGGAAGACCAAAACGAAGATGGCTGCAAGAAATCGTTGACGATCTGCAAATGGATGCAGCAGCAGCAGGCCATCTTGCTCACAACCGAGAGGCCTACAGGAGTGCTGTTTGGGAGGCAAAGTTCCGCAAGGGACATGCAAATGAATGAGACTATTCAAAGGCATTTGATTGTGTACAACACCAGAAACTTTGGAAAATAATGGAAAAATGGAATTTTCAACACATTTGATATTATTAACATCATTGCTGTATCTAGACCAACAGGCAGCAATGAGAATAAATGGTGAAACAACAACTTGGTTTGACACAAAACAAGGGATCCGTCAAGGTGCATATTGTCGCCTTACTTATTTAACTTGTATACTGAAAATATAATGAGGAATGTTAGAGAAGATGTAGACAAAGAATATTATGATGCCATAACAATTGGAGGTTATGAAATACCAGAGATTAGATATGCTGATGACACAGTATTACTGTCCACAACACAAAAAGGAATGGAAAAACTAATTATGTCAGTCTGTAAGAATAGTGAAGAGCAAAACCTCTATCTTAATGCAAAGAAAACTAAATTGATGACAACTGATAAAACAAACAAGGCAGTTGAAATATGTATCAATGAGGAACAATTGGAAGAAGTGGAGAGTTTTGAATATCTTGGATCATTGCTAACTAATGATAGAGATACAATGAGGGAAATTAAAAGGAGGACATCTATCGCTCTTCAAAAAGTAAAACAACTAAAGGATTTGCAGAGAGGAACAGACAGAACTACAAAAATAAGATTTTTAAGGGCATGCATCTTTCCCATCGCAACATATGCCTGTGAGACCTTAACAAAACAGCTGAGAAACACATAAATGCCTTTGAATGTAAATGCTACAGAAGAGTTCTCCAAATATCATGGACACAAAAAGAATAAATATATCCATACTACAAGAACTTAATATCGAAGAAGACTGGCTAGTAAAGAGGATTAAATAGAGAAAAACTTAAATATTTTAGACACATTAAACGTCATGATAATTTAGAGAAGGCATCTTGGAAGGATACATAATGGGAAAAATAAAAAGAGGAAGATCACAGAGAAGACGGCTGCAAGACATCGTTGATAATATGCAAATGGATGCATCACCAGCAAGGCATCTTACTTACAAACGAGAGGCCTACAGGAGAGTTGTTAGGGGGGCAAGGTTCCGCAAGGGACATGCAAATGACTGACTGACTGGATCACAAAGATTGCATAGTTGATGCAGTGTACCTCACAAAGATTGCATGCTCAAAGAGTTAATTCTAAGAACCCACAGAAACAATGCTCAAGGAGTTAATTCTAAGAACCCACAGAAACAATGCTCAAAGAGTTAACTCTAAGAACCCACAGAAACAATGCTCAAGGAGTTAATTCTAAGAACCCACAGAAACAATGCTCAATGAGTTAATTCTAAGAACCCACAGAAACAATGCTCAAGGAGTTAATTATAAGAACCCACAGAAACAAAGCTCAAAGAGTTAACTCTCAGAACCCACAGAAACAATCCTCAATGAGTTAACTCTAAGAACCCACAGAAACAGCGCAGAGATAGAAAGCATGAGCTGTAATGGATGTGACTGTCCTAAACAAAATTTTAGTTTAAACTTTCTGTCCCAGTCAACTGCAGCTGCTGCCAAATAGTTGGTGAAAATATCAAAAATAGGCACCAAGTCTGATAAGAAAAGTAACACTGTGACCTTCTTTATTCCTGAAACGGACTTTCAAAAGAGATTTATGAACAGGCTCTACTATCATGTGAAGTCCATCAATCCCTACTCTCTCCAGGTCCCTTCTGACAGGTGTAGGATATCATGTCCTTCCATAACCCTTCATCCCTTGCGCATCTCAACAGGCTTGTCACCACAAATCTAGATTGTCATTTTCTGATCTCCGCTATAATTTTCCCTGTTGTCTGTGCCACTTTCAGAACTTCCTCATTCAAATCTCTCATGTCCATGGTACCTTCAGCACTCTTATTAGAAAGTACACTTTACAAGATTCGAGCCTTCTTTCTATCTCTGCACTGTCCAGACTTAGCATCCATAGAACAGAACTAATTCAATCTAACAGTGTAGCAGTCTCTTTCTCACTCTCATAGACAGCCACTTATTACAAAGTATGTATATCAACTTATGAAAGGTTTGGCTTGTGCAATTCTGTTTTTTACTTCAGTGATACATCTTCCCTCTGATGCTAGCAAGGTGCCTAAGGTGTCAACCTGGTTTCATTTTTTTGTCTTTTTCTTGCATGGTGAACTTTAGAGGGGTGGTCTTGGCTTTTGAGATGACCATCACAACTGTTTTCTTTGTGTTAGAGTCCCTTTTTCTCACTTTCCTTGATGACTGTATTAACTCTTCACGTGCTGCAGGAAAAAAAGCGGACATTCAAGTGGATGCCAGAGTAAAAGCACAGGTCTTGATATGAATATAGGCATACCAGTAAAAGTGAATGAAACATGTATTTCCATGCTAGAAGTGTGCTTATTATGTTTCAAAATAACTAAAAATGTATGAAGATTACATAAATGCAGAATGTTTGAGGGAAAAAAAGAAGTAATGCAATATTTTTAGACAATAATTGTGTCCTACTTACCATCAGATAGGCCTAGATCAACACTAATTATCATCTGAGATGTCTAGACAACTTGTTGATGTCGTATTGTGATTATATGTGCCAAAAAATGATAAAATGTCTGAAATAACCTACTTCTCCAGTCATCCAATATGTCTAGATCTACTTAGGATACATTCAGGAACAGTGCTTAAGTCATAGGGGGACATGTTGGCCTCTGAGGTCACACAAAAAAAGCTGAAAACTTCTGTCGAAAACATTGAATTTGACTCCGTTTGACCCCCATTGTTAATAACGCTTTGCAAAAATAATGCTGGGCAAATGTGACGTGTACACAAAGCATGCGATCTAAAAATTCAACTTATTTTACACTGAAACAAACCAGAGGCCACTATAAAGTCTCTGGCAACAACAGGCAAAACCAGATGCAGACACTCAAGTGTCAACGGCATGAAGTAGCGACTGAATCTCCCTTTCATACTTGGTTATCAACACGGCGTCGTCTGTGTATCTCAAGTTGCTAACACCCACACCTTCTACTACTACAGCCAGCATGTTTTATGTTTTATTATGTTTTCACTGTATAGAGAGAATAGGTCAAGTGACAGATCACAACCCTGCCATACGCCCAGCCTTATCTTTTGATATTCTCCTATATCCCCCTCCACTTTGACAGCTCTTTTTTGTTCCCCGTACATTCTCATTTTGATTCTCAGGTCTTTCCTGTTAATGTTTATGTTCTTCAACAATTTTACTATTTCAGCATGTTTTTCAAACACCTTAAAGTAGTCAATAAAGTATAAATATAGGTCTGTTTTAACTTCTATCACAATTTCTGCCAATGTTCTTAATGTGGTATTTCTGATTTTTTAAAATTATCTTCTTCCTACACACTGTCTGTCTACATCTGCAGTCCTGTATCTTGGATAAATTTCACTGTTTTTTTTGTACTTCATGTATGGAACCATAGAGTTTATCTTCTTTGGTGGTTTCACTGGGCCAGTAATTGCTTCTCAATGCCTCATATTTGATGCAGTTTTGGAGGACATGTTCCAGAGTTTGAGAAGCCTAGTGCAGCTTCTTTCTTTATTATTCACAGCAGTATCTAGGTCATATGGCTCATGGCAGTAATAGTTATATACTCTTCACAGTCTATTTTTCTTGGCTTCTTTTGTGGAGCAATAAACACATATCTCACCAGGTCATCTGAAATCTCACCTGTATTTTATATATATATGTTACTATTTCCACTCTAAGATCTCCTAATGCTTTCAGTTCTTTTGTCGTATGATTTAGTCCCACCCTACTTACTAGTCAGGTAAGAAAAAGAAACAAATTACCTGTACTGATGGGGACTCTCCCAGGAACAGATCACATGCCAAATACTAAACATCTCACACTCACATTTACCAAGTATTACCATTTCAAACTTGATAGAAAAGTAAAATATTGCCAAACAGCAGGTCTCACCTTTAGATTTTTGGCTGTAGATGTACAATGTGTCCTGGTCAGTTCCATCACTTAACCTTGCCTTCTGGAACTGGTCTGTCTGAATGCCACACATTTCTGTCATCAACATTCACTAATGTTATTGAGATTATTATTTCAGGACATGAAATACGCACACAATTTCTCAGAACATGAAGTATCATTCTCCGCACCCCCCCCCCCCACCTACCAAGAAGGGTAGTAATCATTTTAATCACTGCTCTAGTCTACTCAGATCAGATCAGTGCCATGCCGATGGCATAGGCAGTTATCTTTCTCCATCTCGCTCGATCCTCCATGTCTCAAATCAATTCAGTTGTCTTCACACCAAACCATGCAGTCAACCCATCTAGGTATGTCTGTCTTCTTCTCCCATCAAACCATGTCGTCAAACCATCTAGGTATGTCTGTCTTCTTCTCCCATCAAACCATGCAGTCAGACCATCTAGGTATGTCTGTCTTCTTCTCCCATCAAACCATGTCGTCAAACCATCTAGGTATGTCTGTCTTCTTCTCCCATCAAACCATGTCGTCAAACCATCTAGGTATGTCTGTCTTCTTCTCCCATCAAACCATGCAGTCAGACCATCTAGGTATGTCTGTCTTCTTCTCCCATCAAACCATGCAGTCAGACCATCTAGGTATGTCCGTCTTCTTCTCCCATCAAACCATGCAGTCAGACCATCTAGGTATGTCTGTCTTCTTCTCCCATCAAACCATGCAGTCAACCCATCTAGGTATGTCTGTCTTCTTCTCACATCAAACCATGCAGTCAGACCATCTAGGTATGTCTGTCTTCTTCTCCCATCAAACCATGCAGTCAACCCATCTAGGTATGTCTGTCTTCTTCCCCATCTCTGTCTTTTGCCATTTACCTTTCAAGTTATGACCAATTTTTTTAGACCTTCATTTCTGCTGATGTGTCTGAAAAACTTTGACTGTCTTTTTCTTATGTATGGCACCAGTTTGGGACATTCTTTAGCCTGCTGTAATACTTCTTCATTTGTCTTTCTGGCTGTCCATGATATGTGAAGCATCCTTCTAAAGAACCATATGTCATTAGCCTTTATTCTTTGTTCTTCTTCGTTCCCTTCTACCACCAATACCACCCTGTGATCCTATTGAATTTACTACTGTGGTCCCCGACAGAACCACAAGAGATCCCCTTGAGGACCACAAGAGTTCAGAGTATCGCAAGGCTCGAGCCTGTATTCTCAGTGGGTCACAGAAACAGGACTGCGTGACACTGTGGTTTTCGTTGCACTAATTTAGAGTTGGACTTTCTCACCAGAAAACCTAGAAGACGTGTTTTGGGTATTAGTATATTCCCACCAGTTGAGAGGTGGTTGCCCATCCAGTCCAGCATTGGACTTTCTCATTGGAAAACCTCAGCATGATTATGATACACATATATCCCCGTGGGGTGAGAGGTGGTTGCCTATCTAGACTGCACTGATCCAGTGTCTCCGACTTCAGCATTTTGTGGTCGTGGCCACTGGCCTTCCTAGCTGTGACCAGGACAGAGCTTTTGTCAAGGAGGACGAATTCTCACCACTTGTGAGTTTCACCCTTGGATTAAGCCAGTTTAAGTGTATTATCCCAGTATGGGTGCATATAGGACGTGACCGGCCTCTAGAGTGGAGGCACCATGATATGCGTGGCCATCAAGTTTCACCCCTGGGTTAAGCCGGTTTAGGCATTTTGCTTCAGTATGGGTGTATATAGGATGTGGCCGGCCTCTAGAGCAGAGGTGCCGTGGTATGAGTAGCTCTCACTGCTAGACTACTGGACATACTGATTAACCTTCACTTTATCCCTTCCATCATCTTTTTCACAGCAGCGCTGCACAGCAACCTTAATCGTATTTTATTCATTGGCCAGGAGGAGTTTCACCCCGTGTGTGGCAGCCAAAGAATCTTGCCAGCAGTGTATTCTTTGTTCTAATTGTTTATTCATAGCCTATGCTTCACTTGCATAAAATAGAATAGTTTCTATATATTGGTAGTTTTTTCAAAAACTCTTTCTTATTGCCAGTGACAGTTCTTAGATTTGTTAATATGTTCTTCATTTCCCCAAAAGCTGTCTTTGCCATTGCTATCCTGGTTCTGATTTCTTCGTTGCACCTGCCCTCAGATGTTATGACTGTGGCTAAATATTTGTATCACTTGATCTGTCTTGTTGTCTTCCCCTGTCCTATAATTCTGCATCAGGTATTATCTTTCTTGGATATCACCATTGCTTCTGTTTTATTGGCATTTAAACCTTTTTTGTGCTTTCTTCTGTGACTTTCTCCAAGACTTTTTGTAAGGTTTCCCTTCTCTGTTATCAGTACTTTGTCATCTGCATATATGATGTTGTTTACTTTCTTTCCTCCGGTCTTTACCCCGCCCATTTTCTTAATTTCTGTCATTATTATTATTTCACAGTGAAATAAAAGAGGTCTGGAGGCAGAACACATCCTTGTCTCACACCTCTTTTCATTTGTTGGAACTCACTGATGGTATTGTCCACTCTTACTGATGCTGTTTGTTGCCAGTAGATGTTCTTTACTATCTGTAGGTCTCCTCCATCAATTTCCACTTTCTCAAGCATCTTACTTTTCATATCCTACTCTATCAAAAGCTTCAGCGTAAACTATGAAGCACACATAAAGATCTCTGCTCACCTCTAGTGATCGTTCTGTTAATATCCTTAATATGAAAATTATACTTGTTACTACTTACAACATTGATCTTACATACAGAAAGTGGAATGTTCTACCTAGAAATAAAATGTTCCAGGCTCAGTTCATGATTGTAATATTACCCAGGTGTAATACAGAATCTAGTAAAACTGGTTTACCTGTAAACCAAACTAAGATTGTGATGTAGGATCCAGCTATAATTGTGATGTAGGATCCAGCTATAATTGTGATGTAGGATTCAACAATGATTGTGACACAGGACTTAAGCTATGACTGCAATAAATGACCTAACATTTAATGTGACATAGGACCTAACTATTACTGTGACATAGGACCTAACTTAATGTAACATAGGACCTAACTACTTCTGTGATACAGTACCTAACTATTACTGTGACTTACATCCTTTCCATGCCATTAAACGTCACATTGGGCTCACATGGTACTTTGCAAACTTTTCCTGTTTTTGACAAGTTTTTCAACCTGATCAAGGGATTTTATGCCTATTAATTTGGCTTCTCTTAACAATATCCTCTTACACCTGGTCGACCTCTTTTTCTTTGTCCTGTTGTGTTCCACTTGATAACTTGTTTTGGGATTCTCTGACTGTTTCTTCTCATCACGTGGCCGATATATGTCCATCTCCTTTTTCTGATCACCAATGAAAAAGGTTATTATTTGTTCATCTATCTTATCTCTGCATTGTTCTTGAATTTGTTTCACTTTATACCGAGTATTTTCCTTAGCTATTTATTTTCAAAAGTCTGATTTCTTGTTTATTTCTTTAGTTGTTTTCCAGCTTTTGCATGCATAAATGAAGGTGGATATTACATTTGAATTGAATAATCTTAACTTGGTTTTTGTGCTTATAAACTTTGAGTGCCATGTTCTCAAGATTCTTGAAGGTCAATGCTGTTTTCACAATTCTAACTTCCTTTCTGGTGTCATCATCCTGGTCCATTTAGATGCCAAGGTATGCAAATCAGTTTACTTCTTCAACAGCCGTTCCTTCTATGTATGTCTTTCCTTCTTGATTAATGAGAAGTTTCATCATTTTTATTTCATTGTTTATTTCAAGTTCTATTTTGCTAGCCATTGAAGACAGGGTATCTGTTTTTCCTTGCATTGAATTCACATTGTCACTGATAAGAGTTATGTCATCTGCAAAATCAAGATCTTCTAGTTGGGTTTCACGTAACCAATCAATGCCCATTTTACCTGTGCAACATTTATTCATTATGAAGTCTATGGAAATTCCAAAAAGCAAGGGAGATAATATACATCCTTGTTTCACGGCTGTTTCAATCTGGAACCATTTGCTCATTCCTTCTTCTGTGTTGACTGCACAAACATATCCATCGTAGAGATCCTTAATGATGTTGACAATTTTAGATGGCATTTCACAGTCGTAAAATTCTCTACAATGAATCTCTATGTATGTTATCAAAAGCCTTTTAAAAATCTATGAAGTTCACGATTAATGTTTTTTAGCTTTTCAATATTTTCTTCAAGTATTATTTTTAGAGTAAAGATCTGGTTCAGACGGTTTCTCCCTTTTCAAACCCATGCTTGTTCTTCTCTCATTGTAGTATCCTTACTTACATCCTTCCTATGCTGCTAAACATCACATAGGGCCCGCATGGTAGTTCGCCAAGATTTCCTGTCTTCGGTGAGTTTTCCAAACTCATCAAGGGATGTTATGCCCAATGAACTGGGCTCTCTTAACATTGACCTCCTCAGAGTTTCATGTGGTTGACCTCTTTTTCTTCAGCCTGTTGCAGTATCCATTATACCTTTAATTCTACTCAGAATGAATGCAAAACACAGTCAAACTCGGTTAACGTTACAGAGTCAGGAAGGTCAAAATATGGTGACATTAAGCAGAGTTGACACTAAGCGGGCTCCATTACAAGGGCTTTAACTGGGCCAGAGTGTGTGTGTGTATGTCCATCCATCCACCCTACATTTTATACATTAAACACATAACAAACAGCCAAAGCTATCATCACTGGACACAAAATGTACTAATCACAAAATGTAGTAAGTCTTAGTCTTACAGTATAGATAACACTAAAGTCAAGCAGCATCTGACTTGTCAGCAGTAGCTGTAAAAAGATGCATGATTTTGTGTTGTGTTAACTGGTCTATTAACCAGACATGTTACAGCACACAACAGCTGTTTAGTGATCTTTAGCTCGTTTGCCACTGTGGCACTTCTCATCACGAAAACACAAACTTCTGTTTGGTAGCAGTTTATAAAGCACGCCCGTTTCATCCATGTTGAAAATGTCATCTGGGCTACATGCATCCAAAATTTTTGGCAAATGAGAAATCCAATCATTAACTCTCTCTCTCTCTGAACCTTAAGTGCCCAGGGCACATGGGGCTTCCGCAAGGGTTTTCCACAACTGCCTGTCCTTCGTCTTTTTTCTGCTCTTGCCCAGGTAAGCCCTCTATTGCTCAACATCCTTTCTGTTGTTCTTCTCCATGTCTCTTTTGGTCTACCCTTACTTCTGTTCCCCTGTGGTGTCCATCTTAGTGCTATTTTTGGTAGTGAGTTGTCAGTCATTCGGAGCACATGTCCCAACCATCGCCAGCGTCTGTCCTCAATAATTGTTGTCAGTGGCTTCATCTGCATTTCTGCCAATAAGATGTTATTTCTTATGGTGTTTGGCCAAAATATTTTTCTAATTCTTTGTAAACATTTCATTAATTGCATTGGTCTAACTCGGGCCAGTTCACATGAAGTGAACTTAAAAATGTTACGTTGTGGCATTTCTTAAAACGCTCAAGAAATCCACTGTCACATATCCAGTCAGGCATATCCATTTCTTTTGCAAAATGTTCCACAATTTCAACCAGCACAGGACCACACACAGGCAACTGTGCAAATGTGTCTGCTTGAACCATTTCAGCAGAGCACACTCAATATCCAAGTAAGAACTAGCATGCCTTCGCTTACAGTTTGACCCATACAAAAGACGAGTGAAAGTCTCGTTTAATTTCATCTTGGTTTTTAACAAGTTTCGATACAGCTGAAACGTCAATTCCAAATTTATCTGCTATGTCCTTTCTCATAACTTTTTCATCAACTTGCTTCAAAATATTCATTTTAGTGCTTAAATCTAGATCAACACATTTGCATTTAGTAGCCATTATCTATCACAACAAGAACCAGAGAGAAGTTCCTGGCAATATGATTCACAGTACACTACTTGAGAATGACTGACTATCAACCCACCTTGCCAACTTAACACTGCCCATGTCTTGATAAAGAAGACAAACAATGACCAAAATAAGCCAGTTTTTAATCATGTTCTTTTGAAAGGGCAGCTGTGTTAAGCCTTTCAATTACACCACCCGAGTTTTGATGCTCACATGTTCAAAAGGTTGATGTGGCACGTACTTGGTGATCAAATGGCTGGGTCCTTATTTGATGAGTTGTAAAACTGATAAGGTTCTGTGAGATATTTATAGCTTGGACTCGCCCAGTTTGTGATAGAATGCAGAAACTTTAGCTCCTCTGGCTGCAGAAATATGGTGACATTAACCGATTTGTGCCAATAAGTGGGATGATATTAATTGATTTGTGCCAATAAGTGGGGTGATATTAACCAATCTGTGCCAATAAGTGGGGTGATATTAACCAATTTGTGCCAATAAGTGGGGTGATATTAACCAATTTGTGCCAATAAGTGGGGTGATGTTAACCAATCTGTGCCAATAAGTGGGGTGATATTAACCAATCTGTACAATTAGTGGGGTGATATTAACCAATTTGTGCCAATAAGTGGGGTGATATTAAGCAATCTGTACAATTAGTGGAGTGATTTTAACCAATGTGTACAATTAGTGGAGTGATATTAACCAATCTGTACAATTAATGGAGTGATATTAACCAATCTGTACAATTAGTGGAGTGATATTAACCAATCTGTACAATTAGTGGAGTGATATTAACCAATCTGTACAATAAGTGGGGTGATATTAACCAATCTGTACAATTAGTGGAGTGATATTAACAAATGTGTACAATTTGTGGAGTGACTTTAACTACAGTAAAGCCTAAGAACTACTTATGGGAGTTGGCCGGGTATACAAATTTCTATGACAATATCCAGGTTGTGACATAAAGTGATGTGATATTAAGTGGGTTCGACTGTACTTGTGATATAGCTGATAGTAAGGTTACTCCTCTCAAATTATTGCAGTCTCTAAGGTTGACTTTTCTGGGTATTTTAACAATACCTTTTTTTCCATTTAGAAGGGATCTTTTCTTCTTTCCAAACTTTATTAAACACTCTCTGTAGTTGTCTCATGCTGTCACTATTAATATGAGGGGTGTTCAGAAGGTAATGCATCTCATCGTTTTTCTCAGGAGCTGTTTCTTCAAAAAGCATGAAATTTATACACAATATACATGGGTATGTCATGTAAACATCAGTATTATTCAACATAATCCCCATCCACTTGTACGGCTTTACGCCAGCGCGAAACAAGTGCATGTATTCCTAGCCCGTACCAGATTTTCTCTTGATTATGTAGCCATTTCTTTGCTGCATGAATCACTCCTTCGTCATTTTCAAATCTTATCTCTTGGAGTGCATCTTTAAGTGGACCAAACAGATGGAATAAGAGGGTGCCAAATCAGGACTATAGGGAGGATGGGGTAGTAAAGTCCAACCCAATCTGGTGATTGCTTCATGTGCTGTCAGACTTGTGTGAGAGTGCGCATTGTCATGAAGGAGAAGCAGGTCTGCTGGATTCTTGTGCGGCTGAACTCTGTAAAAATGTTGATTGAGTTTTTTCAATGTCTTAATGTAAGCTTGCGAATGGATTGTCTCTCCTCTTGGCATAACATCCATAAGAATCACACCTTCAGTGTCCCAAAAGACAATGATCATGACCTTTCCAGCTAAAGGAGTTGTCTTGAGTTTCTTTCTTCGTGGTGATTGCAGATGATGCCACTCCATTGACTGATTTTTTGTCTCAGGTTCAAAATGATGTGCCCAGGTTTCATCACCTGTTACAATCTTAGCCAAAAAGTTCTCTCCCTCAGCATTGAAACGTTCCAACAATTAGAAGAAATTGCTTTCCTCTGCAGTTGATGGTCATTTGTGAGACTTCGAGGAACCCATCTTGCGCAAACCTTAGAAAATCCGAGAGATTTTATAACTGCATTTGCACTACCATTGCTGACTGACAGCCTTAAGGCCAACTGTTGAGTAGTGATACGCCTATCAGTAAGAATAATGCCCTCAGCGCAGTTCAACATTTCTGCCTTGGTAGCCATGGCAGGACGTCCACAGCATGGCTGATCATGCAACTCCTTATCTCCACTTATTGACTTTCTGATTCTCTGAACCCAGTGACTAACTGTACTCATGTCAACTGCAAAACTTCCATACACATCACATAGACGCTTGTGAATGTTCACAACAGTTTCCTTCTCTGCAACGAGAAATTCTATCACAATTCGCTGCTTACACCGCAAGCTGCTAACACGCTCCATTTCAACAGTTAGGGCAGCCAAATTCTTTGGCTGGTTGTGGTGCAATCTGGTTCACACAATTGGCACATGCCATATTTAAAGTGTGCAAAATTTCATGCTTCTATCTTCATTATTAGCTGAAAAAAAAAAAACGATGTGATGCATTACTTTCTGAATGCCCCTCGTAGCTCTTAACATTTCGGCTGTTATTTCATCCTCACCTGCAGCTTTGTTGTTAGCCACAAGAATTTGTTTTCACTGCTGTTTCATTTTCATTCAATGTAATTTCATGTAGGCTGACATTTACTGTGACATAGGTCCTAATTAGCTCTGTGACGTAAGACCTAGCTATTAATGTGACCTAACTATAACTGCTGATGCTGTGATGAAGATCTTGAAGGCAGGCACCAAGTCAGAGAGTGGAGAGGGGGCAAGAACTTTCCTTCTCAACTGATCCAAGAAGCAGACTTCTCACCCAGCTCCACTACCATGAGAATATACTGGCTCTGACTCAACAAATGAAGTAACATAAAAGTCTGTTTTGATGACAAACAAGGGGAGGTAGATTAGGATTTATGTTATATGTGGTTGTCTGCCCTGACAATTATATAATCACCTACATTCTTCACCTGGGCATGAGGTAAATTAAAGATTGTACAATAACCTATATTCTTCACCTGGGCATAAGATGAGGTGAAGATTGTACATACACCTACACTTTTCACCTGGGCATAAGATGAGGTGAAGATTGTACATACACCTACATTCTTCACCTGGGCATAAGATGAGGTGAAGATTGTACATACACCTACACTCTTCACCTGGCCATGAGGTAACATAAAACTACTCAAAACCTAAACCTACCATGTGTACTACCATCAGGATTTTTGTAGTAAATCAAGTCTTTCTTTCTGTCAAAACCCACTACAACCACAAAATGACCTGAGGAAAGCAACAACAACTAGAAGTTTATACCTATACATAAATGCAAAGTGACAAGAAGATAGCAACAACAATCAGTGATTTATTTTCACACATAACCATAAAGTGATGTGAGAAGAGCAACAACCAGTGGTGTATACTCACACATAACCACAAAGTGACAAGAGGAGAGCAACAACAATCAGAGGTTTATACTTATACATAAATGGAAAGTGACAAGAAGAGAGCAACAATAACCAGTGGTGTATACTCACACATAACCACAAAGTGACAAGAGGAGAGCAACAACAATCAGAGGTTTATACTTATACATAAATGCAAAGTGACAAGAAGAGAGCAACAACAACCAGTGGTGTATACTCACACATAACCACAAAGTGATGAGAGAAGAGCAACAACAACCAATGGTATATTTTCATACATAACCACAAAGTGACAAGAGGAAAGTAACAACAACTTCTGGTTAACATTTACACAAATTTTTTTTGGAAAAAATAATGAAATAATGAAGCTTTTGCAATGTGAAGTGACAGAGCACAGTAAAGTGACAGAGCACAGTAAAGTGACAGAGTACAGTAAAGTGACAGAGCACAGTAAAGTGACAGAGTACAGTAAAGTGACAGAGCACAGTAAAGTGACAGAGCACAGTAAAGTGACAGAGCACAGTAAAGTGACAGAGCACAGTAAAGTGACAGAGCACAGTAAAGTGACAGAGCACAGTAAAGTGACAGAGCACAGTAAAGTGACAGAGCACAGTAAAGTGACAGAGCACAGTAAAGTGACAGAGCACAGTACAGTATGGTTAGAGCTTGAGAAAATCATAGACAAAGTACTTTTAGATGTGAGAGAAAGAAGAATGATAAGAGAATTATCTGGGACTTAAACTTTGGACTCCAGTAGGACAAGCAATCATCCAGCCATAAGAGTACAGTGCATTAATTGACTTCACTATCTCACACCTCTTAAAAAAAAAAAAGGCGTCTGATGGCGAAGCCTTCAATGCGTATCAGGCTGAAATCATGGCACCCGAAACATGAACATTTACACAAAACCACAAGATTACCTAGACAAAGCCAAAAAAACTAACATTTTCACAGGGTAATACAACCAGTTTGACTTATCTCAGTTATAAACAAAAAATAACACTACCAGTTTGGCTTATCTCAGTTATAAACAACAAATAACACTACCGCTATAGTTTATCTCAGTTATAAACAACAAATAACACTATCGCTATAGTTTATCTCAGTTATAAACAACAAATAACACAACCACTATGGATTATCTTAATAATAAACAACAAATGTCAAACACAGTCAACAAATGACAAGAGTCAAAGTTTTGCTATCAACAATAATATGATCTGATTGCTCACAAAAAGTGAGATTAAACTATGAGAAATGTACAGAAGAATAAGAAATGAGATTAAACTCTTGGGCAAAAAGATTTAATTAGAATGTGAACTGTTCATAAAATAAACAAACTTCTAGAAAATATCAGAAAAATCAAAAGGTTACTGGTCCATAATGATACTGATGAAATGAGACTAAGAGAGTTCATACCGACATTGATAAAATAAGACTGACAGAGTTCATAATGACAATGACTGAAAAAGACCGACAGAGTTCACACTGACAATGATAAAATAAGAATGACAGAGTTCATAATGACAATGACATGATTTGACTGTTTGAGATGAAAATGATAAGAAAAACTAAAATGGGCTACTTACCCTGGTATGGACCCCGATTGCAAGTAATACACGACCAACAGTTTCTTGCCTGAAATGTGAAAATCAAACCAAGGACACTTGTTTAAATAATTATTTCAACATGCAAAAAGAGCTAAAAGCTGCCACGCTAAACCAAGGAACACAGGAAGAAACAGAGGAAACTGGAGATCTACAGGTAACTTCCTGTGTAAGATGGCACAGGATGATGACAATGACAAATAAACACATACACTCAGTAAACTGGGTCTGTAGATATTTAGACAGCAGGATGTATTTTTGGGTGTGGTTAGAAATAATCATGAAAATCCTGGATGAACTAGAAGTGAGAGATAATGAAAATGTTACAAACACTGTCAGAAATAATCAAGAAAATCCTGGATGAACTAGAAGTGAGAGATAATGAAAAATGTTACAAACAATCAACCTCTGCATGTTCCAGGCACATTTTGAGAAAAATTAAAATATGGAAAAGCAGACTGGGATTGACTGATTGATTGATCTTTATTTAAAAAGGGTTAAGAATTGGGCACGCAGGACCGTCTGACATTCTGCCCTTTATCATACATCTTTCACTCTATTCCAGACATTCTACAAATATGCTGTTCATATAACAAACATAATTAACATTGAAGCTGAGAGATATAAAATAAAATATAACATTTACGTTTCGCTCTTATCCATTCACTCAGTACAGCAGTAACTACATACATATATAAATAACTATCTACTAAACAAATATTTCAGGACTATTCAGAATAAACAATTAACTGTATTTGGTGTCTGTAAGAGCAGTTTAAGATAACTTTTAAGTTTTATGATTCATGGAGGTTATAAGGACTGTCATAGTCGGAGGTGGGGTGAAGGATACGCTCTCCACTCCAATTAAATGTCTCCAAGGCGTGCGTCTCAAATAGCCTCTGATAGTCAAGTCCAGCTCCTGGCCTTCTCGTGGCGGAACTGTTCAAACCAACAGGAGAAGGGGCGAAGGTGAATATCTGGTGCCTGAAAACCAGACATTCCGGGTAGATGAGAGTCATGTTTGGTAGCTCATCTGAGAGAAGGAAAACTCACTGCTGGCGAGATTCTTCAGCTGCCATGCGTGGGAGGGAGGAGGAGGAGGAGGAGGATGAGGAGTAGGTGGTGGTGGTAGTGGCAGTGATGGTAGTGTTGGCAGTGGTGGTGGTAGTGGTGGTGGTGGTCGTAGTCGTCTTGACATATCTGACATCCTGTGTCACAATGGCCTATTACAGAAAGTGGTCTGCAAAGTTTTATACATTTGGTTATAGAAAAACAAATGTTAAAAAAAAAAAAAATGTTAAACCATGAAATCTATTTTGAGAAATTATGGTCAGCTTTTTCTGTCAGCTTCTGCGGTTCTCAGAATATGCATCCAGCTTCTGTTATTCTCAGATTATGCATCCAGCTTCTGTTATTCTCAGATTATGCATCCAGCTTCTGTTATTCTCAGATTATGCATCCAGCTTATATTATAACTCAGATTATGCATCCAGCTTATGTTATTCTCAGATTATGCATCCAGCTTCTGTTATTCTCAGATTATGCATCCAGCTTCTGTTATTCTCAGATTATGCATCCAGCTTCTGTTATTCTCCAAACACACTTGAACAATCTTAAAAGCCAGCCCTTTCTGTGGTACAGTGATGCACTCAAACTGGTGACACAGTGAAAAAAAAATCTGCAAGTTGTGATTTAAAAACAAAATATGAAAAAGACCTGTTCTGCGAGTGTAGCTCACCTTGCTGTCGCACCAGATGCACTTCATTAGAGTCCAGTCAATGAGGCAGATAATAGGGTTGTTCTCCTGCAGGTGGCTAATCATGTCCTCCAGAGACAAACTCCTGTGGTCACACAATACACTGACAGATCAAGATGCCTGGCACACAGCCTTCACGTGGCATTCAGCAACACATCTACGAATGTGCCTAACTAGTTTTATCTAGCAATGATGTGTTGTTCAGGTCCATGAACTCTGTACATCAAGCTTTCAACTCCCACACCCTTTTACCATCTGACCCCAGCCCCATCCAGAAATGTTGACCTCTTGTATCTAGCCAGCTGATTGTCCAAATAGAGCCTGGTGTTCTATTTGTAATCTCACTCCTTCTCTCACCTCTAAAGCACTGTCTACTACTTTCTCTCATTATTTGTCTCTCTCAAATCTTATAGCACTGTCTACAACTTTCTCTCATTCTCTCGCTACCTGTCTCTCTCTCTCTCTCTCACCTTTAAAGCACTGTCTACAATTTTCTCTCACTATTTGTCTCTCTCTCTCTCTCTCTCACCTCTAAAGCACTTTGTCTACAATTTTCTCTCATTATTTTTCTCTCTCTCACCTCTAAAGCACTTTGTCTACAAATTTCTCTCATTATTTTTCCTCTCTCTCACCTCTAAAGCACTTTGTCTACAAATTTTTCTCATTATTTTTCTCTCTCTCACCTCTAAAGCACTTTGTCTACAATTTTCTCTCATTATTTTTCTCTCTCTCACCTCCAAAGCACTTTTCCTACAATTTTCTCTCATTCTCTCACTATTTTTCTCTCTCTCACCTCTAAAGTACTTTTCCTACAATTTTCTCTCATTCTCTCACTATTTTTCTCTCTCTCACCTCTAAAGCACTTTGTCTACAATTTTCTCTCATTATTTTTCTCTCTCTCACCTCTAAAGCACTTTGTCTACAATTTTCTCTCACTATCTCTCTCTCTCTCTCTCCTCTAAAGCACATTGTCTACAATTTTCTCTTTTCTCTTACTCCCTCACTATCTTTCTCTTTCTCATCTCTAAAGCAGTCTGTCTACAATTTTCTCTCATTTTCTCACTAATTCTCTCTCTCTCACCTCTAAAGCACTTTCTCTACAATTTTCTCTCACTCTCTCACTATTTTTCTCTCTCTCACCTCTAAAGTACTTTGTCTACAAATTTTCAAGGCTGCCCAGATACACTTCACTCTTATGTTTTCCTATGTCAAATATTTTTATATGATCCAGTTTTGGCAAATCACTTCAATGTCAATGTATGCAAACAGCTCATTATTATATCCTGGAAGAATAACTCATTTATGATAGTTAACAGTTTTCATGTTATCTTTAATGAAATTCATACAGTAATCAGAATATAAGAGAGATGTAAAAATGGCATAAAAATTATATAAATGTGACAAACAAACCTGTCAATAAGTTAGAACCTACAGTAGATTTTCTCTTGCCACATTGTGATAGGAAATGGTTAAAATGTCAACCATCTCAACACAATCTGTCTTTTGATTCTTTCTGTCTCACATATTAACAGTAGTTTCATATTAACAGACATTCTATAACATGAAAAAATTTTTTTTAAATTGGCTCCAAAACAGCAATTAAACCAAAATGTAACCTGCCTCTTTTATGCACTGTGGTTTCTTAATTGCCATCTGGCAAGGTTCCTAAGTTGTAAACATGACTTCAATTCGAAAACACTTATTCTGAACATATTAAAACTGAAAAAAGGAAAAAAAAAAAAAGAATCCATTATTTAAATTTTCTCCAAGCTCACAATCCATAAACAGATTTTTTCAACCCTCAAACCACAATCAACGGAATAGAAATATTTCTAACTTTCAAGTCCTGGTGTGTACCTGGTATTTAAAATTATTTGACATTTTTTAAAATCATTTTTCAACTCATCAGAGAATTTCTGATACATCTTGATGAACCAAAATGTCAACAAGGAGCAGAAATGATAACATAATTTAAAACTTGTGGTAATGTCACTGAAGTGAATGTCTGCAAAAAAAAAAAAAAAAGATAAAAGTATTCTCTCACCTTTTTTCAATGAGGACACCATTCTGTGAGGCTTTCTGAAACATGTTATTCACCCGAATCTCATCCACAGTAAAATGTTTCTGGTAGAAAACCTGCATCATGACATCAAACACACAAATATTACACTTGATAAATACAGAGGAAGAAAATTTACAATTAAAACAAAAGTCAAAGCATTTAGTCTTCTTCTTTTGTGTTTGAGGGTAAAACATTTAATCTTCTTCTTTTGTGTTTGAGGGTAAAACATTTAGTCTTCTTCTTCTGTGTTTGAGGGTAAAACATTTAATCTTCTTCTTCTGTGTTTGAGGGTAAAACATTTAATCTTCTTCTTCTGTGTTTGAGGGTAAAACATTTAGTCTTCTTCTTCTGTGTTTGAGGGTAAAACATTTAATTTTCTTCTTCTGCGTTTGAGGGTAAAACATTTAGTCTTCTTCTTCTGCATCTGAGGGAAAACATTTAATCCTCCTCTCCTGTGTTTGATGGTAAAACATTTAATGAAAGGCTGTAACAGTAATGACCATGCTGTTTAGATGAGATCACTTAAGATCGATTGGGTTTTGCTGATCTAAGGGAAATAATTAAACATTTTTGAAGAGTCACGTATGTTTAAGTCCCTTAGATCTGAACTAAATACACTATTTCCCTTGTAGAGTTCACATGTTTCAGCACCTGATTTGTAGTAGCCTGTCTGTGTCTGTAAACAGCAGACAATATTCTAATCACTTAGTGTTATTTTGCATGGGATTCTGAGGGAAAAGTTTCTTGGCAGAATTTCTCTGGATTAGTATCAGTTTTGTAAGGGAAAGTTTCTTAAGTGTCAATGACTGGAATGTCTGTGTTAACAGTCTAAATTTAGTTTTAGAGTTTTAATTGTTTGTTTTAGGAATGAAAGTTTAGGGTACGAAAGTTCAGGGCATGAGTTATGAATCCCGTGTTTTAGTGAAGCTCAAAAACAGTTACCTTTTTTGAGTGAATGTGAATAGCACAGAGTGAAAATTCTGGAAGGATGGCGGAGTAAATGTGAGTTATATAAAAGAACTCGGAGCTTGTTTGGGATTATTATGATTATTGTATTCGGATTATGAGGATCGTGTGATAGAGGCAAGTCAGTAGTAGTTTTGTAGTGAATTCAGTCATGTCCTAGTTGAGCATAGTAGCGCTTGTGTTGTCCTGTTTAGGACAGGGTTTTCCTTGTAATAGTATGATAGGAATTATGCTGTAGTGTCCTTGCTAGGACCAGAGTGTACTTTTTGTGTTTTATTATTCTGGAAGATGAAGTGTTATTCTGGAAGTTGTTATTTCATTCAAGACATTAGTAAGTATTGTGTTTTATTTTTGTAACTGCTTGCTGGTAGAATGTTTCTTTCATATGGCACGGACTGTGTGCCCAGGAAGTTTTTCATGTTTCACTTTTTGTCATTGCTGTATGACAGCAGTTTTTCCTGCCATCTTCAGATCCATCATCCACATCTTCTGCATCAATAAATTTGTTGTCTATTGAATCTGAACTACACTCTTGACTGTTCTATGATTGAGTTACTGTTGTGTTGTAAGCTTGAATTATGGAGTCAGATGTTCTGTTGTTGTCCAGTGGAAGAAGGAGTGTGCCTGGGTGTACTGGTCTCTGAGTGTATCTCAGAACACAGATCCTAGTCTCTCAGATCAATTTGTCTAATCTGATCCTGAGAGAGAGTAACTAACTTTTATCCATAGTTATTCCTCTGGTCAACAGATACATCTTTTCTAGTACCATATTGGCATGTTTGTATTCAGTAAATCACACAGAAATGGAAGATACCTTTAAAGCATAAACTTAATGAACTTTCCACACTGAAGACTTGGTACAGAAAGCATCTACAGGACAGAATGAGCTCTGTACCAACAAAGTACAAGCAGGTTATTTAGTAACAATCAAAACTGCCTGAGGTAGGTCACAGTGACTTTAGGGATGTCAACTTTCACTGTATGGATGTCAATAATGACTGCCATGATGTCATCAATGCTTGTAGGGATGTCAATACTAACTGCAGCAATGTCATCAATGCCTGAAGAGATGTCAGTGCTGCCTAAAAGGATGGCTATGACTACTGATGTCATCACCGCCTGAAGATATGATTGCAAGGATGTCAAAAATGATTGCAGCAATGTCATCACTGCCTGAAAGGATATTGTAAGGAAGTCAACAAGGTCAGTGAAAATGTTACCATGACTGTGGAGATGTCAACACTGACTGTGGAGATGTCAACACTGAGTGTGGAGATGTCAACACTGACTGTGGAGATGTCAACACTGAGTGTGGAGATGTCAACACTGACTGTGGAGATGTCAACACTGACTGTGGAGATGTCAACACTGACTGTGGAGATGTCAACACTGACTGTGGAGATGTCAACACTGACTGTGGAGATGTCAACACTGACTGTGGAGATGTCAACACTGACTGTGGAGATGTCAACAATGACTGTGGAGATGTCAACAATGAATTTTCTTCTTCTTCTTCTTAGCTTTCCCAGCCATTAAGGCTCATTGCTGCAGATAAAGTTCGCCTCCATTCCTCTCTATTCCTAATCTTCTCTCTCCAGTTGGTGACACCAATTTCTTTTATACCCTCTTCTATGTTGTCTTTCTATCTCTGTCTTGGTCTCGTTTCCCTCATCTCTTGTGCATTTACAATTTTCGTTTGTCTGTTCTCTTTCAATCTTTCTACAAGGCCCAACCAGCAAAGTCTGTTCAGTTTCAAGATATTTTTAGATCATTGAGATTTAAATAAGCTGTTTAGTTAAGTGTTCTTTCTAGCTCTCCATCCTCCACTGTTAGTATCTTTTATGGCTCCAAAGATTCTTCTTAGGATCTTGTTCTCAAAGATCTGCAACTGTTGTTCATCTTTCTTTCTTGTACTCCACGTTTTTGATCCATACATGATAGGTGGTCTTATTATAGTTGTGTAGATTGTTATTTTGGTGTTTTGGGACAGGATTTTGGATTTTATCAGATGTTGCAAGGCAAAGTATATTTTGTTCCCTATCTGTACTCTGATTTTAATTTTCTTGCTTA
Source organism: Achatina immaculata (assembly GCA_009760885.1). Taxonomy (NCBI): domain Eukaryota; kingdom Metazoa; phylum Mollusca; class Gastropoda; order Stylommatophora; family Achatinidae; genus Lissachatina; species Lissachatina immaculata. The sequence continues at coordinate 7,191,378 of CM019693.1, forward strand.
CTATGTTGCTTCTGTTGAAGTTGTGCCGAGATATTTGTATGTTTTTGCTTTCATAATGATCAAATCTCTAACATTTATATAATCTGGATCGTTCTGCCTCTGGTCTCTTGATATTTTCATATACTCTGTCTTATCTTGGTTAATGGTCAAGCCCACTTTTAGTTCCACATCTCTCAGGTGTATGCAGGTATCGATAACTTCTTGCATAGTTTCCCCCACTAGGTCATTGTTGTCAGCATATCCTAGCATTTTAGCTTATTCTTCTGTGCTGTTTTCTTCTTTAACTTTTCTGATTACCTTTTCTATTACTAGGCTGAATAGTAATGGAGATAATGTGTCACCTTGTTTTAAACCAGTTCTTATACAGAAGGGTTCTGACCTTCCTCCTTTATAAATTACTACATTTTGTGCACCCTCCATACATATTCTGGTCAGATTGATTAATTTATTAGGTATCTCAAATTCTTTCACAATTTTCCTTAAGCTGCTCCTATCTGTGCTGTCATAAGTTTTCTTGAAGTCAGTGAAGATATTATGTACTTCTTTTCCATATTCCCAGTACTTTTCTGCTCTTTGATGATAAAATATTTAGTGTATGGTTGATCTATGCTTTCTAAAAATCTGCTTGATAGTCTCCCAGTATGTTCTTCCTCTATGGTTTTAATCTATTTAAAAGTATAATATATACTTTTTATATAATAGTTCATATAATATTATATATATTTTATATATTATATATAAATATATGTATATATATGTGTGTGTATATATATATGCATTGCCCGGGTATTTATTTATCCCAATCAACAAAGTTCTATTCGTTTCCACAACCTTCGAGATGATTCTACAATGTTCTATCATTTCCACAGCCTTCTAAAAGGGTCTACAGAGGTCTATTCAGTTCTACAATCTTCTAGAAGGTTCTACAAAGTTCTATTCCTTTCCACAACCTTCTAGAAGGTTCTACAGAGTCTAGACGGTTCTACAGAGTTCTATTCCTTCTATTCAACTAAATGTGGACTTAATTGTCATCAGGACTGTCACCAATCAGCTTAGCGACCCCGAACACTGTCGATTCGACACTAATCTCAGTCAATTTGGACATTTTATTTTTCATCACTTCTCATCACCCCCCCCCCCCCCATGCCGATGGGGGCTGAACTTGAGTGCCGCTATTCATCTCAGCAACTGCGAAAACTATGGATATAGCACTAATATCATTCATTTTTTATTATTTTTACACGTAACCTCGACCCCTGGAGGTCATAGGGGTCTCCTAGGGATGATCTAACCCCCACGGTGCATTGTCCAGATTGTAAGTCATACGTGTGTCAAGTCTGGTTGAAATTGCTCCAGGCATTCCAGCCTGATCTAACATACACACACACACACAAACAAGTTCATTTTTATGTCACCCATCCCACCCCCCCCCACCCCCCGGGCCCCCCATGGCGTTGGAGGCTGAACTTGGACTTAAATGACACTGGGAGTGTCACTATTCATTTCAGTGACTATTATTAAAACTATGGATTCGACTCTAATATCAGTCGTTTTTTATTATTTGCACATGCCACTCTCAACCCTAGGGCTCCCCCCCAAAGCCTTTGGGGGCTGAACTTGGACTTAAACAGCATCAGGAGTGTCACTATTCATCTCGGCAACGCCGAAAACTATGGATTCAACTCTAATATTGGTCGTTTTCAATTGTGTTTACATATCACCGCCATCCCACCCCCACCCCTAACACCCCATGCCTTTGGGAGCCGAACTTGGACTTAAACAGTATCAAGAGTGTCACTATCCGTCCGTCCATCCATCCATCCATCCATCCATACATACATACACACACATGTTCATTTATATATATATATGTGTGTGTGTGTATATATATATATATACACACACTCGCCGAAGACAGGAAAAATTGGCGAACTACTTTGCGAGCCCTATGTGACGTTTAACGGCATGGGAAGGATATAAGATAAGATAAGAAGTATATATATATATATATGTTCAAATATCATAGACACAAAAAAGAACAAATATATCCATATTACAAGAACTTAATATTGAAGAATATAGAGAGAAAACTTAAATATTTTGGACACATTAAACGTCATGATAATCTAGAGAATGCCATCTTGAAAGGATACATAATAGGAAAAAGAAAGAGAGGAAGACCAAGGCGAAGATGGCTGCAAGACATCACTGATGATCTGCAAATGGATGCAGCAGGCCATCTTGCTTACAGTCGAGAGCCCTTCAGAAGTGCTGTTAGGGAGGCAAAGTTCTGCAAGGGACATGCGAATGAATGAATGAACTCATTGTTGTGTCGATAATAATATTTCTGTTTTATATATATGTATGTGTATATATATATATTTATTCATACCAAGACGGTCTTCTCCAGATTATCATGACGTTTAATGTGTCCAAAATATTTAAGTTTTCTCTCTTTAATCCTCTTTACTTGCCAGCCTTCTTCAATATTAAGTTCTTGTAGTATGGATATATTTGTTCTTTTTTGTGTCCATGATATCTGAAGAACTCTTCTGTAGCATTTACATTTAAACGCATTTCTCAGCTGTTTTGTTAAGTGTCCACGTCTCACAGGCATATGTTGCGATGGGAAAGATACAAGCCCTTAAAAATATTATTTTTGTGGTTCTGTCTGTTCCTCTCCACAGATTCTTTAGTTGTTTTACTTTCTGAAGAGCAACAGATGTCCTCCTATTTAATTTCCATCATTGCATCTCCATTATTAGTTAGCAGTGATCCAAGATATTCAAAACTCTCCACTGACAAAACAAATGACGAGTGTAGGGAATAAATACTGACTCTAGGGAAGTCAACATTAGCTAAAGAAATGTTAACAATTACTGTCCAGAAGTCAACATTAGCTAAAGAAATGTTAACAATTACTGTCCAGGAGTCAACATTAGCTAAAGAAATGTTAACAATTACTGTCCAGAAGTCAACATTAGCTAAAGAAATGTTAACAATTACTGTCCAGAAGTCAACATTAGCTAAAGAAATGTTAACAATTACTGTCCAGAAGTCAACACTGAAGGATTATCGAATTGACTGATGTAAAATCAGCACTGACTGAAGCACTATCAACACTGACCGAAGGTAATTTGTAACATTCAGAAACTGACCTTATTTAGATGATCAGCATTGACCCCCAAGGTGACTGTGTAGAGACAGGACTGGACATTATGCCGGTTCAAAATGTAGGCCAAATCAATAGTCCAGATACTGTAAGCAAACAATTCAACTAAAGTCATTACAAAACCAGAAACTCCTGGCCATCACATTTTGTTTTATACTGCTGGATGGTAGATATGATGAGAGAGCTCTAACATTAGTTAATTCACATAAAGCTCTTCATCTGTTGGGTAACTCTTCAAAGCTCACTGAGCACACTTCAGCCCCACCACAAGTTACCGACTACCAGTAGGATGGGCAGACAGATGGAGCCATGTCAAGCAATTGGTCTTAAAATTCTCAAAAGCAAAAATCTGTATGTTTTCCTGGAAATAAAATTAGAATTCTGAGCAAACAAAACCAGCCATACCAACCTTTCGCCACATTGTAAGGAGTCTAGATCCTTTGTATAAACATCATCACTTGGCTCTCCAAACATTCTGCAATGATATATAAATCTTAACCTGACTGCCAGGCAAACACAAGCTAGTGTGTTCTGAACATGTTTTGAGAAAGGGAGAAACAGGACAAGAAAGTTGTAAAGGGCAAGAAAATATTATCAGTTCAAAAGATTGCATGAAATTAACACGACAGAATGTACTGGGAGATACTAATACTCAAATGATGACTATATTTATGATACATAACAAAATCTAATGAGAGATTCTAGCACTCTACTTATAACTACATTTGTGACATGTAATAAAATCTACTGAGAGAGCACTCTACTTATGGCTATATTTGTGACATGTAACAAAATCTACCGAGATCCTAGAATTCTACTCATGCCTACATTTATGACATGTAATAAAATTAGTGTAACAAAATTTGAAAGGCAAAACCTGAGAATCATGGAGACACATGCTAGACCACAATCCCATGAGTAACACTGATGCACAAACGGGACAGACACAATATGTCGTTCTTTGGTCTTTGCTGCAGTCACCTCATCTAAAGCAGTGACAAAAAAAAAAAAAGATCTATTAGTCTGTGTAATATAAAACCTACTGGCTCAGCCAAGCAACTTGAGGCCACATTCTTCATAAAAGAAAATCTGAGATTTGTTCACTAACACAAAACTTGTCATTAAATATACAAAAACTGAACTGGCATTTCAAATATACGCTACAGGACTAGATGCTACTCAGTCTAATGTTGGACTATACTCACTGCTCAGTCTAATGCTGGACTCTGCTCAGTCTAATGTTGGACTATACTCACTGCTCAGTCTAATGTTGGACTATACTCACTGCTCAGTCTAATGTTGGACTATACTAACTACTCAGTTTAATGTTGGACTATACTCACTACTCAGTCTAATATTGAGCTATACTCACTGCTCAGTCTAATGTTGGGCTATACTCACTGCTCAGTCTAATGTTGGACTATACTCACTACTCACTCTAATGTTGGGCTATACTCACTATTCAGTCTTAGTTTTTATCATAATACATTATTTACTTTCAATGCTGTCATGGTTTAAGTGTTTGAATTTGCTCTGTGTGTGTGTGAGTGTGACAGAGAGAGAGAAAACAGACCGTGTGTGTGTGTGTGTGTGTGTGTGTTTGTGTGACAGAGAGAGAAAAAAATAGAGCATGTATTTGTGTGAGTGTGACAGAGAGAGAGAAAACAGACCATGTGTGTGTGTGTGAGTGTGACAGAGAGAGAGAATAGAGCATGTGTGTGAGTGTGTGTGAGTGTGACAGAGAGAGAGAGAAAACAGAGCATGTGTGTGGTGTGTGTGAGGGTGACAGAGAGAGAGACAAAGAATAGAGCATGTGTGTGTGTGTGTGACAGAGAGAGAGAGAGAAAACAGAGCATGTGTGTGTGAGTGTGACAGAGAGAGAGAACAGAGCATGTGTGTCTATGTGTGTTTTGTGACACAGAGAGAGAGAGAGAGAAAACAGTATATGCGTGTATGTGAGAGAGAGAAAATGTGTGCAGGAATGAACAAATTTTATTTTCAAAGGAAATACACAGAAAGTGTGTGAGAGGAAGAAACAGTGAGTGTGTGTGTGAAAGAGAGTATGTGTGTGTGTATAAAGTAAGAGAACACAATTCTGTAGGATTAGACCTAAAAAAAAATCATAGACAAAGCACTTTAATGGGACGCAAGAGAAAGAAAAATCACAAGAGAACTACCTGGGATTCGAACACGGACTCCGGTAGGATGAGCAGCTGTCTAGCCAAGAAAGAACAGCATACTAACCAACTTTGTCAACTATCACCCCCCCCCCAAAAAAGGTGTTTATTGGCACAGTAATTAGTAACTGTTCAGTAGACATGATGGATCTGACACCCAGAAAGAAATGAGGTCATGACACAGAAATTCCATAGCTTAGATTTAGTCTCTCTAGCAGGTACCAATTTTTAGACAAACGTACACACAGTCTCCTGCCATGTCTGGTGCATACTTCAACAACAACAATAACAAACCAACGAATACTTATTACATGAAGTTAGTTTCAGGTATTGTTTCAGGAACAATTTTTTTTATACACAGGAAATGAGGCTTTCATGCGGTAAAGTAAGAGAACAGTTTTGTAGGATTAGACCTTGAAAAAATCGTAGTGTGTGTGAAAGCCTGCAAGTGAGCTAGTGTGTGTGTGTGTGTGTGAAAGCCTGCAAGTGAGCTAGTGTGTGTGTGTGTGTGTGAAAGCCTGCAAGTGAGCTAGTGTGTGTGTGTGTGAGTGACAGAGGAAGAGACTGTAAGGGTGTGTGAGAGTGTATGATGGACAGGGAAAGTGTAAAGGAGTGTAAGAGTGTGTGGTGGACAGAGAGTGTAAAGGAGTGTAAGAGTTTGTGATGGACAGGGAGAGTGTAAAGGAGTGTAAGAGTGTGTTGTGGACAGGGAGAGTGTAAAGGAGTGTAAGAGTGTGTTGTGGACAGGGAGAGTGTAAAGGAGTGTAAGAGTGTGTTGTGGACAGGGAGAGTGTAAAGGAGTGTAAGAGTGTGTTGTGGACAGGGAGAGTGTAAAGGAGTGTAAGAGTGTGTTGTGGACAGGGAGAGTACCTGTGTTGTGTATGTGACAGTCCTATACTGCAGTGCCAGGACAGAGGAGACTGTGTGTGTGTGTTTGAGAAAGATAATGTGTGAGAGAGTGTGTGTGTGTTACAGAGGGGGAGAGTATCTGTAAAGATAGAGAGGTGGACAGTGAGAGAAGAGAGGGAGGGAATGAGGGAGAGAAACATTTAGAATATTTCTGTGCTCAACTTGTCAGAATATTTTTTCTTGAACACATCTTCCTATGTTTTTGTTTGTGTGCTTCTGATAACAAAAAGTAAACATACACACTAGGTCACAAAGCGCCATCTATTCACGATATTTCAATCATGTAAGACTCACTTGTTAGTGCTACTTCAGTGTTCTCTCCTTCCATATCCGATGAACATCTTCAAGTATGTCAGAACTAGCTTCTTATCTCCTCCACTACTTGACCAGAATTTCTTTCGTCTACAAGACAAACAGACCACCGGATGTGACGCATATTAACGTGGCCAGACGCTATGAAAAAAACTCAAGTCAATTTTTTTTTTTTAATGCCTGACCAACAGCATCAAGTAACATAATATCTTACATCCTTCCCGTGCCGTTAAACGTCACATAGGACCCGCATGGTATTTCGCCAAGATGTTGTGCCTTCGGAGAGTTTTTCAATCTCATCAAGGGATTTTATGCCCACTGAATTGGCTTCTCTTAACAATGTCCTCTTTAGAGTTTCAGGTGGTCGACAGAATATGCAACGTGTGTAAATGTGCTTAAGATAAGCTCTTCTCTAATACAGTATACCTATAGGGAGGTAAGAAGTTAAATCAGTTTCAGCAGTAAATCTTCAACCGCAATAATAGTGAATCCGTTCATAGTTCATCTACGTCGTAGTTTTACGTGGAATCTTGACGGGCGGTTTATACAATCCATGATTCTAGTAAGTCCCTTACAAACATGATCGGTCCAAGCTGGCATTAAAGTGACGAGTCTGCTGCCCTGAAAGCTGAGGGTCTGGACGGGTGGTGAACTGACGCCTAAATCCGACGGTTCTGCACAGAACGATTTTATTACGCTGATGGCTGTCATCATTATTTAGTGTTTCCTTTGTTTTAGTTACTGCATTTCTTTTTGAGTTACTTTGACACACAATGTTTCTTCCAGATAATTTGATGTGGAGATAATATAAGCGTAATAGCGTCTCTTTGAAGGTGTTTAAGTTCTTCATTCATTATCTCTCGCGTCCTCTTTTCTCTCCCCCTTCCCCCCACCCCCCCCCCCCCGACACCTCTAGCGGCTATCATGTTTCTATTGCCTTCCCCCAACCCCTTTCTCCCACTTGTTCTGCTCCTCTCTCTCCGCTTCTTCGCTATGATTGGCTATATCGGGAATCTTTTGTCTGTAGGCAACGGTTTTTTTTCCTCCTCCTTCTTCCACACACATTTCCGCTTTACTGAGAGCAAGACGCTTCAGATAAGTTATATATGTTTGTATTTTGTTTTTGCATGTATCCTCGAATAAGGCTCACGCCGAAATATCGGATGTTGTATGTTTTTCATTTATACATTCTCATACTTTATATTCGTTTTTTTTCTCACCTTGCTCACTTCCTCCCTCACTTTGTAAAACTGCACCATACACCTCTATCTACCTTATTTATATTAACCAGTTTTACTGCAGTCGCCATCCCTTTTATCTCTTTGAAGACATTTAGTTTGGCCATTTTTACTTTTTTTTAAAATAATTCTGTCACAACTGACTTCGAATGTAAATGCTACGGAAGAGTCCTTCACATATCATAGGCACATACACACACACAGAGTAAATATATCCATAGTCTTACTTACATCCTTCCCGGGCAGTTAAACGTCACATAGGGCCCGCATGATAGTTTGCCAAGATTTCCTGTCTTCGGCGAGTTTTTAAATCTCATCAAGGGATTGTATGCCCACTGAATTGACTTCTCTTAACAATGTCCTCTTTACAGTTTCACGTGGTCGACCTCTTTTTCTTCGGCCTGTTGTATTCCTTTGATAGCTTGTTTGGGGATTCTCTGATTGTTTCTTCTCGTCACATGATTGACATATGTCCATCTACTTTTTCTGATCAACCATGAGACAGGCTGATATATCCATAGTACAAGAATCTAATATTGAAGAAGGTTGGTTTGTAAAGAAGATTAAACAGAGAAAACTTAAATATTTCGGGCATGAGAGTTTGGAGAAGATAATCTTGGAATGGTACATAATGTGAAAGAGAAACAAAGGAAGGCAAAGATGGCAACAAGACATTGTTGATGATCTGCATATGGATGCATCAGCAGCAGGACATCTTGCTTACAATCGAGAGGCCTTCAAGAGAGCTGTAAGGGGAGACAAGGTTCTGCAAGGGACATGCAAATGAATGAATGAATTTGGCTTAGCCATGTTTGTGGAAAGAAAGAAAGAAGCAGCATTAGTAGTATTAGTATTTGTAGTATTAGTAGCAGTAGTAGTAGTGGTAGTAGTAGTAGCAGTAGTAGTAGTTGCAGCAGTAGTAATAGTGATATTTGTAGTAGTAGTAGTAGTAGTAGTAGCAGCAGCAGTAGTAGTAGTAGCCGTCGTAGTAATAATAGTAGTGGTTGTTAGCAGTAGCAGTAGTAGTAGTAGTAGTAGTAGTAGTAGTAGTAGTAGTAGTAGTAGTAGTAGTAGTAGTAGTAGTAGCAGCAGCAGCAGCAGTAGTAGTAGTAACCGTCGTAGTAATAGTAGTAGTGGTTGTTTGCAGCAGCAGTAGCAGTAGTAGTAGTAGTAGTAGTAGTAGTAGTAGTAGTGGTGGTGGTTGTTTGCAGCAGCAGTAGCAGTAGTAGTAGTAGTAGTAGTAGTAGTAGTAGTAGTAACAGTAGTAGCTCTCGGTTACTCGACAAACTTCATCTCCGGAAAATTTTACACAGAAAAATACTTTTTTTAAAAATTTCTATTTCATTTGTTTCATGCACTTGCTGCCAACTCACATATGGTCTTGCATTATGTGATCATTTGTTCACATCCTTCATAAACGGCCGGCCACGTGTACAATGTGTACAGAGTGTACAATGTGTATAACGTGTACAATGTGCTCTGATGTACCTGCCCTCGCTTTCAGAGACCGTTTTCCCTATCACATTGTGTCCGGTACTTGTTTCCACAGCTTACGCAACTGAAGGTTTATGAGAACCAACCTCATGACCTTCGAGTGCTAGTGCAACCCACTATTGATTCATTACAGGAAGCACCAGACAATCTCACAATCAACTTTAGACTCAGACGGTTCGCAAAATACTCTTCACTGTGTATATTTGTTGCTACTTCGAAACTCCACATTACTTTTATTGTTACTTCGAAATTCCACCTATACATTTATTTCTACTTCTCCATTAAACACATACATTTGTTAAACATAGCACTGTATATGAATCTTCAAGGTTTCTATAACATATAGCAAAAACACATGTTTTCTATAAACATAGCAAAAAACACATGGTTGCTACAAACATGGAAAAAAAACCATGGTTTCTACAAACAGCAAAAACACATGATTTATACAAACACAGCAAAAGCACATGGTTTCTATAAACATGAAAACACATGGTTTCTCAATTAATCAAGTGCCGTGCGCGTGGCGTAGGCGATCATTTCTCTCCACAATTCCCTGTCTTTAGACTTGATTATGATATCGCCGGTGACTTTCTTCCTAGTCACACTGATAGCCCATCCAGTAACTTCTCTCTGTGTCTTCCTCTGTCTCTTCTTCTCTCAATTTTTCCAGTTGCCACAATGTGTTCCAATTTTCCTCTTCTCAGAAAATGTCCTACTAACCTCGCTAGTCTGCCTCTGATCTTTGCTGTAATTTGCCTTTTAACTCCGGCCTCTCTTAAGACTTCCTCGTTGGATTTCTTAGCTGTTTATGGTACCTTTCAACATCCTTCTTATGAACCACATTTCCATGGCCTCTATTTCTCGCTGTACTCTCTTATTGCACTTGAAGCTACCTTTCTCAAAAATATCCTCACTCTTCATGAGTCCCGTAATGTGATATATGTCATCGTATGCAAAAAGATGCAGGATAACGTATATTGGTGAGACTGGCCTCAGATTAGGGGACTGCATGCAGAAACATCTGTACGATATCACCCAGCATGCTTCTAAACCAGTCCCAAATCATTTCAATAGCCCCAACCACAGAGGCAAATCTGATTTTCAGGTAACAGCCATCAAACAGTGTCACACATATGACACAAGCCGCCTAGTACTTGAGAACCGCTACATTCAGGATTATGGGACACTGGAACCACACGGGTTAAACTCTCTATTCAGCTACACCTAACATTCTCCTCTTCAACAATTATAATCCATCTTTAACCTCCACTCCCTTCTCATTTGTTACACATAGTTCAGAACCTCCTCACAGCATCATATTACAACCTCTCTACCCTAACTATAACCATCTATTTCACCTTCTCCTGGCTAGGTTAACATTGTACCACTCTCTCTCTCCCCTCCACGGTTTCCCCATCCACCACCCCCAGTTACAACCCACCGACCACACATCCCAGGTCTCCATTTAAACAGTCTCTACGCCCTACCATGCTCATTTCTGACACACAGCGTCGAACAAGCCACATCTTACGGTTACAGCTAAGTGCTCTACTCATTACTAATTTTAAAAAAAAATTGTTTTAATAGTATTCATGTGAATCTGTGTGAATCTATACTTTATCTCCTCTCTCTATTTCTTCGTCCTGTATGTTTTTGTAGGATTTAAGGCTCACGCTGAAACGTCACAACTTTGTGGTTGTTAACTAATAAAGTTGCTCCTACCTTTTTTCCTAGTTTATACATTTTCTCTTATTCATAGACCATGCTTCACATCCATAACACAAAATTGGCTCAATGTAACATTTAAGTACTTGGAATCTTTTTCCATTGATATGGATTTGTTGCACAAGATGGTTCTCATTTTCTGGAATGCTGACTTGGCCTGAGCACGTCTGCTTTTTATTTCGTTGTGACATTTCCCATCAGCTGTTATAATTGTTCCTAAGTACTTGAATCTATCAACTTGTTTCAGTTCTGTGCCATCGATGGTAATGCTACATTTTGGTGGTATACTTTTCTTCGAGATGACTGTCACTTAGTGTTCTTTTTATTCAGGCTGAGACCTTTACTTTTGCTTTCACTTTCACGAACCACGATGTCCAGAAGATCCTGTAGCTCCCCTGCACTTTTGGTAATCAGAACTGTGTGGTCTGCATATCTTAATTTGTTACGGTTGTACCAGCCAATTGATATTCATGGCAAGCTCTCTATATTTCTCATTATGTTTTCGCTGTACAAGGTTTCTACAAACATTGCACACAAAAAAAGTGGTTTCTACAAACATAACAAAAACACGTGGTTTCTACAAACATACCAAAAACATGTGGTTTCTACAAACATAGCAAAAAACACATTGTTTCTATAAATATATCACACAAAAAAACTCATAGTTTCTACAAACAGCAAAAAAAAAAAAAAATGGTTCTACAAACTTTGCAAAAAAGCACGTGGTTTCTGAGGTCAGCCTATACTTACTAATGTTACAGAGTAGATTAGGTAATGTGACCAACCGTCTTCTTCCCACAATTCTTGAGCGTGCCATTATCTCTACCTCCTATAATCTCCTCTTACTGTATTACTCTGAGAAGACTTTTTCCAGTCCTTTTGATATTGTTTTTGCTAGACCTGAAAACACTTCAACAGATGCTCCAAAACGCAGAGCTACATGTATTATTTCTATCAACCAGGACTACAACTCGTATCTTGTCCATAACATTGTTGCTGTCTCCATGTCAACACATTGTTGTTGTTGTCTCTATGTCAGCATACTGTTGCTGTCTCCATGTCAACACATTGTTGTTGTCTCTGTGTCAACATACTGTTGCTGTCTCCATGTCAACACATTGTTGTTGTCTCTGTGTCAACATACTGTTGCTGTCTCCATGTCAACACATTGTTGTTGTCTCTGTGTCAACATACTGTTGCTGTCTCCATGTCAACACATTGTTGTTGTCTCTGTGTCAACATACTGTTGCTGTCTCCATGTCAACACATTGTTGTTGTCTCTATGTCAGCATACTGTTGCTGTCTCCATGTCAACACATTGTTGTTGTCTCTATGTCAGCATACTGTTGCTGTCTCCATGTCAACACATTGTTGTTGTCTCTGTGTCAACATACTGTTGCTGTCTCCATGTCAACACATTGTTGTTGCTGTCTCCACATCAAGAAATTGTTGTTGTCTCTGTGTCAGCATTCTTCTGCTGTCTCCGTATCAAGCCGTTTGTGTGGTATTTTGGTGGCAGGGGTTGGTTCAGTAGCAAGAACATACCACACCTACAGGCAACCCTCGTGCTAGTCTGTGTGAAAGTTTAATTGCTGCATTTATGGTTGCTGTTATGTCCCTTGGCGGCTAGCGCTGGTGATCATGTTTCTCTGTTCGGCCTTTAGTGTTTGCGATTAATTCAGATCCTTTTCTTTCTTCTTGCCACTTGGTCAATCCGCTGAGATCATTTTGTCTTGGCCTTCTTCTTTTCTTTTTTCTCTTAAATTACTGAGTTCTCCAACTTCTGTCTTCTCATTTTGACTGTCTTTTTTCTTATCATTTTAAATAGTTTTCGTTGTCCTGAAACTTCTTGTGACGATTGGGGGGGGGGGGGGGGGCGGTGGCAGCCTGTTTTTCCACCAGGTGCGTCCACTGGGTGGCGATTGGTGGAACGGTCTCTAGACAAAGAGGTCACCTGTGAATACCTGAGTAAACAGCAGCGGATCAAAACAGATACCCTGCTGCCTTGTGAGTCAGTCTCTTCAGATAAAGGCAAGTAAGAAAACCGTACACAAACCACGGCCGTACCATCATTCCTTGTCAAATCACTATAACTGCATTAGATCACAGAACGTTATCATTACTGTTTGTCGTTTATTGATGCCAAGTGTCATTTCACGTGAGATTCACGTGATACACGAATGTTTTCTGGGAAAAAAAAAAATTCTCTAGGCAAGAAGACGTGCAACTAAAATGCTGACACGAAAAAAAATGACAGATACACTTTTGTAAAGTTCTTTGAACTTGGAGCCAAGCACGTTGTAAGAGATTTGTTTTGTGATTTTAGTCATTGTTTTTTTTTAAATTCTCGATGCAAGCTTTTCTAACAGTCTGGCCTATAGAATGTAGACAAAAAGTCATGTTTAATGAAATGCAAGATTTGGTTCAAACAAAAGTGAATAAAGGAAATGTGCGGTATTATAAAATCTATTTATTCAACATTAAAATGAAACGACACTGTTCTGGTATTAATAACCGAAGGCAAGAAATGTGTGTCTAAATATCAGCGATTTAGAACGAGTCAGGCTTGTTTCTGCAATCATCTTTTGTTCTGCTCACATTTTGTTTGGTATCTTCATTCTAAAAAAGAACTTACTTCACAATTTTCAAGTGTGTAAAGATAGTTATCAGTAATCTCTTTTTCGACAACAGAAGCTTGTCCTGGAGCTCATCCTGGGCCTTTCGTCGCTTAGACGACGGTTCCGGTTTCTCACGAGGTGCCTTTAGTCGCTTTAGCGACGGTTGGTTTGTTTCATTAAAAACCCAGTGTAACATTTAGATTGTAAACATTTAGAGCGCATGCCCCATTACCTTTTTTCACAATGGCCGAAGAGTGCTTAGTTACGAGAGAGAAAAGTGAAGTTTTCTGCGAGAAATTTCAATTTTTGGTGATGTAGATAGGGGTATGGACATGCCCTGTGACCAGACCACTGTTCTTGAATGTATCCCAAGTAGATCTAGACATATTAGACGACAGGAGAAGTAGTTAGAAGGTTATTTCAGACATTAATTTAGCGAGAATACAATACAGAATCACAATACGAGATCGACAAGTAGATCTAGACATCTCAGATGTTAAATAGTGTAGATCTAGACCTAGCCGATGGTGAGCTGGGCACACTCATTGTCTCAAAACATCACGTTACTTCTTTTTTCCTAAAAAAACTCTGCATTTATTAAATCTTCATACATTTAGTTATATTTTGAAACATAATAAGTACATAGAAGTACATGGAAATACTGTTTTCCATTCCATTTTACAACTATACCCCTGAACATATCAAAACCCACGTTTTTAATCCGGCACCAACTGAACGTCCGCTTTTCTTCCTGTGGCACGGGAAGAGTGCTAGAAAACTCGCAAACTTTTATCAGCGTTCATAATTGTGGTTTCAGTTACTTTGACAGCAAAACTTCCTTCTTTAATTTCTTCTCCCCAGTGCCATGGCGCCGGGCGCTGGCAGTCACGCTTGTCTACAACTCTCTACTTGGAATATTAGTTAACAATTATGAGCTTAAAAGAAATGACAATTGCCGTAAAACTGGTCCTAGTAGTGAAAATAGATGGGTGTACAGTATAGTTTTACAACAAAAAAAAAGAAAAAAAAAGATAGAAAGAGCGAGGAAAATGGACAGAAATAAGATTGGCAGAAAGTAAGATGAACCCATATAGATGAAGGACATACAATAGTCCATGTATATCTTTCATTTATATGTACTCATCCTTCTTGTTTCTGCACAATTTCCTCACTTTTTCTATCTTTTTATTGTAAAACTGTACCATTCACTCATCTATTTTTATTATTATTACTATTATTATTATTTTTATTAGTATGAGCTGTAGTGATATTGTTTCTCCATGCCACTTCGTCAGTCCATCTATTATCTTCTCTCTTTGCCTGCCTTATTCTCTTTTGCCCTCAATCATCCCTGTTGTTATGAAATATTCCAATGCACCTGCTCTCATGACGTATCATATAAATTTGGATTGTTTCATTTCTTATTGCTTGTCTCTCTTCTTCTGCCTCTTTCATGATCTCTTCATTTGATCTCTTCGCTGTCAATGGTATCTTTAGCATTCCCTAAGAACCACATTTCCGTGGTCTCCAGGTGGCGCTGTACCTCCCAGGTGACTGTCCATGTTTCACATAAAACAGGATTGGTTCCATACAACATTGGAGCGCCCTTTTCCTCACTTTCAGTGTTAGTGATTGATTACATGAAATATTTCTCATCCTTTGAAACATTAATTTAGCCTGTGTTTTTCTGTTCTTTATCTCCGTTTCACATCATTCGTCGGAAGTTATTAATGTCCCTAGATATTTGAATTTGTCTGCCTGCTTCCATGTTGTATAACTGACTGTTATTTTACAACTCGGAATCACTTTCTTCTTAGAGATGACCTTGACCTCTGTTTTTGTTTCATTCAGGATGAGTCCCCTTTTTTTCACGTTCCACAACTACTCTGCGGGTATTTTTCATTCTTTGCTACTAAGATGGCGTCGTCTACCTGTCTAAGATTGTTTAAATTATATCCTCCTACCAAAATCCCAGGTAGTTCTTCTGTGTGATGCATTATATTTTCACTGTATAAAGAGAATAGTTCTGGAGATAGCGACATCCTTGGCATACCTTTGCTGCTAACTGTTGTCCGTATATGTCTTTAATAACACTCAGGTACTTGCTATCTATATTTTCCAACATTTCCATTACTTAGTTGTGCCTTACTTTGTTAAAGACCTTATAGTAATCTATAAAACACATAGATAGATATGTTTTAATACCCATTGCTCTTTCTGTCACTATCTTTATCGTTTGTAGAACATTATATGTGTCTTTCCGCTCCAGGAAGCAGAACTGCCCTTTTACAGCTCCTGGTTTTATTCCATTTCTTGTTCTTGCCCTAAATATTGCGGAGTAGATTCTTAGTATCATGGTAGCTACCAAAACTGTGTTCTTTCACTTAGAAATTCTTCCTTCACAGCACATTGTTTTCCAGCAAATTTTTATTCAAATAAAGCCACCATTAAAATGAGTTGCCCTACTCTGGCCACTCTACACGTCTGAGAGGTTGGAAAATGACAACTTTAAACAAAAAAAAAGAGGTAAAAATAAAATACTGAAACTCTTGAAGTGTAGATGTACTGTGTGTAAAGTGTATATATACCGTGTGTAAAGTGTGCATACTCTGTGTGTAAAGACTGGGTGTACCTAGTGGTCAGAAAATAACACAAATATGAGTCAAGAAGTCTTGGTAGAACAGAAACACTGCTCAAAGACAAACATAGACAGACAAACATTTTAACTAGCATTACACATATAACTGAAAATTATTACATGTAAAAATGAGAAATACAGCAGAGATGTAAGCCATTTATTTTTGTCATAAATCAGAAACACTAATCTCCCCTGGGCTGCAAATATAACACAAGCTTTCAAGATTGAAAGTGAAAATAAAAAATCCACAAACGCTTTAGAAAAGAACTTCAAATTTCGCTAGCTACTTTCACACAATCCATACATTCTAAGTGTTGTTTAAATCCACACAAAGTAAGTGTTATATACATTCATGCAAACTAAATATTGTATACACACACATGATCTAAGTGTTGTACACATACACACAATCTATGTGTTGTACATATACACACAATCTAAGTGTTGTATACAACATACAATCTAAGTGTTGCATACAGACATATCTTGCATATTGCCATCATTCTTTGAAGTGAATGTTGGTACACTCTTGATCGCTATTTAATCTTATTTATCAATGATGCATGCAAACTCTTTTTCTATCTTTAAGCTTTGTTCATTTGTCTATGTCTGTGTGATATTTTTAATCTTTTTCCTAGGATTTTCCTTTTCATTCAGGATGCAAGGAATATTTAATTTGTGTCGTGTTACATTCTTAAATATTTGTCTAAGCTAAATTAGCTTTCAAGTCTCATGTACACTGTCCATTCATCTTACTCACTTAGTGACTACGTCAGTTCATCTTACTCACTTAGTGACTATGTCCATTCATCTTACTCACTTAGTGACTATGTCCATTCATCTTACTCACTTAGTGACTATGTCCATTCATCTTACTCACTTAGTGGCTGTGTCCATTCATCTTACTCACTTAGTGACTATGTCCATTCATCTTACTCACTTAGTGGCTGTGTCCATTCATCTTACTCACTTAGTGACTGTGTCCATTCATCTTACTCACTTAGTGACTATGTCCATTCATCTTACTCACTTAGTGGCTGTGTCCATTCATCTTACTCACTTAGTGACTATGTCCATTCATCTTACTCACTTAGTGGCTGTGTCCATTCATCTTACTCACTTAGTGACTGTGTCCATTCATCTTACTCACTTAGTGGCTGTGTCCATTCATCTTACTCACTTAGTGGCTGTGTCCATTCATCTTACTCACTTAGTGACTATGTCCATTCATCTTACTATGTCCATTCATCTTACTCACTTAGTGACTATGTCCATTCATCTTACTCACTTAGTGACTGTGTCCATTCATCTTACTCACTTAGTGGCTGTGTCCATTCATCTTACTCACTTAGTGGCTGTGTCCATTCATCTTACTCACTTAGTGACTATGTCCATTCATCTTACTCACTTAGTGGCTGTGTCCATTCATCTTACTCACTTAGTTGCTGTGTCCATTCATCTTACTTACTTAGTTGCTGTGTCCATTCATCTTACTTACTTAGTTGCTGTGTCCATTCATCTTACTTACTTAGTTGCTGTGTCCATTCATCTTACTTACTTAGTTGCTGTGTCCATTCATCTTACTCACTTAGTTGCTGTGTCCATTCATCTTACTCACTTAGTGGCTGTGTCCATTCATCTTACTCACTTAGTTGCTGTGTCCATTCATCTTACTTACTTAGTTGCTGTGTCCATTCATCTTACTCACTTAGTTGCTGTGTCCATTCATCTTACTTACTTAGTTGCTGTGTCCATTCATCTTACTCACTTAGTTGCTGTGTCCATTCATCTTACTCACTTAGTTGCTGTGTCCATTCATCTTACTCACTTAGTTGCTGTGTCCATTCATCTTACTTACTTAGTTGCTGTGTCCATTCATGTATCTTACTTAGTTGCTGTGTCCATTCATCTATCTTACTTAGTTGCTGTGTCCATTCATCTATCTTACTTAGTTGCTGTGTCCATTCATCTATCTTACGTAGTTGCTGTGTCCATTCATCTTACTTACTTAGTTGCTGTGTCCATTCATCTATCTTACTTAGTTGCTGTGTCCATTCATCTATCTTACTTAGTTGCTGTGTCCATTCATGTATCTTACTTAGTTGCTGTGTCCATTCATCTTACTTACTTAGTTGCTGTGTCCATTCATCTTACTTACTTAGTTGCTGTGTCCATTCATCTTACTTACTTAGTTGCTGTGTCCATTCATGTATCTTACTTAGTTGCTGTGTCCATTCATGTATCTTACTTAGTTGCTGTGTCCATTCATCTTACTTACTTAGTTGCTGTGTCCATTCATCTTACTTACTTAGTTGCTGTGTCCATTCATCTTACTTACTTAGTTGCTGTGTCCATTCATCTTACTTACTTAGTTGCTGTGTCCATTCATCTGTCTTACTTAGTTGCTGTGTCCATTCATGTATCTTACTTAGTTGCTGTGTCCATTCATGTATCTTACTTAGTTGCTGTGTCCATTCATCTGTCTTACTTAGTTGCTGTGTCCATTCATGTATCTTACTTAGTTGCTGTGTCCATTCATGTATCTTACTTAGTTGCTGTGTCCATTCATCTTACTTACTTAGTTGCTGTGTCCATTCATCTTACTTACTTAGTGGCTGTGTCCATTCATCTTACTTACTTAGTTGCTGTGTCCATTCATCTTACTTACTTAGTTGCTGTGTCCATTCATCTGTCTTACTTAGTTGCTGTGTCCGTTCATCTTACTTACTTAGTTGCTGTGTCCATTCATCTTACTTACTTAGTTGCTGTGTCCATTCATCTGTCTTACTTAGTTGCTGTGTCCATTCATCTTATTCATTTAATGGCTGGCTCAGTTTATCTCATCCAAGAAGGTGGATAAGTCCTAACATGTCATCGAGACTCACGCTTTCCTTGATCTGTGGGACTAGAAAGTGGTCATCATCACACTTGTCCGCCTCATACAGCTGATACATCATTTTATCTGACCTAATTCAATTCTGATGAGAAACCGGCTGTCATAGTTAATATGTGGAAATATCATAGTCAATGTATCATAATTAATGTGTGCATGTATCACACAGTAAGAAAGGCCTTACTTTAAACATGAAAAAGACAGAGACTATGGTTATATCTAAGAAACAGAATCCACCAACATGCAGTATAAAATTAAACGGAACTATTCTAAAGCAAGTGCAGAAATTCAAATACCTTGGAGCAGTAATAACTTCAGATGGGAAATACAAAACAGAAATTAGGAACAAAATAGGCCAAGCAAAGACTGCATTTCAGAGAATGAGAAACATATTAGCCAACACATCCTTATCAATGAATGTTAGAAAACAAGTCCTAAAATGCTATATTGAACCTATCTTGTTATATGGAAGTGAATAGCCAACACATCCTTATCAATGAATGTTAGAAAACAAGTCCTAAAATGCTATATTGAACCTATCTTGTTATATGGAAGTGAATAGCCAACACATCCTTATCAATGAATGTTAGAAAACAAGTCCTAAAATGCTATATTGAACCTATCTTGTTATATGGAAGTGAATCATGGACAACAGGCAAGTCTGCACAACAATCATTGGAAGCAGCAGAAATGTGGTTTATTAGAAGAATGTTGCGAATCCCCTGGACAGCAAAAATAACTAATGAAGAATGTGTGAGAGGAGCTGGAGAGACAAAAAATCTTGTAAAAAAAAAATAAGAGAGAGACTTTCATAGGACATGCAATGAGAAGAGGGAGCATTGAAAATATTATAACAACAGGAAAAATAGAGGGAAGAAGAGAAGGAGGAAGACCAAGAGAAATGATACTGGACAGTCTGAAGGGATGGTGGAGATCACCAACTGAGCTGATGGCCTGCATGAAGGATCGTGTACTCTGGAGAAGCATGATGATGATGATGATGATGAGGTATCATAGTTAATGTGTGCAGGTATCATAATCAATGTATGCAGGTGTCATAGTCAGTGTCTTCAGGGTCATAGTCAGTGTCTGCAGGTGTCATATTCAATGCCAACAGTTGTCAAATTCATTGTATGCAGGTGTAATAGTCAATGTTCCCTCTAAGGAATTCTTTAGCATGTACAAAAATATTTTATGTGAGTGATAATTTATGTAAAATGTAAGATAATTTATAAGCAGAACGTTTCAGAGAATATTTCATTCCAACTTATCCCATGTATAATGTACAGAGGGACATTTCTGTATGATAGTTAGAATATAAATAGCCTAAAAAGTTAAGGGAAATTTCTGTATGATAGTTGGAATATAAATAACCTACAAAGTAAAGGGACATTTTTGTATGATAGTTAGAATATAAATAACCTAAAAAGTAAAGGGAAATTTCTGTATGATAGTTGGAATATAAATAACCTACAAAGTAAAGGGATATTTCTGTATGATAGTTGGAATATAAATAACATACAAAGTAAAGGGACATTTCTGTATGATATCTTATCTTCTTATATCTTATATCCTTCCCGTGCCGTTAAACGTCACATAGGGCTCGCAAAGTAGTTTGCCAATTTTCGCCAGTTTGGGAGAATCCCAAAACAAACTATCAAGTGGAACACAACAGGCCGAAGAAAAAGGGGCAGACCGCGTGAAACTCTGTATGATAGTTGGAATATAAATAACCTACAAAGTAAAGGGACATTTCTGTATGATAGTTGAATATAAATAACCTAAAAAGTAAAGGGACATTTCTATATGATAGTTGGAATATAAATAACCTAAAAAGTAATCTAAATGAAAACAAATGAACTGAGGTACATGAAAATATTCTCCGGCTTGAGGGAACATTGGCTGTAGCAAGTTTCTGCGTCTCTACCCAACTGATCTACATCAATATTTAAGTTAAGCTTTACACTGTGGCTGAGATCTTGTTTGCTAGGCTGTTGTGACACAGTCTGCTACCAGCAATCACTGCAAGATGGAAAGACTACCTGACACAGTCTGCTACCAGCAATCACTGCAAGACAGAAAGACTACCTGACACAGTCTGCTACCAGCAATCACTGCAAGATGGAAAGACTACCTGACACAGTCTGCTACCAGCAATCACTGCAAGACAGAAAGACTAACTGACACAGTCTGCTACCAGCAATCACTGCAAGACAGAAAGACTAACTGACATCTGCTACCAGCAATCACTGCAAGACAGAAAGACTAACTTATAAAGTCTGCTACCAGCAATCACTGCAAGACAGAAAGACTAACTGACATCTGCTACCAGCAATCACTACAAGACAGAAAGACTAACTTATAAAGTCTGCTACCAGCAATCACTGCAAAATGGAAAGACTAGCTGATACAGTCTGCTACCAGCAATCACTGCAAGACAGAAAGACTAACACTGAAATTTCTGACTCACCAACCCAGCTAAAGTACTGGACTATTGCATGTCAATAAAGAAGCTGGTTTTGTTCATGTTCATCAAAGTAGACCATAAAAATGACCCATCAAAATGACTCATCAACAGTGATAAGATACTCTTTTTTTAATGTTTATCCAAATGTGACATGAATGGTCAGGCAATGCTGTTGTTCTAGTATCAGTCATGAATGGACAGACAATGCTGTTGTTCTAGTATCAGTCATGAATGGACAGACAATGCTGTTGTTCTAGTATCACTCATGAATGGACAGACAATGCTGTTGTTCTAGTACCAGTCATGAATGGACAGACAATGCTGTTGTTCTAGTATCACTCATGAATGGACAGACAATGCTGTTATTCTAGTATCAGTCATGAATGGACAGACAATGCTGTTGTTCTAGTATCACTCATGAATGGACAGACAATGCTGTTGTTCTAGTATCACTCATGAATGGACAGACAATGCTGATGTTCTAGTATCACTCATAAATACAAACATGCACAGCCATTCATTAAAGGCACAAACCATGTAATGAAGTTAAGTAATTATGCCACTTACAATAGCTTACATAAGGCATAAAATAAAAATCTAAATATCACAAATGTAGAACAATCACAAAATAAATGGCAAGAACAAAACTTTGGGTAGAACATTTGTGAGAAGGTTAATACTAAATCTGTGACTGTAGGAAATGTTGCTGCAGAAGTGTTCATGAATCATGACTAAATTATTGTTTTATTTGTGGTAGTTGTAGCTAAGGCTGATCTATGTGTGTATGTGAGTGTTCTTGCATGAAATGTTGCTATTTGTGTGTGCAGGAATTACTGATGTTTGTTTCTTTACTTATTCAAGAACGGCTGTTGTTTAACTGTTGTGAATGCAGGAGTTACACTGTTATTTGTTTATTAATTCAAGAACTGCCATTGTTCAACTGTTGTGAAAGAAGGAGTTACACTGTCATGCAGCTGCTGTTTAAGTGCATATTTGTATGAATATGTCAAACAACTGTACTCCTCACAAACTTTTAATGGCAGATTATGGTACTAAAATTTGAAACGTCTATCAAAGAAAATGTTTTTTTGGACGCTGAAGTAGTGACAGATCACGTGTTATAAGTGATCTCCAGGACATTCTTAAGTCATCGCCTCAGTTGTATCATGGGAGGTAACCAAGACCTTCCTCGATCTGGTTTCTGTCTCCTGGTTGTTTATAAATATTTCGATTATTATTTGGACTATGGAAACTGAAGTTGGAAAACATGTTTTCAATTTCCAGGTCTTTAGTCCTGGAGTGTGGGTCCCCGTTAGAGCTCTGTGATCTGTTTCCGCCAATTACTGTATCTTGTCCGTGTGACTGGTTGTTTCTATTTTTAGCATCTTCCTGATGCTGGAGTCCGGCATGACGGTGTAAGTCGCCGGGAGAATCGTTAGGAGTTCCATATCCTCCTCCTGTTGCTTTATACTGCTTGACAGATTCGTTCCACTGAGACATGAAATCCCTGCTGCGGTCGTCGTGTCGAACTTTGTTGTTCTCAGAAAACTCAACGAAGCCATCGCTCTCAGGATAGCTGGCCTTGGATGAAAACTGCTTCATGCCCCCGGCATATCCCGAGTCTCTCTCGTGTTCCTGAAGTTCTCTGTATTTCTGCATGAGTTCCATGTTGTTATCATAACTATCTTCATCTTGAGATTCCGGATGCTTCTCAGCCTTTGGTTTGAGCTTAACCATTCGAAAGTCTGAAGGCAGGACTTTGATTCCTTTCATATGTGGAGGAACCTTGGCTACTGGTCTTCCGCCAGAAGTATGTTCTTCGGGTTCTGGTGCACTACTTTGACCTCGACTCTCCAGGTTTGAAGCTGAATATACTGGGCCTCCTGAGTCTCTGGAGTCGAATTCTCGCGGAGACGTTGGCTTTAAGACAGATCCAACTCTTGATGAGATCAAACCAGATGATGGGGAGTTGGATAGTTTTGTGGAGTCAGCCTGCCACTGTGAACCTCTCATAAACCCTGCAGGTGTGGCCTCGGGGGGCAGTACGGTGGTCCTCCCGCCAGGTGGTATCTGATTGTCTGGAAAACGATTGATCACAATCGGAGAAGGGCCTCCTGGAACACGACTTTCATTAACTGGTCCTAGAGATAGACGGTTGTTGCTGCGAGAACTCACGTCGTCATATCTCTCCCTCAGTCCTGCCAGACCAGGTTCTGGGCCATTAAAGCTTCTGTCATGTGGGAGGTGGTTAGAGCTCTCCGCTGACCTCTGGTGAGCGTGTGAGAGATGGTTAGAGCTCTCCGCTGACCTCTGGTGAGCGTGTGAGAAATGGTTAGAGCTCTCTGCTGACCTCTGGTGAGCGTGCACGACGATGTCGGCATGTCTGTGGTAGATGTTGACGGGATGGACGTCATGGGTGGACTGGCCGGAGGGGTGAGTGTAAATTTTCGACATGGGAACCACACCGTAAGAATGCTGGGTTGTAGATGGAGATTGTCTGAAGTTTTCCTGTGTAAGTATGACAGGACTTTGCGTCCATCCCGCAGTGTGTGCCACGTGACCATTTCTGCCGAGACCCTGTACAACGCCTCCACTGTACCACTGGCCTTGGTGTGCATTAGACATGGGCCCTCCACTGTACCAGTGTCCTTGGTGGCCATCAGACATGGGCCCTCCACTGTATTTCTGAGACGGAGGTGTGTCAAAGATTTGAGGCCCCCGGTAGACAGAATATTCCCCTCGGTCGGTCCTGATGACGTCACCACGACCACCAAAGTTCCCTTTACCTCTAGTTATGTCTCCGACACTGTCTGATTTGATTAACTGTCCTACAGGCATCTGTGTGGATCCTATCAGAGCTGTTATGTGCAGAGCATTTTCTACAGTGTCCAGAGCAAACACGTGACAGTCCAGGGCCTTGACCCCTGTTGGCCTTCTCACAACACATACAACAAGGGGCGGGTGACTCGAGGATATTAAAAAGTGAAAGCTTTTCTCTAAAGAAAATGAATGTTTGTCACTGATCACGCCCTTGCTCTCATCAACAGGGACGAACATGGCTTTCGGCTTACGGTCACTGGATGTCTTCACCTGAGAAAACTTGGCTGCTTCTACAAAAACAACGCTCGAGAAATCGAAAAACAGTTCGGCTTTGACAGCACCATCTTCAAACAAGACAACAAGCACGCCCTTCTGCACTATTTTAAGGTTGGCACTTGGGCCACTAGCTGGGGTCTTCCTGTACTTCAGGTAGAGATCCTTGATGGGGGCTTGGAGGACGCTGATGGTTGTTGGAGGCTTGGACACGGCGCTGAAACCCAAGTAGGCGCAGTAAAAGCTTGGTCCTTCCATGTCTGGCCAGAAGAAAGTTCTCTCTAAGCTGTTCTCCACTTCTTTGTTTCTCTGCTTACTGGTTTGTCCAGAGCGATCTGTTGATAGAAAGAGTAAACGAGAGCATTGTCACTGCTGAACACGTGCATTTGGAAAACATGGATTAAGTATAGTAATACCTGCATATCATTCACGAGGACGCAGTGAAAATTGTTTAATATTTTTGTTGACAACGCAGTGAAGGTACAAGCAGAATTTGAGTCTGTAAGTCACTAGAGTTTCTAAGTGCGCAAGTTTCAGTGACTCACGGTTCCCACACTCTGAAAACAGTTATCTCTGAAGTATTTGGAGAAATGTCACAGAATGGATACCATTTTTAAACGAAAGAAAAGTAGCTCTAAACTGAGTTTAATTTATTCTTGTAGGAAACCAGTACGCAGATATTTTGCCTGTTGTCATGAACCCGCCATGTGACCTGAAGACGTGCAGGAACAGATTCACTCCAAACCACGTGATCCTGTGATCTACACAGACGAGTCAGTGCACGAGGCCTAAAAATTGAATGGGGATACGTTGTCTACTGTAACGGCACACCGGCTGCCAGCAAATCAGGAGCCTATGGAATCAGCATTTTGAGCAAGAGAATGGCAGGCAGCATCAGAAGCAATTTCCTGGTTGGTGGAGCAGGACGGAGGAGCGTACGACCTTGACCAAAACGTAATCGTCCACGAGGCTTGGTAGTGTTCCAGAGTTAGTGTGTGATTCTCGTTCATTAGCGTCTGATACATGGAGTTAGTGTGTGGTTCTTGCTCATTAGCGTCTGATACATGGAGTTAGTGTGTGGTTCTTGCTCATTAGCGTCTGATACATGGAGTTAGTGTGTGGTTCTTGCTCATTAGCGTCTGATACATGGAGTTAGTGTGTGGTTCTCGTTCATTAGCGTCTGATACATGGAGTTAGTGTGTGGTTATCGTTCATTAGCCTCTGAGACATGGAGTTAGTGTGTAGTTCTTGCTCATTAGCGTCTGATACATGGAGTTAGTGTGTGGTTCTCATTCATTAGCGTCTGATACATGGAGTTAGTGTGTGGTTATCGTTCATTAGCCTCTGAGACATGGAGTTAGTGTGTGGTTCTCGTTCATTAGCGTCTGATACATGGAGTTAGTGTGTGGTTCTCGTTCATTAGCGTCTGATACATGGAGTTAGTGTGTGGTTCTCGTTCATTAGCCTCTGAGACATGGAGTTAGTGTGTGGTTCTCGTTCATTAGCGTCTGATACATGGAGTTAGTGTGTGGTTCTCGTTCGGCATCAGTTCATCAGAGGCGATGAGAGAGCGGACAAGTTGGCAGACATGGCATCAGTTCAGGGAACCCCAAGACTTGGACAAGGAGGAGGTTGCATGGGTCACCCTGGACAGGCTGCGCACGGAGGACGACGCCGAGGTGAATGACGACAATCACGTCAAGAGGATGATCGGACTGGGGGAGGAAAGAGGAAGTGGACGCTTTTCCGAAGTGGTTTAACGCGGATTACCCACAACCAGCGTGTGACTGGTTCCATCACTGCACACTTCAGTGAGTGTTGGAAGGGAAGGCAGAGCACGTATGGGAATGCCCGGAGTGTGGGCATGCCAGTCTCTGGTTACAGATTGTAGGAAAACAATAAATACGCCGAGAATCTTGTACTAGAAAATTTTTGGTCTGATGGTGAATTTCTCCTCAAGAAATGTTTTACTGAATATTTTTTAGAATATTTTTTTCTAAGCTGTTAGCACGGAAATTGGGAAACTTTCCAAAGCTGAAGACTGGTGTCCAACACACGTTTAAGAACCTCTGCTCTACGCTACAACCTTGGAACAACTCGTGGCAACAAATTGTTCAGTCAAGTGTGCGCTTGTGTATCTGTTTTCGGTTCCATAAACTGTAGATCTGATGTTTTAGATCTGTTAAGGCAATGAACGAACAAAGAATTAACGCGAATTTAAATTTTAACATGTTTTCTTTTACTTCGTCTTACACTAGAAATATAATCAGGTCAAATCCATCATGAATGGGTCTGGACTTATGTCAAGACTTACAAGTGCTTGGCCACCATGTCAACTTGTCAGCTCAACAGAAGCGTCTCGATATTGTACACTACTAGTATACATGAATTACTGTTTGCTGTTGTTATTGGTATCTAGGAATCACTGTTTGTTGTTGTTGTTGTTGGTATGTAGGAATCACTGTTTGTTGTTGTTGTTGGTATGTAGGAATCACTGTTTGTTGTTGTTTTTGGTATGTAGGAATCACTGTTTGTTGTTGTTGTTGTTGTTGTTGTTGGTATGTAGGAATCACTGTTTGTTGTTGTTGTTGTTGTTGTTGGTATGTAGGAATCACTGTTTGTTGTTGTTGTTGGTATGTAGGAATCACTGTTTGCTGTTGTTGTTGGTATGTAGGAATCACTGTTTGTTGTTGTTATTGTTGTTGTTGGTATGCAGTCATTGCTGTTGTTGGTATGTAGGCATCACTGTTGTTGTTGGTATGTAGGAATCACAGTTTGTTGTTGTTGTTTTTGGTATGCAGGGAATTCTGTTGTTGGTATGTAGACATCACTGTTGTTGTTGTTGGTATGCAGTCATTGCTGTTGTTGGTATGTAGAAATCACAGTTTGTTGTTGTTGTTGTTGTTGGTATGTAGAAATCACAGTTTGTTGTTGTTGTTGTTGGTATGCAGTCATTGCTGTTGTTGGTATGTAGAAATCACAGTTTGTTGTTGTTGTTGTTGTTGTTGGTATGCAGTCATTGCTGTTGTTGGTATGTATAAATCACAGTTTGTTGTTGTTGTTGTTGGTATGCAGTCATTGCTGTTGTTGGTATGTAGAAATCACAGTTTGTTGTTGTTGTTGTTTTTGGTATGTAGGGAATTCTGTTGTTGGTATATAGGCATCACTGTTTGTTGTTGTTATTGTTGTTGTTGGTATGCAGTCATTGCTGTTGTTGGTATGTAGGCATCACTGTTGTTGTTGGTATGTAGGCATCACAGTTTGTTGTTGTTGTTGTTGTTGGTATGCAGGGAATTCTGTTGTTGGTATATAGGCATCGCTGTTGTTGTTGGTGTACAGGAATTACTGTTTGTTGTTGTTATTGTTGGTATGTAGGCATTGCTGTTGTAATGGAGATCTCCATCCATCCGCTTGCCTCGGAGGTGATCTTGTGAAGGTTGCTGGCTGTGGAGTTTTCGGAGCGGCCGACCGGAAATGTCAAAGCAGCACCTCGTGATTTTAAGTCACGAGGCTGGTTTGTGTGTTGTCCAGTTAGAACATGTAGCTGACAGGTCATTTTCGTCCGTTGTTTGTGGGAAGGTACGGAAAGGATTCTAGTGAGGGAGCGTGTTATCGTTATTGTCTTATGCGTCGTTGTATTTGGTTGCATCGTCTCCTGCGATGATCTCCTGTGCCATCTTCAAGTTGTGTAAGTTTTTCTATGTCTAGTGTTGGTTTATGTGAATTTAAGCGTTGTTAGAAGAAGTATTGTTTGTTGTTTTATGTAACGAAGCCGTGGTTCGTAGTGAACTGTTAAATGTGTTCAGTGTTGTGTTACAGAAGTAGTTACGGTTTGTGTACCATGAAAAGCATCACTACTGATTTCATTTGCCGTATCTGATTTATTTGATTGATTGCATTTGATTGTCATTTCCATTTACTGTGTTATGTGGTACGTGCGCATCATGTAATGTAATTAGAAGTATTCGTGTGAATGTTCATTGAAGTTATGTGCACTTATACTTTAGTCAGTGTTCATCTGCATACATATATAATGTCACAGTTTTTCATTCACATTTGTCGTATTTCATTTATTGTGATATTTCATTTGAGAATCATAATTTTGTGATGGTAATAGCACTGCGCAAGTTGATTATGATGTGTTATGTGCTAGCACGAATATAATATGTGTTGCTAAGAATATGAATGTTAACTCACGAGTTGTTGATGTAGCTCTGTGTTGTGAAGAAGATAGAATTGCCGAACATTAATGCGATTGCACAATACATCATAGCGAGGCCTTCTATGTCAAGAAGTGTATGATTAATATTAGAGTCACATATAATGACAGATATTTTGTCATGGGGTTTGATTTTTTGAAGTGTCTTACTTTTTCTGGTTGTATGTTCTTGTCCGTGGCGTACGCAGTTTTCGTGGCCCACAGTTTGTTGTGTGTGAAATGTTTTCTTGTTTTGTGATTAAAACTGATTAGTATTTGCCTTGATCATTATGTGGTACCGAGTTATTCTTATGTATGTGAAAATGTGCTGTGTTAATGTATCTAATGGCCATTAGGTGAACTTCATAGGGTAGCAAGATATGCACAGGTGAAACGGCTAGAACCAGGGTTTAGATAGTTGAAGGGGTGCAGTTTGAGACCCCATGTGCGACTGTACTTAATAATGGGAAGAAAACATGTGATACTCACATACACAAGAGGCACCAACCAAACTACATTTTCTATATCATTGCTAAAGACTGCCTGTGGAAGTAAATAACAAAAAAGAGTTTTTTTTCTTGAGATATTTCCTAACAAGGAAACAAACTATACCAGTCCGCGTCAGATGTCTCTGTGTTGGTATACTATGCTAGTCCGCGTCAGATGTCTCTGTGTTGGTATACTATGCTAGTCCGCGTCTGATGTCTCTGTGTTGGTATACTATGCTAGTCCGCGTCAGATGTCTCTGTGTTGGTATACTATGCTAGTCCGCGTCAGATGTCTCTGTGTTGGTATACTATGCTAGTCCGCGTCAGATGTCTCTGTGTTGGTATACTATGCTAGTCCGCGTCTGATGTCTCTGTGTTGGTATACTATGCTAGTCCGCGTCTGATGTCTCTGTGTTGGTATACTATGCTAGTCCGTGTCTGATGTCTCTGTGTTGGTATACTATGCTAGTCCGCGTCAGATGTCTCTGTGTTGGTATACTATGCTAGTCCGCGTCAGATGTCTCTATGTTGGTATACTATGCTAGTCCGCGTCTGATGCCTCTATGTTGGTATACTATGCTAGTCCGCGTCAGATGTCTCTATGTTGGTATACTATGCTAGTCCGCGTCTGATGTCTCTATGTTGGTGTATACCAGCCTCTTCGCCTTGTCTGATTCCTGCTACGTATAAACTTAATCCTGCTAGCGCACGTAGAAGCGTTTTGGGGCTGTAGTTGAGCCTGCTCTAACCTGTTTCCAGGGCTGGATTGGGGCGAAACTTCTTAAGTGTTTACCTACGTCTGTAGCACTCAGTGCCCAGTGTCAGTGCCACGTTTATTCTGTTTCTCAGAAACAATATTTGCTCTCGAAGAGTCATCTGAGGGCGTGGTTCTGTTGAACTCTGATCGTTTGTAGGTTGTTGAACTTGATGACCGGGTGGCGGAGTCTGATGAAGTGATGTTTGTGTAACACTATTATCTTGATTCAGGGGACAGAAGTTATTGTTATTGGTGGGTTCTTGTTCTTGCTGTGCGGGAGGTGGTTGCTCTGGATGCCGTGTAGATTCTGCTTAATAAGGAAACATTTGATGGTCACGTATATTATATAAGAGCTACAAGGCACCAAGCTACAGCTCCGCGTATACATTACTTCTACTACCAAACCAACCTTTTACTTTTTACAATTATATTACTGTAGTTGTTGTTATGTAGGCATTGCTGTTGTTGTTGGTATGTAGGCATTGCTGTTGTTGTTACGGCTGTTGGTATGTAGGCATTGCTGTTGTTGTTGCTGTTGGTAGGCATTGCTGTTGTTGTTACGGTTGTTGGTATGTAGGCATTGCTGTTGTTGTTACGGTTGTTGGTATGTAGGCATTGCTGTTGTTGTTACGGTTGTTGGTATGTAGGCATTGCTGTTGTTGTTACGGTTGTTGGTATGTAGGCATTGGTGTTGTTGTTACAGCTGTTGGTACGTAGGCATTGCTGTTGTTGTTACGGCTGTTGGTACGTAGGCATTGCTGTTGTTGTTACGGCTGTTGGTACGTAGGCATTGCTGTTGTTGTTGTAATAGAGGTCTCCATCCATCCACCTTCTTGGGGGGAGGGGGGGTGATCGACTTAAACAACGACGGCCTAGTATTTATTGTATTTGAACACTTTCACGCGTTATGTGTGCCTGTAGCGTCTCGCCAAACAGCAAAATATTCTCTCCACTTAATGAATGGGGGCAGGGGGGGGGGCATCTGATTTTCAAAGGCTATGAATTTGATGCGGTGTTGGAAAGTTACAAAATAAGAAATGTCTGTTACTTTGTGAACATTTTGATCAATTAAAAAAAAACAAACTCAGAGACAAAAAATGAAAAAGAAAATCAAATACAAAAAGATGACTGTTCTGGCGATGATCAATCCCAGCATGCATCTCAAACGCTGACATTCTCTGCCAATGCCCGCAGGCGGGAGAGCAGGAGAGATGGTGACACACGACAGACAGGCGAATCATACAATTAGCTATAGATCTGTTAAACGCGTACAAGCTTGTGCATGTGTTTGTTTGTTTGCTTGTTTGCTTGCTGACTGTCTGACAGATTGACTGACTAAATGATTGGCTTGTGCACTGTTGAGCACAGCATCATACAAGCAACTGCAGCGAAACTGGAAATAAAGTTTTTGTCTTTTATGCATTTTTCCCTAGCTCCGTGCTCTATTGTATTCAGACAGACAGACAGACAGACCAATCAGACAGACAGACCGATCAGACAGACAGACCAATCAGACAAACAGGCAGATCTGAAAAACTGATCAGGAAGTCAGGCAGACAGACAAATAAAAGACGTGTTAGACAGACAGGGAGACAGACAGGCAAGCAGATGACAGACACATCAGACAGACAAACAGACCAGACAGATGAGACAGACAAACAGACCAGATAGATAGGCAGAAGACAAATGTGGCGGAAGATGTGCGACAGAGAAAATTTAACGGCCAGAATTTTTGCATCTGCGTGATCAAAAACTATTTTTGGTTGCTAACACAGTTATGTGCACACAGAAGATATACACACAGAAAGAGGATTAAAAAAAAAACAAACATGTGCAGAAAGAAGATAACACACACACAGAAAGAGGATTTTAAAAAAACAAACTTTCTTAGAACAAGATGAAAGCATAAATGAACCAAAACGGACATAATGTTTTGCTTAGGTTCTATGTTGTAGTGGTTCTATGTGGCGAAGGTTCTGTGTGGTACAGGTTCTATGTTGCAGTGGTTCTATGTGGCGAAGGTTCTGTGTGGTACAGGTTCTATGTTGCAGTGGTTCTATGTGGTGAAGGTTCTGTGTTGTAGAGGTTCTATATTGAAGAGGCTCTATGGTGTAGAGGTTCCATGTTGTAAAAGTTCTATATTGTACAACTTTTGTATTGTTCAGGTTGTATGTCGTATAAATTCTGTGTTATGTTGTACATGCCCTTTGTTGTACAAGTGTGAGACATTATTATGTACATTAATATATGCAAGATTAAGACTTGATCCTGCCACGCTTGATGTGACAGGTAAACGTATCATACGCAAACACATACAAACACAAATTTACACAGATGTGTAAAGCTCGTTCGTTCATGCATATTTACACATTACACACCACATATAACCAGACACACTGCACAAATCAACTACGTCCATATATGGACAGACTTTTTTTTCATTCGATCACACCTGTAAACTGATGAATGCACATGGTTGATGCACGTAAAAAAAGGACCCGCAATTACACCTGCTATAATCCTGACTTTAAAATATCACCGGTGAATATTTTATTCAAAGAATAAGACAAGACAGGCTAACGTCACACTTAATGTTGAAGTTGTCAAATATGTTTAAAATGTCCTAAATCTGAACTCGACTGCCAGGAATTGATTCTTGTCACTGGCAGGATTTCTGAAGGTCAAACCATGCTAAAAAGTTTCAGACTCTGCAGGGGCTCGGTATCACGGGCTGTTGTGAGAAACTGTTCACGATATTGACCTGGGGCATGATGGTGGGGACTTGTGGCGTGGAGAATTTTTGTAGAAACATGTTTTGTACAGCAAAAAAGATCAATGGGGAATATCTATTACCAAGAAATGAAAATAGCGAACCTAACATGAAGAAGAAGATGAAGAAGAAGAAATGATGGAACTTGAAGTGGAACGGAAAACATAGTAACACGTAGAAAGACTTAAACTACAGCAGAGATGGAGGAAGACCGAGAGATAAGACAGTCAGACACGAGGAAGAACGAGAGATAAGAAAGTCAGACACGAAGAAGACCGAGAGATAAGACAGTCGGACATGAGGAAGACCGAGAGATAAGACAGTCAGACACGAGGAAGAACGAGAGATAAGAAAGTCAGACACGAAGAAGACCGAGAGATAAGACAGTCGGACATGAGGAAGACCGAGAGATAAGACAGTCAGACACGAGGAAGAACGAGAGATAAGACAGTCGGACATGAGGAAGACCGAGAGATAAGACACGATCGTAGGTACTACCACTGATGGAAAAACTCGAAAGCAACGACGAAAATAAAAACATGATCGAACTGCATGTCAGCACAGCAGATGATGATGATGATGATGAGTTTTATGGTACAATGTTTTTAGTAGAAGAAAGTTTCATCAGATGATACAAGGTAAGAAATTCTGGCAAGAAGCCGATCAGAAGGTGACACATTTTAAAATCTTGAGCAAGTAGGAAACGACGAGCTCAGAAACGTGCTAGAGAAATATCTGCCACTGTAAGCCCCGAAAAGTATGTCAGAAAATCACGTTTTATAAACCTGGAAAAGTGTGACAGAAAATCAGACACTTTAAGGCTGGAAAAACTGAGAGAAAGCACTTTAAATGTGACAGGATAAGAAAAAAAAAATGCTTGTAAGAGACTGCGAAAGGATCAAACCCCAACAAACTCCTTGGTGAGATATTTCAGATTGTTGTTTGTGGTGTAAGTGTGAAGGGCTTTGGTCGCAGCCATCCTTCCTTACCATTTCCCATTCTCTCATGTCTACAGCTTTTGTCCACAGTTTAATCATGCACGCGTTTCTCAACATTTTAAAATCTTGTCGGACTAAAAAATTGTTCACATTTCTGCGCCGCCAATATTGAACTGATTGATTATGGATTACTTCAGACTTTGAGGTTTTTTTTTTCCTTTCTGAGTCTGTTTCTGCATGTGGTCAATGTTGAATGTTACTTTCTGCAAATGCAGTTTTCGTGTCTCCAGTAGTTCGCCTTCTGCCAACTCCCATAGCAGTCCGGTATTGATTGCACGACGCTGACTTAATGTCTTCAAGCATATTGTAGAAATATAGACTGATAAACCAAATCCTTCCATTTTGGAGGATACAGCCAGGATATAAAACAGTAGACTACCATTTTTCAGTAAGTCACTAATACTTTTCCTGTCTGTCCCAGATTGCATCTGTAAAATTTGTTAAAGATTATTTCAGATAACTCACACGTGTCAAAATATGGAAGGCTGTGAAAAACAACCCATAGTTTCATCATCAGCATCATCATACCTCTCTTCAGATCTCTGAAGAGTTTTGATTCTTTCATCTGGTTCAGCTGGCGAACTTTTATCACGCCTGCGTGTCATACTGTTCATTGCCTTCTCTCTCGGGCTTCATCTACGTCTCCTCCCATCTATCTTTCTTGCTATGCTTTTCTAAGGCCCATTTGAAAGTGCATGTTCTATGAACGCTTATGGTCAACTCATGAATTATTACCGCATAGTGCGATATAGAGAGCGAGAAATGTCTGGACAAGTTGGTGGAAGATGTTTTCACTGACAATGATTTAAGACTTCCATTGTCTCCTCCGCTCTTGGGACTTGTGTGAAACAGGAAATAAAGAACCAGGGGAACGCACCGGAAGTATTTCTCAACACAAAAACGAGACAGTAATATTCTAGCATGCAATGTTAACATGGCAGTGAAGATTCAAATAACTTTACAAAACCTCCGTTATTTCACACAGTTTTCCTCGTACAGGTCTCGAAGAATGTTTTCCTCGTGCAGGTCTCGAAGAATGTTTTCCTCGTGCAGGTCTCGAAGAATGTTTTCCTCGTGCAGGTCTCGAAGAATGTTTTCTCCGAACAGGTCTCGAAAAATGTTTTCTCCGAACAGGTCTCAGAGAATGTTTTCTCCGAACAGGTCTCGAAGAATGTTTGCCTCGTGCAGGTCTCGAAGAATGTTTGCCTCGTGCAGGTCTCGAAGAATGCTTGCCTTGTGTAGGTCTCGAAGAATGCTTGCCGTTATACTTGTTTCTACTACACAAATGGCTTCAGGCCTGACTTGTTTTACGTTTCACAGAACAATTCATCACACTTCTAAGTCTCGGAATATCTCGGCACTACTCCGTGATCATGTAACACAAGTGACTGTGAGAAAACAATAATTACTGCGACTAGTGCAACTATTACATAGTACGTAAGTAAGGGTGGTAAGACAAACGTTATAGCGGTGTAACAAGTAACAGTGATAAGACAAACGTTATAGCGGTGTAACAAGTAACGGGGATAAGACAAACGATATAGCGGTGTAACAAGTAACAGGGATAAGACAAACGTTATAGCGGTGTAACAAGTAACAGGGATAAGACAAACGATATAGCGGTGTAACAAGTAACGGGGATAAGACAAAAACGCTATCATTGTACCAAGTAACTGTAGTAAGAGAAACGCTGTCACTATAACAAGAGACGACAACTGCGGTAAAACTGGTTCTAGTAATAAGGTAGCTAAAGATGTATGGTTCTAGTAATAAGGGAGCTAGAGACATTTTCTAGTAATACGGTAGATAGAAGTGTATGGTTCTAGTAATAAGGCAGATAGAAATGTATGGTTCAGTTTTACAAAACAAAGGAAATGAGGAAACTGAACAGAAACACAAATGGCAGAGAATAAGGAAGTAAGATGTGTTGTCCTGGTACGTAAATCCTTGAAAAAAGGCTCACGCCGAAATATTCAATGTTGCATGTTCTTCATTTATACGTTCTCATCTTAGCTTCTTTAAAATAGGATATCTTTATGGAGCAGTTATCATGACTATACAAGGAACAATTACAATGGCCAGCTGTATATTTTACTGAAAGAGTGTGAGTGTAATTAACTTTTTCTTTACTATGCAGGTTAACTATTCCAAGAATTGGAATCCACTAAGTTGTTACTAAACTGAACGCAAAGTAACGGCACAACACAGGCTCTCAATAAGTTCACTCAATTATAATATAAATGACCTTGAGTACAAGACTAATAATAACCAGCCTGTCATTCCACTATACAACCAAGAAATGAACATGTCGTCACAGCAGAGTCTCCAATTTATAGTTTCCAAGAACCCAGAAAGATTTAATATGCAAAGAGATGTGGATAACGAGATGAGGAATGGATCAAACAATTCCAAACAAATACATGTTGCCAAGTGTTGCAGCAAGGAATGGATCAAACAATTCCAAACAAATACATGTTGCCAAGTGTTGCAGCAAGGAATGGATCAAACAATTCCAAACAAATACATGTTGCCAAGTGTTGCAGCAAGGGGACTATCCCGCCTTAGGAGCAAAATATGACTCAAGACATACAGACTTCAACTCGAATTACCACCTGTTCCCAACACTTGGATCAATATACCCCAAAAAACATTATACCACATCCATCCTAAGTCCTACACTGAACAGTAGGAGAACCTCTCCTGACATTACAAACTCAGAAACTGGTAAATAACATGATCCGACCTTCCTATACAAAACTATGTCCAATGGGACAAACAACAATACCTTACATGACTGGAGCAACTGTTCTTCTCTTAAACCAGCTATGACAATACACGATTCTGCTTATCACTCGTGTCTAGAAAAACTCTTAACTCACTACCAACAATCTCTGACTACTATGTCTGAGCTCTCTGTGTGTCTTCTGTCTGAGCTCTCTGTGTGTCTTCTGTCTGAGCTCTCTGTGTGTCTTCTGTCTGAGCTCTCTGTGTGTCTTCTGTCTGAGCTCTCTGTGTGTCTTCTGTCTGAGCCATCTCTGTGTGTCTTCTGTCTGAGCTCTCTGTGTGTCTTCTGTCTGAGCTCTCTGTGTGTCTTCTGTCTGAGCTCTCTGTGTGTCTTCTGTCTGAGCTCTCTGTGTGTCTTCTGTCTGAGCTCTCTGTGTGTCTTCTGTCTGAGCTCTCTGTGTGTCTTCTGTCTGAGCCATCTCTGTGTGTCTTCTGTCTGAGCTCTCTGTGTGTCTTCTGTCTGAGCTCTCTGTGTGTCTTCTGTCTGAGCTCTCTGTGTGTCTTCTGTCTGAGCTCTCTGTGTGTCTTTTGTCTGAGCTCTCTGTGTGTCTTCTGTCTGAGCTCTCTGTGTGTCTTCTGTCTGAGCCATCTCTGTGTGTCTTCTGTCTGAGCTCTCTGTGTCTTCTGTCTGAGCTCTCTGTGTGTCTTCTGTCTGAGCTCTCTGTGTGTCTTCTGTCTGAGCTCTCTGTGTGTCTTCTGTCTGAGCTCTCTGTGTGTCTTCTGTCTGAGCTCTCTGTGTCTTCTGTCTGAGCCATCTCTGTGTGTCTTCTGTCTGAGCTCTCTGTGTGTCTTCTGTCTGAGCTCTCTGTGTGTCTTCTGTCTGAGCTCTCTGTGTGTCTTCTGTCTGAGCTCTCTGTGTGTCTTCTGTCTGAGCTCTCTGTGTGTCTTCTGTCTGAGCTCTCTGTGTGTCTTCTGTCTGAGCCATCTCTGTGTGTCTTCTGTCTGAGCTCTCTGTGTGTCTTCTGTCTGAGCTCTCTGTGTGTCTTCTGTCTGAGCTCTCTGTGTGTCTTCTGTCTGAGCTCTCTGTGTGTCTTTTGTCTGAGCTCTCTGTGTGTCTTCTGTCTGAGCTCTCTGTGTGTCTTCTGTCTGAGCCATCTCTGTGTGTCTTCTGTCTGAGCTCTCTGTGTGTCTTCTGTCTGAGCTCTCTGTGTGTCTTCTGTCTGAGCTCTCTGTGTGTCTTCTGTCTGAGCTCTCTGTGTGTCTTCTGTCTGAGCTCTCTGTGTGTCTTCTGTCTGAGCTCTCTGTGTGTCTTCTGTCTGAGCCATCTCTGTGTGTCTTCTGTCTGAGCTCTCTGTGTCTTCTGTCTGAGCTCTCTGTGTGTCTTCTGTCTGAGCTCTCTGTGTGTCTTCTGTCTGAGCTCTCTGTGTGTCTTCTGTCTGAGCTCTCTGTGTGTCTTCTGTCTGAGCTCTCTGTGTGTCTTCTGTCTGAGCTCTCTGTGTGTCTGACTATCTCATTTTCCTTGTCTTGTCTTGACTCCTTCCTCATATACCTTTCGGTGTTGAGGGGACAAATAGACGTCTTGATAGGTCTCGACGATTTGCTATATATAATAGGATATTTAATGCTTCTGTAATTTCCTCTCTCCATCTCCTTCGTGGGTGGCCTCTTCCTCTGTTACCTACAAATCTTAGTGTGAATGTTGTCTGTGATATACTGTCTGGTGGTAACCGTGTAACATGGCCAAGCCATTTGACTTGCTGTTTCTGGATATAGTGTAATACTGGTGTCACTCCAATCGTTGCCCTGATGGTGTCATTTCTTATCTGGTCTCTTCTTGTCACATGTAGTATTCTCCTTAAACATCTCATTTCTGTCGTGATGATTTTTCTTTTCTTCCAGTCTGTTAGTGTCCATGTTTGACATTGATACCACAGAGCTGGGAGGAAAATTGTGTTGTACAGTGCCCTTTTTGGTTCACTTGTGATGTATCTGTTTTTAAGTAAAGGAGTCATTTGTCCAATGATCTGGTTTGCTTTATTGCATCTGTTCTCAATCTCATCGTCAGTTTTCCCTGAGGATGATATTATGCTACCTGGGTATTTGAAATGTTTCACTTTCATCAAGGGCTGGTTCTCTAGGAAGGTCTTTGTTTGGATTTCTTCTCTCATTATGGTCATGACTTATGTTTTTTTTTTCAGCACTGATTTTCATGCTGTGGATTTGGCGTGCCCTTGTTAAATTATCAGTGTTCTGCTGTAGGTCTTTTTCTGATGTGGCTGTAAGTGCTTGATCGTCAGAAAAAAAGGAGTTCGTTTATGGTCCTCCTATTGGGCATGTCTTCTGGAAGGTGTGGATTTATTGGCACTCTTTCTGGGGTTGGGCTGCTTGGCAGCTTTGTCGTGGAGTTTTTATTGTGTATGTTAGTTCTTTGCAGATGTTGTCAATTTATGTTATGAAAAGTAAGGGAAATAGTACACACCCTTGCCTCACTCCAGATTTTATGATGAATTGTTCACAGTGTCCTGCATTTGTTCTTACTGTACACTGACTGTATATATTTTTGAATAGGCTGATCAAATGTGTCCGTCAGTCAATCATTTACATGTCCCTTGCGGAAATTTGCCTCTCTGACAGCTCTCCTGAAGGTCTCTCGGTTGTAAGCAAGATGCCCTACTGCTGATGCATCCATTTGCAGATTGTCAACGATGTCTTGCAGTCATCTACACCTTGGTCTTTCTCTCTTTCTTTTTCCCATTATTATCCTTCCAAGACGGAGGGATCAAATGTCTACTAACTCCATAGTGCTGTAAGATTTCCCACAGTTTATATCTATCTACTCTATCAAATGCTTTTTCTTGATCTAAATAAGTTATGTGCAGTATCTGGTTGTGTTCAACTGATTTTTATGTTAGTTGTCTTAGGGAAAAGATGCTACTTTTATTTCTTCTAAATCTCATCTGAGTTTCATTTAACTGTACTTCAATCTCTGGTCGCAGTCTGTTCTCTAGGATCTTACAGAGCATTTTTCCAGTATGGCTGAGCAGTGAGATGCCTCTATACTGGGTGCAGTCCCTTTTACTGCCTTTTTTCTTCCATACTGGAAAAATTACAGCATTTAGCTAGTCATGTGCTGTTTCTTGTTTTTCCTATACCAAGTTTGCGAAGCCAAGCTCTTTCGCACGTTTGATTAACCCATTGGGTATTCCATCACATCCTGGGGCTTTGTTCATTGGGGCCTTTCTGATGGCTTCTCTGATTTCAGCTTGTAGTATGTCTGGTTCCAGTTCTATGGGGCCAGCTGTGTTGTTATCATGGGTTTGGCTTTCCTCGGATGGTATATTGAGTAATTTGTCGAAGTACTATCGCCATCGTTGTATTAATCTCTCTCTCTCTCTCTCTCTCTCTCTCTCTCTCTCTCTCTCTCTCTCTCTCTCGCATATTGGATCACCATTAATATCATTCACAATCTCTGTTGGGTCTAAGTGCTCTACTCACTTTCTCATTGCACTGATCTTTTTCTAAAAGATTTTCGTAGCTTTTTTGTGATTGTTGTTTAATACTTCACTGTCTTCCTGCCATGATTTTACCTTTGCTTCTTTTATTTCTCGCTTAGAGTGTTCTCTTGAAATTCGATATTCACTGTAGTCTAGATCTTCTTTACTTCTCATCCGTTATTTATATTTATTTTTCATTTCTTTTACAGCCTCTTTCACATCGTCATTCCATCATGTTATTTTCATTTCTCTTCCCCCTCTTTTTCATAGTACAACATGCTTTCTTTATTGCTCTCAAAAAGCTGGTTTTGAACAAGACTCATTCCTCTTCCACTGAATTTGTTTCTGTCTGTAAGTTTATGAACAATCCTCCTATTTTCTTCTCATATTCTTCTCCCACACTGTCTTCCTTAAGCTTGCTTAGTTTTATTGTTTCACTTTTCTTCTTGGGAGTTCTGTCATGGCTCTTCCTGTGTGCTCTGACGACAGCCTTGTGGTCTGTGCTTGGACTCAGGTTGGGTATTGCTCTTGCATCTATGACTGAGCTTTTCTTGTTGTTCCTTGCTAGTATGACTGAGTTTTTCTTGTTGTTCCTTGCTAGTATGACTGAGCTTTTCTTGTTGTTCCTTGCTAGTATGACTGAGCTTTTTCCTGTTGTTTCTTGCTAGTATGAAATCAGTTTGACTTCAGCATGTCAAATCATTCCATTTGTCAGTCCGTCAGTCATTTGCATGTCCCTTGCGGAACTTTGCCTCCCTAACATCTCTCCTGTAGGCTTCTCGTTTGTGAGCAAGATGCCCTGTTGCTGATGCATCCATTTGCAGATTGTCAACGATGTCTTGCAGCCATCTTCGCCTTGGTCTTCCTCTCTTTCTTTTCCCCATTCTGTATCCTTCCAAGACGGTCTTTCTAAATTATCATGACGTTTAATGTGTCCAAAGTATTTAAGTTTTCTCTGTTTCTACCAGGTATATGGAAGTATTTGGGACTCTCTGTGTTTAAAGAATGTGTTTGCGATTACAAAGGTCATGTTGGTTGCACAGTTCTTGGAGTCTGCTTCCATTTTTATTTCTGCTGGTCACCGAAGACACCCACGTGGAGTGCTACATCAGCTCTACTAGTTCCCAGTCTCGTCAGTCAGAGAAGTCATACTTCTCTTACATTGAAGTCCCTATGATTAACATTTTCCTTTTTACTTATGTTGTTTAGTGTATGATGGAGGTTGTTAAAGAACTCACATTCTTTCTCGTGTTTTCCATCTTTCCGTTTTTATAGTTCCCCACTCCGCTGTGGAATCTCGGGACTTCTCTGTTTCCAACTCGTGCCAGCCACAACGCACTCTGTTAGGATCTAGAAGCTTCTTCCTAACTTTCTCATGATACTCAGACTTTCTGTACTGTACTAGTTCACCCTAACATAGTCAGATTTAACAACAAACAGGACTCATGAACTTTACCGAAAGTTCTTGAAATATTAGTCATTCCCCATCTTATAGTAGTAACGTTATTTCCCTAGGCCAGTACTATACTGGCATACCTTATTCTCGGCATATATTTGTGTTGTTTCCTCGTTTCCTTTGTTGTTTTGTAAAACTGAATCATACACCTCTATCTATCTTATCACTGTAACAAGTAATGGGGATAAGAGAAGCGTTATCACTGCAACAAGTAACGGAAATAACAAGGCTTTTACACAGTCAGGTGACAGTTTATACTGTTATTTCGAAGGCTAACAATACAACAGTGTTGCTCTGTCACTACACTAAAATAGTACTACAGCACTGTGTGCTCTATCGCTGCACTAAAATAGTACTACAGCACTGTGTGCTCTATCGCTGCACTAAAATAGTACTACAGCACTGTGTGCTCTATCACTGCATTAAAATAATACTACAACACTGTGTGCTCAATCGCTGCACTAAAATAGTACTACAGCACTGTGTTCTATCACTGCACTAAAATAGTACTACAACAATGTGTGCTCTATCACCGCACTAAAATTGTACTACAACATTGTGCTCTACAACTGGACCAAAATAGTACTTTCTTTTCCGTGCATGTTTTTGTCTTGACACAACTATCATGTCCTTCCCTCCAGATACAAGAACAACTATCATGTCCTTCCCTCCAGATACAAGAACAACTATCATGTCCTTCCATCCAGATACAAGAACAGCTATCATGTCTTTCCCTCCAGATACAAGAACAACTATCATGTCTTTCCCTCCAGATACAAGAACAACTATCATGTCTTTCCCTCCAGGTACAAGAACAACTATCATGTCTTTCCCTTCAGATACAAGAACAACTATCATGTCTTTCCCTCTAGATACAAGAACAACTATCATGTCTTTCCCTCCAGATACAAGAACACACAATATTCTGAAATAGCCCTACCAGACGGCGACAAAAAAGTGTAACATACATAACTTGACTTCCTTCCTGTAACATATATAACTTGACTTCCTTCCCTGAATCTACACAAAGAAGTGTAACATACATAACTTGACTTCCTTCCCTGAATCTACACAAAGAAGTGTAACATACATAACTTGACTTCCTTCCTGTAACATACATAACTTGACTTCCTTCCCTGAATCTACACAAAGAAGTGTAACATACATAACTTGACTTCCTTCCTGTAACATACATAACTTGACTTCCTTCCCTGAATCTACACAAAGAAGTGTAACATACATAACTTGACTTCCTTCCTGTAACATACATAACTTGACTTCCTTCCCTGAATCTACACAAAGAAGTGTAACATACATAACTTGACTTCCTTCCTGTAACATACATAACTTGACTTCCTTCCTGTAACATACATAACTTGACTTCCTTCCTTGAATCTACACAAAGAAATGTAACATACATAACTTGACTTCCTTCCTGTAACATACATAACTTGACTTCCTTCCCTGAATCTACACAAAGAAGAGTAACATACATAACTTGACTTCCTTCCTGTAACATACATAACTTGACTTCCTTCCTTGAATCTACACAAAGAAGTGTAACATACGTAACTTGACTTCCTTCCCTGAATCTACACAAAGAAGTATAACATACATAACTTGACTTCCTTCCCTGAATCTACACAAAGAAGTGTAACATACATAACTTGACTTCCTTCCCTGAATCTACACAAAGAAGTGTAACATACATAACTTGACTTCCTTCCCTGAATCTACACAAAGAAGTGTAACATACATAACTTGACTTCCTTCCTTGAA
This sequence comes from Achatina immaculata, assembly GCA_009760885.1. Classification (NCBI taxonomy): domain Eukaryota; kingdom Metazoa; phylum Mollusca; class Gastropoda; order Stylommatophora; family Achatinidae; genus Lissachatina; species Lissachatina immaculata. The sequence continues at coordinate 7,234,781 of CM019693.1, forward strand.
TCTACACAAAGAAGTGTAACATACGTAACTTGACTTCCTTCCCTGAATCTACACAAAGAAGTGTAACATACATAACTTGACTTCCTTCCTGTAACATACATAACTTGACATCCTTCCTTGAATCTACACAAAGAAGTGTAACATACATAACTTGACTTCCTTCCTGTAACATACATAACTTGACTTCCTTCCCTGAATCTACACAAAGAAGTGTAACATACATAACTTGACTTCCTTCCCTGAATCTACACAAAGAAGTGTAACATACATAACTTGAATTCCTTCCTGTAACATACATAACTTGACATCCTTCCTTGAATCTACACAAAGAAGTGTAACATACATAACTTGACTTCTTTCCTGTAACATACATAACTTGACTTCCTTCCCCGAATCTACACAAAGAAGTGTAACATACATAACTTGACTTCCTTCCTGTAACATACATAACTTGACATCCTTCCTTGAATCTACACAAACATACATAACTTGACATCCTTCCTTGAATCTACACAAAGAAGTGTAACATACATAACTTGACTTCCAGCCTTGGGTTAACACAAAAATTCCATTTCCTTCACAGGCAGTCTAAGATACTTGATATTTATTCTCCTGGTTTGTCTTAATGGCATGAAAATACTGACCTAACACCATATCCCTAATATATCTTAATGGCATGAAAATACTGACCTAACACCATATCCCTAATATATCTTAATGGCATGAAAATACTGACCTAACACCATATCCCTAATATATCTTAATGGCATGAAAATACTGACCTAACACCATATCCCTAATATATCTTAATGGCATGGAAATGGGAATTTGACCTTCCACCTTACACTACTCTGTTTGTCTGCTTACACTTCGTACATTTCAGCTCACTCACTCACTCCCCCCACCCCCTCTCCCGATTACCCCCCAGGAAAACTTGAGCTTCCACTTCCTCATGCTCTTTGTGTCCGCTGCTCAAGTAACAGAGATAAGCCCTCGACGCCAGAGAGAACGTTTCAGGTTGAAAAAAAAAAGTAAACTAAATAAATGATAAAAAGAATCTGATCTCTAACAACAACAACAACAACAACAACAAAACAACAACAAATATCCCCCCCAACCCCTCCGCTACTTTGCAGAAGATTGATCTTACTTTATTAGCCTAACTCCACGTGAGTCTTCGAGGTACAATGAACTTTGTATCCTAATTATCTGACGCCACAATAATGTTCGTGGTACAATCAGATCTTTACTGTACTCTGGGCAGACATAAAAAGAAATGAAGAGGCCTTCAAAGAAGTTTAAAACAAAAAACAAAAACTACTTAAAACGATAAGAAAAAGGGAATCAAAATTTTTTGGACATGTCATGAGAAGACAGAAGTTGGAGAACGTAGACATGTCATGAGAAGACAGAGAACCTAGGCATGTCATGAGAAGACAGAGAACCTAGGCATGTCATGAGAAGACAGAAGTTGGAGAACGAAGACATGTCATGAGAAGACAGAAGTTGGAGAACGAAGACATGTCATGTCATGAGAAGACAGAGAACCTAGACATGTCATGAGAAGACAGAGAACCTAGACATGTCATGAGAAGACAGAAGTTGGAGAACGTAGACATGTCATGAGAAGACAGAGAACCTAGGCATGTCATGAGAAGACAGAGAACCTAGGCATGTCATGAGAAGACAGAAGTTGGAAAACGAAGACATGTCATGAGAAGACAGAAGTTGGAGAACGAAGACATGTCTTGAGAAGACAGAAGTTGGAGAACGAAGACATGTCATGTCATGAGAAGACAGAGAACCTAGACATGTCATGAGAAGACAGAGAACCTAGACATGTCATGAGAAGACAGAAGTTGGAGAACGAAGACATGTCATGTCATGAGAAGACAGAGAACCTAGGCATGTCATGAGAAGACGGAGAACCTAGGCATGTCATGAGAAGACAGAGAACCTAGGCATGTCATGAGAAGATAGAAGTTGGAGAACGAAGACATGTCATGAGAAGACAGAAGTTGGAGAACGTAGACATGTGATGAGAAGACAGAGAACCTAGGCATGTCATGAGAAGACAGAAGTTGAAGAATCTAATTATGACTGAAAATTCAACGGAAAAAAGAAAGAGAGGCAAGCCAAGAGAAAACTATCTCAGTGGACTGACCAAGTACTAGGGAGAAAGAAAAGCTTCTGTATTAGTTGTAAACGCTAAAGACTGTGCAAGATGGAGAAGCATGATCACCAACGCTATCCGGCGCGGCACATATTCATAATAATAATAATTATATAATAATAATAATAATAATACCATATCTAACTCCACAGTAATGTTTGTGGTATGAAGATATCTAACTCCGGACAAATATTCATGGTATGATTAATTTTCGACCTCACCGGTGTAGATCTAACTCCACAGTAATGTTTGTGGTATGAAGATATCTAACTCCGGACAAATATTCATGGTATGATTAATTTTTTACCTCACCGGTGTAGATCTAACTCCACAGTAATGTTTGTGGTATGAAGATATCTAACTCCGGACAAATATTCATGGTATGATTAATTTTCGACCTCACCGGTGTAGATCTAACTCCACAGTAACGTTTGTGGTATGAAGATATCTAACTCCGGACAAATATTCATGGTATGATTAATTTTCGGCCTCACCGGTGTAGATCTAACTCCACAGTGATGTCCACTGTAACACTAAACAACCTGTAGGCCTACCTTATCTTGCTGTTTAACTTATTGCTTTCTGTTCACTGCTGGTTCCGCTTAACTTTTCTGCGCATGCCCAGAAGAAAAAAAAAACTTGACTCATTTCTCTTGTTTATAACGAGCCTGGCAACTCTCAGCACATCCTCGAGACACTTCATCAGCCTACGAGAGATCTATACCGTCTGTCAGTACACCCAGAAGTTGTCTTACACAAAACACTAGACGTAGCACTGAGAAAGTAAATCATGCTGGTCTCTTACAGGGGCGTGGCTGCACTCCTATTGAGGCGTGGCTGCACTATGCTGCGTTCTGCATGAAGAGCTAATTATGTCTGTGTTTATCAAAAATACTCCACACCCTGTTGTATTTCTCCAAATTTCAGGTAATCCCTACATTTCTTTTTTCCTTGTTAACTTTTTCACACAAACTATCATACCATGTCAGACGATTATGTCTCCAAGTTTCAGCCCGCAGTCTCTCCGACTTCCATCAAACTAGACAGTTTTTGACGTCGCTTTATCTCCATTATCGACTGCCGTTGCTCCATTATCACAACTAACCATCTGTCGTCGCTTTATCTCCGTTGTTAACTAATTTCGTCGCTTTATCTCACATCCCGGCTTTATTTCCGCCGTTAATAAATTTTAATTACAATTTCTGGTAACCTAGCAACGAGGGAGTTGCTGCGTCTTCGCTGCCTCCTGGCTTCATCTCTGATCCACACGTCAGTCACAGACACGGAGGTCACCTCAGCTAGTGCCAGCAACTTATTCTCCAACACAACACAACACAACACAACACAACACAACACTTCTCCAGATTCAGTCAATTTTAAAAATGCTGTTATAAACGAAAATTTTCCGTTCTTGTTTTTTAATTTTATTTTGAATTGTTTTTAAAACAGATTTTATAATACATCTTGTGTATCAATTCCTTATACTACATCTTAGGTTTTAATTCCTTATACTACATTTTGTGTTTAAATTCCTTATACTACATTTTGTGTTTAAATTCCTTATACTACATTTTGTGTTTAAATTCCTTATACTACATTTTGTGTTTAAATTCCTTATACTACATTTTGTGTTTAAATTCCTTATACTACATTTTGTGTTTAAATTCCTTATACTACATTTTGTGTTTAAATTCCTTATACTACAACTCGTGTTTTAATTCTTTTTACTACATCTTGTGTTTTCATTCATAATACTACATCTCGTATTTTAATTCCTTATATAACATCTTGTGTTCTAATTCTTATACTACATCTTGAGTTTTAATTTCCTATAATTCATCTCTTGTTTTAATTCCTTATACTACAACTCGTGTTTTAATCCCTTATACTACATCTTGTGTTTTCATTCATAATACTACATCTCGTATTTTAATTCCTTATATAACATCTTGTGTTCTAATTCTTATACTACATCTTGAGTTTTAATTTCCTATAATTCATCTCTTGTTTTAATTCCTTATACTACATCTCGTGTTTTAATTTCTTATACTACATCTTGTGTTTTAATTTCTTATACTACATCTTGTGTTTTAATTTCTTATACTACATCTCGTGTTTTAATTTCTTATACTACATCTTGTGTTTTAATTTCTTATGATAATCTCATGTTTTAATCCCTTATGATACATCTCATGTTTTAATCCCTTATGATACATCTCGTGTTTTAATTTCTTATACTACATCTTGTGTTTTAATCCCTTATGATACATCTCATGTTTTAATCCCTTATGATGCATCTCTTGTTTTAATCCCTTATGATACATCTCATGTTTTAATCCCTTATGATACATCTCATGTTTTAATCCCTTATGATACATCTCATGTTTTAATCCCTTATGATACATCTCATGTTTTAATCCCTTATGATACATCTCATGTTTTAATCCCTTATGATACATCTCATGTTTTAATCCCTTATGATACACCTCGTGTTTTAATTCCATACCAATGTTTCTTTTTTTTTAAAATTCATTAGTTTTAGACTGGCCAAACATCTCAGATTTCTCCAAGACGGTTTTCTGTGAGTCATACTGAATCTGTATTTTGTCTCTTGGTCACGCTGAATCTGTATTCTGTCTATTAAATCATATTGAATCTATATTCTATCTCTTAATCATATATTGAATTTGTATTCTGTTCCGTTGTCATATTTAATCTATATTCTCTTCCTTGGTCACATTTAATTTATGTTCTCTTCCTTGGTCACATATAATCTGTATTCTGTTCCTTGATCATATTTAATCTCTATTCTGTTCCTTGGTCACATTTAATCTGTATTCTCTTCCTTGGTCACGTTTAATTTATATTCTATTCCTAGGTCACATTTAATTTATATTCTCTTTCTAGGTCACATTTAATTTATATTCCCTTTCCTGGTCACATTTATTCTGTAAACTGTCGCATGTAACATTTTCACAGATTCCCTATTCACTGATTGGCAGGTCATGGAGGTCACTGCTGCAAACTGTGACCTCTTGATGCTGTCTCTTGACATAATCGATGATATCTTTTACTGTGAGTACCTTCTTGGTTTACAAATACAATGTTTATTGATGTACTCGATTACATCTTCCCCTCTGAGTACAGTGTATTCTGTAGTGTCGTATGGCAGCACCACATACATATTCCAGCTATTTCTGTTATGACTGTATGAATATAATTCATAAATAAAATCAATCTTTATGACTGTATGAGTATAATTCATAAATAAAAACAGTCTTATACATAATAAATTAGAAAATATCCAGCGACTGTTAGGATGTTTATAGAATTCATGGAGCCGTTTCTCTGATGTCTGAGCGGCCATGTCTTCTCCAAAGCTCTCTCTTACCAGATTTTTATTTACGTTCCCAAGTATTGTCTACAAATATTTGTTATTATCTTGACTTGACTGAACTGTTTGTCATAAATATTTGTTATTATCTTGACTTGACTGAACTGTTTGTTATAAATATTTATTATTATCTTGACTTGACTGACTGTTTGGTATAAATATTTATTATTATCTTGAATTGACTGACTGTTTGTTATAAATATTTGTTATTATCTTGACTTGACTGAACTGTTTGTTATAAATATTTATTATTATCTTGACTTGACTGACTGTTTGGTATAAATATTTATTATTATCTTGACTTGACTGAACTGTTTTGTTCTCTCTCTCTCTCTATCTCTCTCTCTCTCTCTGAACCTTAGGTGCCCAGGGCACATGGGGCTTCCGCAATTGTTTTCCACAAATGCCTGTCCTTTGCCTTTTTTCTGCTCTTGCCCAGGTGAGCCCTCTATTGCTCAACATCCTTTCTGTTGTTCTTCTCCATGTCTCTTTTGGTCTACCCTTACTTCTGTTCCCCTGTGGTGTCCATCTTAGTGCTATTTTTGGTAGTGAGTTGTCAGTCATTCGGAGCACATGTCCCAACCATCGCCAGCATCTTTCCTCAATAACTGCTGTCGGTGGCTTCATCTGCATCTCTGCCAACAAGATGTTATTTCTTATGGTGTTTGGCTAAAATATTTTTCTAATTCTTCGTAAACATTTAGTCTGGATGTTTTGCTATAACTATTTATTATTATCTTGACTTGACTGAACTGTTTTGCTATAACTATTTATTATTATCTTGACTTGACTGAACTGTTGTGCTATAACTATTTATTATTATCTTGACTTGACTGAACTGTTTTGCTATAATTATTTATTATTATCTTGACTTGACTGAACTGTTTTGCTATAACTATTTATTATTATCTTGACTTGACTGAACTGTTTTGCTATAACTATTTATTATTATCTTGACCTGACTGAACTGTTATTTCATATTATTCTGACATATTCCTGGTACAAATCTATCGTTCTCTGAGTCAGTAAATGTGACATTCACACAAGGTCGGTAACTCTTCTCAGTTAGGGCCCTGAATTCTGAATCACAACTACCACAAAAACACTGTGGGGAAAAATATCAGCTTGGACCAACAAGAAATTACGGTCATTAACATCGAGTTTGAAGTCATTCATAATCGGTATCGGAAAGTTCCTGAGTATTTGATTAGATCTGAGTTAATGATAAAAGTGTGCTGCACGATATTCTGCATATCGATTCTGATATTAGAAATATCGATTACGATTGTAATGAGGTCATGACGTTTCAAGCAAATCATCTCCTAGCCAGATGTAGCTATAACAATCATCTTCTAGCCAGATGTAGTTATAACAATCATCTCCTAGCCAGATGTAGTTATAACAATCATCTCCTAGCCAGATGTAGTTATAACAATCATCTTCTAGCCAGATGTAGTTATAACAATCATCTTCTAGCCAGATGTAGTTATAACAATCATCTCCTAGCCAGATGTAGTTATAACAATCATCTTCTAGCCAGATGTAGTTATAACAATCATCTCCTAGCCAGATGTAGTTATAACAATCATCTTCTAGCCAGATGTAGTTATAACAATCATCTTCTAGCCAGATGTAGTTATAACAATCACCTCCTAGCCAGATGTAGTTATAACAATCATCTCCTAGCCAGATGTGGTTATAGCACACACTCTCTCTCTCTCTCTCTCTGAACCTTAAGTGCCCAGGGCACATGGGGCTTCCGCAAGGGTTTTCCACAAATGCCTGTCCTTCGCCTTTTTTTCTGCTCTTGCCCAGGTGAGCCCTCTATTGCTCAACATCCTTTCTGTTGTTCTTCTCCGTGTCTCTTTTGGTCTACCCTTACTTCTGTTCCCCTGTGGTGTCCATCTTAGTGCTATTTTTGGTAGTGAGTTGTCAGTCATTCGGAGCACATGTCCCAACCATCGCCAGCGTCTTTCCTCAATAATTGTTGTCAGTGGCTTCATCTGCATTTCTGCTAATAAGATGTTATTTCTTATGGTGTTTGGCCAAAATATTTGTTTAATTCTTCGTAAACGTTTAGTCTGGAAAGAATTCAACTTGTTTTCTATGGTTTTGGTGATTTTCCAGCATTCACTTCCATAGAGTAGTACACTTAGAACATTACTCTTAAATATCCTGATTTTCATATTTATGCTTAGTTTTTTTGATTTCCATATATTCTGCAGCATTGCAAAAGCCTGGTTTGCTCTAGTAAGTCTGCTGTTGATGTCCTCTGTGCTGTCTCCATTTTCTACTACTCTGCTGCCAAGGTATGGTTATAACACTGCACAAATATAATTCCGCCATCTCTACGCCAATTTTTCAAGCTAACTTCCATGAACGTGTTTGACACTTGCCCACAAGGAAAGAAGAAATGCCAAATAAAAACATCTTCCACATCACAAATTTTGACCTCCGTCAAACAACCTCTGCTTACCAGAAGTAAAATCTGAATCTTTGGCTAAACGCAAGCGAAATATCAAATCTGGTTAAATGTTCACAATCTTATCTGGGCTCCCTTCAATAGAAAAAAGACAAATGTTATCCAATCACAGCTCGTCTCTTGTGACATACACGTCACAGATGCTCAGGGCAGGCTCTGCAGAGCGAGACAAGAACTATGGATGGTAACTGGGGCGTGTTCTAGATTCTAGAGAACTGATGACAGCGACAGAAGGCAAAAGAGAGGAAGAAGAAGGGAGTACAGTCAGAAAGGCGTGGTGAAATATTGATGAAGAAACGTGCTCCATGTTGCTGTACAGACCAGATATGTCATGATACAAACCGTCCCCTACCCAACTCTATTAAATAAAGCATTCTTATGGGAAAAAAAACATAAAAGAAACATAAGGCGTTTTTTTTTCCATCGGATCTTCGGACAGCATGTTCACCTGTGGTTCAGGTCTTTGTAAAATTATCAAAGGATATTTTTTTCTGATGACGGCAAAACCCGCTACACCGTCAGCTCTGTGCTGTATGTAGTGACGTCAAAATACGTCACAAGAAAAGATTTTTTTTTTCGCCCGCGATAAACTCGAGTATGCAGTTTTCTTAACGAACTCGGGTGCATAAATGTGATACGGGACAGTTACGTGAATAACTTCCTTCTCCTAAAACACAGCCGAATATATACATATGTACTCTGGCACATCGCAGTTTGCGGAATTCAATCTTAATATCTAACAATCATCTCCTAGCCAGATGTAGTTATAACAATCATCTTCTAGCCAGATGTAGTTATAACAATCATCTCCTAGCCAGATGTAGTTATAACAATCATCTTATAGCCAGATGTAGTTATAACAATCATCTTCTAGCCAGATGTAGTTATAACAATCACCTCCTAGCCAGATGTAGTTATAACAATCATCTCCTAGCCAGATGTGGTTATAGCACACTCTCTCTCTCTCTCTCTCTGAACCTTAAGTGCCCAGGGCACATGGGGCTTCCGCAAGGGTTTTCCACAAATGCCTGTCCTTCGCCTTTTTTTCTGCTCTTGCCCAGGTGAGCCCTCTATTGCTCAACATCCTTTCTGTTGTTCTTCTCCGTGTCTCTTTTGGTCTACCCTTACTTCTGTTCCCCTGTGGTGTCCATCTTAGTGCTATTTTTGGTAGTGAGTTGTCAGTCATTCGGAGCACATGTCCCAACCATCGCCAGCGTCTTTCCTCAATAATTGTTGTCAGTGGCTTCATCTGCATTTCTGCTAATAAGATGTTATTTCTTATGGTGTTTGGCCAAAATATTTGTTTAATTCTTCGTAAACGTTTAGTCTGGAAAGAATTCAACTTGTTTTCTATGGTTTTGGTGATTTTCCAGCATTCACTTCCATAGAGTAGTACACTTAGAACATTACTCTTAAATATCCTGATTTTCATATTTATGCTTAGTTTTTTTGATTTCCATATAGTCTGCAGCATTGCAAAAGCCTGGTTTGCTCTAGTAAGTCTGCTGTTGATGTCCTCTGTGCTGTCTCCATTTTCTACTACTCTGCTGCCAAGGTATGGTTATAACACTGCACAAATATAATTCCGCCATCTCTACGCCAATTTTTCAAGCTAACTTCCATGAACGTGTTTGACACTTGCCCACAAGGAAAGAAGAAATGCCAAATAAAAACATCTTCCACATCACAAATTTTGACCTCCGTCAAACAACCTCTGCTTACCAGAAGTAAAATCTGAATCTTTGGCTAAACGCAAGCGAAATATCAAATCTGGTTAAATGTTCACAATCTTATCTGGGCTCCCTTCAATAGAAAAAAGACAAATGTTATCCAATCACAGCTCGTCTCTTGTGACATACACGTCACAGATGCTCAGGGCAGGCTCTGCAGAGCGAGACAAGAACTATGGATGGTAACTGGGGCGTGTTCTAGATTCTAGAGAACTGATGACAGCGACAGAAGGCAAAAGAGAGGAAGAAGAAGGAAGTACAGTCAGAAAGGCGTGGTGAAATATTGATGAAGAAACGTGCTCCTTGTTGCTGTACAGACCAGATACGTCATGATACAAACCGTGCCCTACCCAACTCTATTAAATAAAGCATTCTTATGGGAAAAAAAAACATAAAAGAAACATAAGGCGTTTTTTTTTCCATCGGATCTTCGGACAGCATGTTCACCTGTGGTTCAGGTCTTTGTAAAATTATCAAAGGATATTTTTTTCTGATGACGGCAAAACCCGCTACACCGTCAGCTCTGTGCTGTATGTAGTGACGTCAAAATACGTCACAAGAAAAGATTTTTTTTTCGCCCGCGATAAACTCGAGTATGCAGTTTTCTTAACGAACTCGGGTGCATAAATGTGATACGGGACAGTTACGTGAATAACTTCCTTCTCCTAAAACACAGCCGAATATATACATGTGTACTCTGGCACATCGCAGTTTGCGGAATTCAATCTTAATATCTAACAATGGCACCGTTCCCCTCTTCAGGACACGTGTAGACCGCCACGCATGAGTGAATTCACGGGCCAAGGAGTTTGGAAGCAGAGATCAACATGACTTACTACACCTGGAGACAAGAAACAATCCAGGATAGAAATATATGGAGGGTCCTTGTTGATGGGGCCTATGCCCCAGAGAGGGGTAAAGAAGGCAAGGAAGGAAGGAAGCCAGATAGGGGTAAAGAAGGCAAGGAAGGAAGGAAGCCAGATAGGGGTAAAGAAGCCAAGGAAGGAAGGAAGCCAGATAGGGGTAAAGAAGCCAAGGAAGGAAGGAAGCCAGATAGGGGTAAAGAAGGCAAGGAAGGAAGGAAGCCAGATAGGGGTAAAGAAGGCAAGGAAGGAAGGAAGCCAGATAGGGGTAAAGAAGCCAAGGAAGGAAGGAAGCCAGATAGGGGTAAAGAAGGCAAGGAAGGAAGGAAGCCAGATAGGGGTAAAGAAGGCGAAGGAAGGAAGGAAGCCAGATAGGGGTAAAGAAGGCGAAGGAAGGAAGGAAGCCAGATAGGGGTAAAGAAGGCAAGGAAGGAAGGAAGCCAGATAGGGGTAAAGAAGGCAAGGAAGGAAGGAAGGAAGCCAGATAGGGGTAAAGAAGGCAAGGAAGGAAGGAAGGAAACCAGATAAGGGTAAAGAAGGCACGGATGGAAGGAAGGAAGGAAGCTAGATAAGGGTAACGAAGGCGAGGAAGGAAGGAAACCAGATAGGGGTAAAGAAGGCAAGGAAGGTAGGAAGGAAGCCAGAAAAAGGGTAAAGAAGGCAAGGAAGGAAAGAAGCCAGATAGGAGTAAAGAAAGCAAGGGAGCAAAGAAAAAAGGCAGCCAGATAGGGGTAAAGAAGCCAAGGAAGGAAGCCAGATAGGGGTAAAGAAGTCAAGGAAGGAAGCCAGATTGGGGTAAAGAGGGCAAGGAAGGAAGGAAGCCGATTGGGGTAAAAAAAGCAAGGAAGGAAGGAAGCCAGATAAGGGTAAAGAAGGCAAGGAAGGAAGGAAGGAAGCCAGATAAGGGTAAAGAAGGCAAGGAAGGAAGGAAGGAAGCCAGATAAGGGTAAAGAAGGCAAGGAAGGAAGCCAGATAGGGGTAAAGAAGGCAAGGAAGGAAGGAAGCCAGATATGGGTAGAGAATGCGAGGAATGAAGGAAAGATTGTGTTGATCTATGGAGCTGTGTGGTTGTCTCCGTATCTGCAAGAGAAATTCCTGGCCGTTTCGTTGAACTTATTCTGCCTCTCTCAAGCAAAAATGAACATGCTAATCACGCGCCCTACATCATAGAAAAGCTAGTATATACCTCACAAAGCTTGTAGTCAGCTGACGCTTTATGACGCAAAACTCGTACAACAATTTACCGAGAAACAGCTTCTTCTTCTTCTTCTTCTTCAGTCTCTCTGGAACTGTGAGCTGGTCTTCTCTGCAGTGATGGTGCGGACACAACGTCCTGTCCGTGTAAGCGCTGCTTATGCCGGATATTTTTTCAGTTCCTGTGTGCCGCTAAAAAGAAGGCGACGTGCAACACTTCTGTAGCAGACTCCACCACCGTGGGAACCATGGCCAGATCGTTAGCCAGAATAGGCCTGTTGCCGGGGGTACCAATAGAGGGATGCTTTGTCAGCTATGGTTCGCTAACCCTGACGCTAGCATGTCCGCTGTTGGCGAGATCTTCAGCTGCCGTGCGTGGAGCGGTGCTCCTCCCGGCCAATGAAGAAATTTGCAAATGAGGTTGCCGCACAGCATCACAGCGGAAAAGGTGGTAGAAAGGATAAAGCGAAGCAAACAGTCAAATCACGGCACCTCTGGTCTGGAGGTCGGTCACTTCCTGAGTGCAGTCATATCGGGTGAAATGCATGAACCGGCTTGTCCCAGAGGTTAAGACACTGCTGGCGAGACTCTTCGAATGCCGCGTGTGGAGTGAAGCTCCTCCTGGTCAAGGAAGAAAATGCGGAAAAGAAATAAAGTTTACTGTGCGGCGCCGATGTGAAAAGGTGGTGGAAAGGATAAAGTGAAGTTTAACCTGGTATGTCCAGTAGTATCGCTACGAGAGCTACACATACCACGGCGCCTCTGCTCTCGAGGCCGCCCACGTCCGAAATACACCTACACTGGTGAAATATGCCTAAACCGGCACACACCAGGGTTGGAATTTGATGGCTAGACATGTCATGCCACCTCCGCTCTAGAGGTCGGTCACGCCTGATATACACCCATCATCATCATCATCATGTGCCGTGCCGACTGGCGTTGGCTATTATGCTTCTCCAGAGTACGCGATCCTTCATGCAGGCCATCAGCTCAGTTGGTGATCTGCTCTCACACCATCCCGTCAGACTGTCCAGTATCATTTCTCTTGGTCTTCCTCTTGATCTTCTTCCTTCTATTTTTCCTGTTGTTATAATATTTTCAATGCCCCCTCTTCTCATTGCATGTCCTATGAAAGTACATTGTCTCTCTCTTATCTTTTTGACAAGGTTTTTTGTCTCTCCAGCTCTTGTCATACATTCTTCATTAGTTATTTTTGCTGTCCAGGGGATTCGCAACATTCTTCTAATAAACCACATTTCTGTTGCTTCCAATGATTTTTGTACAGACTTGCCTATCGTCCATGATTCACTTCCATATAACAAGATAGGTTCAATATAGCATTTTAGGACTCGTTTCCTAACATTCATTGATAAGGATGTGTTGGTTAATATGTTTCTCATTCTCTGAAATTCAGTCTTTGCTTGGCCTATTCTGTTCCTAATTTCTGTTCTGCATTTCCCATCTGAAGTTATTACTGCTCCAAGGTATTTGAATTTCTGCACCTGCTTTAGAATACTGGTGAAATATTCTTAAACCGGCTCACACCAGAGGCGAATCTTGAAGGCTATGCATGTCACAGTACCTCTGCTCTAGAGGTGGGTCTCGTTCCCAAACACGCCCATACTGGGATAATATGCCTAAACCGGTTCAACCCAGGGGTGGAAGTCACTAGATTCATCCTCCTGAACAAAAGCTCCATCCTGGTCACAACTAGGAAGGGTAGCGGCCACGACCACAAAATGCTGAAGTCGGAGACACTGGACTAGGGCAGTCTAGATAGGCAACCACCTCTCACCCGGCAGGGATGCTAGCGTATCCTAATCACGCTGAGGTTTTCCGGTGAGAAAGTCCAACTCTGGACTGGATGGGCAACCACCTCTCACCCGACGGTGATACATGGGTATCTCAAAACATGTCGAGGTTTTCCGGTGAGAAGGTCCAACTCTGGCCTGGGTGGGCTACCACCTCTTACCCAGCGGGGATGCACTGATATCCTAAATACGTCGAGGTCTTCCGGTGAGAAAGTCCAACTCTAGGCTAAACTGGTGCAATGAAAACCACGGTGTCACGCAATCCGCTTCAGAGACCCACCAAGAATACAGGCTAAAGCCCTGTGATACTCTGAACCCCTTGTGGTCCTCTCGTGGATCTCGTGTGGTCCTTTCGGGGACCACACAGGAGAACACGGGACCTAACGAGGACCACAGGCGTAAATTCAGTAGGATCACAGTGCGGTTTTGGTGGTAGAAGCGAACGAAGAAGAAGAAGAAGCTAACATGTCAGCTGTGGTTCGCTAACCTTAACGCTAGCATGTCAGCTGTGGTTCGCTAACCTTAACGCTAGCATGTCAGCTGTGGTTCGCTAACCCTAACGCTAGCATGTCAGCTGTGGTTCGCTAACCCTAACGCTAGCATGTCAGCTATGGTTCGCTAACCCTGACGCTAACATAACAGCTATGGTTCGCTAACCCTAACTCTAACATGTCAGCTATGGTTCGCTAACCCTGACGCTAACATAACAGCTATGGTTCGCTAACCCTGACGCTAACATCACAACTATGGTTCGCTAACGCTGACGCTAACATGATAGCTATGGTTCGCTAACCCTGACGCTAACATAACAGCTATGGTTCACTAACCTTGACGCTAACATAACAGCTATGGTTCACTAACCTTGACGCTAACATAACAGCTATGGTTCACTAACCTTGACGCTAACATAACAGCTATGGTTCACTAACCCTGACGCTAACATAACAGCTATGGTTCACTAACCTTGACGCTAACATAACAGCTATGGTTCACTAACCTTGACGCTAACATGTCAGCTATGGTTCGCTAACCCTGACGCTAATATGTCAGCTATAGTTCGCTAACCCTGACGCTAATATGACAGCTATAGTTCACTAACCCTGACGCTAACATGTCAGCTATGGTTCGCTAACCCTGACGCTAATATGACAGCTATAGTTCGCTAACCCTGACGCTAACATGTCAGCTATGGTTCGCTAACCCTGACGCTAACATGTCAGCTATGGTTCGCTACCCTGACGCTAACATAACAGCTATGGTTCACTAACCCTGACGCTAACATGTCAGCTATGGTTCGCTAACCCTGACGCTAACATGGCAGCTATGGTTCGCTAACCCTGACGCTAACATGATAGCTATGGTTCGCTAACCCTGACGCTAACATGTCAGCTATGGTTCGCTAACCCTGACGCTAACATGGCAGCTATGGTTCACTAACCCTGACGCTAACATGTCAGCTATGGTTCGCTAACCCTGACGCTAACATGTCAGCTATGGTTCGCTAACCCTGACGCTAACATATCAGCTATGGTTTGCTAACCCTGACGCTAACATGATAGCTATGGTTCACTAACCCTGACGCTAACATGTCAGCTATGGTTCACTAACCTTGACGCTAACATGTCAGCTATGGTTCGCTAACCCTGACGCTAATATGTCAGCTATAGTTCGCTAACCCTGACGCTAATATGACAGCTATAGTTCACTAACCCTGACGCTAACATGTCAGCTATGGTTCGCTAACCCTGACGCTAATATGACAGCTATAGTTCGCTAACCCTGACGCTAACATGTCAGCTATGGTTCGCTAACCCTGACGCTAACATGTCAGCTATGGTTCGCTACCCTGACGCTAACATAACAGCTATGGTTCACTAACCCTGACGCTAACATGTCAGCTATGGTTCGCTAACCCTGACGCTAACATGGCAGCTATGGTTCGCTAACCCTGACGCTAACATGATAGCTATGGTTCGCTAACCCTGACGCTAACATGTCAGCTATGGTTCGCTAACCCTGACGCTAACATGGCAGCTATGGTTCACTAACCCTGACGCTAACATGTCAGCTATGGTTCGCTAACCCTGACGCTAACATGTCAGCTATGGTTCGCTAACCCTGACGCTAACATATCAGCTATGGTTTGCTAACCCTGACGCTAACATGATAGCTATGGTTCACTAACCCTGACGCTAACATGTCAGCTATGGTTCGCTGATTGCCAGATCGGACAGCGTCTTGACCACTATAAATTATTTATTAGATCATATTTTCCTAAGAAATTACTGTATAAGTCTATGATAACGTAAATGCCATGAAAGATAATTTCAAAAATAGACTGGACAAAGTGAAACAAAATTACTGGATAAAGCTGCAGGTAGACTGTGCTGTACACATCGGCATGTCTCCGCCCTTTCAAAATTGATGGGAGAACTCTGACATCAAATTTTCAACTAGATCAATCCGTGACCACGACAGAAGTAAGTTCCCGGCATGCTCGGAACTGGAGAGCCTTTACACCTCTACACTTGGGTGTCTGAGTGGTGAAGTGATTAGTGCACTGGTCTCTCATGGCGAAGGTCGGGGGTTCGAATCCGGCGGGAGTCACCCCCAGTCACCAAGCTGTAGAAATATGTACCTGACTTCTTCTGGGGTTGGGGAAGGAAAGGCGGCCAGGCGTGATACTGACTCTAGTGTGCTGACAGGTCAAGGAAAATATGAACACTAACACCATATCCCTATGTGCCTCTAAGCCATGACAGGGTTACCTTTACCTTTTCTTTTTACTGAACATTTAAACCTCTACACTGAAAGCTGTTATCGCTATTTTCTACATAAATCCTTTAAGAAATGAGATGGTATCACAACCCAATATCTCAACAAAAACTTTCTACACATACAGTTGTTATATGAGAAGGTGGAAGATATTACTTTAAATTTATACATGAGGGAAAAAGCTTTCACAAAATATGTTCAGGATACACTTGCTCATTCATTTTATTTCTTTCTCTTTCATAGTTCTTCACTGTTCTTTCCCCACTTTATTCAATCTTCCCTACATCGGCTGCTAGAGCACACTGCTCACGGTTCTAGGGAGATAGAACACATCTTGCTCGCAGTTCTATGGAGATAGAACATTTTGCTCGCAGTTCTAGGGTGACAGAACATTTTGCTCGCAGTTCTAGGGAGATAGAACATTTTGCTCGCAGTTCTATGGAGATAGAACATTTTGCTCGCAGTTCTAGGGTGACAGAACATTTTGCTCGCAGTTCTAGGGTGACAGAACATTTTGCTCGCAGTTCTAGGGAGACAGAACATTTTGCTCGCAGTTCTAGGGAGACAGAACATTTTGCTCGCAGTTCTAGGGTGACAGAACATTTTGCTCGCAGTTCTAGGGTGACAGAACATTTTGCTCGCAGTTCTATGGAGGCAGAACATTTTGCTCGCAGTTCTAGGGTGACAGAACATTTTGCTCGCAGTTCTAGGGAGGCAGAACATTTTGCTCGCAGTTCTAGGGAGACAGAACATTTTGCTCGCAGTTCTAGGGAGACAGAACATTTTGCTCGCAGTTCTAGGGTGACAGAACATTTTGCTCGCAGTTCTAGGGTGACAGAACATTTTGCTCGCAGTTCTAGGGAGGCAGAACATTTTGCTCGCAGTTCTAGGGAGGCAGAACATTTTGCTCGCAGTTCTAGGGTGACAGAACATTTTGCTCGCAGTTCTATGGAGGCAGAACATTTTGCTCGCAGTTCTAGGGTGACAGAACATTTTGCTCGCAGTTCGAGGGAGGCAGAACATTTTGCTCGCAGTTCTAGGGTGACAGAACATTTTGCTCGCAGTTCTAGGGAGACAGAACATTTTGCTCGCAGTTCTAGGGTGACAGAACATCTTGCTCGCAGTTCTAAGGAGATAGAACAAGATCTTAACACTGGTCTGTTTTTGGAATACTATCTTCTCCTGTTAAATACAACGCAATAATGATGATGGTGGTGATGATGATGATGATGATGGTGGTGGTGGTAATGTTTTGATGATGGTGGTGATTACGATGATGGTGGCTGTAGTGGTGAATATAACTGTGGTGATGACCAATGAAAATTTGTCAAGCCAAGACTTGAACCACAAGGCCCTCATGCAGCTGAGTGAAACACCCAACATCACTCACCTTGCTCTTCCTTCCCCACTCAGTCTCGAAAGCTACCAAATGCAGAGTTGAAAAGATTTGTATCACAACAACTGTCACAACACCTGTCACAACACATGTCACAACACCTACCACAACACATGCAACATCATAAACACAATCAAACTTACTCTATACGAGGAAAAAAAAAATTATGATCAATGCAGCTCAGACAAGCCCACAAATGCTCCCATCTTCTCCTGCCACTGCAGCTACGACAAGCCCACAAATGCTCCCATCTTCTCCTGCCACTGCAGCTACGACAAGCCCACAAATGCTCCCATCTTCTCCTGCCACTGCAGGTCAGACAAGCCCACAAATGCTCCCATCTTCTCCTGCCACTGCAGGTCAGACAAGCCCACAAATGCTCCCATCTTCTCCTGCCACTGCAGGTCAGACAAGCCCACATATGCTCTCATCTTCTCCTACCACTGCAGGTCAGACAAGCCCACATATGCTCCCATCTTCTCCTACCACTGCAGGTCAGACAAGACCACAAATGCTCCCATCTTCTCCTACCACTGCAGGTCAGACAAGCCCACAAATGCTCCCATCTTCTCCTACCACTGCAGGTCAGACAAGCCCACAAATGCTCTCATCTTCTCCTACCACTGCAGGTCAGACAAGCCCTGCGACGGAGGATCTCAGTACGGTGCACTTGCTCCGTACCACCGGCTAGAACCCTGACGAACTGGAGGTGACAGGTGGGATTCGATCACACACCAAAAGTCCGAGATTAACGAAAGAGCGCGTGTCTATTGACTTGGTAAATCTTACCTCCACTTCGAACAGAAAGTTCTAGTCCAGTCCAAGAACTTTTTATCGTACAAACTTTTTAAGCAGAAAATTTTGCTCGCAGTTCTAGGGTGACAGAACATTTTGCTCGCAGTTCTAAGGAGGCAGAACATTTTGCTCGCAGTTCTAGGGTGACAGAACATTTTGCTCGCAGTTCTAGGGTGACAGAACATTTTGCTCGCAGTTCTAGGGAGGCAGAACATTTTGCTCGCAGTTCTAGGGAGGCAGAACATTTTGCTCGCAGTTCTAGGGAGGCAGAACATTTTGCTCGCAGTTCTAGGGAGGCAGAACATTTTGCTCGCAGTTCTAGGGAGGCAGAACATTTTGCTCGCAGTTCTAGGAAGATAGAGCATCTTGCTCGCAGTTCTAGGGAGATAGAACAAGATCTTAACACTGGTCTGTTTTTTGGAATACTATCTTCTCCTGTTAAATACAACGCAATAATGATGATGATGGTAATGATGATGATGATGGTGGTGGTGGTGGTAATGTTTTGATGATGGTGGTGATTACGATGATGGTGGCTGTAGTGGTGAATATAACTGTGGTGATGACCAATGAAAATTTGTCAAGCCAAGACTTGAACCACAAGGCCCTCATGCAGCTGAGTGAAACACCCACAAGGCCCTCATGCAGCTGAGTGAAACACCCACAAGGCCCTCATGCAGCTGAGTGAAACACCCACAAGGCCCTCATGCAGCTGAGTGAAACACCCAACATCACTCACCTTGCTCTCCCTTCCCCACTCAGTCTCGAAAGCTACCAAATGCAGATTTGAAAAGATTTGTATCACAACAACTGTCACAACACCTGTCACAACACATGTCACAACACCTACCACAACACATGCAACATCATAAACACAATCAAACTTACTCTATACGAGGAAAAAAAATTATGATCAAACCAGCTCAGACAAGCCCACAAATGCTCCCATCTTCTCCTGCCACTGCAGGTCAGACAAGCCCACAAATGCTCTCATCTTCTCCTGCCACTGCAGCTACGACAAGCCCACAAATGCTCCCATCTTCTCCTGCCACTGCAGGTCAGACAAGCCCACAAATGCTCTCATCTTCTCCTGCCACTGCAGGTCAGACAAGCCCACAAATGCTCCCATCTTCTCCTGCCACTGCAGGTCAGACAAGCCCACAAATGCTCCCATCTTCTCCTGCCACTGCAGGTCAGACAAGCCCACAAATGCTCCCATCTTCTCCTGCCACTGCAGGTCAGACAAGCCCACAAATGCTCCCATCTTCTCCTACCACTGCAGGTCAGACAAGCCCACAAATGCTCCCATCTTCTCCTACCACTGCAGGTCAGACAAGCCCACAAATGCTCTCATCTTCTCCTACCACTGCAGGTCAGACAAGCCCTGCGACGGAGGACCTCAGTACGGTGCACTTGCTCCGTACCACCGGCTAGAACCCTGACGAACTGGAGGTGACAGGTGGGATTCGATCACACACCAAAAGTCCGAGATTAACGAAAGAGCGCGTGTCTATTGACTTGGTAAATCTTACCTCCACTTCGAACAGAAAGTTCTAGTCCAGTCCAAGAACTTTTTATCGTACAAACTTTTTAAGCAGAAAATTTCCCAGCAACAACTATAACCCTAACATTCTAAGTTATTCACATATCACATATCACAGTATAAATGGTGTGACAGTACCACTGTGTAAATCCTGTTACACAAGTTCCAGAACTAAGCACGTACTTACCTGCCAGATCGCTGGTTACAGGTTCTGCTTCTTGCAACCTGGTAAACTCAATGAAAAGTATCGAAGCCTGGCATTTAAGTAGGTCGAGATTGTGACCTGGAGTTTGCGCAACAGGCACACGCAGTGTGTCGTGTTACTAAGTTGGTCGATCAGTATTGTTGTGACACATTGTTTAGCCTGCTCCTGTGCCAAGGCGGGGGCAACTAGGCAAAGATTAGGCGCGACAGTGTAAACGCTTTCGGTTTCTCTTTCTCCGCTTTTCCCTTCCTCTCTGGGCTTTTCTTACCAGACAGAAAACAACTTCATACATTTTTTCTATCTGGGCTTTTCTTACCAGACAGAAAACAACTTCATACATTTTTTCTATCTGGACTTTTCTTACCAGACAGAAAACAACTTCATACATTTTTTCTATCTGGGCTTTTCTTACCAGACAGAAAACAACTTCATACATTTTTTCTCTCTGATGTTTTCTTACTAGACAGAAAACAACTTCATACATTTTTTCTCTCTGATGTTTTCTTACCAGACAGAAAACAACTTCATACATTTTTTCTATCTGGGCTTTTCTTACCAGAAAGAAAACAATTTCACACATTTTTTCTATCTGGGCTTTTCTTACCAGACAGAAAACAACTTCATACATTTTTTTCTATCTGTGTTCTCTTACCAGACAGAAGACAGCCTCACACATTTCTTCCTCTCTGGGCTTTTCTTACCAGACAGAAAACAACCTCACACATTTCCTCTCTGGTGTTTTATTACCGGACAGAAAACAGCCTCACATATTTCTTTCTCTCTGATGTTTTCTTACCAGACAGAAAACAGCCTCACTCATTTCTTTCTCTCTGATGTTCTCTTACCAGATAGAAAACAACCTCACACATTTCTTTCTCTCTGATGTTTTCTTACCAGACAGAAAACAACCTCACACATTTCTTTCTCTCTGACGTTTTCTTACCAGACAGAAAACAACCTCACACATTTCTTTCTCTCTGATGTTTTCTTACCAGAGAGAAACCAACCTCACACATTTCTTTCTCTCTGATGTTTTCTTACCAGAGAGAAACCAACCTCACACATTTCTTTCTCTCTGATGTTCTCTTAGCAGACAAAAAAACAGCCTCACACATTTCTTTCTCTCTGATGTTTTCTTACCAGACAGAAAACAACCTCACACATTTCTTTCTCTCTGATGTTTTCTTACCAGGCAGAAAACAACCTCACACATTTCCCGAACATTACAGAAAGGAACTCACCCCTGCCCCCCTCCACTAAAGAAACACTCACACGCACACAACATCACAGTTCGTGTAAGACACCACATATTCACGAAAGATATGGCACAGCCATGTATCTTCTTCACGTGCTTTCTAAGACAGTACATCCAGTTTCTGGTACAAACTTTGTCGTGCTCTCAAGAGCTGTTATACTTGCCATTAACTTCTTCACGAGACGAGAACATGTAGGCAACGGCTTTGTCTTGTGATTAGACGTCTTATCTGGTTTGGTAGTTTTATGTCCTTGTGACATTCAAGATGACACAGCATGTCAACGTATGACATGACACGCGATCCGTTTATTCCTATAACACGACTCATTTATATATGGCATTACACATGTTCCTTATATAATATTAACATAACACATGACACCATACATGATATGACACATGCTCCACATATAACATTAGTATAGCACATTACACCATACATGACATGGCACATGATCCATGTAGAACACGTGACTATCACATTATTTGAAACATGGCGACAATTGGAGTGGTCGGGCTTTTATTTCAAGGTTCCGAGAAAAACAAAATGGTTCCCAGAAATTGATGACAAACTCCCCGGGGATAACCTGATAGTGGACAAAATTATATTAGTAACCACAGTCACAATGTCAGGTCAAAGGTCAATGATTGATAACGCTACATTCGCCTCATAAAAATGGGCGGAAACATAAAATGATCTCGATATCTAAAAATAGACACTGTTTTCATTGAAGCACTTGTCTTGTGTGGGTCGTGATAGTCATATGTTAGCCTATCCTAAACTTTCATTTTAACTCGTCCTGCCTTGTGTTCAAGTTTTTTTTTAACTCGTTCTGCCTTGTGTTCAAGTTTTTTAAACTCGTTCCGCCTTGTGTTCATGTTTTATTTTAACACGTCCAGCCTTGTGTTCAGTTTTTTAAATATTGTTCTGCCTTGTGTTCAGATTTTTAAATATTGTTCTGCCTTGTGTTCAGGTTTGTAAATATTGTTCTGCTTTGTGTTCAAGTTTTTAAATATTGCTCTGCTTTGTGTTCAAGTTTTTAAATATTGTTCTGCCTTGTGTTCAAGTTTTTAAATATTGTTCTGCTTTGTGTTTAAGTTTTTAAATAATGTTCTGCCTTGTGTTCAAGTTTTTAAATAATGTTCTGCCTTGTGTTCAAGTTTTTTAACACTGTTCTGCCTTGTGTTCAAGTTTTTTAACATTGCTCTAACAACAAACTTGTTATCTGACGAACATTCATTCAGTTTAATTTTTAAAATATCTTTCATAAATTCTGCAGTAACTAGTATGAAGAGAAGAGAAGTATATGCATTAATGAAACTGAACAGATAAATGTGCTTGTAATTAAAGAAAAAAGAAAGAAACTTTCTACCTTACAGCGACTTTTGACTTACAAAATGGACGAGAACGCATTTATATTTGGACCTTAACGAGGAACTACGGGCGAAAACATAATCTAACATTACTGTCTTTTGTCAAGCTGAAGATAGCAAGATTCATTCCTGATCAAGATTAGGGCGCTGGTTGTGTTTTAAGTCCTGACTCCAGCACCAAGTTGGGCATGTGTCATACATAAAGTGATCAGAATCAGTGCCCATCATTTGGTGCTCTATTCTGGGAAAACAAAATGGAGTGACTAGCCTCTTCATGCTGTGAGAGGCGACCTCATCTATGGCAGACCACGCTCAGATGGCGACCTCATCTATGGCAGACTATGCTAAGGTGCGACCTCATCTATGGCAGACTATGCTAAGGTGGTGACCTCATCTATGGCAGACTATGCTAAGGTGCGACCTCATCTATGGCAGACTATGCTAAGGTGCGACCTCATCTATGGCAGACTATGCTAAGGTGCGACCTCATCTATGGCAGACTATGCTAAGGTGGCGACCTCATCTATAGCAGACTATGCTAAGGTGCGACCTCATCTATGGCAGCCCATGCTAAGGTGGTGACCTCATCTATGGCAGACTATGCTAAGGTGCGACCTCATCTATGGCAGCCCATGCTAAGGTGGTGACCTCATCTATGTCAGACCACGCGAGGTGGCGACCTCATCTATGGCAGACCATGCTAAGGTGGCGACCTCATCTATGGCAGACCATGCTGAGGTCGTGGACGAAGTCTTAGGTCTGAGGACAGTCGATCACACCTCAATTCTGAGTCATTTCTAAGAGTCTAAACACTGCAGATTTTAGAGATGAAAAGTCACACAACATAAAGACGCATGATAGAAAATGTTAGCGTGGCACAGACAAAGAACTGATCTGATTTAATTAGCAACGTAAAGTATCACACAATAATGCTACTAAACTGTGCATTTATGATATGATCTGTTGTACATAACATGATAAAACATAATATGAGTTCTAGCAGGCAGACTAACTTTGTGAAGCTGATACGTGTAATAATGTTCGCTGACGTCCGACTGGGCCATCATCCAGGACTTGTACTACACGTCTATGACTGGTTAACGTCTTGCTTCTGTTGGTTATTCTTCAGAGTATAACATTAGCAATAACACAGAATGATCTGTTGTTTAGAGGTAACATCTGGTGACAACATTAAATTATCCGATGTCTGGAAGTAACATTTGGTTGCAATATTAAATTATCCGATGTCTGGAGGTAACATTTGGTTGCAATGTTAAATTATCCGATGTCTGGAGGTAACATTTGGTGGCAATATTAAATTACCCGATGTCTGGAAGTAACATTAGCCATCTTTGTTATCTGGCACCGATGGATGCGCCCTCTTTACACACCGCCAAGTTTGCTCTGGTCTACAAAGTTTTCTTTAGTTCATTAGCGACTGTGGGAAGTTTTTTTTTTAATCTAAAAGATCGTGCAGGACGGCATTCGCGGATCTGAACGGTGTGTTTGTGTGCATATGTCTGATCTTGTGTGTTGTGGCAGCTAACAGACAAAGACTGGCTTCCCTAGCACCGCATAATCAAATCAAAGCCTTACAGCTGTCACTCCAAACTCTACTCCACCCCATCGTGCGGCTGGATCTAGGTCAAAATTAATGCATCATAATCCATGTCTTTAACAATAATCTGTACATAGTCAGGCGTCGGTCCATATCTTTAACAATAATCTGTACATAGTCAGGCGTCGGTCCATGTCTTTAACAATAATCTGTACATAGTCAGGCGTCGGTCCATGTCTTAACAATAATCTGTACATAGTCAGGCGTCGGTCCATGTCTTTAACAATAATCTGTACATAGTCAGGCGTCGGTCCATGTCTTAACAATAATCTGTACATAGTCAGGCGTCGGTCCATGTCTTAACAATAATCTGTACATAGTCAGGCGTCGGTCCATGTCTTAACAATAATCTGTACATAGTCAGGCGTCGGTCCATGTCTTAACAATAATCTGTACACAGTTGCGCGTCGGTACATAGACTTGTCATCATTTAAAACCAGATAATGGAGAGGTCATCAATTAAAACATATAATAAGAAAAATGTATACTTGAAACGATGAAAAAAATGTGTAGAGATAAACAAGCAAAAAGTTGTACAATAGTTATATGACTGCTGTTCACAAAATCTGGCTTCTTTCTACGCGAACTGTCTCATGCGTCGCTTCACAAATTCTGGTTTTCTTCTTCTATATGAAAGTACAAACTGCCGCTTCACAAACATTCTTCATTCTGTTTGTGTTTGCGTCTGCAATTATTTTTTGTAAAACTTACATAGAACATTAGGGCCAACATTCTACACATTGAGTTTAGAATATTAGTTAGATCATTTATAATATACCCGAGATAGGAGTTACTTTTTCTCAACATTTAAGATGTCTTTTACATCATGATTTTTTTTTTTTTAAGTTTGTGATAAAATATAACCAATGAGATGAAAGATTACATGTGAATGGCGGGGTGAACTACTGAAAGACATGGAGACTTGTGGCAAATCGAAAGTTTACAACAGATCGCGTGCCTCCTTCCCATGCCCCAGAAAAAAAAAATTAATTGCAACTAGTAACTGTTGAATGTTTTGTTTGTATGTACCTTTCGTCCTCTAGTTTTTAGTGAAGCAAAGCTTCTCACAACCGTACAAAATTATAAACTTGACAAATTCTGGTGTCTTTCATCTTCAGCTGTCTCTTCAGTCGCTTCACATTTTTCGTAAGTGTGTGTATGCTTGCTTGCGTGTGTGTTTGTTTGTATGTGTGCGTGTGTGTTCGTTTGTGTGCGCTCGTGTGTTTGTTTGTATGTGCGTGTGTGTTTCTTTGTGTGCGTGCGCGTGTGTGTGTTTGTGTGTATGCGTGTGTTTGTTTGTGTGTGCGTGTGTTTCTTTGTGTGTATGCCTGTGGGTGTGTGTTTCTTTGTGTGTATGGGTGTGCGTGTGTGTGTTTGTGTGTGTGCATGTGTGTTTGTTTCTTTGTGTGTGCGTGTTTCTTTGTCTGTATGCGTGTGGGTGTGTGTTTGTTTGTGTGTATGGGTGTGCGTGTGTGTTTGTTTGTGTGTTTTTCTGTGTGTATATTTGTGAGTGTGTGTGTATGTTTTTGAGTGTGTTTATGTATGTATGTATGTATGTATGTTTGTGAGTGTGTTTATGAGTATGTATTTGAGTATGAGTGTGCTAGTAAGTGTGTTTGTGTGTGTAAGTTTGTGAGTGTGTTTGAGAGTGAGTTTGTGTGTATGTTTGTGAGTACGTTTGTGTGTGTATGTTTGTGTGTGTTTATTTGTACGTGTGTTTGTGAGTGTGTTTATGTGTATATTTGTGAGTGTGTGTCTATGTTTGTGTGTGTTTGTGAGTGTGCTTGTTTGTGTATATTTCTGAGTATGTTTGTGTGTGCATGTTTGTGAGTGTGATTGTGAGTTTGTTTGTGTGTGTTTATGTTTGTGAGTGTGTTTGTGAATGTTTTTGTGTGTGTCTTTGTGTACATATGTTTGTGAGTGTGTTTATGTTTGTATATTTGTGAGTGTGTTTGTGTGTATGTTTGTGAGCGTGTTTGTATGTTTATTTCTGTATGTTTGTGATCGTGTTTGTGTGCATGTTTGTGAGTGTGTTTTTGTGTGCGTTTGTATGTATGTTTGTGAGTGTATTTGTCAGTGTGTTTGTGTGTGAATGTTTGTGAGTGTGTTTATGAGTATGTATTTGAGTATGGTTGTATGTGTTTTTGTGTGTGTTTGTGAGTGTGTTTGTGTCTATGTTTGTAAGTGTGTTTGTGTTTCTATGTGCATATTTGTGAGTGTATTTGTGTGTATGTTTGTTAGTGTGTTTGTGTGTATGTTTGTGAGTGTGTTTGTGTTAATCTTTGCTAGTATTTTTGTGAGTGTATTTTTAATGTACGTTTGTGAGTGAGTTTGTGAGTGTGTTTATGTGTGTATGTTTATGAATGTGTGTATATGTTTGAGTATGGTTGTATGTGTATGTTTGTGAGTGTTTCTATGTGTGTGTTTGTGAGTGTGTTTGTATGTGTATGTTTGTGAATGTGTTTGTATGTGTATGTTTGTGTGTGTTTCTGTGTGTTGTTTTTTAGTGTGTTTGTGTGTGTATGTTTGTGTGTGTGTTTGTGTGTATATGTTTGTGAGTGTGCTTGTGTCTGTATGTTTTGAGTTTGTATGTGAGTGTGTTTGTATGTGTATGTTTGTGAATGTGTTTGGGAGTGTTTGTTTTTATTATGTCTGTCCCAAACATTCTCTGTTTGTGTATGTTTGTCTGTATGTTTGTGTGTGTGCTTGTGTGTATTTGTTTGTGAGTGTTTGTGTGTGTATATTTGTGTGTGTTTTATGTATATATGTTTGTGAGTTTGCTTGTGTGTCTATGTTTGTGAGTGTTTTTGTGAGTGTTTGTTTTTTATTATGTCTGCCGAACAAATTCTTTGTTTTGGTGTATGTTTGTGAGTATGTTTGTGTGTGTATATTTGTGAGTGTGTTTCTGTGTGCATATTTGTGAATGTGTTTCTGTGTGTATGTTTGTGAGTGTTTTTGTATATGTATGTCTGTGAATGTTTGTGTGTGTATGTTTGTGAGTGTGTTTGTTATTATGTCTGCCCAACACATTCTCTGTGTATATGTTTATAACACTTATGATTCTATTTTATTTTCTATTATTGTTCAAGAAGATGTTCTTGGTCCTATCTTATTATTCATGATGTTTCTCTTTAATCACACGTCGATCATTCTCAAACATTTCAATAGATCAAGTCTCATAAACAGTTCACAGAAATCGAGTATTGTGACAAGCGTTATCCTGACATCACTTGCAATAATATGCAAGATTATACACATTTCGTTATATTCTTCTTTGAAGCACATAATCTCAACATCTCACGATATCATATTTCTTACTATATAACACAAACTCGGTGCTCGAAGTTTCAATGTAATAATTGCTACACAATCTCTTAATACACTGGTTCAGTCTAACGCTACTTCTCTATCTGTTATGTTCTTCTATTAGACTACTTGTTTAGGACCTTTTGGTCCTCCTCTATCAAAATCTCTCTCTGCCTCCTCCTCTATCAGAACCCCTATCTGCTCTCCTCCTCTATCAGAAGTTTTTCTCTACCTGAATCTGCATCCTTTTATATTCGTAAATTCCGTTCCATAGACCACGCCTCCAATTGTTGTATCGGTCATTGGGTCATCGGGTCATTGGGTCATCCTTTGTTGCCCAAAACCAGTCGCAACTAGCGTCCTAGAGTTAGCCACACCCCTATACACGTTAGTCGCTTTCATCTCCGTCTGTCCAATTGCTACCTCCAATTAAACAAGTCCACCATCTCTTTCATGTTATCTGCTTCGGGACCTAGTCCGTTCTCTGTTCAGTCTTTGATCTACTGGTCAATTGTTCCCCCTGGGCTACTTCATGTGCGCGCGAAGTCGCACCTCTAGAACTGGACCACTCTCACGATCTATCAGATCTATCGATACGGTTTTACCTTTGATCAGGTCTTTGAAGTACCGAGTATCCGTTCCTCGCTCCTCTAACTAACTATAATCATTACTTACAAGGCTATGCTACATGTTTACGAGTGTGTTTGTGTGTATGTTTGTGAGTGTGTTTGTTTTTTGTTATTATGTCTGCTCAACACATTCTTTGTGTGTATATTTGTGGGTGTGTTTATGAGTGTTTGGTGTGTGTATGTGAGTGTGATTGTGAATGTGTTTGTGTGAATGTTTGTGAGTGTGTTTGTTTGTTATTATGTCTGCCCAACACATTCTCTGTGTGTGCGTCCTGTATTTATTCAACACTTTCCTTGACACACTTAAGAGAAAATTAACAAACGCCAGTCTCTACATGACAGAATCAAGACATCCTCGGCGGCTGTCACTGACATAAAAATGAGACCTAGTGTCCATTGATGGTTCGGCGCGACAGGAAAGGTGGAGGTCAGCTTACACTAGGACGTTTGAAGAGATCTTTCACGTGAGCTCAGTGGTCAGCACCAGCAAGTGTTGCTAGCTCCGAGAACGCTGACGCGGGGTGGGCTGGGAGATGTTTTTTTTTTTTTTTGGGGGGGGGCCGGGCAGAGGAAGGTCAAGGCCGTGTTGCTCCCATTTTCCCAAGTTGATAAAAAATAAGAGTGGTGTGTTATAAAATAACATTCCTTACTGCGAACAAGTGTTATAAAATAACATTCCTTACTATGAACAAGTGTTATAAAATAACATTCCTTACTATGAACAAGTGTTATAAAATAACATTCCTTCCTATGAACAAGTGTTATAAAATAACATTCCTTACTATGAACAAGTGTTATAAAATAACATTCCTTACTATGAACAAGTGTTATAAAATAACATTCCTACTGTGAACAAGTGTTATAAAATAACATTCCTTACTGTGAACAAGTGTTATAAAATAGCATTCCTTACTGCGAACAAGTGTTATAAAATAACATTCCTTATTGCAAACAGGTGTTATAAAATAACATTCCTTACTGCGAACAAGTGTTATAAAATAACATTCCTTACTGCGAACAAGTGTTATAAAATAACATTCCTTACTGTGAACAAGTGTTATAAAATAACATTCCTTACTGTGAAAAAAGGAGCCTGGAGAGATGGTAATAACCAGGTCACATACTTAAACTTTGTTAGCGACTTCTGGTTCAGATGTTTGGTCGACACGCGAGAAAAACTGACATGAAAAAAATATAGAAAATGGAGATGCATTTCATAGACTGAAAATAAGGCAAACAGAACTGAAAAGAGAAGTAATAGAAAAAGAAAGCAATCTGGGAAGTTGATGATTAAAATATCTGGCAATATCACGTGGTATAAAGATGTGATGACAACAGTCTGTGCGAGGAGAAGATTAAGACGATGACGTGACATGTATGGATGTGTAATCTTACCCAGTAGACTGGGCGTACGTAGCCGAAACAAATGTCAGTCTCTCTGACTGACACATTGTCTCTCTGACTGACACATTGTCTCTCTGACTGACACATTGTCTCTCTGACTGACACATTAGCCAGGTTGTTGAACAAAAACCCTGTCATGTCCTTCCGATTATTCACATCTCCGTCTCTGATCTGTGTACCCGGGCCAGCGATCAGGGGAGTTAATCTGATAGTGCTTGGGGAATTAAGCACAGGTGCTCGAACAAGGGACACTACCCAGTACAAGCGGGGAAGAAGTTAGCTGACAGAGTGTCTGAGGAAGATCTGATGTGGTCAAAGAGGAACATGAACAGAGAAATTAAATTACCAGCAACAACAAACATAACTGATCAATAATAATAAGCTATAGAAAATAGTTTACACAATTCGACTAAACTGAAAAATAAGTCCGCTATTATAAGTCTACTTAAGATCAAAGTGGCTGAGGTCAAAGTGTCCTCTTGGCAGGTACCCTGATCAACATGCCCTTTGATTAAAACAAAAGCCTCGTTATTTTTTAACTAAACGAGATACCCGAGCCCTGCCCTGCACATTGAATGCCGGGGGTATGGTCCACATCTCGTTACGGGTGGACCCAGTTTGCAGTACCACTGGGTCACGGCCTGTTTTTGTCGTCTTAAAAAATACTTCTATAAGTTCGCTATTATAAGCCCGTTATTATAAGTTCGCTATTATAAGCCCGTTATTATAAGTTCACTATTATAAGTTCGCTATTATAAGTCCGCTATTATAAGTTCGCTATTATAAGTCCGCTATTATAAGTTCGCTATTAAATTAGCAGGCACAAAATCCTTTGATGAGGTTGAAAGACTCGCCGAAGACAGGAAAAATTGACGAACTACTTTGCGAGCCCCATGTGACGTTTAACGGCACGGGAAGGATATAAGATATAAGATAAGATTTTAAGTTCGCTACTATAAGTCCGCTATTGCAGGTTCGCTATTATAAGCCCGCTACTAGCCCGCTATTATAAGCCCGCTATTATAACTCCGCTATTACAAGATTGCAATGGACAAATTTAATGGATGGATGGTATCAAGAAATCAGTCCCAGTAAGCTTAGGGGAGAGAGGGCCAGGGGTTCGCTATAGACAGAGCTTTCCTCTGATAGACGGATGATGATGATGATGATGTTGATGATGATGATGATGAAGACGATGACGCCGATGATGATGATGATGATGATGATGATGATGACGACGACGACGATGATGATGATGAGGAGGAGGAAGAGAGACCTCGAAGTTAGGGCACAGCCAAGGAGAGACAATCGTAAGATAAGATAAGATAGATAAAAATATTATTGTCAGACAGTTGCCGCCAGCACAGGCTAACACATTCCAGCGACCTTGAACATTTTTTCTTAACGTAAAACTGCAGATAAATGTTCTCGATATTATCTGCCTACTTGATCTATCTATAAACAGACATTCTGTACCAGGAAGCGAAGCTGAGTCGGTTTATCTCAAGTTCACTGATGATCGAACGTGCTGTGAGGAAAAGACAGCATGTCTATCATCCTGTGAGACACACAGCTAGAACCTGGCTTTTCTCCGACGTAGAAATTAAATGACCTCAAATTCCAACCATTTTCCTGTATCAGGTCCGCATTAAGCCAGATTATCCTCTCTTCATTTGCCATAATTATGTTTTCTGAGTCTTTATTCACGTTGTTTAGTCACCTCCTCCTCATATATGTTGTTTAGTCACGTCCTCCTCGTATATTTTGTTTTGTCACGTCCTCCTCATATATGTTGTTTAGTCACGTCCTCCTCATATATTTTGTTTTGTCACGTCCTCCTCATATATGTTGTTTAGTCACGTCCTCCTCATATATTTTGTTTTGTCACGTCCTCCTCATATATGGTGTTTAGTCACGTCCTCCTCATAAATGGTGCTTTGTCACGTCCTCCTCGTATATGTTGTTTAGTCACGTCCTCCTCGTATATGTTGTTTAGTCACGTCCTCCTCGTATATGTTGTTTAGTCACGTCCTCCTCATATATGGTGTTTTGTCACGTCCTCCTCATATATGGTGCTTTGTAACGTACTCCTCATATATGGTGTTTTGTCACGTCCTCCTCATATATGGTGTTTAGTCATGTCCTCCTCATATATGTTGTTTAGTCACGTCCTCCTCGTATATGTTGTTTTGTCACGTCCTCCTCATATATGGTGCTTTGTAACGTACTCCTCATATATGGTGCTTTGTAACGTCCTCCTCATATATGGTGCTTTGTAACGTCCTCCTCATATATGGTGCTTTGTAACGTCCTCCTCATCTATGTTGCTTTGACGTGTCCTCCTCATCTATGTTGCTCTGACATGTCCTCATATATGGTGCTTTGTAACGTCCTCCTCATCTATATTGCTTTGTCATGTCCTCCTCATCTATGTTGCTTTGTCACGTCCTCCTCATTTATATTGCTTTTTCACATCCTCCTCATTTATGTTGCTTTGTCACATCCTCCTCATCTATATTGTTTTGTCACGCCCTCCTCATCTATATTTCTTTGTCACGTCCTCCTCTTCTATGGTGCTTTGTCACGTCCTCATTGTTCAAATTATTTTGGCATGCCTGTAACAAGGTCTCTCCAGGATTTTAGATAAAAAGGAAAAAAACAAACGTCCTAGATCCCTGGCGGATGTAAGTGACATTGTAGCCACACAAACTAAACTCCATCAACGGTTCTCACTCTGTGCTAGTTGATGACTTTACATTTAAAATAAATCACGTCCAACTTGTCTCAACAAATCGTGAGACAGATGAACGGAAGCTGCCATTAACAAATTCCAGTAAAACAAAGTTTGTAGGGTTTTTTTTTTTTTAGTTCACACAAATCTTTGCTTTATTTCGATAGCTTTGAAGTTATTTGTCACTTGACCAAAGAAGCGAAAAGATAGTTTGAAGAAATAAACAAAGTGGCTACATTTTTCAGTTTTCTTTTATTTTTACTTCTTCTATCGCTTCTCCTGTTTTCTTCGCCTACCTTCTTTTCTCTGCTATCAATGCTGGCTTCTTTTCTCTGCCATCATTGCTACCTTGTTTTCTCTGCTATCAATGCTACTTTATTTTCTCTGCAATCAATGCTACCTTTTTTTCTTTGCTATCAATGCTGGCTTCTTTTCTCTGCCATCATTGCTACCTTGTTTTCTCTGCCATCAATGCTACCTTGTTTTCTCTGCTAGCACTGCTACCCTCTTCTCTCTGCTATCAATGCTACCTTCTTTTCTCTGCTATAAATATTAGCTTATTTTCTCTGCTATCAATACCACCTTCTTTTCTCTGCAATCAACGTTAGCTTCTTTTCTCTGCTGTCAATGCCACATTTTTCTGCTACCTCTACTATCTTGCTATCAGTAATGCATTTTCTCTGGTATCTTGTTTTTCTGCTATCTCTAATGTATTTTCTCTGTTATCTTGTTTGTCTCCTATCTCTACTATCTTGCTATCAGTGATATGTTTCTCTGTTATCTTTTTCTTCTACTATCTCTACTATCTTGCTATCAGTGAAGTATTTTCTCTTCTCTCTCTCTCTCTCTCTCTCTCTCACTCTCTCTCTCTCTCTCTCTCTCTCTCTCTCTGCTATCAAAGTTACCTTTTTTTCGGCTGTCAATACTATCTTGTCTTCTCTAATACCAATACTTTAACTGGCCAAGACTCTGTTCCACCTCCTCGTTAGTGCTCCCAGTGATAGACATGGTCAGGCCAATGAGACAAGGATCGCTCCATTGCGGTGGAGTTTATTGAGAAACACTCAGTTTTTTTTCCTTCTTCACAACTTCAATCTGGGAATGCAACCGCCATAATCCACTTAGTATTCTACACGATGTTTGTTCTTCAGCACTTTCATCGCATCGGCCACAAATAAACCTGCTGGCAGTTCCAGAAAGACAAAAGCAAGAACAAAATTATCACTAAGACAAAATAATCAGCAACAAACCACAATCTTCAGGGTACGAATCGGACACTGCAAACCAAACGTTCATCTCCACAAGATAGTGTATGAACGAACAGCCCAATGTACATGCCAAAACGGTCCCTTGACCCCTGAACACACACAACAGACCTGCAGTATATACAGAGACTTCAAGGCCAAGGTGTGGCCCAATGAGAGAAGCATGGAGCTTTCGTTCCTATGAAGACCTCCTGCTTACAGCGTGATTCATGGAGACGACCCAACTCCCTGTTTAGAACGCTGAGGATACGAAACTGAAGGGAAAAGAAGAATAACATTTGCGCCACCGGATAATTCTCTAGTGGAACATCTTCCTGTGTGGCCCCTGGCATACATAAGTTTAGAACCGCCGCTTCGCAGCTTTAATGCTTGCTGGTACTTTTTTTTTTTCAGTGCAATTTACAACAGCGGACTTGACAACCACAGCATTCATAAATCATTCACCACCCAAGCACTAACTTAACACAACCCGCAACAGTTTACTGCAGCCAGCCATTTCCTTCCAGATGTCAGCTATTCGTGTGACAGTATTCCATCAGATTCCTGTATCTTTTTGGAATGTCACACCCGAAAGTTATTAGTTTTCTGGGTAGAGATATTGCCTAGAAAGTCTTATAGTGTTATTGTTGATGTGAGGTGTTCCCTAGGCATTCCTATAATTGATGTGAGGTGTTCTCTAGGCATTCCTATAGTTTTATAGTTGATATGAGGTGTTCTCTAGGCCAGGGGTTCTCAGACCCTTTTTCTGCACGGCCTGCGTTTAAAAGTCAAACATTTTTCCGGCCCACCAATAAAGTGCTTTATATTTGCAAGGTATAAATCTAATTTTATAAAATATTATGTAATATTTTCTCTACATGTTTAACTGCATATTCATTACTATACAAAATTCCTTTCATTTGCCTTAAAGATGACACTGTTTCCAGTTGGATAGCATGTCTATTCTGGCTGGAATTTGCGACAAACACACTCGAAGATCATCCTCCACGTTCATTCTTGAACGATATTTGGTTTTCATGGCAGTCAATGCAGAAAATGAAGCTTCGCATAAATAAGTTGTTGAAAAAGGTATAAGAACTTTTATTTCCAGGGCTGACAACAACGGATATTCCAGCGAAACAGAGCAGCAAAAGGAAGAGATATCCACAGCGGGGTCGTTAAATTTGATTTGTAATGTGCGATCTCTAGACAGTTCCGCTAATTCTTCTTGTGCACGACCGGTTAATTCAGAGAATGCACACTGAAAGGATTAAGAATCCAATCGTACGCTTTAATGTCTTCGGGTATGAAGTATTTGTCAAAATATTCAGCAAGAGATGTCAGATGCCCTTTTATTATACGAGTGACCTTTCCCAGAATCTCGCCATTAACGTCGTTGCTCTCTATAAATTCACAGAACAAGTGAAACATGTTTTGTGATTGTTCTCGAGTCGCGTGCGCCAAAGTCGTAGTTTCTTCTTAAAGATTGCAACTTTGTCGTATGTCTTGAGTATACTGGCATCTTTACCCTGCAGTGATGTGTTCAAACTGTTCAAAAGGCTAAAAATGCCAGCAAGCCACTCAATATCAGCGACCTTACCTGCCAGGTCGAGATTGTGTTCTGTCAAAATCTGCAACAATTCTAAACGAAGCTCAAACACCCTGCAAGAACTTTTCCTCTGGACAGCCAACGCACAGCCGAATGTAATAGGAGATGCTTGTATTCTGCATCTGACTCAATACAAAGTTCAGCAAATAATCGACTGTCCACTGTTCTAGTTTTTATGAAGTTTACAATCCAAA
Source organism: Achatina immaculata (assembly GCA_009760885.1). Classification (NCBI taxonomy): domain Eukaryota; kingdom Metazoa; phylum Mollusca; class Gastropoda; order Stylommatophora; family Achatinidae; genus Lissachatina; species Lissachatina immaculata. Next base: position 7,270,506 of record CM019693.1, read on the forward strand.
CACAGTCTTCGAGTACAGATCCCAGAGTTTCATTCAACTTCTTTGAAGCGGATGCCTCATGATAGATCAAGCAGTGGGTGCCTACAATCTCGGGTGACACTTGCTTTATGTGAGTTACAACACCACTGTTGTGGCCAGTCATTGTGGCAGCACCGTCGGTACAAACACCAGTTTCACTTCGTCCACTGTAGTCCAAAAGTTATGAAAAAATCGTTTAAAACACGAAATATTTCATCGGCCTCGTTCTCGCATCGGCCTCGTTCTCGCATCGGCCGTCGTTCTGTCTGGTAGTGACTTGCTACACAGAAATTCCTTGTGCAAACTATTTTAATGTGAGGCGCTCTCTGGGCAGAGACATATGTCACGTCAGCTATAAAACTACATGCATGCCCATAATATTTGCAAAATGAAACTCTGGGATCTGTACTCGAAGACTGTGTTCGGATTGTAAACTTCATAAAAACTAGAACAGTGAACAATCGTAAAGTTGTGAACATTCAAAATTACTTTAAAAATAAACTTATCTTATATATCTTATATCCTTCCCGTGCCGTTAAACGTCACATAGGGCTCGCAAGGTAGTTCGCCAATTTTTCCTTAAAAGTAAACTACAGTCATTAAAATCTTTACTTACACAATAAGCCACATTTTTTTTAAACTCCGAAAAGGGCCATGGTTCAGTGGGGGTCACATTTTACAGTTTGGTTGCTACGTCTACGTTTTTCGGCACCACACGTCAACCTTCGACATGACACATTCTAATGTCAGGGTTTGTCTTCCAGTTTCTATCTGGCCAGTACATTGTTACCCAAGGGAGCACAGCTGTGATATAGAGAACAGGCTGCAGGTTAGATATGGTTCCCGAAATCTGGCGCAAGTGGTCAGCTATGAGACTTTGGCAACTACCTCCTTCACACTGAGTACTGCGTCTCAGGCTCCACCATGGAGAAACTACAATGTGGTTTTGTTTTCCATTATCACCATTTTATGAAAGAACAAGATGAAGCAAACCGTCAAGCAGAGAGAACAGCGCAAAGAAAGGCAAATGTGAAATATTTACGATAAAAATGTGAAATATTTACGATAAAAATGTGAAATGTTTACAATAAAAATGTGAAATGTTTACAATAAAAATGTGAAATGTTTACAATAAAAATGTGAAATATTTACGATAAAAATGTGAAATGTTTACAATAAAAATGTGAAATGTTTACAATAAAAATGTGAAATGTTTACGATAAAAATGTGAAATGTTTACGATAAAAATGTGAAATGTTTACGATAAAAATGTGAAATGTTTACGATGAAAATGTGAAATGTTGTGTGATAATAAATAAAATAACAGAAGTATATTTAGCGTGGGGACAAAAAAATAAGATTTGCTTGATGATAAAATTTTCTTCAGTATTTGTTAAGATTTTGCTGCATGCTCCGACCATATTATTTTCTGCTGTAATCTGAAGGAAGCTTATCTCTCTGCTGAACATCAGAGTTGAGAAGCTTATCTCTCTCTCTCTCTCTCTCTGCTGAACATCAGAATTGAGAAGCTTATCTCTCTCTCCCTCTCTCTCTCTCTCTCTCTGCTGAACCTCAGAGTTGAGAAGCTTATCTCTCTCTCTCTTTCTCTGCTGAACCTCAGAGTTGAGAAGCTTATCTCTCTCTCTCTCTCTCTCTGCTGAACCTCAAAGTTGAGAAGCTTATCTCTCTCTCTCTCTCTCTCCTCTCTGCTGAACCTCAGAGTTGAGAAGCTTATCTCTCTCTCTCTCTGCTGAACCTCAGAGTTGAGAAGCTTATCTCTCTCTCTCTCTCTGCTGAACCTCAGAGTTGAGAAGCTTATCTCTCTCTCTCTCTCTCTGCTGAACCTCAGAGTTGAGAAGCTTATCTCTCTCTCTCTCTCTCTCTGCTGAACCTCAGAGTTGAGAAGCTTATCTCTCTCTCTCTCTGCTGAACCTCAGAGTTGAGAAGCTTCTCTCTCTCTCTCTCCCTCTCTCTCTCCTCTCTCTCTCTCTCTCCCTCTCCCTCTCTCTCTCCCTCTCCCTCTCTCTCTCCCTCTGATATGTAGCCCAACCAGAAAACATCATTGAATGTGACATCCCTCATACCTCATTAAGTGATCATTACCCAGTCTGCTGTACGTGGACAAGAAAGGGGTATAAACTTCCTAAACACAATCACACCAGTATGAAATTTAGGAGCTTCAGAAAATTTAACCTAGAATTATTCCTTAATGATTTGCAAGAATCTTCACTTACACACGTGTACCAACTAACTGACCCTGATGAGACAATAGAATATTGGCTAAAGATCTTCAGAGATATATTAGACAAACATGTCCCTATGAAAGAGGTGAGAGTAAAACACCAGACGAAGTCACCTTGGATAACACCTGAAATATTACAATCCATGAGAGAACGTGACCGGGCGCACAAAATCAAGGACTTTATGACCTACCGTTCACTCAGAAACAAAGTTCAATACTTAATAAGACAAGAGAAAAAAAAATTACTTCAGGAATCTAATACAGAATAAATCAGACAGTAAATCAATTTGGAAAGCCATAAATACCCTATCAAATAAAAGAAAAGAATTTTATTCTCACGCCATCAGTTGTGCATACACTAGCGCACATATCAGTACACATTTCAGAGAAGAAATCAACGTTCTTAAATCATCAGTATCAGCTCCTGTATGCGACTTACATGAACTACAAACATTCCTGGACAGCAGATGTACTGATTTTAAACAGTTACACATTCCATTCTTAACAGTCAGTGAAATTCACAGTTATCTCTTAACCTTAAAAAACAACAATACAGCTGGGCTTGATGATATTAGTAATAAGATCTTACGTTATGCTGCACCTGTCATTTCACATACACTAACATATATTTACAACCAGTGCATTGCAAAATGTTATTTCCCTGAGGCTTTTAAAACTGCTAAGGTGTATCCTCGCTTTAAATCTGGCTCATCCAACAATCTTACCAACTATAGACCAATATCCATATTATCATCATTATCAAAACGACTCGAAAAACACATACACAAAATAACTGTACGACACATGCAAGAGAACAATTTATTCATAGACAGTCAGTCAGGCTTTAGACCCAATCATTCCTGCCACACAGCTCTTACCAAAATGACAGAAAACTAGTTAGTAAACATAAATGACGACAGACTATGTGGTGCCATCTTTGTCGACTTTAAAAAGGCATTTGATATGATTGACCACGGTATTCTTGTAAGAAAAATAAAGACTTATAGACTGCACCCTGACCTAATAAAATTAATTGCATCGTTTCTTTCAGACAGACAACAGGTAGTATTCTTCAACAATTCTCTATCAAATTCTGCTAAAGTTGACACTGGTGTTCCGCAAGGTTCTATTCTAGGCCCGTTGCTCTTTGCTATCTATATCAATGATCTTCCACTTCATCTTAAACACTCTTCTTGTGACCTTTTTTGCCGATGATTTTGCACAGTCTACACCAGTGACTACGATTGTGTTAATCTAGAATCAACTCTTCAGGTCGAGTTATACAATTTAATTGGATAGAGCAAAAATAATGGCATGACTATAAACACCGATAAAACAAAATCAATGCTCATAACAACAAGACAGAAACTACAAAACGCAACGAAAACAACACTTCGGCTCTGTACAGAAACATCACAGATAGAAAACGTTAGCGAGCACAAAACATTAGGTCTTTTTATTGACCAACATCTGACCTGGAACTCTCATGTGCAATGTCTAACAAAACTCATCGCACAAAAAGTATACCAATTAGCTAAAATTAAGCACTTCATAGATCAAGACACTAGGAAGACATACTACATATCTCATATACAAACACATTTAGACTATTGCTCAACAGTTTGGGATGGTTGCTCAGTGTCAAATACAAAGAGGCTTTGCTCTCTCCAAAAGCGAGCAGTAAAGCTTATTAGTGACAAAGACCAAGCACAAACAACTAATCATCACAAACATATCAAAATACTACCTCTTAAGAACAGGTTCCTCTTCAACAAAGCCAAGTTAGTACATCAAATTCTTTCACGGCATGCCCCGCCTTATCTATGGAACCTGTTTAAATTTAGCCCAAAGTGCAGCCAACGCTTGAACAACATATGTCTTCCAAAACCTAGACTTGGTCTTTACAAGAAAAGCTTTAGTTATTCTGCTGCTCATCTTTGGAATACCCTCCCATCCTATATAAAAAATATAAATTATACTCCTTCCTACAACTACAAGCTTTCCCAATATCTATTTGATGTCGACTACATGCCTCCATGAATTATAAAACTTAAAAGTTATCTTAAACTGCTCTTACAGACACCGAATACAATTAATTGTTTTCTGAATAGTCCCGAAAATTTTGTTTAGTAGATAGTCATTTATAATGTATGTAGTTACTTCTGTACTGAGTGAATGTTTAAGAGTGAAACGTAAATGTTATATTTTATGTTATGTCTCTCAGCTTCAATGTTAGTTATGTTTGTTATATGAACAGCATATTTGTAGAATGTCTGGAATAGAGTGAAATGTATGATAAAGGGCAGAATGTCAGACGGGCCTGCGTGCCCAATTCTTAACCCTTTTGAAATAAAGATCAATCAATCAATCAGTCAATCAATCTCTCTCTCTCCCTCTCCCTCTCTCTCTCCCTCTCTCTCTCTCTCTCTCTCCTGAACCTCAGAGTTGAGAAGCTTCTCTCTCTCCCTCCCTCTCTCTCTCCCCCTCTCTCTCTCCCTCTCTCTCCCCCTCTCTCTCTCCCCCTCTCCCCTCTCTCTCTCCCCCTCTCTCTCTCCCCCTCTCTCTCTCCCCCTCTCTCTCCCTTTCTCTCTCTGCTGAACCTCAGAGTTGAGAAGCTTCTCTCTCTCTCCCTCTCTCTCTCCCCCTCTCTCTCCCTCTCTCTCTCCCTCTCTCTCTCCCTCTCTCTCTCCCTCTCCCTCTCTCTCTGCTGAACCTCAGAGTTAGTTACTGCATCTTGTCACTTCACGTTTATTATTATGTGAAGGCAGAGAAAATGTAAGTTTTTTTTTTTTCATTGTGTCTTAATATGATGTCCATATTTCAGATCCACGTAAGAGAGTGCCATATACACAGGTCTGATAACAATACATGTATCTTCAATATGAATTTTGTGTTGTTCTGTTCGTTACTTTGCCAAATGTTGCAGCTGCCTTTCCCACTCCTGTATCGATTATCTCGTTGACACAGAAGGCGTCCATGTATATTCACGGCAACTGAGTTGGTTCACTTTCTGAACCGGGTTTCTCGCCTAAATTATATCCGGATGACGTAAATGAATGCTTTTATTTCACAGTTTGTCGGTGAAAATATATCACATTTATATCACATTTACTGACTGTAGGGTTTATGGCAGTGTGTCTTACCGGAGTTAACCACATTTTTTGTTTGGAGTAATGCAGAAATACTGTGACTTTAAAGTCGTATATCTTCTGGCATATTTTAAAACTGTCTAGAGTAAGTCTGAAATATTTACTGCAGTAATATGTTCTTAAATTTACGATGCTTCGACTTACGATATTTCCACTTTACCTTGTTTCGACCTATGATATTTCCACTTTACTATATTTCGACTTACGATAATTCCACTTTACTATATTTCGACGCACAATATTTCCACTTTATCTTGTTTCGACCTACGATATTTTCCCTACCATATTTCGACCTACGATATTTCCACTTTACCATGTTTCGACCTAAGATATTTCCACTTTACCATATTTCGACTTACGATATTTCCACTTTACGATGACGTGAAAGTGATGCGCATTCATTAGAAACTGTACTCCGAAATTTGATCTTTTCCTGGGCTAGCCATATATAGCAGTCTGTGTCTGTCTGTCTGCCTGTCTGTCTATCTGTCTATCTGCCTTTCTGTCTGCCTGCCTGCCTGCCTGCCTGTCTATCTATCTATCTATCTATCTATCTATCTATCTATCTATCTATCTATCTATCTATCTATCTATCTATCTATCTATCTATCTATCTATCTATCAGTCTGTCTGTCAGTCTGTCTGTCTGTCTGCCTGTCTATCTGTCTATCTGCCTGTCTGTCGGTCTGTCTCCCTGTCTGTCTGTTTGCCTGTCTGTCTGTCTGCCTGTCTGTCTGTCTATCTATCTGTCAGTCTATCTGTCTGTCTGTCTGCTTGCCTGTCTGTCTGTCTGCCTGCCTGCCTGTCTGTCTGTCTGCCTGTCTGTCTCTCAAGCTTAGTGCCATCTCTCACAGTAAGGATCATTTTCAGTTACAGATTGAGAAAGGGCCAATTATGAACGATTTACTCACTTTTACAAAAAATTACGCACATTGGATTCAAAATTATCTACATACACCTGTACATACATACACACATACATGCATTTACCTGTGCATACATATACACATATCTACATATACCAGTACATACACACGCACGCAAGCAAGCACATACATACAAACACACATACACATACAAACATACATACATACATACATACATACATACATACATACATACATACATATGCGTTAGAGTACCTGGTAAATAATTAAACTCTAATGTAAAAAGATGTCAAGAGGTCTAAAATAATTAAATTCTAATATAAAAAACTGTCAATAGGTCTAAAATAATTAAACAAGAGATCTAAAATAATTCAACTCTAACATAAACATGTCAAGAGGTCTACAACAGTGAAACTCTAATACAAAAATATCAAAACGTCTAAAATAATTAAACTCTAACATGAACATGTCAAAAGGTCTAAAATGATGAAACTCTAATCTAAACATGTCAAGAGGTCTAAAATGCTTAAATTCCAGTATAAACATATCATGAGTTCTAATATGATTAAACTCTTATGTAAACATGTCAACAGGTCTAAAATAACTAAACTCTAATGCAAAAATGTCACGAGGTCTAAAATGACTAAACTCTAATGTAATGGAACTGTGGAACAGTGCGCCCATCAAGATAACAATCGGATCGAACTAACAATGATCAAAACAACAACTGAGATGAAGTTTCTCAAATAGAGACGCAACTTTTCTAAACACAAAATCAATCTCTGAATTTATGAATACAGGAACATAAAGTGTAAAGTTTGTTCACTGATGTTATCTAAACGTTCAAGCGCTCTGGAGAGTACGTTTAGAAAGAAGATGATAATTAGAAGATTAGTTTTCCTATAAAAAAAATATCAAGGACACAATGGCTGGCAAGGCAAGGAAAATACTGAAGAAAATCCCACAAAGCGAGGCTTTTAATCAGAATTTTTAAAAAATTTAATCAATCTTAACTGGCACGTGACAGGAATATCTGAAATCGTCATGGTAACAGGAAAAAAAAAGTTGTTGCCAGGAAACAAAACAAATAAGCAGCCGAAATAGGGAAAAAGTAATGGAGAGATAATGGAAAGATTATCACGGAGTAATTTGATGGTTACGAACACAATTTACATCAGTCTGGGGATATTAGGGTGTAATAGGTTGTCAAAGTCACTGGAATCAACTTAACAATGATGATAATGACAATATTGATGATGATGACTACACATCAATAGATAAAAAGAGGAAATTGCCGTGCCAGGCTCTCATATTTAGGTCTCTAATTTTAAATCCCGTACAAACAGAGATCACAAACTAGGTCTCTAATTTTAAATCCCGTACAAACAGAGATCACAAACTAGGTATCTAATTTTAAATCCCGTACAAACAGAGATCACAAACTAGGTCTCTAATTTTAAATCCCGTACAAACAGAGATCACAAACTAGGTCTCTAATTTTAAACCCCGTACAAACATAGACCATAAACTAGATCTCTAATTTTAAATCCCGTACAAACAAAGATGCTTCATTGATTACACCAAGGCATTTGACAAGGTGAAACATAATGAAATTATTAAAATGCTTGAAGACATCAATATAGACGGCAAAGACCTGAGGATTGTAAAACATCTATACTGGCAGCAAGAAGCAGCAGTTCGAGTTGAAAATAAACTGGAAAATATCAACCTATAAAACAAGGGGTGCGACAAGGATGTGTACTATCTCCAGACCTTTTTTATCTGTATAGCGAGAATATTCTAAGAACAATCATCACAGAACCAGGCATAAAAATTGGAGGATACAATATTAACAACCTTCGGTATGCTGACGACACAGTACTGATAGCTGAGAACCAACAAGACCTGCAAAATCTCTTGGATAAAGTCGCCAAAGAAAGTGAACATCAAAAAGACAGAGACTATGGTTATATCTAAGAAACAGAATCCACCAGCGTGCAGTATTAAATTAAACGGAACTATTCTAAAGCAGGTGCAGAAATTCAAATACTTGGAGCAGTAATAACTTCAGATGGGAAATGCAGAACAGAAATTAAGAACAGAATAGGCCAAGCAAAGACTGCATTTCAGAGAATGAGAAACATATTAACCAACACTTCCTTATCAATGAATGTTAGAAAACGAGTCCTAAAATGCTATATTGAACCTGTCTTGTTATATGGAAGTGAATCATGGACAATAGGCAAGTCTGCACAAAAATCATTGGAAGCAGCAGAAATGTGGTTTATTAGAAGAATGTTGCGAATCCCCTGGACAGCAAAAATAACTAATGAAGAATGTATGAGAAGAGCTGGAGAGACAAAAAACCTTGTCAAAAAGATAAGAGAGAGACAATGTATTTTCATAGGACATGCAATGAGAAGAAGGGGCATTGAAAATATTATAACAGGAAAAATAGAAGATCAAGAGGAAGACCAAGAGAAATGATACTGGACAGTTTGACGGGATGGTATGAGAGGAGATCACCATCTGAACTGATGGCCTGCATGAAGGATCGTGTACTCTGGAGAAGCATAATAGCCAACGCCAGTCGGCACGGCACATGATGATGATGATGACACACAAAGATCAGAAACTAGGTCTCTAATTTTAAATCCCGTACAAACAGATATCAGAAACTAGGTCTCTAATTTTAAATCCGTACAAACAGATATCAGAAACTAGGTCTCTAATTTTAAATCCAGTACAAACAGAGACCAGAAATAGGATTTGTGTAGAAACTGGTCATGTATCAAGATATGGACATCAAACTTGATCTGTATAAAAGTTGGTCAGATATCACCACATTGATCCCATACTTGGTCTGCGTAGAAGTAGATCAAATATCAAGAGTGAATCGCAAAGTGGGTCTACTTAGAAGTAGACCAAATATTAAGAGTGAATAGCAAAGTGGGTCTACCTAGAAGTAGACCAAATATCAAGAGTGAATAGCACAGTTTGTCTACCTAGAAGTAGACGAAATATCAAGAGTGAATCGCAAAGTGGGTCTACCTAGAAGTAGACCAAATATCAAGAGTGAATAGCAAAGTGGGTCTACCTAGAAGTAGACGAAATATCAAGAGTGAATCGCAAAGTGGGTCTACCTAGAAGTAGACCAAATATCAAGAGTGAATCGCAAAGTGGGTCTACCCAGAAGTAGACGAAATATCAAGAGTGAATAGCACAGTGGGTCTACCTAGAAGTAGATGAAATATCAAGAGTGAATCGCAAAGTGGGTCTACCTAGAAGTAGACCAAATATCAAGAGTGAATCGCAAAGTGGGTCTACCCAGAAGTAGACGAAATATCAAGAGTGAATCTCAAAGTGGGTCTAAACAAGAACAGGTCACATATCAAGACATAGACCTCAAAGTGGATCTAAGCAAGAACATGTCACATGTCAAGACATAAATATCAAAGTGGATCTAAGCAAGAACATGTCACATGTCAAGACATAGACCTCAAAGTAGCTCTAAGCAAGAACATGTCACATTTCAAGACATAAACCTTAAAGTGGATCAAAGCAAGAACAGGACACACGTCAAGACATAAACCTCAAAGTGGATCTAAGCAAGAACATGTCACATGTCAAGACATAAACCTCCAAGTGGATCTAAACAAGAACATGTCACATGTCAAGACGTAAACCTCAAAGCGGCTCAAAGCAAGAACAGGTCACATATCAAGACATAAACCTGAAAGTGGATCTAAGCAAGAACATGTCATATGTCAAGACATAAACATGAAAGTGGATCTAAGCTAGAACAGAGATCACAAGTCAAGATAAACCTGAAAGTGGATCTAAGCAAGAACAGGTCATATGTCAAGATATAAATATCAAAGTGGCTCTAAGCAAGAACATTTCACATGTCAAGACATAGACCTCAAAGTGGATCTAAGCAAGAACAGGTCACATGTCAAGATATAAACCTCAAACTGGCTCTAAGCAAGAACATGTCACATTTCAAGACATAAACCTCAAAGTGGATCTAAGCAAGAACATGTCACATGTCAAGACATAAACCTCAAAGTGGATCTAAGTAAGAACATGTCACATGTCAAGACATAAACCAGAAAGTGGATACAAAGAAGAACATGTCACATGTCAAGACATAAACCTCAAAGTGACTCTAAGCAAGAACATGTCATATGTCAAGACATAAACCTCAAAGTGAAACTAAGCAAGAGCAAGTCACATGTCAAGACATAAACATCAAAGTGGCGCTAAGCAAGAACAGGTCACATGTCAAGACATAAATATCAACGTGGCTCTAAGCAAGAACATGTCACATGTCAAGACATAGACCTCTTAGTAGATCTAAGCAAGAACATGTCACATGTCAAGACATAAACCTCAAAGTGGATCTAAGCAAGAACATGTCACATGTCAAGACATAAAGCTCAAAGTGGATCTAAGCAAGAACATGTCACATGTCAAGACATAAACCTCAAAGTGGATCTAAGCAAGAACATGTCATATGTCAAGACATAAACCTCAAAGTGGCTCTAAGCAAGAACATGTCACATGTCAAGACAAGCCCTGAAAGTGGATCTAAGCAAGAACATGTCACATGTCAAGACATAAACCTCAAAGTGGCTCTAAGTAAGAAAAGTTCACGCGTCAAGACATAAACCTGAAAGTGGATCTAAGCAAGAACATGTCACATGTCAAAACATAAACCTCAAAGTGGATCTAAGCAAGAACATGTCACATGTCAAGACATAAACCTCAAAGTGGATCTAAGCAAGAACATGTCACATGTCAAGACATAAACCTGAAAGTGGATCTAAGCAGGAACAAGTCACACGTCAAGATATAAACCTCAAAGTGGCTCTAAGCAAGAACAGTTCACACGTCAAGACATAAACCTGAAAGTGGATTTAAGCAAGAACATGTCACATGTCAAGACATAAACCTGAAAGTGGATCTAAGCAAGAACAAGTCACACGTCAAGACATAAACCTGAAAGTGGATCTAAGCAAGAACATGTCATATGTCAAGACATAAATATCAAAGTGGATCTAAGCAAGAACAGGTCACACGTCAAGACATAAACCTGAAAGTGGATCTAAGCAAGAACAGGTCACAGGTCCAAACATAAACCTCAAAGTTGCTCTAAGTAAGAACATGTCACATGTCAAGACATAAACCTCAAAGTGGATCTAAACAAGAACATATCATATGTCAAGACATGGACGTCAAACTTTCTCTAAGCAAGAACGTGTCACATGTCAAGACATGGACGTCAAAGTGGCTCTAAGCAAGAACATGTCACATGTCAAGACATAAATATCAAAGTGGCGCTAAGCAAGAACGTGTCACATGTCAAGACATAAACATCAAAGTGGCTCTAAGGAAGAACGTGTCACATTTCAAGACATAAATCTCAAAGTGGCTCTAAGCAAGAACATGTCACATGTCAAGACATAGACCTCAAAGTGACTCTAAACAAGAACATGTCACATGTCAAGATATAAACCTCAAAGCGGCTCTAAGCAAGAACAGGTCACATATCAAGACATAAACCTGAAAGTGGATCTAAGCAAGAACATGTCATATGTCAAGACATAAACATGAAAGTGGATCTAAGCTAGAACAGAGATCACAAGTCAAGATAAACCTGAAAGTGGATCTAAGCAAGAACAGGTCATATGTCAAGATATAAATATCAAAGTGGCTCTAAGCAAGAACATTTCACATGTCAAGACATAGACCTCAAAGTGGATCTAAGCAAGAACAGGTCACATGTCAAGATATAAACCTCAAACTGGCTCTAAGCAAGAACATGTCACATTTCAAGACATAAACCTCAAAGTGGATCTCAGCAAGAACATGTCAAGACATAGACCTGAAAGTGGATATAAGCAAGAACAAGTCACATGTCAAGACATAAACCTCAAAGTGGATCTAAGCAAGAACATGTCACATGTCAAAACATAGACCTCAAAGTGGCTCTAAGCAAGAACATGTCACATGTCAAGATATAAACCTCAAAGTGGATCCAAGCAAGAACATGTCATATGTCAAGAAATAAATATCAAAGAGCCTCTAAGTAAGAACATGTCATATGTCATGACATAAACCTCAAAGTAGATCTAAGCAAGAAAAAGTCACATATCAAGACATAAACCTGAAAGTGGATCTAAGCAAGAACATGTCATATGTTATGACATAAACCTCAAAGTGGATCTAAGCAAGAACAGAGATCACAAGTCAAGATAAACCCGAAAGTGGATATAAGCAAGAACAGGTCATATGTCAAGATATAAATATCAAAGTGGCTCTAAGCAAGAACAGGTCACAGGTCAAGACATAAACCTGAAATTGGCTCTAAGCAAGAACATGTCACATGTCAAAACATAAACCTCAAAGTGGATCTAAGCAATAACGTGTCACATGTCAAGACATAAACCTCAAAGTGGCTCTAAGCAAGAACATGTCACATGTCAAGACATAAATATCAAAGTGGCGCTAAGCAAGAACGTGTCACATGTCAAGACATAAACCTCAAAGTGGCTCTAAGCAAGAAAGTGTCAGATTTCAAGACATAAATCTCAAAGTGGCTCTAAGCAAGAACGTGTCACATTTCAAGACATAAACTTCAAAGTGGCTCTAAGCAAGAACATGTCACATGTCAAGACATAAACCTGAAATTGGCTCTAAGCAAGACATGTCACATGTCAAAACATAAACCTCAAAGTGGATCTAAGCAATAACGTGTCACATGTCAAGATATAAACCTCAAAGTGGCTCTAAGCAAGAACATGTCACATCTCAAGACATAATCCTCAAAGTGGCTCTAAGCAAGAACATGTCACATGTCAAGAAATAAACCTCAAAGTGGCTCTAAGCAAGAACATGTCACATGTCAAGACATACAACCTCAAAGTGGCTCTAAGCAATAACGTGTCACATTTCAATACATAAACCTTAAAGTGGCTCTAAGCAAGAACATGTCACATGTCAAGACATAATCCTCAAAGTGGCTCTAAGCAAGAACATGTCACATGTCAAGACATAATCCTCAAAGTGGCTCTAAGCAAGAACATGTCACATGTCAAAACATAAACCTCAAAGTGACTCTAAGCAAGAACATGTCACATGTCAAGATATAAACCTCAAAGTGGATCCAAGCAAGAACATGTCATATGTCAAGAAATAAATATCAAAGAGCCTCTAAGTAAGAACATGTCATATATCATGACATAAACCTCAAAGTAGATCTAAGCAAGAAAAAGTCACATATCAAGACATAAACCTGAAAGTGGATCTAAGCAAGAACATGTCATATGTTATGACATAAACCTCAAAGTGGATCTAAGCAAGAACAGAGATCACAAGTCAAGATAAACCCGAAAGTGGATATAAGCAAGAACAGGTCATATGTCAAGATATAAATATCAAAGTGGCTCTAAGCAAGAACAGGTCACAGGTCAAGACATAAACCTGAAATTGGCTCTAAGCAAGAACATGTCACATGTCAAAACATAAACCTCAAAGTGGATCTAAGCAATAACGTGTCACATGTCAAGACATAAACCTCAAAGTGGCTCTAAGCAAGAACATGTCACATGTCAAGACATAAATATCAAAGTGGCGCTAAGCAAGAACGTGTCACATGTCAAGACATAAACCTCAAAGTGGCTCTAAGCAAGAAAGTGTCAGATTTCAAGACATAAATCTCAAAGTGGCTCTAAGCAAGAACGTGTCACATTTCAAGACATAAACTTCAAAGTGGCTCTAAGCAAGAACATGTCACATGTCAAGACATAAACCTGAAATTGGCTCTAAGCAAGAACATGTCACATGTCAAAACATAAACCTCAAAGTGGATCTAAGCAATAACGTGTCACATGTCAAGATATAAACCTCAAAGTGGCTCTAAGCAAGAACATGTCACATCTCAAGACATAATCCTCAAAGTGGCTCTAAGCAAGAACATGTCACATGTCAAGAAATAAACCTCAAAGTGGCTCTAAGCAAGAACATGTCACATGTCAAGACATACAACCTCAAAGTGGCTCTAAGCAATAACGTGTCACATTTCAATACATAAACCTTAAAGTGGCTCTAAGCAAGAACATGTCACATGTCAAGACATAATCCTCAAAGTGGCTCTAAGCAAGAACATGTCACATGTCAAGACATAATCCTCAAAGTGGCTCTAAGCAAGAACATGTCACATGTCAAAACATAAACCTCAAAGTGGCTCTAAGCAAGAACGTGTCACATTTCAAGACATAAACCTCAAAGTGGATCTAAGCAAGAACATGTCACATGTCAAGACATAAACCTCAAAGTGGCTCTAAGCAAGAACATGTCACATGTCAAGACATAAACCTCAAAGTGGCTCTAAGCAAGAACGTGTCACATGTCAAGACATGGAGCTTAAGCTGGATTTACGTAGAAGTAGTCCAAACATCAAGACGTGGATATATGCAAGAATAGGTCACATATCAAAACATGGACCTCTAAGTTTGATACAGAGACAAACCTGCATTCTCTCACGCATACTACGAGGAGTGTTCAGAAACTAATGCATCTCATCGTTTTTATCAGGAGCTGTTTATTCAAAAGCATGAAATTTATACACAATATACACGGATCTGTCATGTAAACATCGGTATTATTCAACATAATGCCCATCAACTTGTACGGCTTTACGCCGGCACGAAACAAGTGCATGTATTCCTAGCCCGTACCAGATTTTCTCTTGATTATGTAGCCATTTCTTTGCTGCATGAATCACTCCTTCGCCATTTTCAAATCTTACCCCTTGAAGTGCATTTTTAAGTGGACCAAACAGATGGAAATCAGAGGGTGCCAAATCAGGACTAATGGTGGATGGGGTAGTACAGTCCAACCCAATTTGGTGATTGCTCCCCGTGTTACCAGACTTGTGTGAGGACATGCACTGTCGTGAAGGAGAAGCAGGTCTGCTGAATTCTTGTGCGGCCGAACTCTGCGGAAACGTTGATTGAATTTTTTCAGTGTCTTAATGTAAGCTTGCGAATTGATCGTCTCTCCTCTTGGCATAACATCCACAAGAATCACACCTTCAATGTCCCAAAAGACAGTGATCATGACGTTTCCAGCTGAAGGAGTTGTCTTGAATTTATTTCTTTGTGGTGATTATGGATGATGCCATTCCATTGACCGTCTTTTTGTCTCAGGTTCAAAATGATGTGCCCAGGTTTCATCACATGTTAGATCTTAGCCAAAAAGTTCTCTCCCTCAGCACTTAAACGCCCGCACAATTCAGAAGAAATTGCTTTCCTATGCACTCAATGTTCATTTGTGAGACTTCGAAGAACCCATCTTGCGCAAACCTTAGAAAATCCGAGGCTTTTATAACTTCATTTGCACTACCATTGCTGACATCTTTAAGGTCAACTGTTGAGTAGTAATACACCTATCAGTAAGAATAATGCCCTCAGCGCATTTCAACATTTCTGCCTTGGTGGCTGTGACAGGACGTCCACAGCGCGGCTGATCATGCAACTCCTTATCTCCACTTACTGACATTTTGATTCTCTGAACCCAGCGACTGACTGTACTCCTGTCGACTGCAAAACTTTCATACACATCACATAGACCCTTGTGAATGTTCACAACAGTTTCCTTCTCGTCAACGAGAAATTCTGTCACAATTCGCTGCTTATACCGCAAGTTGCTAACACGCTCTATTTCAACGGTTATGGGAGCCATATTCTTTGGCTGGTTGCTGTGCAATTTGGTTCACACAATCGGCACATGCCATATTTAAAGTGTGCAAAATTTCATGCTTCTTTCTTCATTATTAGCTGAAAAAAAAACGATGTGGTGCATTACTTTCTGAACGTCCCTCATACATGTCACATGCATAATACATGTCACACATAACACATGTCATACACGTGTCATAAACTGTTCATTTTGAGGCAGTTGAAGCCTGGAGTGACATTCTGAAGGCCAAAAATTGACTGTACATGTTATAGATGTTAGTAAATTATGCTTTTTTGCAGATGATGATGATGACGGCGATGATGACAACGACGACGACGACGACGACGACGATGACGATGATGATGATGATGATGATGATGATGATTTTAAGATTCGTGGGTCTCATGAAGCCTGATAACTATGAGGTTGGTGGGTCTTGTTTACATCGGTATTATTCAACATAATGCCCATCAACTTGTACGGCTTTACGCCGGCACGAAACAAGTGCATGTATTCCTAGCCCGTACCAGATTTTCTCTTGATTATGTAGCCATTTCTTTGCTGCATGAATCACTCCTTCGCCATTTTCAAATCTTACCCCTTGAAGTGCATTTTTAAGTGGACCAAACAGATGGAAATCAGAGGGTGCCAAATCAGGACTAATGGTGGATGGGGTAGTACAGTCCAACCCAATTTGGTGATTGCTCCCCGTGTTACCAGACTTGTGTGAGGACATGCACTGTCGTGAAGGAGAAGCAGGTCTGCTGAATTCTTGTGCGGCCGAACTCTGCGGAAACGTTGATTGAATTTTTTCAGTGTCTTAATGTAAGCTTGCGAATTGATCGTCTCTCCTCTTGGCATAACATCCACAAGAATCACACCTTCAATGTCCCAAAAGACAGTGATCATGACGTTTCCAGCTGAAGGAGTTGTCTTGAATTTATTTCTTTGTGGTGATTATGGATGATGCCATTCCATTGACCGTCTTTTTGTCTCAGGTTCAAAATGATGTGCCCAGGTTTCATCACATGTTAGATCTTAGCCAAAAAGTTCTCTCCCTCAGCACTTAAACGCCCGCACAATTCAGAAGAAATTGCTTTCCTATGCACTCAATGTTCATTTGTGAGACTTCGAAGAACCCATCTTGCGCAAACCTTAGAAAATCCGAGAGCTTTTATAACTTCATTTGCACTACCATTGCTGACATCTTTAAGGTCAACTGTTGAGTAGTAATACACCTATCAGTAAGAATAATGCCCTCAGCGCATTTCAACATTTCTGCCTTGGTGGCTGTGACAGGACGTCCACAGCGCGGCTGATCATGCAACTCCTTATCTCCACTTACTGACATTTTGATTCTCTGAACCCAGCGACTGACTGTACTCCTGTCGACTGCAAAACTTTCATACACATCACATAGACCCTTGTGAATGTTCACAACAGTTTCCTTCTCGTCAACGAGAAATTCTGTCACAATTCGCTGCTTATACCGCAAGTTGCTAACACGCTCTATTTCAACGGTTATGGGAGCCATATTCTTTGGCTGGTTGCTGTGCAATTTGGTTCACACAATCGGCACATGCCATATTTAAAGTGTGCAAAATTTCATGCTTCTTTCTTCATTATTAGCTGAAAAAAAAACGATGTGGTGCATTACTTTCTGAACGTCCCTCATACATGTCACATGCATAATACATGTCACACATAACACATGTCATACACGTGTCATAAACTGTTCATTTTGAGGCAGTTGAAGCCTGGAGTGACATTCTGAAGGCCAAAAATTGACTGTACATGTTATAGATGTTAGTAAATTATGCTTTTTTGCAGATGATGATGATGACGGCGATGATGACAACGACGACGACGACGACGACGACGATGACGATGATGATGATGATGATGATGATGATGATTTTAAGATTCGTGGGTCTCATGAAGCCTGATAACTATGAGGTTGGTGGGTCTTGTTTACAGTACAATCAAGTACCCACTTTTTTCTTTCATTCATCTAATCACCAGCTAGACCCGTATCATAAGAAGGCAGCTCACTGATCTACTCTCTGATCTACTTACTAATCTACTCACATTGAGAGCTACGTGATACATAATTGATTAACTTCAGACGGCAAATCAATAACAGCGTAACGCAAGAAAATACCCAAGTTCAGTGAGAAAGCAGTTCTTTGTAATAAAATCCTATCAAATAAGGAAGATTCATGAACGAGGAAAAGAGCACTGAACCGATCTTGATGTAGGAAAATGAGTCTCAGGCAAGACCAGGCCAGAACACTGGAGGCAGTAGCTCAGGTATGCTTTCTCGGAACATTGTTAAAACTCTCTTAGGCTGAGCAATGTTAAAACTTTCATAAGCAGAACAATGTTAAAACTCTCTTAGACTGAACAATGTTAAAACCTTCATAAGCAGAACAATGTTAAAACTCTCTTAGACTGAGCCGTGTTAAAACTTTCATAAGAACAACAATGTTAAAACTTTCTTAGACAGAACAGTGTTAAAACTATCTTAGATGGAACAATGTTAAAACTTTCTTAGACGGAACAATGTTAAAACTCTCATAGATAGAAAAAAAGCTAAAATTCTTATAGAAAGATCAGTGATAAAACATTCATAAACAGGACAATATTAAAACTGTCATAGACAGAGCAATGAGAAACATTCACAGACAGAGCAGTGTTATAACTCTCAGCGGCAAAGTGCATAATAAAGAATTCTTGGTTAAACATAAAATGAAAAAAAAAAACATGTAACATTTAGTAAAATTGTAATTAATAACAATTAGTAACAAAACGCTAACCACCAAACATATCTGTGGTGAAATATGTAGGAAGATATCAGAGAAATGTCCGCGGTGAAGATATCAGGGGAATATCGATGAAGATATTAGGAGAGTATTGATGAAAATATTAAGCGAATATCGACGATATTATGGGAATATCGATGATACTAGGGGAATATCGATGAAGATATTAAGGGAGTATCGATGAAGACATTAGGGGAATATCAGTTATGAAGATTTTAGGGGAATATCGATTACCAATATATTAGGAGAATATCAATTACGAAGATATTAGGGGAATATTTATTATGAAGATATTAGGGCAATATCGATTATGAAGATATCAGAGGAATATTAATTGCAAAGTTATTAGGGGAATATCGATTATCAAGATATTATGGGAATGGTGACGACGACGACGACGACGATGATGATGATGATGATGATGATGATGATGATGATGATGATGATGTCATTCATATCTTTCCCATGAAAGACAGATATGAGAACACTCCTGTAATGATACTGATGACGACGGCCGAAGACAAAGCTCGTAGGCTTGAGCTTCACCTCAGCATCGTCTTCCACAAGCACGCACGCAGCATCAGCACAGCAACACAGCAAACATATCATAGCTGCCACAAAATATACAGACATAAACCCTCGCTCCGACCTCGGTTCGAAGGTGAACTAAAACTTATATTCTCTCTAAACTACTTATCAAAATCATCCTTTTTTAAAAACATTTCTTTATCTACATTCAATATCAGTCCGCCAAGTTCATGTTTTGTTTTGTTGTTCAGGATTTCATCCATGATGAAGCAAACTGATTGATCTGAGACAAGTGAAGCACAATCCTGTATTGATTTCCAAGTAATCAATATCTGGCCTGTTTATTTAACGATATTGAAAGCCTGTGTATTGTTGAGTTGAGTGGATGTGTAGGTGTGTAGGTGTGCTCGTATACATCCGTGTATGTGATGTGTGTGTGTGTATTTGTGTTTGGTTGTGTGTGTGAGTTGAGCAGCACATCTGTTATGTTGATTATGTGATCATACAAGCTCTCAGACTGTGTATGTGCGGCCCAGACCAACACAACCGACTTACAGGAAACTGGTCGAAGTCTGAGACAAGCGACAACGTCGCACTGTATAAAATAAACATAACTGGATTTTGAGAAGCAAATATATATAACATATTTCTGGATAACCAACCACAAAATAACTAAGTTCTGAGAAACAGTGATAAACTAAACCTACAGTGCTTCAGTTCTGTGCTACGTTTCCCGCGCAAGTCTTCTGGTTCTTGGCCAAAACTAGATTCTCCTAAAGTCAACAAACCGACCGCCCTACACGGCTTTAAATCTCGCTTTACACTCCTCACACATCGCTCAAACTACTCGTTTATACTTTTCTATCTTCCTCTGTTTTTCTATTTAGGGTCAGTTTCATCTACAGCTTTACACTCAGTTTTTCTCAGAATTTACATAATGGGAAAGATTTACTTTTTTTTCAATCTTGGAGAAATTGTTTCACAGTCAATGATTAGGGTTAAACGCTCTATATGGTCAGGTGACTGTAAAGACCCACAGGTCGTCCAGATAAACATAACAGATAACTGTTACTGTATAGTGTAAAGACCCACAGGTCGTCCAGATAAACATAACAGATTACTGTTACTGTATAGTGTAAAGACCCACAGGTCGTCCAGATAAACATAACAGATTACTGTTACTGTATAGTGTAAAGACCCACAGGTCGTCCAGATAAACATAACAGATTACTGTTACTGTATAGTGTAAAGACCCACAGGTCGTCCAGATAAACATAACAGATAACTGTTGCCGTATAGTGTAAAGACCTGGTGATCGTCCAGATAGACATAACAGATAACTGTTGCTGTATGTGTGATATAAGCCTAGATATAAGTATAAATGGCAACAGTTCTAATTCATTTCTAGCATTTATGTCCAGCGACAAGCAGACAGACAACACCAGCTGGCACATTTATGAATACAGAAACACAAAGTATAAGGTTTGTTCACTGATGGATGGATGGATGGATGGATGGATGGATGGATGATGGATGGATGGATGGATGGATGGATAGAAAAATCTCAGAGAGAGAGAGAGAGAGAGAGAGAGAGAGACAGGAAAAGCAATTTCAAGAACATAAGCAACACTTGTTACTATATATATATATATATGAGGGGAAATCATCAGTTATCACGTAGTATTTAAATATATCGTTAGATAGTACCATCATCCAACTTTATAATAGTTGTATGCAGGGGGCGCAAAGCAAAGCAATAACAAAATGGCTACCAAACTGTTAGTGTGTACCAAAGAAGAACAGAGAAGTGCAGCGCGATTTTTGTGGACTAAAGGACATTCAGTTTGGGACATTCATAAGGATATGATTACAGTTTATGCTGAGAAGTGTTTATCACGTAAAGCGGTATATAACTAGGTAAAAGAATTTTCTCAGGGACGCACCGAAATTTTTTACAAAGTCCGAATTGACCGTCCTGTTCTGCGTGGAAGGTTATGCTGACAGCGTTCTGGGATTATCCAGGAGTGTTGTTAACCAAGTTCCAGAAGTATGGTGACAATGTGAATTCTGTATCGTACTGTGAAGTTTTGTCGATGCTACGGGATGCAGTTCAAAGAAAACGTCCTGGTCTGCTGACTAGAAGTGTGCTTCTTCTTCATGACAATGCCAGACCACAAACGGCTCGGTTAACCCAAGAGAAAATTAGCCAGTTGGGTTGGGAAGTTCTTGAACATCCACCCTATAGTCCTGACCTGGTTCCAAGTAATTTTCACCTGCTTGGTCCACTGAAAAACCACCTTGGCGGGAGAAGATTCTCGAGTGACGAAGAGATGGAAACAAAAGTAAAAAAAATTGTTCAGAAATTGGACTCCCGATTTTTACGCCATGAGTATTTCATCACTGATTACAAGATGGGACAAATGTATCAATGTTTTTGGCGATTACGTTGACAAACAGGGGAATAATGTAGGTTCAAAAATTAAAAGTTTTCAAATTACTGTCGCATTTAGTTTGTTTTTTTTTTTTTTTTGTAGCAGGCATTTGCGAGTTACTTGGTGACTTCCTCTCGTACATATATATATATATATATATATATATTCTTAACATAAACATACACAGCCAGGCGCGAACATCTGTCGTAAGTACAAATCATTCAAGCGGTCCCATGCAGTGTCATCTTCCTGTCCTTGTTTAATGTCAGAAGTCACGACCAGGAACGGCCGCTAGCTCAGATTACGAGACAGAAACTGGCAAGTTCAGTTTCTCAAAACGTTCTCTCATCCATAAACCCGGCAGCACCCTGCCCCTCAACCCCACCCAGTCTTCCTCTTCCTTGAACGCGCGGCCATTAAATTCACCTACCTCCATCCAGGTGTGTCATGATCATTTCTCAGCTCCTGTCACACCTTGAAGAAGCAGTTTGACAAGCATTCAGCTCTCTCAATCAGGCAACAAAGTTCCTTTCTACCCTGTCTGCGCTTTGTAGTGTCACCTAAACTGAACATCTCTGACACGTGAGACCAATAACATAAGTTATCACAAAACTAAACTCTGACATATGTTATTAAAAAATTAAACCATAACACGAGTTATCACTAAAATATGACACGAATTATCACAAAATAAACTATAACACGATTTATCACAAAAAATATGACACGAGTTATCACAAAATAAACTATGACACGAGTTATCAAAAAAAAAATAAACGACGACACGAGTTATCACAAAAAAATAAACTACGACACGAGTTATCACAAAACTAAACTACGACACGAGTTATCACAAAACTAAACTACGACACGAGTTATCATGAAAGTATACACCACGAAACAGCTGCTAATATACACCGAGAACTTGAAAATCAATTCATTAATCTGACACTTAAAATCTTTAGACAGATTTCTTCTCTCTGATCCAGACTCATGAACAGCCCGGCCTGTCAGTGATTGGCCGTCATCAAACAGGGACAGCTTCAATGTTGCTTGCTTAAACTGGGCGAGGTCAGTGATAAGGTTTAAGTGATGTCGGTTTCTCTCTGTGCGGTATTTTGAAGAAAATCAAGTGACTGTTTTTTTTTCTTCTTTTTCTTTTAAATCTGTTCTGCAATTTAAAAAACCACGTTTCTATTTTATTGTTTTTTGTTCTGACAATCAAGGAAAGATAACTGTGTTACTGAAAATGAAACAATCACACACTGGCTCCCGCTAACAGAGACTTGGCCCTGTTCCTCTCACTAGCCATTCTTGACAGAGAAAAAAACCATTAAACCTCATCGCCAGTGTCATCTGCCTTTTATTCTCATCACTGTCATCTGTCTTTTATCCTCATCACTGTCATCTGTCTTTTATTCTCATCACTATCATCTGTCTTTTATTCTCATCACTGTCATCTGTCTTTTATTCTCATCACTGTCATCTGTCTTTTATTCTCATCACTGTCATCTGTCTTTTATTCTCATCACTGTCATCTGTCATTTATTCTCATCACTGTCATCTGTCTTTTATTCTCATCACTGTCATCTGTCTTTTATCCTCATCACTGTCATCTGTCTTTTATTCTCATCACTGTCATCTGTCTTTTATCCTCATCACTGTCATCTGTCTTTTATTCTCATTACTGTCATCTGTCTTTTATCCTCATCACTGTCATCTGTCTTTTATTCTCATTACTGTCATCTGTCTTTTATTCTCATCACTGTCATCTGTCTTTTATTCTCATCACTGTCATCTGTCTTTTATTCTCATCACTGTCATCTGTCTTTTATTCTCATCACTGTCATCTGTCTTTAATTCTCATCACTGTCATCTGTCTTTTATCCTCATCACTGTCATCTGTCTTTTATTCTCATTACTGTCATCTGTCTTTTATTCTCATCACTGTCATCTGTCTTTTATTCTCATCACTGTCATCTGTCTTTTATCAGTTTATAAAGTGTGCACACAGCAGCAACAAAAGCAACTTTTATGAAGTTCAGTTTCTGTCTCTTTCGTGATTTCTTCCCAGTTTATCTTGCTAAGTTTACTCACCTATATATTTCTAACTTACTTTGCTAAGTTTACTCACCTATATATTTCTAACTTACTTTGCTAAGTTTACTCACCTATATATTTCTAACTTACTTTGCTAAGTTTACTCACCTATATATTTCTAACTTACTTTGCTAAGTTTACTCACCTATATATTTCTAACTTACTTTGCTAAGTTTACTCACCTATATATTTCTAACTTACTTTGCTAAGTTTACTCACCTATATATTTCTAATTTATCTTGTTTAGTTACTACTCACCTATATATCTCTAATTTATCTTGTTTAGTTACTACTCACCTATATATCTCTAATTTAGCTTGTTTAGTTACTACTCACCTATATACTTCTAATTTATATTGTTTAGTTAGTACTCACCTATTTATCTCTAATTTATATTGTTTAGTTACTACTCACCTATATACTTCTAATTTGTCTTGTTTAGTTACTACTCACCTATTTATCTCTAATTTATCTTGTTTAGTTACTACTCACCTATATATCTCTAATTTATCTTGTTTAGTTACTACTTACCTATTTATCTTGTTTAGTTACTACTCACCTATATATTTCTAATTTATCTTACTACTCATCTATATATTTCTAATTTATCTTACTACTCAGCTATATATTTCTAATTGCACATGTATGAAGTTCTGACTTCTCCAATACGTGTATGAAGTTCTGACTTCTCCAATACGTGTATGAAGTTCTGACTTCTTCAGCACGTGTATGAAGTTCTGACTTCTCCAGTACGTGTATGAAGTTCTGACTTCTCCAGTACGTGTATGAAGTTCTGACTTCTCCAGCACGTGTATGAAGTTCTGACTTCTCCAGCACGTGCATGAAGTTCTGACTTCTCCAGTACGTGTATGAAGTTCTGACTTCTCCAGCATGTGTATGAAGTCCTGACTTCTCCAGTACGTGTATGAAGTTCTGACTTCTCCAGTACGTGTATGAAGTTCTGACTTCTCCAGTACGTGTATGAAGTTCTGACTTCTCCAGCACGTGTATGAAGTTCTGACTTCTCCAGCACGTGTATGAAGTCCTGACTTCTCCAGCACGTGTATGAAGTTCTGACTTCTCCAGTACGTGTATGAAGTTCTGACTTCTCCAGCACGTGTTGTTCTGTGCCAGAATGAGAATCTTTTCACAGCAACAACTGAAAGTCCCCTGAAACAAGTCCAAATGTTACCTTGCCTCTTTACGAATCTGAACAATAAAAGCTACTTCACAACTGCCCAGCAACTGATGCTCCGACAGATGATTAATGTCTGTTCAGCTGTTTAATGATGACAAGGATTACAGTCTGTTCGCTGTTTAATAATAACAATGACTACAGATTTTTCAGCTGTTTAATGATGACAATGATTACAGTCTGTTCAGCTGTTTAATGATGACAATGATTACAGTCTGTTCAGCTGTTTAATGATGACAATGATTACAGTCTGTTCAGCTGTTTAATGATGACAATAATTATAGTCTTTTCAGCTGTTTCATGATGACAATGATTACAGTATATTCAGCTGTTTCATGCCGGCAATGATTATAGTCTGATCAGCTGTTTCATGCTGACAATGATTATAGTCTTTTCAGCTGTTTTATGCTGACATGTGCTATCAGAAATAAGCACCATAAATATCTTCTTGTCTTAAATAAAGTTCACAGGCTGTTGATGACGAAATTTGTGTTTAGACAAAAATTATGCATTAATTATACACAGGAAATAAGAAGGAATTCAGTCTAGTTTGTTAAGTCTTCGTGTGTTTAATTCAGCTTTCAACAAATACAAGTATGAAAATAAAAATAGCATCTAAACAGAACATAACCAACAGATGAAACTGTTGATGAATTGAATTGTATTGCGGGTTTTCTATTTTGTTTTAAGAAAATTGAGTTAAAAGTGGATTAATAAATGGTGGAACTGGATACATTGATGATACATCTCCCTGGTTTATTTGTGTTTTGTTAAAGCAGTTATTAATCTAAAATATTATTAACTATATATTCCCGTCCTGTAATGTCGACATAGGCCCATCAGAAGGTCGTGGGTTCCAGTTTTGCAAGATCCTGGATTCTTCCACGGAGAGAGATCTTACCCAGATGAGAAGAGAGAGAGGAGAGAGCTGACGTTGTACCCATAGCGTCTGGGCCCCTGAGAGACCCCCGTGACCCTCTTTGTCTCCTCTCTGCTGACAAAATTCTCCTCTATTCTTCTTAGAAATAAAATTCAAGAAGAGCTGACCCTGGGGCTCCACCTCGCTTATCCCGGCCACGTCCTGATATTCTGGTCACTTGGTGCCAGCTTATACAAGATATGCCTGCAAGGTGAGGCTCACCAGACTGTACTACATACATAGTTTTCCGTGTATATATGGTGAGAAGAATACTCTCGCAAAACTTTGGTCCCACGAACTTCTTGCACTCAAAACATAACCCTACCTGTCCTCACTTCGTCCTCGGTGTAAGCACCAGCACCCAGAGACTGATGACAGTTTTATGTTACACAGACTGATGACAGTTTTATGTTACACAGACTGATGACAGTTTTATGTTACACAGACTGATGACAGTTTTATGTTACACAGACTGATGACAGTTTTATGTTACACAGACTGATGACAGTTTTATGTTACACAGACTGATGACAGTTTTATGTTACACAGACTGATGACACTATACTGATTTAAGCTTCCTCTTCTATCATATAGCGTGATATTCCCTCAAGTCACTGCACACATTTTACTCTCAAACTCTCTGATCTTGAACTGATGCTATGCCACACTTGTATGTGTTGAAATCTTCTGTCTTACATTCTGATCTTGAACTGATGCTATGCCACACTTGTATGTGTTCAAATCTTCTGTCCTACCAGACAACATTAAGTGTAACGTACGTCCCAAGATATAAAATCTATTAGAACTGTCTCCATCATATTTTGACTACTTATAACAATCTTTCCTTCTGTTTCTTCTCTTGTCCTCTTTATCATAATAGTACGCTGCTTTATGATCTTGTTTTTGCCTCTGTTCCTTCTCTCTCACTCCCTCTCTATATTTCTCTCTCCAACCCCCCAACTCCCTCTAATTTCTTCCAACGAAAAAAAAAACATTTTGAGCGTAAAGCTCACACTGCAGTCACGCATCCAAGCTCACTCATCCAAGATCACGCATCCAAGCTCACGCATCCAAGCTCACTCATCCAAGATCACGCATCCAAGCTCACTCATCCAAGATCACTCATCCAAGATCACGCATCCAAGCTCACTCATCCAAGATCACGCATCCAAGCTCATTCATCCAAGATCACGCATCCAAGCTCATTCATCCAAGATCACGCATCCAAGCTCACTCATCCAAGCTCACTCATCCAAGATCACGCATCCAAGCTCATTCATCCAAGCTCACTCATCCAAGCTCACTCATCCAAGATCACGCATCCAAGCTCATTCATCCAAGATCACGCATCCAAGCTCACTCATCCAAGCTCATTCATCCAAGATCACGCATCCAAGCTCACTCATCCAAGATCACGCACCCAAGCTCACTCATCCAAACTCACTCATCCAAGATCCATCATCCAAGCTCACTCATCCAAGATCCATCATCCAAGCTCCATCATCCACGATCCCTCTGCTACCCTCTCTTGTTTACGCTTCCTAAGCCATTGATCTACCCTCCCTCAGCCAGGCTCTCTGATCTACCTTCCCTCATCCACCCTCTCTGATCTACCTTCCCTCATCCACCCTCTCTGATCAACGTTGTCTCAGCCACCCTCTCTGATCAACGTTGTCTCAGCCACCCTCTCTGATCAACGTTGTCTCAGCCACTCTCTCTGATCTACCTTCCCTCATCCACCCTCTCTGATCAACGTTGTCTCAGCCACCCTCTCTGATCAACGTTGTCTCAGCCACCCTCTTTGATCAACGTTGTCTCATCCACCCTCTCTGATCAACGTTGTCTCAGCCACCCTCTCTGACATAAGAAATCCTAGAGGTAAGGGAAAGCCGCTCGTCTTGATACGAGCTGGGAAGTGAAGGAACAAGCTGGCCAACGAAGAGGAGAAAAGAAATGAAGAGAAGGAAAATATGAAGAAGAATAATTCGGAACAAAATAAAGAAAATAGGATGATAGACGAATAATTCGGAACAAAATAAGGAAAATAGGATGATAGACGAATAATTCGGAACAAAATAAGGGAAATAGGATGATAGACGAATAATTCGGAACAAAATAAGGAAAATAGGATGATAGACGAATAATTCGGAACAAAATAAGGGAAATAGGATGATAGACGAATAATTCGGAACAAAATGAGGAAAATAGGATAGCAGACGAATCATTCGGAACAAAATAAGGAAAATAGGATGGCAGACGAATAATTCGGAACAAAATAAGGAAAATAAGATGGCAGACGAATAATTCGGAACAAAATAAACAGAAGAGAAATGAGAAAAGATAAGCGAAAGAAAGAAGAGAATGCAGGTGAAACACAGAAGAAAAGTGATGAGGAGTAAAAAGCAGAAAAGAAAAAAGAAGAGAAGAGATCTTTTTAAAAAAAGTATACAGGATATAATAAACAGATATAAATGTAGCTTAGGGGCAGATATAATTGTAGCTTAGGGGCAGATATAATTGTAGCTTAGGGGCACATGAGATAAGATTAGAGTTTAGGAAAAACAATGCGACCTTACTTGAAAACGTCGGGTTTCTTCCTTCGAGTCCCGGTCAATGTGTTTATTTATTTACTTTGAATCAATACAAGCACTACATGGTGGAGCGAAGTCTGTTTTCTAGCACAGAGCTTGGATAAAAGGCCCATAGATTATTCTTTTACAGAGATTTAAATAAACATCCTACATTCCCTCACAAGACTGACTCAGTGACTCTTCGTGTGACTATTGGTGACAGTGATAATTTGGAAGCTTCAGACAACAAGAACAACACAGAAAAGTAGAACTCTCTGTGTTTAGCGAGTAGAAAAGTTCACGAAAGAAACAGGAATAGAAGAATACGCGAGAAGGGAAACAAGGAAACTGATGCGAAATAAGAAGAGAATGGAGCAGGAAAAGAGAAAATAAGAAACGAGAATAGCAGGAAAAGAGAAATAAGAAATGAGAATAACAGGAAAAGAGAAAATAAGAAATGAGAATAGCAGGAAACGAGATTTAAATGAAGCACATGGCAACTTTTTTTTCCCTTTAAGAGACAAGATCTCCTGAAAAACAAAACAAAACAAAAACGAAACACATAAAAGCTGAAGTTTGTCAGATTCTTCGAAATTTACGCATATTTATTTCTCTAAAACCAGTTTTTAAAATCTGAATGACAGAAGTCGGTTTTTTTAAAATCTGAATGACAGAAGTCGGTAATATTGACATAAAACTATATTTTTTTTAAAACTACAAACATCCATAACAAGCATTCAAAAAGTAGGGAAAAAAGTTGTTCCCAAGAAATATACGATACCCACAACAAACAAACTGTAGAATTTCGAACAAGCACTAACACGCAGAGAAAAATATGTCCACAAGAAGCATACTTACATGAGAGCACAAGTCAGCTTACAGCTTTACATGAGAACACAAGTCAGCTCACAGCTTTACATGAGAACACAAGTCAGCTCACAGCTTTACATGAGAAAACAAGTCAGCTCACAGCTTTACATGAGAACACAAGTCAGCTCACAGCTTTACATGAGAAAACATGTCAGCTCACAGCTTTACATGAGAACACAAGTCCGCTCACAGCTTTACATGAGAACACAAGTCAGCTCACAGCTTTACATGAGAACACAAGTCAGCTCACAGCTTTACATGAGAACACAAGTCAGCTCACAGCGTTACATGAGAACACAAGTCAGCTCACAGCTTTACACGAGAACACAAGTCAGCTCACAGCTTTACATTAGAACACAACTCAGCTCACAGATTTACATGAGAACACAAGTCAACTCACAGCTTTACATGAGAATATAAATCAGCTCACAACTTCACATGAGAATATAAATCAGCTCACAGCTTCATATGAGAATATAAATCAGTGCACAGATTCACAAGTGAATATAAATCAGCTCACAGCTTCACATGAGAATATAAATCAGTGCACAGCTTCACATGAGAACAGAAACTAGCGCACACGATGGATGACTGATAATTAATTGCTTGAAATGTAAAGTACTTCCACTGGTCTACAATTCCGCCTGACATGAGTGTAAAGCTCTGGGTATGTTCTGTGTGGAGACGTGGCTTGAATGTAAAGCTCTGGTTATGTTCTGTGTGGAAACGTGACTTGAGTGTAAAGCTCTGGGTATGTTCTGTGTGGAGGTGTGGCTTGAATGTAGAGCCCGGCTTATGTTCTATGTGGAGACGTGGCTTGAGTGTAAAGCTCTCGTTATGTTCTATGTGGAGGCATTCGATTCAAATATTTGTCTGTATGGCTGAGAGAGAAATATAAAATTAGCCAGACATATTAGACGATGACAGATCACATGCTGACTCTCTTTATGTGTGTTTGTTCGAGTGTTTGTATGTTTGTTTGGCTGTATGTTTCTTTGACTGTATGTATGCGTGTTTGACTGTTTGTATGTTTGTTTGACTGTATGTTTGATTGTCTGTACGTATGTTTGCTTGACTCTGTGTATGCTTGTTAGTATGATTGTCTGTCTGTATGTGTATTTCTTTGACTATCTATGTTTGACTGTCTGTATGCATGTTTGCTTGCTTGACTATCTATGTATGTATATCTGACTGCTTGTATGTATGCCTGACTGTTTTATGTATATCTGACTGTTTGTATGTATGTCTGACTGTTTGTATATATGTCTGACTGTTTGTATGTATGTATGTTTATTTGTTTCCTCCATCCATCTCCTGCGTGGACGGGTCGGTCAGATTTTTAATAGCAACCGCTTTTCCACAACCACTTTATAACTTAGCCAGACTTAACTCTTTGACTTCCGAATTAATGCCCAGGCTTGGTGAGAATAAATTATGATAAAGTCTGGTAGTTAAAAAAAAAACTGGAAGGACGTTATTCTGTAATTTAAACGTATGGGTTGACCTGGAAATGTGCTACTTAGACTTTGCCTAAATATTGCTCCAAGCCTTGATCCACATAAGTGAGAAAGATCTACCAGCACTGCCAGTGTTCTTTTCGGAGTGATATCTACCAGCACTACCAGCGTTGTTTCAATGTAAGTTCTAGTGGCACTTCCAGCGTTGTTTCAAAGTAAGATCTACCAGCACTTCCAGCGTTGTTTCAAAGTAAGATCTACCAGCACTTCCAGCGTTGTTTCGGAGTAAGATCTACCAGCACTTCCAGCGTTGTTTCGGAGTAAGATCTACCAGCACTTCCAGCGTTGTTTCAAAGTAAGATCTACCAGCACTTCCAGCGTTGTTTCAAAGTAAGATCTACCAGCACTTCCAGCGTTGTTTCGGAGTAAGATCTACCAGCACTTCCAGCGTTGTTTCAAAGTAAGATCTACCAGCACTTCCAGCGTTGTTTCAAAGTAAGATCTACCAGCACTTCCAGCGTTGTTTCAAAGTAAGATCTACCAGCACTTCCAGCGTTGTTTCGGAGTAAGATCTACCAGCACTTCCAGCGTGTTTCAAAGTAAGATCTACCAGCACTTCCAGCGTTGTTTCAAAGTAAGATCTACCAGCACTTCCAGCGTTGTTTCGGAGTAAGATCTACCAGCACTTCCAGCGTTGTTTCGGAGTAAGATCTACCAGCACTTCCAGCGTTGTTTCGGAGTAAGATCTACCAGCACTTCCAGCGTTGTTTCGGAGTAAGATCTACCAGCACTTCCAGCGTTGTTTCAAAGTAAGATCTACCAGCACTTCCAGCGTTGTTTCGGAGTAAGATCTACCAGCACTTCCAGCGTTGTTTCAAAGTAAGATCTACCAGCACTTCCAGCGTTGTTTCAAAGTAAGATCTACCAGCACTTCCAGCGTTGTTTCAAAGTAAGATCTACCAGCACTTCCAGCGTTGTTTCAAAGTAAGATCTACCAGCACTTCCAGCGTTGTTTCAAAGTAAGATCTACCAGCACTTCCAGCGTTGTTTCGGAGTAAGATCTACCAGCACTTCCAGCGTTGTTTCAAAGTAAGATCTACCAGCACTTCCAGCGTTGTTTCGGAGTAAGATCTACCAGCACTGCTAGTGTTGTTTCAGAGTTAAAGTGTTAAGAAAAGATCGTAATCACTTACACTGACTTTTTATCTTTGCTCCAGTTCTTCAGCCTCTCTGTTCTTCTGTTCAGTCAACTGTTCAGTCAGCTGTTCAGTCATTCAGTCAAGCATGTGAAACTCTTCAATCATCGACTCTGGCCAAAAAACAAAGAAATGATTATCTTATTCACAAATAAGTTATCCGTGATTTTGTCAGTCAAGTTTCTCACCATGTTACAACTACTGCAACCCTGGAAACTTGCGATCAATGAAAGAGAACGATGTAAGACGACAGCGGCAAGGAAATTAATGAAAATGAACATCAGACGGAAAGAGGGTTGGAGGGGGGAGGGGGGAGAAGGGGCGTCTGTTGTTAAAATGTAATTTTCCGTGTTATTTTATCTGGTGTATCTGGTCAGTGTCAGAGAAAGCTCAAGACCCACATGTCGGATGTCCCGGCATGCTCGGCTGACACAGATCTGACAGGAAGAAGATTAGGTCTGCCTCCAGGTAGCACTGTCTTCATCTCGCGTTCTTCTACCACCCTCTGTCCTTAAAATCCCTGCCTCTAAAATGGTCGTTTTTTTTCTACAAGGTTTTTAGTAGATACAGAGCATGTACACCAGCACGATAACTTGCTGGAAGCCGAGTCCATGAGTGCGGGTGTTGTAGCATTGTGGATGTTTAAATGTAGACTTCTGGGGTGTGTGTGTTGTAGCATTGTGAATGTTTAAATGTAGACTTCTGGGGTGTGTGTGTTGTAGCATTGTGGATGTTTAAATGTAGACTTCTGGGGTGTGTGTGCTGTAGCATTGTGAATGTTTAAATGAAGACTTCTGGGGTGTGGGTGTTGTAGCATTGTGAATGTTTAAATATAGACTTCTGGGGTGTGTATGCTGTAGCATTGTGAATGTTTAAATGTAGACTTCTGGGGTGTGGGTGTTGTAGCATTGTGAATGTTTAAATATAGACTTCTGGGGTGTGTATGCTGTAGCATTGTGAATGTTTAAATGTAGACTTCTGGGGTGTGGGTGTTGTAGCATTGTGAATGTTTAAATGTAGACTTCTGGGGTGTGTCTATTCAACCTGCACACAGAGGACATTTTCAAACACTCAAATGAATTAAACACGGAGGGAGAGGGAGAGAGAGAGAGAGAGAGGGAGAGAGAGTGAGAGAGAGAGGGAGAGAGAGTGAGAGAGAGAGGGAGATAGAGAGGGAGATAGAGAGAGGGAGAAGGAGAGAGAGAGAGAGAGAGAGAGAGAGAGAGAAATAACAATTTAAAAGGTGTGCAGATGATACAGACCTTCTAGCAGAGAATCCACAGAACCTACAGAAATTAATAGATAAGATACACAACACAAGCCAAGAATGGGAACTAGAGATCAGTATCAAGAAGACCAAAATAATGATGTTAGCAGGAAAGACCGGAAGACACAGGTGGATATAAGGAGAAACTGAAACAAGTGACAAACTACAGCCACCTAGGACACACACTAACAGAATATGGGAGATGTTAGACGGAGATAAAGAAAAGAATTGGAATGGCAAAA
The DNA here is from genome assembly GCA_009760885.1 of Achatina immaculata. Taxonomy (NCBI): domain Eukaryota; kingdom Metazoa; phylum Mollusca; class Gastropoda; order Stylommatophora; family Achatinidae; genus Lissachatina; species Lissachatina immaculata. Next base: position 7,304,144 of record CM019693.1, read on the forward strand.
CACACATACAATCAACACCGTGAAGACAGTGCTGTTATCCAGAAAACTGCCCATAAGAAAAAAGAAAATTACGATGTGTAAAATGATGTATTACTCTGTTTTACTGTATGGGTCAGAAACCTGGACTCCAGCAAAAAGCTGGAGAGAAAGATCAACGCAGCAGAAATGTGGTTCTACGGAAAACTAGGTCATATAACATGGAGAATGAAAAGAACAAACGGACAATTTTTTAGAACAGCTCCGAGGTCAATGTGAACTTCTCAAAGAAATCAGGATAAAGAAAACAAAATATTCCGGCCATATCAAAAGACATAACAACATACTGAATACCATACTGGAAGGAAAGATGGAAGGAAAAAGAGTAAGAGGAAGACAGAGATGTGGATAGGAAGATAACATAGGAGAATGGACAAGATACAGTCTGGCTGAGTACACCATCAAGGCGAAGGAGCGAGGGAATTGGAGATTCATTACCACAACCCTTCGTTCTGGAGAAGGCACATGATGATGATGATGATGATGATGATGATGATGATGTGATGTGTGATAGTTTGGTAGTAAAGAAGAGGCAGGGAAAACGGAAAGGAGGGAGAGGGATACAATGACAATCAAGTCGAGAAAAGGGTTGGCTGATTAGACCTTATCTACTTTCTCCTCCCTGTAACTTATATTACCTCACTGCACTAGACTGCACACTCGTCACACTCATCTATTCCACCCAGCTTTCTTTCTCGGCTAGATTACATCCCCCCCTCTCTCTCTCCCCTCAGCTTTCCTGCCCCCTCTTTACTATCAACCTATCACATCTCAGAGTTCTCATGTAAACATTCACAATACTTCACCACACACACACAATCTCAGTCTCAGCTTCTTGTAAGTCACAGCAAGTCCTACCTTTTTCCTATAATTTTTTTTCTGTTCTTACTTGTTATATTTTATCTTCTTTCCCTATTTCTCTCTGCTGTCATTCTCTACTGTTATCTTTCTACTACTGTAATTTCCCATTATTTTGCTTTTTTTAAAACTGGTATCATTATCTACTACTGTCATTTTTTTTTACTCCTGTCATTTTCTAACTTTTTTTAACATGTCATTTTCTACAGATGTCATTTTCTGTGTCTGTGTCTCTACAAAATACTCCTGTGTCATTTTCTTCATGTCTCTCGTTGTACTTTCTTAATATCTGAAGGCCATCTAGTCTTGAATGTTCGCTTCTAAAGAATTTTTGTGTGTGTGTAAAATCTTATTTTAATCTTGAAAGATCTGCCTGTATTCTCCTGATGTTAAAAGCTGAACGTAAGTAATCACGGCAGACGAGCGGTCACAGTGACACGAATGTACAGGAAATCAGAGCAACATTCATTGATGTAGGAAGACCCGGTTATGGCTTAAGTTCAAACTTGTAAAAATGAGACGAGATTTGAAATGTCGCGTGCCCAGTCCGCGACAGAGGAATATAAAAATCTGGTAATGTCACATAAAACTTGTTCGTTTCTCATTTGTTTCTGATTAGGTTTTTGTTTTCTTCCATTTCCTGTTTTGTTATTCAAAGTTTCCCAATTTTCTTTCTGGTGCTTTCTGTAGTTTCAGATGTGAGATGAGAGACGAATAAATAATCAGCCAGGAAGGAACAAGGACAAAATGGCTGCAGGACCGCAGACAAACTTACAAAATAAAATGTGAAAGCTCATAAAAATGAAATGTGAAAATTTGCAATGAAATGTATAAAAGAAAGATGTCACAGAAGAAGACGTGAAGCAGTTATCATCTGGCTTGGAAGTGAACTTTCATGTGATGAAAGACTTTTTGTTAGAATATCCAAAATGACATATTTTGCTTCTGAAAGTAAAAAGAAAAAAAAATATCGATATGACAAAGGACATACAAAGAAACCACAAGAACATGGATGTTCATCAGAACAAAGTCGTCTCCCTCTAAGTCAAATGTCTGCATCAAGGTCATCAACTTACTCAGAATCAGCATCAAGTTCTACATTATCAAATTATTCAGAAACAGCATCAAGTTCTACATCATCAACTTGCTCAGAAACATCATCAAGTTCTACGCCATCAACATGCTCAGAAACAGCGTCAAGTTCTACATCAAAATCTAACTAAACATCCAACAACAGAATGTTCTAGGCGCATCCACACAGGCCAACAAGGCTGTTGTGCTTCACCAAAGAGGTGTGGGTGACTGCTGGTTGGAAATAGAACATTCAGTGTAAGCAGAACATTCAGTGAAAGTAGAACATTCATAGATTGTGCGTTGCAATTTCAGTGGATGCCAAAATTTGATTTGGGAAAGTAAGTTAGCAGAGAAATATCATAAACTAATTGTAGTATAAACCATATTTTCATTTCTTATCCCGTCATTTGACTTGTTACAGCTTGTGGCGAACATATGAATATTACACTGAAACATCTCTATCAATATTGCTCTCATCAGTCAACAGACCATAATGTTAGATTCAAACTAAGCTCTTGACAGCGGTTCCTGGATGTTATTGATAAAATGCCGAGGAAAAGAAACATCAACTTCAGATGTCCACGTGACACAGGGAGGATGTCACTTCACAAACCCGTCACACAAATAAACAGCAAAACCCGTGAACTTTGACTGCAAAGTAAAATCTAAAGAGGCAGAAGTTTTGTTTTTGATAAAATGCCGAGGAAAAGAAACATCAACTTCAGATGTCCACGTGACACAGGGAGGATGTCACTTCACAAACCCGTCACACAAATAAACAGCAAAACCCGTGAACTTTGACTGCAAAGTAAAATCTAAAGAGGCAGAAGTTTTGTTTTTTTTTAAATACTAAACATGTCCTCAGTTGTATATTGGTAAGTATCCCCGCCTGTCACGCGGGAGATGAGGGTTCGATTCCTCGGCGGGGAGGCAAAATGTTTAGCTGCATTTCAGAGAATGAGAAACACACAACACATCCTTACCAACAATTGATAGAAAACGAGTCCTAAAATGCTATATTGAACCTATCTTATTATATGGAAGTCAATCATGGACGATAGATATAGAAATATGGCTAATAAGGAGAGTGTTGAGAACTCTCTGACAGCAAAGATTACTAAAGAAGAGTGTAGGAGAAGAATGGTTGGAACTCTCTGGACAGCAAAGATTACTAAAGAAGAATGTAGGAGAAGAGTGGGAGAGACAAAAAAAAAATCATGTATGTGTCTCTTGTATGTGCCTCGTGTATGTGTCTCATGTATGTGCCTCATGTATGTGTCTCATGTATGTGTCTGGTGTATGTGACTCGTGTATGTGACTCGTGTATGTGTCTCGTTTATGTGTTTCGTGTATCTTATTTACAGACAGACGTTGGTGATAATGTTTCTCTGTTTCGTGCAGAAAATTACAAGCTCAAAGAAAGAAAGAAACAAAGAAAGAATATAAACTTTAGAATATTTAATCTAAATGTTTCATGTGAATCTGACAATTTCAGGTGAATCTAAAAATCTCTTATGAATCTTAGACTCATGTGAATCTAACTATCCCACGTGAAGGTCATACGAATGTAACAACGTCATGTGTTATTTAACAATGTCATGTGTTATTTAACAATGTCATGTGTTTTTTACAATGTCATGTGTTATTTAACAATATCATGTGTTCTTTAACAATGTCATGTGTTTTTAACAATGTCATGTGTTATTTAACGATTTCATGTGTTATTTAACAATGTCATGTGTTATTTAACAATGTCATGTGTTATTTAACAATGTCATGTGTTATTTAACAATGTCATGTGTTATTTCATGTCAATTTAAAAGTCTTATACAAAAGTCAAACTTTCGGTAAAGCTCAGCGTGGAACCATTCAGTGACCCCAAGGGAGGCCTGGGGGGAAGGGGTGAATCATATCATTTAGTGACCCAAGAGAGAAGTGGGGGAAGGGGTGAATCATATCATTTAGTGACCCCAAGGGAGGCCTGGGGGGAAGAGGTGAATCATATCATTTAGTGACCCCAAGGGAGGCCTGGGGGGAAGGGGTGAACCATATCATTTAGTGACCCCAAGAGAGAAGTGGGGGAAGAGGTGAATCATATCATTTAGTGACCCAAGAGAGAAGTGGGGAAGAGGTGAATCAATCATTTAGTGACCCAAGAGAGAAGTGGGGAAAGAGGTGAACCATATCATTAGTGACCCAAGAGAGAAGTGGGGGAAGAGGTGAACCATATCATTTAGTGACCCAGAGAGAAGTGGGGGAAGAGGTGAACCATATCATTTAGTGACCAAGAGAGAAGTGGGGGAAGAGGTGAACCATATCATTTAGTGACCCAAGAGAGAAGTGGGGGAAGAGGTGAATCATATAATTTAGTGACCCAAGAGAGAAGGGGGGAAGAGGTGAATCATATAATTTAGTGGCCCCAAGAGAGAAGTGGGGAAAGAGGTGAATCATATAATTAGTGGCCCCAAGAGAGAAGTGGGGAAAGAGGTGAATCATATCATTTAGTGGCCCCAAGAGAGAAGTGGGGGAAGAGGTGAATCATATCATTTAGTGACCCAAGAGAGAAGTGGGGAAAGAGGTGAATCATATCATTTAGTGACCCAAGAGAGAAGTGGGGGAAGAGGTGAATCATATAATTTAGTGGCCCCAAGAGAGAAGTGGGGAAAGAGGTGAATCATATAATTTAGTGGCCCCAAGAGAGAAGTGGGGGAAGAGGTGAATCATATAATTTAGTGGCCCAAGAGAGAAGTAGGGAAAGAGGTGAATCATATAATTTAGTGGCCCAAGAGAGAAGTGGGGAAAGAGCTGAATCATATAATTTAGTGGCCCCAAGAGAGAAGTGGGGAAAGAGGTGAATCATATAATTTAGTGGCCCCAAGAGAGAAGTGGGGGAAGAGGTGAATCATATCATTTAGTGACCCAAGAGAGAAGTGGGGGAAGAGGTGAATCATATCATTTAGTAACCCAAGAGAGAAGTGGGGGAAGAGGTGAACCATATCATTTAGTGACCCAAGAGAGAAGTGGGGAAAGAGGTGAACCATATCATTTAGTGACCCAAGAGAGAAGTGGGGGAAGAGGTGAATCATATCATTTAGTGACCCAAGAGAGAAGTGGGGGAAGGGGTGAATCATATCATTTAAATCTCGAACAAGAAAATGAAAAGCAGTGTTTTACAACATGAAGAATAAAAACAAATATAGAAAATTTGACACAAGCTACAAAACAAACCAAGCTATTTAAAATCATGGGTGTTTGGGGGGGGGGGGGGTCCAGAGGAAAACTCAGTGGCCAAAGAAAAGGAAGAGACAAAAAGAATCCAGCAAAAACAAACAAAACAAGTAATAACTGGTCTGATTATAAATAACAAGGAATGGATAAAATAGAGGAACACGATGGAAAAGATGATGATGATGATGATGATGATGATGAATGATGATGATGATGATGATGATGATGATGATGACTTGTCTTGAAGAAACGAAAGAAAATGGTCACACACTACATAAGTTTTTTGTCTCACTTACTTGATCCTTTCTTCTCTCTCTCCCCCTCTCCTTCTCTCTCTCCCTCTCCTTCTCTCTCCCCCTCTCTCTCCCTCTTCCTCTCTCTCTCTCCTTCTCTCTCTCCCTCTCCTTCTCTCTCTCTCTCTCTCTCTCTCTTCCCTCTCCTTCTCTCTCTCCCTCTCCTTCTCTCTTTCTCTCCCTCTCCTTCTCTCTCCCTCTCCTTCTCTCTCACCCTCTCTCTCTCCCTCTCTCTCTCTCTCTCAGCACAAAAATTTCAAAATTCTACCTCTCCTTTCAATCACAGAATGCTTCGTCCCATCTGTGGAAACTGTTTAAATCTAACCCAGAGTTTAGCTAATGCTAAAACAACATTTGTCTTCCAAAACCTAGACTTGATCTGTTAAAGAAAAGCTTTGCTTACTCTGCTCCTCATCTTTGGAATATCCTCCCATCATGTATAAAAACTACAAGCTATACTCCTTCCTACAACTACACACTTCGCCAGTATCTACTTGATGTCGATTATATGTCACCATGATTCAAAAATGTTACATGTTATTTACTTTTTGTTTACGCGTTATTTACTTTTTTTTAACAGAAATTGAATTTAATATTATTTTTTTTCTGAGTTGTAGTTTGGTAGATATGTAGCAGAGTCCCTTGTAAATTAGGATAGTATCATAATTATTTATTATTAATGTTATTATTATTCTTACTATTAAAATTTTTATTATAGTTATGATTATTAATGATAAATAGAAAGTAGGTCAGAAACGATGGAAAGTTTGAGATCCGGTGGGAGAGGAACACTCCCACGGTATTAGTAGTAATATTACAACAGGAAGCTCAGAAGAGTAATCAGACTAAATAGATGACAAAATTACTAAACACAGTGAAAAGCGAGGACACAATAAAAGTAGAGAACGGACTAATCCCTGAAACCTACGACATGAAAGAGGTAGTAGACTGGACAACTGAATAGACAGATTTGACGCAACAGACAGGTGAGGCATGTTTACTAATCGTAGGACGCAGTTTGCGCACAGTTTTGAAACAAGAGAACGGACTGACTCATCCCAAAATCCATTCAGGGCCCAGTCAGTAGGTAGTTAACCAGCTGACCAATAGAAAGATCTAGAAGAGTCTCCTACTGGACAACTGACTTACTACATATAAGCCAGGCGGACAGTTTTGAGCAGGAAGACAAAACAGAAGAGACGGAGGACAAAATAGATACGTATAATAGAAGGAGAGAAACCAAGGTTAGGAAAAGAACACAAAAAAAAGACGGACATAGAGAAGAATAGAGGGGAACAGCAGAACAAGAGATAGAGTTATTCATGAATTGTGGATCTAATGCAGACATTTTCGAATATAGTTTGTGTAGAAAATAACACTAGAACTTGATTTTGTGAACAATGATTATGTGCTTCAACGACGAAACCAACCAATTTTGTCATAGCACATCTTATTCCAAATAATGTTGTCAACACTACATCTGTGTCCTTATACTTCGTCTTCAATATTGAAATATTCAAAGAATATCTTCAGTCTTCAGTATGATAAATACTGAAATTCTGTCAGTCTGTAAGAACAGCGAAGAGCAAAACCTCTATCTTAATGCAAAGAAAACTAAATTGATGACAACTGACAAAACAAACAAGGCAGCTGAAATATATATCAATGAGGAAAAATTGGAAGAAGTGGAAAGTTTTGAATATCTTGTATTATTACTAACTAATAATAGAGATACAATGAATGAAATTAAAAGGAGGACATCTATTGCTCTTTAGAAAGTAAAACAACTAAAGAATCTGTGGAGAGGAACAGACAGAACTACAAAACTAAGGTTTTTAAGGGCATGCATCTTTCCCATCGCAACATATGCCTGTGAGACCTGGACACTTAACAAAACAGCTGAGAAACGCATAAATGCCTTTGAATGTAAATGCTACAGAAGAGTTCTTCAAATACCATGGACACAAAAAAGAACAAATATATCTATACTACAATAACTTAATATTGAAGAAGGCTGGCTAGTAAAGAGGATTAAACACAGAAAACTTAAATATTTTGGACACATTAAAAGTCATGATAATCTAGAGAGAACCGTCTTGGAAGGGTACATAATGGAAGAAAAGAACAAGAGGAAGACCAAGGCGAAGATGGCTGCAAGACATCGTTGATGATCTACAAATGGATGCATCAGCAGCAGGCCATCTTGCTCACAACCTAAAGGCCTATAGGAGAGCTGTTAGGGAGGCAAAGTTCCACAAGGGACATGCAAATGACTAACTTTGTCTTACAATATATAAATGAGAACTAATTCAATAATATAATAATTCAGAATGATTCTACATTATTATAGATATTGATTTTTGTTAGACTACGAGAATAACTTTTTAAAAACTTTTTACATACGGTAAGTATGGTTATTTTCTGTACTGAATGCGTGGATAAGAGTGAAACTGAAATATTTTTTTTTAGTTTTGTTATTTCAATGTTAATTATATTTGTTATACGCCTGGCATATTTGTAGCCTCTGATTTAGAATATATTTAGAACTGAGCGAAAGCTTAAGAAAGAATAGAACGTCAGAAGAAGAGTTTTGGGTATAAATATACATACAACATAACATATAAATATACATACGACAAAACACATAAATATACATGAGACAAAACATATAAATATACATGAGACAAAACATATAAATATACATACGACAAAACATATAAATATACACACGACAAAACATATAAATATACATACGACAAAACATATAAATATACATGAGACAAAACATAAATATACACACAACGAAACATATAAATATATACAAAGCCGCTGTAGTAAAGCTGTGGTAACAAAATATTAAAACTATTTAAAACAAAACTAGCAACAGTTTTATTAGTTAAGAAACATACAGATACGACGTTTCTGTTAACATCTTAACCATAAAAAACATACAGGACAAAGAAATGTGGAAAGAAGAGAAAACATAAATTCCCATGAACGATACAGAACAAATAGGAGTAAAAAAAAAAAGGAAGGGCAGCACTTGACTGTGACTTGCAAGAAGCTGTGTCCACGTGTGTGGTGGGGTGTTGTGAATGTTTCAATAAAGACTTGTAGTGTGTGATAGGTTGGTGGTAGAGATGGGACAGAGAAAGGAGAGAGAGAGAGGCAATAGTATCCTTTCCGCCTTCTCCACCCCCTCTTTACTACCATCCTGTCGCACAGCTCACAAGTCTTTATTCAAACATTCACAATACTCTAGCACGCGCCGTTCCTACTTTTCTTCTGAATAGTTTTAACAGAATACCAGACGGGCCTGCCTGCCCAGCTCTTAACCCTCTGCAGATCTGTGTATGTATTGTTTGTGCGTGGTGTGTGTGTGTGTGTGTTACTCACTGTAACAGCTTCACGCTCTGTATGGAAGCATACATATTCTCATCTCTTGTACATTATTACGAGTATTATAACACTCGATTCTCTCTCCACCAACATCAGAGAGTTGAGATCCTCGCTCACACGACTACTCGCTCATACGACTACTCTCTTATACGACTACTCGCTCATACAACTACTCGCTCATACGATTACTCCCTCATACGACTACTCGCTCATACGACATTCTTTCTGAAGACGAAATCAAGCACATTCTGATAAACTAGAAAATATTCATAAAAGCATTTTCTTTTCCATCTTCGCGAAACTTTCTAGCTGGTAGATGTGCTAGCTCCCCTACTTGGCCTGCGCGTTATAACGAAGTGAATGGCTTGCTTAAGTTGAACTAAGACGCTCTCTGGACTCTGCCAATCATCTCCAAAGAAAGAATGAAATCCACATATTGTAAATGTAGCAGAGCTAGCAGTGCATGACATTAGACAGGTGGTAAAGAACTGTCATCAACAGTCCCTCTGGACTTTTCTGTTATGGTTTACTCCCATACCCTTTGACTGTCCCCTAGCAGGCGAAACTGACCAGACCACCACCCACAAGGCAAGTGGGTTTACCAGGGACTGGTGGCATACAGTAACTGGCTAATCCGACCAGGCACAAGACAGTAATCGTTCTTCATTTGTCCAGTGTTTATGTTTTGTTTCTTCTTCTTCTTCTTCGTTCGCACGGTGTTTATGTTTTCTTTCCCAAAGTTTCCCTCGGGAGCAGAGTCAGCAATGCTGATATTTGTGTTTGTCAGTTTTTCTTCTTATCTCCCAGCAGAGTCAGCAATGCTGATATTTGTGTTTGTCAGTTTTTCTTCTTATATCCCAGCAGAGTCAGCAATGCTGATATTTGTGTTTGTCAGTTTTTCTTGTTATCTCCGAAATTCAGGAAAATGAAGCACATGTTAGTTCTGAAGGTAACTAAATGTGTGGGTGAGATTTTGTTGCCGTGTACACAAGGATACAATGTAAGAAAATAAGTGTACACAAGGATAAAAAATAAGAAAACAAGTGTACACAAGGATATAATATAAGAAAACAACTGTACACAAGGATATAAAATAAGAACACAAATGTACACAATGATATAAGATAAGAAAACAAGTGTACACAAGGATATAAGATAAGAAAACAAGTGTACGCAAGGATACAAGATAAGAAAACAGGTGTATACATTCATACAAGATAAGAAAGCAGGAGTCATGACGTAACATAGAATAGTTTTCAGAGATGTAGAAGACATGAAAACATAGCTGGGATTATGCATGAAAAAGACAGTCACGTGGTTTGGTCTGGAACTTTTTTACACTGAAACTATAAAACCAGCTCAACAAGAGCTCTTCGCTGCCAAGGTCATCTAGTGTGGAAGGTGAGGTAACTGACCTTGACCCGCTCTCCTGTATACTGTTTCCAGGTGTTGCGCTGGCTTAGTTAGAATAGTAAATATACGAGTATATTATGTTTATGTATGTATGTATGTGTATATATGTGTATATATGTATGTATGTGTGTATATGTATGTATGTGTGTATATGTATGTACGTACAGTTTATGTTGTTATACATGGAGGACAGATGATTTAACAAAAGTCTGAAGATGAACAGAACAGAAAGTTCTACTTTGTCATTGCACATGGTGGGGAACTGAAGTTCCTGAAATGTGTGAAAGCAGTTCCTTCTTGTGAAATCGGCTGAAGTTTTCTTGTTCATTGTCGGCTTTGTTGTCACGTGACAAGCTACTGAAAGTCACACACCAACATAAAATGTCACACGAATCACCACTGTCAGTGTTCTTCAATTTTTGTTGGGTGTTTGGATCTTCAGCTGGGTCATATATGGACAAGAAGAAGTTACCTGTTGCTCATGGCAATGTATGGGAAGAAGATCACTAAGTGTCAGGGACGACACAAACACGCTATGTCCCTTAGTGATCTTCTCTCTTCTTAGTGTTATTCTTTTCTATATTGTTCTCTCTTCTTAGTGTTATTCTTTTCTATATTGTTCTCTCTTCTTAGTGTTATTCTTTTCTATATTGTTCTCTCTTCTTAGTGTTATTCTTTTCTATATTGTTCTCTCTTCATAGTGTTATTCTTTTCTATATTGTTCTCTCTTCATAGTGTTATTCTTTTCTATATTGTTCTCTCTTCTTAGTGTTACTTTTTTCTTAGTGTTACTCTTTTCTTAGTGCCATTCTCTTCCTAGTGTTGTTCTGTTGAAATCAGCTCTGACACTGAGGCAGTCAAAATGTTTGCATCACAATCAGCTTCTAATTCCAATGTTTCGTTTCGTGATGAACACAGCGCATATACACGTGTAAGGAAGCAGAGAATAAATTCAAGAACAGGGATGACTGGAGGGCCTTATTCCGTGGCCTATGCTCTCACGGGAGTGAAAGGTGATGATGATGATGATGATGATGATGATGATGATGATGATGATGACAGCTTATATAAACACGTAGCAGACACTTGAACAGTAATTGTCACCTCGGATGAGAGTATAATTACGTCATTTCTAGACTTCAGTAGTCCAGGCCAAAAGATGTATGTGAACGTAGAAATTATCTACATTTTTAAAAGTCTCAGATTATGAATAACTTTTTTTTTTGTTTGTTTGTGTATAAACTGTTATTGCACTCAATATTCATATGATATGGATAAAACATCTTGGGGTATTTAAATGTCAGGTATTTCTGTGAGAATCAGAAACAAATCAAGCAGATTGTACAGTGCTATACTGACAAGATAAAACATCTTGTTACAAGTTTCCACGCACTGACAAGCGTGCGGACAAGAGTGCGGACAAACGTGAGAACAAACATGGGGACAAACATGTAAACAAACATGTAGACGAACATGTAAACAAACATGTACACAAACATGTAAACAAACATGTATACAAACATGTAAACAAACATGTAGACAAACATGTAAACAAACATGTAGATAAAAGTGAGGTCAAACATGTAAACAAACATGTAGGCAAACATGTAGACAAACATGTAAACAAACGTGAGGACAAACATATAAACAAACATGTAGACGAACATGCGGACAAATAAAATAAATATTACAGAAATGTGACATGTAGACATGTTTATTTGGTAGAAGAATGAGAAATGTCAAAACATAACAATAAAATAACAGGGGATAGTTGGGGGGGGGGGTTGCAGTCACAGCCACGGGAAGGTGGAAAAGGGGGGGGGGGTGAAGAGAACGAACGAACGAACTTTATTTTCAAAGGGTTAAGAATTGGGCATGCAGGCCCGTGTAACATCCTGCCCTTCATCATACAGCTTTCACTTAGTCACAGTCATTCAATATTTGTTAATGAGCATAATAATCATGAAGACACATTAAATGATTACATAAATACACAATAAACTTATCTCTTGTCCATACACTCTACACTCTGATTTATGCAACAACATAAAATAACCTTGCATTCTTACAACCATTCAAAACTAACAAATTTATTATTGAGAGGAGGCAGGCTGATGTCCGACACAGAAGTTTACAAGAACCAAACACACCAACATCAGAACAGATTTTTTTTTATAAAATCGGACTGGGAAAAAAAGTAGAAACAAATCCAAAGAAACTATAAGAGTCTGTTGTAGAGAAAAGATGAATGATAACTTAGACTGAAATGATGAATGATAAATTAGATGGAAACGGTGAATGATAACTTAGATGGAAACGATGAATGATAAGTTAGATTGAAACGATGAATGATAAGTTAGACTGAAACGATGGATGATAAGTGATGAATGATAAGTTAGATGGAAACGATGAATGATAAGTTAAACTGAAACGATCTACAAGTCAAAATACAGGAGGCGTTGTACATGGGTATCACTAACAGAAGTAGTGTACAAGTTGTACAAATATTGTACTTACGTTTGGAGTTAGTTGTCCCCATGTTTTCATGAAGTCAGAACACAGAGAAGGTGCACCTTCCGTTCTCCGCGTCAAGTTTGAGGAAAAATCTTTGGCTGAAATTATCAAACGTAGCAATTTTGGCTACAACGCGCTACACTCTGTTTCTCTGCACATTTTCACAAACTAAATCTAGCACACTCATAAATGTGCAGTAGGGAAAAAAATCTAATGTGATTCACCACGTGCACAGTTAGAAGTTTCAATTCAGTGAATCATTTCCTGCTGATTTGTTTCGTTCCTTTTACTGCATTTCTATATTTATAAACTTCTCAGGTTATCTTGACGGAGACATTTTTTGTTCTATTTCCAAACAGAAATAACAGTAACCACGAAAGAAATATTACTTGCTCCATGTAGCAGCGGGAGATCGTTACATTCTTGTGAGTGTGCCAAACTACGGCAAAACAAAAACAAATACAAAAACAAAAACATGTTTGCGTGAAGATCTACATCCTTGCGAGAAATCTCATTAATAAACGGTCTCCCGCGAGTGTTGGCAACCTAGCTGTGGTATGATTAGTCTGTTGCTAGGCCGGCTCTCTGGCCACGCTCTGGAGTCCCAAAGCCGTCCTGACATTGTGTACTTCCGGGCGCTCCAGCCACGCCGGCTGACACTTTCTTCATTAAGTGCTCTGGTCTGGGGGGTTACACTGGCACGTGTAGCAGGGGAGGAGGGGGGAGCAGAAGGTCATTAAGTGATTCCCCCCCCCCCTCGACTTTCTTATGTCGAAGACATGACCTTGAGCTGGAGGCGGGTATTAATGGCCAAAATGTTTAGTGGATTATTTTGTTGTAAGAGATCAATTGTTACTGTCTCCATTTTGTCTTTTGTTGTCAGTTAAGAAATGATGCATGAGATATGGGGTGTTGGGGGGGGGGGTTGCAGTTATAAGTAAATAACACACTTTTAATATTACCTATCAGCGTTTATGAAAGAAAGAAAGAAAGAAAGAAAGAAAGACAAAACGTGCCCCTGCTAGAGCCCTGTATCTGTCACTCATCATTCAATGTTTGTTAAAAGTCCTGTCTCTGACGATGTCTGCCACAAAACTCTAAACAAATGGTCATAAAGTTGATCATGCAGCAATACATGGTCATCAAACTTTAGATGACCATTCAACATTACATGCAGTAACGCTAATTGCCAAACAATCTTATCTTATATCTTATATCCTTCCCGTGCCGTTAAACATAGAGCTCGAAAGGTAGTTCGCCAATTTTTCCTGTTTACGGCGAGCTTTTCAATCTCATCAAAGGATTTTATGCCTGTTAATTTGGCCTCTCTTAACAATGTCCTCTTTAGAGTTTCACGTGGTCTGCCTCTTTTTCTTCGGCCTGTTATGTTCCCCTTGATAGCTTGTTTTGGGATTCTCTGATCATTTCTTCTCATCACGTGACCAACATATGTCCATCTCCTTTTCTTGATCACCCATGAGACTGATTGTATCTCTCCATTGTTCTTGAGTTCGTTCCACTTGATGCCGAGTATTTTCCTTAGGCATTTGTTTTCAAAAGAGTCTAATTTCTTTTCTGTTTCTTTAGTTGTTTTCCAGCTTTCGCATGCATAAATGATGGTGGATATTACATTTGAATTGAATAGTCTTAACTTGGTTTTTGTGCTTATAACTTTTGAATGCCATATGTTCTCAAGATTCTTGAAGATCGATGCTGCTTTTGCAATTCTAATTCTAACTTCCTTTCTGGTGTCACCATCCTGGTCTATGTAGCTATCAAGGTATGCAAACTGACTGACTTCTTCAACATCTGTCCCTTTTATGTGTATTTTTCCATTTTGCTTAATGGGAAGTTTCATTATTTTTGTTTTGTCCTTGGTAATTTCAAGTCCTATTTCAAGCCAATGAAGACAGGATATCTGCTTTTTTTCCTTGCATTCATTTCACATTGTGACCGATAAGAGATATTTCATTAGCAAAATCAAGATCTTCTAGTTAGGTCCCATGTAACCAGTCAATACCTGTGTTACATGTGCACCATTTGTTCATTATGAAGTCTATGGCAATTCCAAAAAGTAAAGGAGACAGTATACATCCTTGTTTCACGCCTGTTTCAATCTGGAACCAATCGCTCATCCCTTCTTCTGTTTTAACTGCACAAACATATCCATTGTAGAAGTCCTTAATGATGTTGACAGTTTTAGATGGTATTCCATATAGACTTAAAATTCTCCACAGTGAATATCTGTGTATGCTATCAAATGCCTTTTTAAAGTCTATGAAGTTCAGTATTAATGGTTTCTGCTTTTCAATATGTTCTTCAAGTATTATTCTTAGAGTAAAGATCTGGTCGAGACAGCTTCTCCCTTTTCTAAATCCTGCTTGTTCTTCTCTCATTGCGGTATCCACTATATCTTTAAGTCTATTCAAAATGACCTTGCAAAATACTTTTGACACAACTGATATTAAGGTTACTCCTCTCCCAACTGTTACAGTCACTAAGGTTGCCTTTTTTTGGTATTTTAACAATGATTCCTTTTATCCATTTAATACACTGATACAACGCTGTTTTAGGTTAGCTGGAATGTACCACTGAAATATTCATTATAACAAGTGTTGGAAATGTCCACCACAGGCTTCAAGACATGACTGTACACGTCTCTTCATATTGTCAAATACCTTGTGCTACGTGTCTGTTGTTATTTCTTGAATGGTAACTCTGATTGCTTCTTTCAGGTCCTCAATTATTTATACATTATTGTTGTAAACATCTCCTTTAAAAAAACCCCATAGATAATAATCCAATGGATTTATATCTGGAGAACGAGCAGGCCAAATTCCACGAGATATGCGATTTGCGAAAATTTCTTCCAAAACACCGTGTGTTGCTCTAGCTGTGTGTGCAGCTGTACCATCTTGCTGGAACCACGCTTCTTCAATTTTACATTCATTCAGCTGTTCTAAAAAAACAAAAAAGGTTTCAGAATGTCAGAACGGTACCGATCAGCATCTATAGTGTTGTTGAAGAAAATTGATTCAATTAAACGTTTTCTACTGACGGCACACCATACCCCAACTTTCACATCGTGTAGCGGCGCTTCATGAAATGCATTGGGATTAACACTGCTCCAAATACGATTATTTTGGCTATTAACGTATCCAGATAGATGAAGCCATGCCTTATCAACAACAGCAAAAGTGTTCAATCGAGAATTGACTCGTCTTCTTCAGGTACAAATGCTTGAAACCACGTGGAGTAGTTGACTCTGGATTGATTGTCACACTCTTTTAGTTTAGACACAACAGAAATCTTGTATGGATGAACATTTAACCGATGTTTAAGAATTTTGTGCACTGTGCTCAGTGATACGTTCACTTCTTGCGACATTTTCCTTAAGGACTTACATCGACCTTTCAGGATTCTGTCTTGGATATCTAGACATTTTTCTTCAGACACAGCAGGCCTACCAGATCGCAGAGCATCTTCCACAGTTCCCGTATCACGAAACTTATTCAACAAATTTCTAACCGTAGGAGGTTGTTTTATCAGGAAATTTTGCTATAAATCTTTGAACAACCATCCGCGTGTATCGACGGCCATTTCGAAACACATGTTCAACCAAAAAATTCTTTCTTCCGTTGATAACACCACATTTGTTTTGAGTTCAAAAAAATTACTCCAGCAGATGGCAACCATTCACTGCATTTTCTTCACGACTGACTGTACAGCACATTTTTATGACGTCATTTTCTTCAGTTTTACATAGAAAGTGTAGTGAGACTTTAAAAACACCCTTCTATAAAGTTTTACTGTTTCCTGTTTTTGCTGCTTTCTCTCCCTCTTTCGCCATATTGTCTATGTATTCTCTTTTATCCCTTCTAGCTGAACTTTTTTACTTTCTTGTCTATTTCTTTGTATGTTGCTATCGTCAGATCTTTTCCAAGATCTGTCTTTATATTCAACATGTTTAATTTGGCTGCTCGCCTTTCATGTATGTACTTCCATGTGTTTTCTGATATCCATGCTTTTCTATTTGCTTTACATACAATATCAGATGGTTATTCAGAAATAAATAATTATGAAACAGTATTTAGACATACAACATCAGTCCATTATTCAACTTTAGATGACCAAACAACATCAGATAGTCATACATCATCAGTCGGTTACCCAACATTAGATGACCAAACAATAGATGACCAAACAACATCAGATAGTCATACATCATCAGCCGGTTACCCAACATTAGATTACCAAACAATAGATGACCAAACAACATCAGATAGTCATACATCATCAGCCGGTTACCCAATATTAGATTATCAAACAATATCAGATAGTCATACAATACTGAACAGTCATACATTAGTGGGCTGTCTAACATTCATCATCATCATCATCATCATCTCGTTCTATCTTCCCATGGAAGGTAGGCTGCAATGAATCTTCCCTCTGCTCTGTTTCTTGTCTTCGTAGAACGCTCGGCCAAGCTGGTCCCTGTCTATCTCTTGATGTTGCCCATCCATCTACGTTGATAAGTCACAGCTGACATACTAGCTCAGGGTTGATAAGTCACAGCTGACATACTAGCTCAGGGTTGATAAGTCACAGCTGACATACTAGCGTCAGGGTTGATAAGTCACAGCTGACATACTAGCTCAGGGTTGATAAGTCACAGCTGACATACTAGCTCAGGGTTGATAAGTCACAGCTGACATACTAGCTCAGGGTTGATAAGTCACAGCTGACATACTAGCTCAGGGTTGATAAGTCACAGCTGACATACTAGCTCAGGGTTGATAAGTCACAGCTGACATACTAGCTCAGGGTTGATAAGTCACAGCTGACATACTAGCGTCAGGGTTGATAAGTCACAGCTGACATACTAGCTCAGGGTTGATAAGTCACAGCTGACATTCTAGCGTCAGGGTTGATAAGTCACAGCTGACATACTAGCTCAGGGTTGATAAGTCACAGCTGACATACTAGCGTCAGGGTTGATAAGTCACAGCTGACATACTAGCTCAGGGTTGATAAGTCACAGCTGACATACTAGCTCAGGGTTGATAAGTCACAGCTGACATACTAGCTCAGGGTTGATAAGTCACAGCTGACATACTAGCGTCAGGGTTGATAAGTCACAGCTGACATACTAGCTCAGGGTTGATAAGTCACAGCTGACATACTAGCGTCAGGGTTGATAAGTCATAGCTGACATTCTAGTGTCAGGGTTGATAAGTCACAGCTGACATACTAGCGTCAGGGTTGATAAGTCACAGCTGACATACTAGCGTCAGGGTTGATAAGTCACAGCTGACCAAGACCCTGTCCCACCTCTCCATTGGCACCCCCAGTAACAGGTCTCGCCTGACTAACATCGCGGGAATCCACATCTTCTAATCTGCTCAAGAAGTATCGCACACTCCTGCTCTATAGCTGTCTTATGCTCAGGGACTGAGAAAAAGCTGCCATGACTGGGCCATGACCCGCTCCCAAGCCGACACCATGTTGTGCCTCAACATCTTCAGCGTAGTGGCTGCATTACCTCGCAGTTTCAGTGAGACTGAAGAAGAAGAAGAAGAAGAAGAGTTTTCTTTTTAATTTTCCTAGTGTTTCTTCTTAATTCTTTTCACTTCTTAGTTTTATTCTCTTTCTTGTTGTTCTCTCTTCTTAGTTTTATTCTCTTCATTGTTATTCTCTCTTCTTACTTTATTCTCTTCATTGTTATTCTCTCTTCCTAGTTTTATTCTTTTAATTGTTATTCTCTTTTCTTAGTTTATTCTCTTATTTATTCTAATAGTTTATTCTCTTAATAATTCTCTGATTGTTTTTCATTATTTCTCTCTTCTTAGTTTTATTTTCTTCATTGTTATTCTCTCTTCTTAGCTTTATTCTCTTTATTTATTATTCTCTCTTCTTAGTTTTTTTTCTCTTCATTGTTATTCTCTCTTCTTAGTTTTATTCTCTTCATTGTTATTCTCTCTTCTTCGCTTTATTCTCTTTATTTGTTATTCTCTCTTCTTAGTTTTATTCTCTTCATTGTTATTCTCTCTTCTTAGTTTTATTCTCTTCATTGTTATTCTCTCTTCTTAGCTTTATTCTCTTCATTATTATTCTCTCTTCTTAGCTTTATTCTCTTCATTGTTATTCTCTCTTCTTAGCTTTATTCTCTTTATTTGTTATTCTCTTCTTGTTGTTCTCTCTTCTTAGTTTTATTCTCTTCATTGTTATTCTCTCTTCTTAGTTTTATTCTCTTCATTGTTATTCTCTCTTCTTAGTTTTATTCTCTTCATTGTTATTCTCTCTTTTTAGCTTTATTCTCTTCATTGTTATTCTCTCTTCCTAGTTTTATTCTTTTAATTGTTATTCTCTTTTCTTAGTTTATTCTCTTATTTATTCTAATAGTTTATTCTCTTAATAATTCTCTGATTGTTTTTCATTATTTCTCTCTTCTTAGTTTTATTCTCTTCCTTGTTATTCTCTCTCCTTTGTATTACTTTATAATTTATTCCCAATTGTATAGTAAATGTATCTCCTTCTAAATTTCATTTTCTCTCTTCTAGTAGAATTATATCCTTTCTAATGTCATTTATTCTTTTCTGGTGGCATTCTCTCATTCTTACTATTTCTTTGTCGTTATTATTCTCATTTTTTGTGTGTCTAGTGTTATTTTTTAATGAGTGATAGTTTCTGAACCTGCAGAAAAGTTATCAGCTTCTTGTTTAAACTCATTTTTTCTACATTAAGTGTTGAAGTGTAAATATCACCTTGTAAAAATGCGAAAGAGACAAAGAAAAGAGAGAGAGAGAGGGAGAAAGAGAGAGAGAGAAAGAGAGAGGGAGAGAAGAGGGAGAGAAAGAGAGAGAGAAAGAGAGAGGGAGAAAGAGAGAGAGTGAGAACATCCATACGGACAGAGGTGTAACCAACCAAATCCGACCCTTGCTGTAGCCTCAACACAGGATAATGGAACTTTATTTCTTTGTGGCTGGTTGTAAGCCCGGGATAAGATCAAATCACAGCCTGCATTGGGTCAGTCAAACACGAGATAAATTCAATTTGGGGACTCTTCGATTTGTCAGGAGGAAGAGAACTGGAACGGTTGGTCCTAGAGATAAAGTAACTTAGTTATGCTTGTCTTGGTCTGACAGTTCTGGTAACTGGTTATGTTTCTCTTGGTCCGACAGTTCTAGTATCTGGTTATGTTTGTCTTGGTCCGACAGTTCTAGTAACTGGTTATGTTTGTCTTGGTCTGACAGTTCTAGTAACTGGTTATGTTTGTCTTGATATGGTGGTTCTAGTAATTAGTTATATTTGTCTTGGTATGATAGTTCTAGCAACTGGTTATGTTTGTCTTGGTACGATAGTTCTAGTAGTTGGTTATGTTTGTCTTGGTGTGATAATTTTATTAATCTGGTTATGTTTGTCTTGGTATGATACTTCGTCTTAGTCCGAGAGTTCTAGTAGTTGGTTATGTTTGTCTTGGTATGATAGTTCTAGTAGTTGGTTATGTTTGTCTTGGTGTGATAATTCTATTAATTGTTATTCTCTCTTCTTAGCTTTATTCTCTTTATTTATTATTCTCTCTTCTTAGTTTTTTTTCTCTTCATTGTTATTCTCTCTTCTTAGTTTTATTCTCTTCATTGTTATTCTCTCTTCTTCGCTTTATTCTCTTTATTTGTTATTCTCTCTTCTTAGTTTTATTCTCTTCATTGTTATTCTCTCTTCTTAGTTTTATTCTCTTCATTGTTATTCTCTCTTCTTAGCTTTATTCTCTTCATTATTATTCTCTCTTCTTAGCTTTATTCTCTTCATTGTTATTCTCTCTTCTTAGCTTTATTCTTTATTTGTTATTCTCTTCTTGTTGTTCTCTCTTCTTAGTTTTTTCTCTTCATTGTTATTCTCTCTTAGTTTTATTCTCTTCATTGTTATTCTCTCTTCTTAGTTTTATTCTCTTCATTGTTATTCTCTCTTTTTAGCTTTATTCTCTTTATTTGTTATTCTCTCTTCTTAGTTTTTTCTCTTCATTGTTATTCTCTTCTTAGTTTTATTCTCTTTATTTGTTATTCTCTTCTTAGTTTTATTCTCTTATTTATTATTCTCTCTTCTTAGTTTTATTCTCTTCCTTGTTATTCTCTCTCTTAGTTTTATTCTCTTTCTTGTTGTTCTCTCTTCTTAGTTTTATTCTCTTATTTATTCTAATAGTTTATTCTCTTAATAATTCTCTGATTGTTTTTCATTATTTCTCTCTTCTTAGTTTTATTCTCTTCCTTGTTATTCTCTCTCCTTTGTATTACTTTATAATTTATTCCCAATTGTATAGTAAATGTATCTCCTTCTAAATTTCATTTTCTCTCTTCTAGTAGAATTATATCCTTTCTAATGTCATTTATTCTTTTCTGGTGGCATTCTCTCATTCTTACTATTTCTTTGTCGTTATTATTCTCATTTTTTGTGTGTCTAGTGTTATTTTTAATGAGTGATAGTTTCTGAACCTGCAGAAAAGTTATCAGCTTCTTGTTTAAACTCATTTTTTCTACATTAAGTGTTGAAGTGTAAATATCACCTTGTAAAAATGCGAAAGAGACAAAGAAAAGAGAGAGAGAGGGAGAAAGAGAGAGAGAGAAAGAGAGAGGGAGAGAAGAGGGAGAGAAAGAGAGAGAGAAAGAGAGAGGGAGAAAGAGAGAGAGTGAGAACATCCATACGGACAGAGGTGTAACCAACCAAATCCGACCCTTGCTGTAGCCTCAACACAGGATAATGGAACTTTATTTCTTTGTGGCTGGTTGTAAGCCCGGGATAAGATCAAATCACAGCCTGCATTGGGTCAGTCAAACAAGAGATAAATTCAATTTGGGGACTCTTCGATTTGTCAGGAGGAAGAGAACTGGAACGGTTGGTCCTAGAGATAAAGTAACTTAGTTATGCTTGTCTTGGTCTGACAGTTCTGGTAACTGGTTATGCTTCTCTTGGTCCGACAGTTCTAGTATCTGGTTATGTTTGTCTTGGTCCGACAGTTCTAGTAACTGGTTATGTTTGTCTTGGTCTGACAGTTCTAGTAACTGGTTATGTTTGTCTTGGTATGGTGGTTCTAGTAATTAGTTATGTTTGTCTTGGTATGATAGTTCTAGCAACTGGTTATGTTTGTCTTGGTACGATAGTTCTAGTAGTTGGTTATGTTTGTCTTGGTGTGATAATTTTATTAATCTGGTTATGTTTGTCTTGGTATGATACTTCGTCTTAGTCCGAGAGTTCTAGTAGTTGGTTATGTTTGTCTTGGTATGATAGTTCTAGTAGTTGGTTATGTTTGTCTTGGTGTGATAATTCTATTAATCTGGTTATGTTTGTCTTGGTACGATAATTCTATTAATCTGGTTATGTTTGTCTTGGTGTGATAATTCTATTAATCTGGTTATGTTTGTCTTGGTGTGATAATTCTATTAATCTGGTTATGTTTGTCTTGGTGTGATAATTCTATTAATCTGGTTATGTTTGTCTTGGTGTGATAATTCTATTAATCTGGTTATGTTTGTCTTGGTGTGATAATTCTATTAATCTGGTTATGTTTGTCTTGGTATGATACTTCGTCTTAGTCCGAGAGTTCTAGTAACCTATTTAATCTAGTCTTGGTCTCAGAGGTCAAATAACCTGGTTCTCTCTCTGAACCTTAAGTGCCCAGGGCACATGGGGCTTCCGCAAGGGTTTTCCACAAATGCCTGTCCTTCGCCTTTTTTTCTGCTCTTGCCCAGGTGAGCCCTCTATTGCTCAGCATCCTTTCTGTTGTTCTTCTCCATGTCTCTTTTGGTCTACCCTTACTTGTAAAGCTGACTTTAGAATCCGTGCAGTTTAAAACTGAAGTAAATGAATCTTCATGATAATAGTACACTGAATCCGCATGGTATTTTCGGTGATTTCTAATGTATGTACAGAACAGTGAATTCTAACGTAGATACAAAACAATGAATTCTCAAGTAGAAACAAAGTACTGAATTATAAAGTAGATAAAGAGCAGTGAATTCTAAAGTAGGTGCAGAGCAGCTAATCCTAAAGTAGATACAAAACAATGAATTTTAAAGTATGTACAAAACAGTGGTTGGAGAATGGAGACGACACTGTAAAAGCAAGGCCGGTGAACATAAAATGCATGAACTGACTGATTGTCTTCTTCCAGAAATGAACACTCTTTAAAAGCTGAGCTGGTGGGGGAAGAGAGGAGATATTTGTGTAATACCCGGAGAAGCATTTGACAGGAAGTTTCTAGAAATATGTGGCAGAGAGTGCATACAATATCACCTGAAATGCGGATGTTGAAGGACTTGCCAGAAGAGATGGAAACGTTTGGTAATATGTGATAGATAACTGCCCAAACAAAAAACGGTTAACTGTCCAGAAAATGTAACTGATAGCCATAGACTGACAGACAAGAAAAAAGCAAAAACGAACAAGCTACAAAAACAAACTTGAATGTTTGACAAGAGCAGAAGTCTGGCTTTTTCACAATTCGCACCAGAGTCAGATATAACAGTGTACTGGAAAATGGTTGGATTCTCATAAAAGGGATAATACGGGTATTTTAATATTTTGGCCATTTGATTTAAAGTCCTTGGTATTTTTGTTGTACAAGAGTTCAGTTGAAAGGTCAGGGGTGAGAGGCTAAATTCCACGAGATGTTTGATTATTTTTATAAGCTGGTCCTAGACATGATTGAACCAGAAAAGTTATTTTCAGAATGTCCAGTGAATTTTCGTCTGAAGGTCGTAAACAGGTAGAATCACGGGTTGAATGATTCTCGGGATAGAAACTTCGGGAAAATTTAGGGGAATAGTTAGCACATATTTAAGGAGTGAGAGGAGGAGATTTTTTGGGATGGATTATGATTCTGAGATTAGAATGAGTTTGAATTAAGTCTGGGTTGAGAATGTGTTAGGATCGTGGTTAGGCATGAGTAGTTGAGAACTTGATTTGTCTAGCCTATAGTGCACTGTGCTAGTGATTTTTTTGTCATGTAGCTGACTTGTGCATAGAATGCTCCTTTTAGAGACATTATGAGATTATTTCTCATTATGATTTCAGTAAAGAGTCAGGTAGTTGTTAGTGTCACAATGGCAAGCATTTCTTTTTCTGCCATAACTCTGCTGAACTAAAGAATGTGAAATTAATTCCTTTTTGAGATTTTTGTATAGACCTTTGGTCTACAGATTTTCTGTGATGAGTGAGAAAATTCTGTGATCCTTTTTTTATGCAATAAGTGTGTGCTCTTATGTTGTACTACATTTTTTGTATGCTTGTTGCTTTTATGTAGTGTGAGAGTTGTGTTTTCTCCCTTACCATTTGACAAACTAGTTCTTGCCGGAAAGTGGATTAGCCAGAAACTTTGTATAACGTTATCAGTTACCTCTCACCCTCACCTTTCATCACTCATTTTTCCATTAATAAAGTGTGAGTTTATGTTGTTCACACTGCACTTATTGTTCATACTGTTCACTGTGTGTTGTCCTCGTTGGTATATTTCTATAGCAGAAGTTTCATGATAGACAAATCTTTAAAAGTATTGCCGTGTCTGCAACTAGCAGTCACAGTAATAATAGACAGATGGACGATGCATGTATAAGTAGTGCGCGTATACACAGGTACGTTAGCTAAAAATAGAAACTAATTATGTATTCAGTTGCAGCCTTGGAAAATGGAGACGACACTGTAAAAGCAAGGCCGGTGAACATAAAATGCATGAACTGACTGATTGTCTTCTTCCAGAAATGAACACTCTTTAAAAGCTGAGCTGGTGGGGGAAGAGAGGAGATATTTGTGTAATACCCGGAGAAGCATTTGACAGGAAGTTTCTAGAAATATGTGGCAGAGAGTGCATACAATATCACCTGAAATGCGGATGTTGAAGGACTTGCCAGAAGAGATGGAAACGTTTGGTAATATGTGATAGATAACTGCCCAATCAAAAAAACGGTTAACTGTCCAGAAAATGTAACTGATAGCCATAGACTGACAGACAAGAAAAAAGCAAAAACGAGCAAGCTACAAAAACAAACTTGAATGTTTGACAAGAGCAGAAGTCTGGCTTTTTCACAATTCGCACCAGAGTCAGATATAACAGTGTACTGGAAAATGGTTGGATTCTCATAAAAGGGATAATACGGGTATTTTAATATTTTGGCCATTTGATTTAAAGTCCTTGGTACTTTTGTTGTACAAGAGTTCAGTTGAAAGGTCAGGGGTGAGACGCTAAATTCCACGGGATGTTTGATTATTTTTATAAGCTGGTCCTAGACGTGATTGAAACAGAAAAGTTATTTTCAGAATGTCCAGTGAATTTTCGTCTGAAGGTCGTAAACAGGTAGAATCACGGGTTGAGTGATTCTCGGGATAGAAACTTCGGGAAGATTTAGGGGAATAGTTAGCACATATTTAAGGAGTGGGAGGACGAGATTTTTTGGGATGGATTATGATTCTGAGATTAGAATGAGTTTGAATTAAGTCTGGGTTGAGAATATGTTAGGATCGTGGTTAGGCATGAGTAGTTGAGAACTTGATTTGTCTAGCCTATAGTGCACTGTGCTAGTGATTTTTTGGTCATGTAGCTGACTTATAGAATGCTCCTTTTAGAGACATTATGAGATTATTTCTCATTATGATTTCAGTAAAGAGTCAAGTAGTTGTTAGTGTCACAATGGCAAGCATTTCTTTTTCTGCCATAACTCTGCTGAACTAAAGAATGTGAAATTAATTCCTTTTTGAGATTTTTGTATAGACCTTTGGTCTACAGATTTTCTGTGATGAGTGAGAGAATTCTGTGATCCTTTTTTTATGCAATAAGTGTGTGCTCTTATGTTGTACTACATTTTTTGTATGCTTGTTGCTTTTATGTAGTGTGAGAGTTGTGTTTTCTCCCTTACCATTTGACAAACTAGTTCTTGCCGGAAAGTGGATTAGCCAGAAACTTTGTATAACGTTATCAGTTACCTCTCACCCTCACCTTTCATCACTCATTTTTCCATTAATAAAGTGTGAGTTTATGTTGTTCACACTGCACTTATTGTTCATACTGTTCACTGTGTGTTGTCCTCGTTGGTATATTTCTATAGCAGAAGTTTCATGATAGACAAATCTTTAAAAGTATTGCCGTGTCTGCAACTAGCAGTCACAGTAATAATAGACAGATGGACGATGCATGTATAAGTAGTGCGCGTATACACAGGTACGTTAGCTAAAAATAGAAACTAATTATGTATTCAGTTGCAGCCTTGGAAAAATGACTGTTCAATATCTGTACAGGAAAAATACCTGTAGTATAAGGCCACCTGTGGCATAAACAACACCTGCAGTAAGTGCTACACTAATACCTGAGGCAATTATACCACAAGTCTGGGTCGATAATCAGACCTGCGTCCATGTGTCAGAAGAAGAGGAAGAAGAAGAAGGAAGAAAGAAGAAGAAGCTCTAAGAGAATTGCACCAAAACGACGCCCTAAAAGAATTGCACCAGAAGACGCCCTAAGAGAATTGCACCAAAAGACGCCCTAAGAGAATTGCACCAAAAGATGCCCTAAGAGAATTGGACCAAATGATGCCCTAAGAGAATTGCACCAAAAGATGCCCTAAGAGAATTGCACCAAAAGTTGCCCTAAGAGAATTGCACCAAAAGATGCCCTAAGAGAATTGCACCAAAAGTCGCCCTAAGAGAATTGCACCAAAAGACTCCCTAAGAGAATTGCACCAAAAGACACCCTAAGAGAATTGCACCAAAAGACTCCCTAAGAGAACTGCACCAAAAGACACAATAAGAGAATTGCACTAAAAGACACTCTAAGAGAATTGCACCAAAAGTCGCCCTAAGAGATTGCACCAAAAGACTCCCTAAGAGAATTGCACCAAAAGACACCCTAAGAGATTGCACCAAAGACACCCTAAGAGAATTGCACCAAAAGACACCCTAAGAGATTGCACCAAAAGACACCCTAAGAGATTGCACTAAAAGACACCCTAAGAGATTGCACTAAAAGACACCCTAAGAGAATTGCACCAAAAGACACCCTAAGAGATTGCACCAAAAGACACCCTAAGAGAATTGCACCAAAAGACTCCCTAAGAGATTGCACCAAAAGACTCCCTAAGAGAATTGCACCAAAAGACACCCTAAGAGATTGCACCAAAAGACACCCTAAGAGAATTGCACCAAAAGACACACTAAGAGATTGCACCAAAAGACACCCTAAGAGAATTGCACCAAAAGACACACTAAGAGATTTTACACCAAGAGATCAGCAGGAAGCCTAGGTCAGTGAGGAGGAGTCGAGGCCAATCTTGGGTATACGAGAAACCTTGTACGATATAATGGACAAATATAGGCCTTTCCTGACTTTCAATGTTTTAACTTCAGAAAATGCACAAGAAAGAGACTGGTTCATAGGTAGGCTGTAGGTTACATTTTGTAAGATTTTCACTTGAATCACAAATCCCGCACTTCAGTCATTGCAGCAGAACTGGTATTTTACATACCTAGGGAATTAAAAGTCGCAAGGAGTCATATTGTGGGAGCGAATGGAGCAGAGAATAGTAACAGTCTAGTATCAGTCTAGTAACAGTCTAATAACAGTCTGGTAGCAGTATAGTAAGCGAATAGTAAGAGTCTACTACCAGTATAGTAACAGTCTATTAACGGTCTAGTACCAGTCTAGTGACATAAAAAAATATTATTTAGAAAGTCACAAACAACAGAGACGTACTTTTATTTGAGAATGTTCTGATTGTTTGCTGGCACACATTACTAATTCTCTGATTGTTTGCTAGTACACATTACTAATTCTCTGATTGTTTAGTAGTACACATTACTAATTCTCTGATTGTTTGCTAGTACACATTACTAATTCTCTGATTGTTTGCTAGTACACATTACTAATTCTCTGACTGTTTGCTAGTACACATTACTAATTCTCTGATTGTTTAGTAGTACACATTACTAATTCTCTGATTGTTTGCTAGTACACATTACTAATTCTCTGATTGTTTGCTAGTACACATTACTAATTCTCTGATTGTTTAGTAGTACACATTACTAATTCTCTGACTGTTTGCTAGTACACATTACTAATTCTCTGACTGTTTGCTAGTACACATTACTAATTCTCTGATTGTTTGCTAGTACACATTACTAATTCTCTGACTGTTTGCTAGTACACATTACTAATTCTCTGACTGTTTGCTAGTACACATTACTAATTCTCTGACTGTTTGCTAGTACACATTACTAATTCTCTGACTGTTTGCTAGTACACATTACTAATTCTCTGACTTTTTGCTAGTACACATTACTAATTCTCTGATTGTTTGCTAGTACACATTACTAATTCTCTGACTGTTTGCTAGTACACATTACTAATTCTCTGATTG
Organism: Achatina immaculata; assembly: GCA_009760885.1. Classification (NCBI taxonomy): domain Eukaryota; kingdom Metazoa; phylum Mollusca; class Gastropoda; order Stylommatophora; family Achatinidae; genus Lissachatina; species Lissachatina immaculata. The sequence continues at coordinate 7,332,357 of CM019693.1, forward strand.
TTTGCTAGTACACATTACTAATTCTCTGACTGTTTGCTAGTACACATTACTAATTCTCTGATTGTTTGCTAGTACACATTACTAATTCTCGGATTGTTTGCTAGTACACATTACTAATTCTCTGACTGTTTGCTAGTACACATTACTAATTCTCGGATTGTTTGCTGATATACACATTACTGATTCTCGGATTGTTTACTAGTACACATTATTAATTCTCTGATTGTTTGCTAATATACACATTACTAACGATCTTGTGGATGTAGCTTTGAAATTAGTGAAAGGAACTGGGGACAACTCGCGTGTTCTGCCTCTAAATGTTTACTCTGCCAGTTCGCACGACGTCTCCTAGCACCGGAAGTCTTGCGTCTTCCTCTAACGCGCTGTGATGTTTACAGTTATCATAACTTCGAAAAGTAAACATTTGCCAAGAATATTTATAAGACGTGTCACGAGATACACGAAGGCAAGATGTCGGCAAGGTTTGGTCCAGTAAGAAACCTGGAAGAATGTTTATTGAATTCGCAGTTATATAAACTTTATCTTAGTACATCCTCCCATGACAAAACAAAAATGTGGTTTTAATCGAAAGTTTAGCTCCCCTTCCAGTTGACCAAAGTGTCCTAGAGCCTGCAGTTTATGTTATTTTCTGTAGCAAATATTAAATTTTTTCTTATGTTTATGCCAGCACCTGCCCAGTCCTGCCCAGTCTTGTCCTGCCTTGTCCTGCCTTGTCCTGCCTTGTCCTGCCCAGTCTTGTCCTGCCTTGTCCTGCCTTGTCCTGCCTTGTCCTGCCCAGTCTTGTCCTGCCTTGTCCTGCCTTGTCCTGCCTTGTCCTGCCCAGTCTTGTCCTGCCTTGTCCTGCCTTGCCCTGCCTTGTCCTGCCTTGTCCTGCCCAGTCTTGTCCTGCCTTGTCCTGCCCAGTCTTGTCCTGCCTTGTCCTGCCCAGTCTTGTCCTGCCCAGTCTTGTCCTGCCTTGTCCTGCCCAGTCTTGTCCTGCCTTGTCCTGCCTTGTCCTGCCCAGTCTTGTCCTGCCTTGTCCTGCCCAGTCTTGTCCTGCCTTGTCCTGCCTTGTCCTGCCCAGTCTTGTCCTGCCCAGTCTTGTCCTGCCTTGTCCTGCCAGTCTTGTCCTGCCCAGTTGTCCTGCCTTGTCCTGCCCAGTCTTGTCCTGCCTTGTCCTGCCCAGTCTTGTCCTGCCTTGTCCTGTCCAGTCTTGCCCTGCCCAGTCTTGTCCTGCCTTGTCCTGCCCAGTCTTGCCCTGCCCAGTCTTGTCCTGCCTTGTCCTGCCCAGTCTTGCCCTGCCCAGTCTTGTCCTGCCTTGTCCTGCCCAGTCTTGTCCTGCCTTGTCCTGCCTTGTCCTGCCAGTCTTGCCCTGCCCAGTCTTGTCCTGCCTTGTCCTGCCCAGTCTTGCCCTGCCCAGTCTTGTCCTGCCTTGTCCTGCCCAGTCTTGCCCTGCCTAGTCTTGTCCTGCCTTGTCCTGCCCAGTCTTGCCCTGCCCAGTCTTGTCCTGCCTTGTCCTGCCCAGTCTTGCCCTGCCCAGTCTTGTCCTGCCTTGTCCTGCCCAGTCTTGTCCTGCCTTGACCTGCCCAGTCTTGTCCTGCCTTGTCCTGCCCAGTCTTGCCCTGCCCAGTCTTGTCCTGCCTTGACCTGCCCAGTCTTGTCCTGCCTTGTCCTGCCCAGTCTTGCCCTGCCCAGTCTTGTCCTGCCTTGACCTGCCCAGTCTTGTCCTGCCTTGCCCTGCCAAGTCTTGTCCTACCCAGCCCTGCCCAGTCTTGCCCTGCCCAGTCTTGTCCTGCCTTGACCTGCCCAGTCTTGTCCTGCCTTGTCCTGCCCAGTCTTGCCCTGCCCAGTCTTGTCCTGCCTTGACCTGCCCAGTCTTGTCCTGCCTTGCCCTGCCAAGTCTTGTCCTACCCAGCCCTGCCCAGTCTTGTCCTACCCAGCCCTGCCCAGACTTGTCCTACCCAGCCCTGCCCAGTCTTGTCCTACCCAGCCCTGCCAAGTCTTGTCCTACCCAGCCCTGCCCAGTCTTGTCCTGCCCAGTCTTGTCCTGCCAAGTCTTGCCCTGCCAGGTCTTGTCCTACCCAGTCCTGCCCAGTCTTGTCCTGCCCAGTCTTGTCCTGCCTTGCCCTGCCAAGTCTTGTCCTACCCAGCCCTGCCCAGTCTTGTCCTGCCCAGTCTTGTCCTGCCCAGTCTTGCCCTGCCCAGTCTTGTCCTGCCCAGTCTTGTCCTGTCCAGTCTTATCCTGCCAAGTCTTGTCCTACCCAGTCTTGTCCTGCCAAGTCTTGTCCTGCCCAGTCTTATCCTGCCAAGTCTTGTCCTACCCAGTCTTGTCCTGCCCAGTCTTGCCCTGCCCAGTCTTGTCCTGCCCAGTCTTGCCCTGCCAAGTCTTGTCCTGCCCAGTCTTGTCCTGCCCAGTCTTGCCCTGCCAAGTCTTGTCCTGCCCAGTCTTGTCCTGCCCAGTCTTGTCCTGCCCAGTCTTGTCTTTCCCAGCCCTGCCAAGTCCTATCCTGCCCAGTCTTGTCCTTCCTAGTCTTGTCCTGCCCAGCCTTGCCCAGTCTTGTCCTGCCCAGTCTTGTCCTGCCCAGTCTTGTCTTTCCCAGCCCTGCCAAGTCCTATCCTGCCCAGTCTTGCCTTACCCAGTCTTGCCCTGCCCAGTCTTGTCCTGCCAAGTCTTGTCCTGCCCAGTCTTGCCCTGCCCAGTCTTGCCCAGGCATCGTCAGTTCTAGACAGTCAAGTTTCTGATGGCATCTAGTTTCTGACATGTTTCTGCCAACATTATATCGACTTCCTGGCTCTTACTTCTCTTGGCCGGTTTCTTGCCATCTTTACTTCCCCATTTTTATATCTATTAGCCTTTCTACAAAATATTTCGTCTCTCACTTCATTTTTCTTATAACCAGTATTCTTGGCAATTTGACCATGTTCGCGTTATCGAACTTTACATGAATGCAAGTTCAATGTTGTCGTGAAAATCTAATATAATCACAACATTAAAAATGTGCTTTACCTGCCAAACAACAAGCTCTCAACATCTCCACACACGCAAGACACTCAGCCCACATAGCCACTTCTTTCTTCTAATATCCCATGTCAGTGTGACCGACAAATGAACCGAAAATGGCAGGTAGCTCTTCCATCATTATAAACAGACTGAGAGGAGGTTTTCAAAAACTGCAAGATAACAAATTATACTGGACATTCAAAGCCCAGTTTTTGCCTTTCAGCAACTGAAGCTTAAGATACCGTTTCTGTCTCCAAGCCCAGGGTACGACAGAAGATGTTTATGTCAGAGCCCAGGGTACGACAGAAGATGTTTATGTCAGAGCCCAGGGTACGACAGAAGATGTTTGTGTCTCAGAGCCCATGTTACGACAGAAGATGTTTATGTCAGAGCCCAGGGTACGACAGAAGATGTTTATGTCAGAGCCCAGGGTACGACAGAAGATGTTTGTGTCTCAGAGCCCATGTTACGACAGAAGATGTTTGTGTCTCAGAGCCCATGTCACGACAGAAGATGTTTGTGTCTCAGAGCCCATGTTACGACAGAAGATGTTTGTGTCTCAGAGCCCATGTTACGACAGAAGATGTTTATGTCAGAGCCCAGGGTACGACAGAAGATGTTTATGTCAGAGCCCAGGGTACGACAGAAGATGTTTATGTCAGAGCCCAGGGTACGACAGAAGATGTTGTGTCTCAGAGCCCATGTTACGACAGAAGATGTTTGTGTCTCAGAGCCCATGTCACGACAGAAGATGTTTGTGTCTCAGAGCCCAGTCTGTCCTGCCCAGTCTTGTCCTGCCTTGCCCTGCCAAGTCTTGTCCTACCCAGCCCTGCCCAGTCTTGTCCTGCCCAGTCTTGTCCTGCCCAGTCTTGCCCTGCCCAGTCTTGTCCTGCCCAGTCTTGTCCTGTCCAGTCTTATCCTGCCAAGTCTTGTCCTACCCAGTCTTGTCCTGCCAAGTCTTGTCCTGCCCAGTCTTATCCTGCCAAGTCTTGTCCTACCCAGTCTTGTCCTGCCCAGTCTTGCCCTGCCCAGTCTTGTCCTGCCCAGTCTTGCCCTGCCAAGTCTTGTCCTGCCCAGTCTTGTCCTGCCCAGTCTTGCCCTGCCAAGTCTTGTCCTGCCCAGTCTTGTCCTGCCCAGTCTTGTCCTGCCCAGTCTTGTCTTTCCCAGCCCTGCCAAGTCCTATCCTGCCCAGTCTTGTCCTTCCTAGTCTTGTCCTGCCCAGCCTTGCCCAGTCTTGTCCTGCCCAGTCTTGTCCTGCCCAGTCTTGTCTTTCCCAGCCCTGCCAAGTCCTATCCTGCCCAGTCTTGCCTTACCCAGTCTTGCCCTGCCCAGTCTTGTCCTGCCAGTCTTGTCCTGCCCAGTCTTGCCCTGCCCAGTCTTGCCCAGGCATCGTCAGTTCTAGACAGTCAAGTTTCTGATGGCATCTAGTTTCTGACATGTTTCTGCCAACATTATATCGACTTCCTGGCTCTTACTTCTCTTGGCCGGTTTCTTGCCATCTTTACTTCCCCATTTTTATATCTATTAGCCTTTCTACAAAATATTTCGTCTCTCACTTCATTTTTCTTATAACCAGTATTCTTGGCAATTTGACCATGTTCGCGTTATCGAACTTTACATGAATGCAAGTTCAATGTTGTCGTGAAAATCTAATATAATCACAACATTAAAAATGTGCTTTACCTGCCAAACAACAAGCTCTCAACATCTCCACACACGCAAGACACTCAGCCCACATAGCCACTTCTTTCTTCTAATATCCCATGTCAGTGTGACCGACAAATGAACCGAAAATGGCAGGTAGCTCTTCCATCATTATAAACAGACTGAGAGGAGGTTTTCAAAAACTGCAAGATAACAAATTATACTGGACATTCAAAGCCCAGTTTTTGCCTTTCAGCAACTGAAGCTTAAGATACCGTTTCTGTCTCCAAGCCCAGGGTACGACAGAAGATGTTTATGTCAGAGCCCAGGGTACGACAGAAGATGTTATGTCAGAGCCCAGGGTACGACAGAAGATGTTTGTGTCTCAGAGCCCATGTTACGACAGAAGATGTTTATGTCAGAGCCCAGGGTACGACAGAAGATGTTTATGTCAGAGCCCAGGGTACGACAGAAGATGTTTATGTCAGAGCCCAGGGTACGACAGAAGATGTTTGTGTCTCAGAGCCCATGTTACGACAGAAGATGTTTGTGTCTCAGAGCCCATGTCACGACAGAAGATGTTTGTGTCTCAGAGCCCATGTTACGACAGAAGAGTTTGTGTCTCAGAGCCCATGTTACGACAGAAGATGTTTATGTCAGAGCCCAGGGTACGACAGAAGATGTTTATGTCAGAGCCCAGGGTACGACAGAAGATGTTTATGTCAGAGCCCAGGGTACGACAGAAGATGTTTGTGTCTCAGAGCCCATGTTACGACAGAAGATGTTTGTGTCTCAGAGCCCATGTCACGACAGAAGATGTTTGTGTCTCAGAGCCCATGTTACGACAGAAGATGTTTGTGTCTCAGAGCCCATGTTACGACAGAAGATGTTTGTGTCTCAGAGCCCATGTCACGACAGAAGATGTTTGTGTCTCAGAGCCCATGTTACGACAGAAGATGTTTGTGTCTCAGAGCCCATGTTACGACAGAAGATGTTTGTGTCTCAGAGCCCATGTTACGACAGAAGATGTTTGTGTCTCAGAGCCCAGAGTACGACAGAAGATGTTTGTTGAAAGTTGTATGGAAAGAAAGGGAGAGGAAGTTACTATACAAGCTGTTTACAAGTTACAATTACAACTACAGTGCACATAAAAGTAGCTCAAAAGTTGCCTATAAATTACTATATATTACATTACTAATATATATTTTTAGAACTGCTACTTAACTACACTTTACAATACATACCCGGGTTAAAATATTTCGAAACGATGCATTACATCAGTGAACGTATTCACATTAGATTCACAACTATATGCACATTACATTAGATTCACAACTATATGCACATTACATTAGATTCACAACTATATGCACATTACATTAGATTCACAACTATATGCACATTACATTAGATTCACAACTATATGCACATTACATTAGATGCACAACTATATGCACATTACATTAGATGCACAACTATATGCACATTACATTAGATGCACAACTATATGCACATTACATTAGATGCACAACTTGTTTGTACACATTATATAAGATTCATAATTGTTTGTACACGTTATATAAGATTCATAATTGTTTGTACACGTTACCTCAGATTCGCAGTTATATTTATAAAGTAATATTAGATTTTCAACTACATGTACACGTCACAGTAATCCTGGGCTATGAACCACTTACACTGGTTGGCTAACCAGCTTTAGCTAATGCTGCATGTCACTAACACTCACGCGAAAGACCCACTAACAAACAGCATCACCGTCTGCTAAGCTCTTATACAAAAAGATCAATATTATTTTGGTCTCACTTTTGAATAGAGGCACATTATATCTGGCTTAACAAGCCCAGCAGTCTCTGGCCAAGTAGCGTCAGTTGCGCGGGTTATGTCGGGCCGACTTGATGTTGTACGACTTGTGTTAGGGGCTGTCCAAGATTAGATATTCTTTCGCACAAGGTTTCTCAGCCAGGGTTCAGTGCAACTCCGGGCTTATACATGATGCCCCAAGGTGCTCCACGAGATGTCCCTATGTGCTCAGCGAGATTTCTATAAGATGTCCTTATTCGTTCTACGAAATGTTCTGCAACATTTTCCTATTTGTTCTACGTTATATCCCTAGAGGTTCTTCGGATCTCCACAGAGGTTCTACGAGATGTCCGTTATGTTCTACAAGACGTTCATATATTCTGCGAGATGTCCCTGTTTGCTCCACGAGATGTCTTAATTTGTTCTATGAGTTGTCCTATGGAGATGTCCCTATTTACTGTAGGAGATGTCCCTGTTTGTTATACGAAATATCCTAGAAGTTTTCCAATATCTCCATATGGTTCTCTGAGATGTCCCTATTTGCTCCATGAGATATCACTATTTATTCCAGCAAGGAGTTCATATTTGTTCTACTAGTTATGCCTATTTTTTGTGCAAGGTGTCCCTATTTCCTCTACGGTGTGTCCAGATTTGTTCTACGAGATGCCCCTATTTGTTCTACGAGATGCCCCTATTTGTTCTACGAGATGCCCCATTTGTTCTATGAGATGCCCCTATTTGTTCTATGAGATGCCCCTGTTTGTTCTACATGGTGTCCCTGTGATATTCTGAGAGATCGTGATTAAGCAAGAAAAAATAAACATCGTTTACGGACAACCAGACCAATGATGCCCGCTTGAAAGAGAGCGAAATACAGTCCAGACAGAAACAACTTACAACACAGCTGGCGCACCTACAAGGGCTGGCCACAGACCGTGAGAAATGGAGAAAATTGGTTGCTGATCTGCAAGATGCCAGGCTGTGTACTGGGTGGCGGGTGTTTATCCGATCACAGACCAAAGACATGGGTGGATGGGTGGATGGATGGGTGGATGGATGGATGGATGGATGGATGGGTGTTACAAACATGGATGGATGGATGGATGGATGGATGGATGGGTGGATGGGTGGATGGATGGATAGATGGATGGATAGATGGATGGATGGGTGGATGGATGGATGGATGGATGGATGGATGGATGGATGGATGGATGGATGGATGGATAGATGGATGGATGTTACAAACAACATGTCGAATGATATACCAGAGACTATACCACAGAATTATGGCATTCTTACAGCACAGCCATAACTCATTTATTCATTTGCATGTCCCTTGCGGAACATTGCCTCCCAAACAGCACTCCTGTAGGCCTCTCGGTTGTGAGGAAGATAATTACAGCCATAATTACATCCCCTAAAACAAGTGCTGGACTGCAAACAATAAGTAGAAAACCATGGCTATCAGATAATGCATGGAAATCCATAAATGAAAGACTAGCAGCAAAATTAGCCATGTTGAATCTAAAGACAGATCTTGGAAGAGATTTGGCAAAAGCAACATACAAAGAACTAAACAATAAAACAAAAAAGTTCAGCTAGAAGGGATAAAAGAGAATACATGGACAATATGGCGAAAGAAGCAAAGAAGGCAGCAAAAACAGGAGACAGCAAAACTCTATGTAACATACAAAAGAGGCTAACGAGTACTATTACATCCAAAGAAAGACCAGTCCTTAGCAAAACTTGCACACTACTAACATCAAGTAAAGATCAAAAGCAAAGATGGGCCGAACACTTCCAAGAAATGCTTAATCGACCATACCCAAAAGAATTGATAGACCTTGAAACTGACTTACCATTCCCACAACTAAATGTTAACCTAGATGAAATTACATTGCATGAAATTGAAACAGCAGTGAATCTAATGGCTAACAACAAAGCTGCAGGTGAAGATGAAATAACAGCCGAAATGTTAAAAGGTATTAACACTGACAACATGAACCAACTACAGAGGTTTAATAAAGTTTTGAAAGAAGAAAAGGTCCCTTCTAAAAAGAAAAAAGGAATCATTTTTAAAATGCCAAAAACAAAAAAAAAGGCAACCTTAGCGATTACTTCAACAGGAGAGGAGTAACCTTAATATCAGCTGTGTCAAAAGTATTTTGCAAACTTATTCTGAATAGAATTCAAGATATAGTGGATGATGCAATGAGAGAAGAACAAACATGATTTTCGAAAAGGGAAAAGCTATCTCGACCAGATCTTTACTCTAAGAATAATACTTGAAGAACATATTGGAAGGCAAAGACCGTTAATCCTGAACTTCACAAACTTTAAAAATGCATTTATTAGCATACACAGATATTCATTGTGGAGAATTTTAAGAATATATGGAATACCATGTAAGATTGTCAACATCATTAGTGACCTCTACAACGGATATGTTTGTGGAGTCAACACAGAAGAAGGAATGAGCGAATGGTTCCAGACTGAAACAGAGTTGAAAAAAATCTCCCTTGCTTTATTTGGAATTGGCATAGATTTTTTAATGAAAAAAAAGTTGCAAGGTAAAACGGGCATTGATTGGGTACATGAGACCCAGCTGGAAGATCTTGATTTTGCAGATAACATAACTCTTATCAGTGACAATATGAAATCAATACAAATAAAAACAGATACACTGTCTTCAATGGCTAGTAGAATAGGACTTGAAATTAACAAGGATAAAACAAAAATAATGAAACTTCTCATTAACCACGAAGAACAAATATACGTAGACGGAACAGCTGTTGAAGAAGTAAATTATTTTGCATATCTCGGCAGCTACATAGACCAGGATGGTGACACCAGAAACGAAGTTAGAATTCAAATTGCAAAAGCAGCATTGACTTTAGAGAATCTTGAAAACATATGGAATTCAAAAGTTATAAGCACAAAAACCAAGTTAAGATTATTCAATTCAAATGTAATATCCACCCTCATTTATGGATTTGAATGCTGGAAAACAACTAAAGAAATAGACAAGAAATTAGACTCTTTTAAAAATAAGCGCCTAAAGAAAATATTCGGTATAAAGTGGAACGAATTCAAGAACAGATAAGGCAGATGAGCAAACAATAACCGGTCTCATGGCTGATCAGAAAAAGAAGATGGACATGTGTCGGTCATGTGATGAGAAGAAACAATCAGAGGATCCCCAAACAAACCATCAAGTGCAACACAATAAGCCCAAGAAAAAGAGGTTAACCACGTGAAACTCTAAAGAGGACATTGTTAAGAGAGGCCAGTTGAGTGGGCATAACATCCCTTGATGAGATTGAAAAACTCGCCGAAGACAGGAAATCTTCGCGAACTACCATGTGGGCCCTTTGTGACGTTTAGCGGCACGGGAATGATGTAAGATGTAAGATACTACAGAAAATACTCACACTGAGGCAAGAATGAAATAGAGAGAAGGCTGCCCGTGCAGGGGATGGAAAGTGTATGTGTGCGAAGGGGAGGAAGTATATATATCTTCTTCTTCGTCGTCGTCTTCTTCAGCTTTCCGAGCTATTAAGGCTCATTGCTACAGATAAAGTTCGCTTCCATTCTTTTCTATTCCAAATCTTCTCTCTCCAGTTGATGACACCAATTTCTTTTATATCCTCCTCTATGTTGTCTTTCCATCTCTGTCTTGATCTACTCCTTGATCTTGTTTCCCTCATCTCTTGTGCATACATCATTTACGTTTGTCTGTTCTCTTCCATTCTTTCTACATGCCCCAGCCAGCATAGTCTGTTCAGTTTCAAGACATTTATAATTTGTTGGGATTTAAATAAGCTGTTCAGTTCAGTGTTCTTTCTAGCTCTGCAGTCTCCACTCTTGGTATCCTTTATGGGCCCAAAGATTCTTCTTGGGATCTTGCTCTCAAAGATCTCCAATTTTTGTTCATCGTTCTTTGTTGTACTCCACGTTTCTGATCCACACATGACGGGTGGTCATATTATAGTTTCGTAGATTGTTATTTTAGTATTTTGGGAGAATACATGGATGTATTTTGCATTTTAACAGGTGTTGCAAGGCAAAGTATTTTATTCCCTATCTGTACTCTGATTTTAATTTCCTCGCTTACTATGTTGCTTCTGTTGAAGGTTGTGCCTAGATATTTGTATGTTTCTGCTTCTTTAATAATCATCTCTCCAACATTTATATAATCTGAATCGTTCTGGCTCTGGTCTCTTGATATCTTCATATACTCTGTCTTATCTTGGTTAATGGTCAATCTCACTTTTAGGGCCACATCTCTCAGGTGTATGCAGGTACTGATGACTTCTTGCATAGCCCCCCCCCCTACTGGGTCGTTGTTATCACCATATCCTAGTATTTTGGCTTGTTCTTCTGCACTGCTTTCTTCTTTCGCTTTCCTGATTACCTTTTCTAGTACTAGGTTGAATAGTAATGGAGATAATATATCACCTTGTTTTAAACTAGTTCTTATATAGAAGGGTTCTGACTTTCTTCCTTTATATATTACTATATTTTGTGCATCCTCCATACATATTCTGGTCAGATTGATTAATTTATTACGTATCTCAAATTCTTTCATAATTTTCCATAAGCTGCTCCTATGTATGCTGTCATAAGCTTTCTTGAAGTCAGTGAAGGTATTATTATTATGTACTTCTTTTCCATATTCCCAAAACTTTTCTGCTCTTTCTCTCTCTCTCTCTCTCTCTCTCTCTCTCTCTCTCTCTCTCTCTCTCTCTCTGAACCTTAAGTGCCCAGGGCAAGGATTTTCCAGCATTTACTTCCGTAGAGTAGTACACTTAGAACATTACTCTTAAATATCCTGATTTTCATATTTATGCTTAGTTTTTTTGATTTCCATATAGTCTGCAGCACTGCAAAAGCCTGGTTTGCTCTAGTAAGTCTGCTGTTGATGTCCTCTGTGCTGTCTCCATTTTCTACTACTCTGCTGCCAAGGTATACAAATTCGTTGACCTCCTCCACTAACTTGTTATCTACTCTGAGTACATTTCTATTGTTCACATTTTGCTTCATTAACTTTGTCTTTCCTACGTTGATCTTTTTTCTGCTCTTTGACGTAGATAAAATATTTGGTCTACAGTCAATTTATTCTTCCTAAAACCTGCTTGATAGTCTCCCAGTATGTTCTCGCTGTATGGTTTTAATCTATTTAAAAGTATAACAGATAGTATTTTGTAGCTTGTTTGTAGTAATGATATTTCTCTGTAGTTTTCACACTTGCTCTTATCACCTTTTTTGAATACTGGGATCAGTAATGATTCTCTCCATTCACTGGGGAGCTTTTCTTGTATCCATATTTGTTGTATTAGTGTACATATCTGTTCATGTAGATTTAGACCTCCTTCCTTAATCAGTTCTGCAGCAGTTCCATCTGAACCCATTGCTTTGTTGTTCATAGAAACATGATACTGTTAATGACTTCTTCTAAGTCCTCTTAAAGTCCATCACTAAGTCCCATACTTTTCTCTCGACAGCAAACCTGTCCCAAGTTCATGTCTTCCATTGGTAATCCCTCCGTATACCAGTACCATTTCTCCTATGACTGTTATATCTTCAACCCACCTGATTTCCTGTACTTCTGTAACATCCATGTCACGCCTACTTAGTTCATCTGCTAATTCTTTAGCTGCCACTTGTCTGTATAAGCTTCTTATATTTCATATTTCAAATCTCATGATATTTTTGACGTTCCAAGGTCGTAATCGATTTTTATCCTTTCAATAAAGGTCCCTCTACTCGGGGTCACAAGTCTGTATTTCTTTGTATGGTAATATGCTTATAGGCTCTTCACAGTTTAGTAGTTTTTTCAAAATATTCTTTCCATCTGACACAGATTTTCCCTTCATTATTTATTTATCATGTTTCCATTACTCTCCTTCAAGCTCTGCAGAGGTTGTTTATATCCTTGCTTTACTGTTGGCAGTTCTTTGTAGAATTCCCTGCTTTTCTTATTTTGATGGCATGTCTACATCTCGCTTACCTTGTCTTTCATATATTGTCATTTTTGTTGGCGAATAACTTTTCAATTTTCTTTACATTGTGTGCGGTACTTCTCATTTGTTTTGTTGTTCATGTCATTCAACCATATCTGTCCTGCTGTTCTTTTCTTTATGACTGCCTCTCTGCAGATTTCATCAAACCAGTTCTTTTTTTAAAGTTATGTTCTTGACCATTCTTCCGCTGTGTTCTTTATAATGGTTTTTATATCTTCCCATCTGTCATCAATGCTTTTATTTTCTTCATTCCCTTTTGTGTTTATCTTATGATTTAGCCCTTTTCTGAACTTTTCTTTAGACTCTTCTCTTTTCAGAGCATCTCTATTTATTACTGATCTTTTAATTTACTATAAAAATTTTTCTTCAGTCTTAATTTTAATTTAGCTCCCACAAGATAGTGGTTGGTGCTGCATTCAGTCCCTCTGTAACTTCTGATCTGAAGTATGTTTGTTGTGTGCTTGGTATCAGTTAAAACATGGTCTGATTTCCATGTTTGTTTATGGATGTTCTTATTTTGAAAACGTGTCCTACTCATTCTCATTCCATAAGCTTCTGCCATATTTATTAGCCTCCATCCATTATCATTAGATGTTTGATGCAGACTTTCTTTTCCTGCGATGTGTCTGTGTGACTCCTCCTCTCCTATCTTTGCAATGAAATCTCCTAGTATTATCAGTATATCATGTTTCTGGTTCTTCTCTATTACTCTTTCTAACGTGTTGTAAAATTCTTCTTTGACTTCATCCTCTGTATCTTCTGGTGGTGCATGCACATTAATCATTGTTATACTTTTCTTTGTTCCCTTGATGCGGAGGCTGCTTGTTCTTTCATTGATGGCTCTGAAGTCCATCACTAAGTCCCATACTTTTCTCTTGACAGCAAAACCTGTCCCAAGTTCATGTCTTCCATTGGTAATACCTCCATATACCAGTACCATTTCTCCTATGACTGTTATATCTTCTCCAAGCCAGCTGATTTCCTGTACTTCTGTAACACCCATGTCATACCTACTTAGTTCATCTGCTAATTCTTTAGCTGCCCCTTGTCTGTATAAACTTCTTATATTCCATGTTCCAAATCTCATAAAATGTTTGACCTTCCAAGGCCGTCATCCATTTTTATCTGTTCACTTTCTGCGCTTCTCTGTCTGTTCCGTAGCACTCATCTTTTTTTTACAGAGATGGGATCCTTGGCCCCACTCTCCAACGCCCACCCTGGAGGACCAGAGTGAAAGTTCCGTCTGACCTCTACCCCCCAGATCTTTCCAGCTTGGTTGGACTTGCCAGGAGTTAAACTCCCGCGGGTATAGCTCTGGGGGTGGTCGGGGTACGCGAGCTGTCACGACAACGCCCCCGCGCCATATATATATACATGAAGAAAACCAACAAACTCTATTATATGTATATGTGTATGAAGAAAACCAACAAATTCTATTATATGTATATGTGTATGAAGAAAACCAACAAATTCTATTATATGTATATGTGTATGAAGAAAACCAACAAATTCTATTATATGTATAGTGTATGAAGAAAACCAACAAATTCTATTATATGTATATGTGTATGAAGAAAACCAACAAATTCTATTATATGTATATGTGTATGAAGAAAACCAACAAATTCTATTATATGTATATGTGTATGAAGAAAACCAACAAACTCTATTATATGTATATGTGTATGAAGAAAACCAACAAATTCTATTATATGTATATGTGTATGAAGAAAACCAACAAACTCTATTATATGTATATGTGTATGAATAAAACCAACAAACTCTATTATATGTATATGTGTATGAAGAAAACCAACAAACTCTATTATATGTGTATGTGTATGAATAAAACCAACAAATTCTATTATATGTATATGTGTAGAAGAAAACCAACAAACTCTATTATATGTATATGTGTATGAAGAAAACCAACAAACTCTATTATATGTATATGTGTATGAAGAAAACCAACAAACTCTATTATATGTATGTGTATGAAAAAACCAACAAATTCTATTATGTATATGTGTATGAATAAAACCAACAAATTCTATTATATGTATATGTGTATGAATAAAACCAACAAATTCTATTATATGTATATGTGTATGAATAAAACCAACAAACTCTATTATATGTATATGTGTATGAAGAAAACCAACAAACTCTATTATATGTATATGTGTATGAATAAAACCAACAAACTCTATTATATGTGTATGTGTATGAATAAAACCAACAAACTCTATTATATGTATATGTATATGAAGAAAACCAACAAACTCTATTATGTGTATGTGTATGAAAAAACCAACAAATTCTATTATATGTATATGTGTATGAAGAAAACCAACAAACTCTATTATATGTATATGTGTATGAAGAAAACCAACAAACTCTATTATATGTATATGTGTATGAAGAAAACCAACAAACTCTATGTATATGTGTATGAATAAAACCAACAAACTCTATTATATGTATATGTGTATGAAGAAAACCAACAAACTCTATTATATGTATATGTGTATGAAGAAAACCAACAAACTCTATGTATATGTGTATGAAGAAAACCAACAAACTCTATTATATGTATATGTGTATGAAGAAAACCAACAAACTCTATGTATATGTGTATGAAGAAAACCAACAAACTCTATGTATATGTGTATGAAGAAAACCAACAAACTCTATTATATGTATATGTGTATGAATAAAACCAACAAACTCTATGTATATGTGTATGAAGAAAACCAACAAACTCTATGTATATGTGTATGAAGAAAACCAACAAACTCTATTATATGTATATGTGTATGAAGAAAACCAACAAACTCTATTATATGTATATGTGTATGAAGAAAACCAAGAAACTCTATCACGAAGCTTGCTCCACTCAGATACGCCATGTCCCGGAAGAAGGAGATAAGCAATGTTCCCTCTAAGCTGCGCTGGCGTGTGCGTACACACATATTTTTAACCAATAGCGCACAGATTTGTTGCTCAAGGTACTGTCAAACGATGTAACAATCACATTTGTTCTTGATTCGAGCACAAATGTAATGCTAGCAGTTCTTTGGCTCAGCAAGTAGAAGTTTTACTCACAACATTCCGCACCTTACAGCAGCCACTACCACCATCTTTTTTTACTACAACCCTAAATCTGCACCATGACCTATGAATAACATCAAACAAAATGTTAACATTCAACAAAACTTAACTAATACGATTTCAATGCTTTAACTTCACATAACTTTGCCGCTAATCACAAAAACTTATGTATAATGCGGGGCCATTGTTCGGTTTAAAAAATGTACTGAGAATAATCTCACAGTTAACAATTTTAAATCGCTAATTAATTACATATTATCGAAATTTTACATATTTTTTCAATCATATTAATTTTGTTCTATAAAGCAGAAAGTGAACAGAAAGGCCTTACTTTGAACATCAAAAAGACAGAGACTATGGTTATATCTAAGAAACAGAATCCACCAGCATGCAGTATTAAATTAAACGGAACTATTCTAAAGCAGGTGCAGAAATTCAAATACCTTGGAGCAGTAATAACTTCAGATGGGAAATGCAGAACAGAAATTAGGAACAGAATAGGCCAAGCAAAGACTGCATTTCAGAGAATGAGAAACATATTAACCAACACATCCTTATCAATGAATGTTAGAAAACGAGTCCTAAAATGCTATATTGAACCTATCTTGTTATATAGAAGTGAATCATGGACAATAGGCAAATCTGCACAAAAATCATTGGAAGCAGCAGAAATGTGGTTTATTAGAAGAATGTTGCGAATCCCCTGGACAGCAAAAATAACTAATGAAGAATGTATGAGAAGAGCTGGAGAGACAAAAAACCTTGTCAGAAAGATAAGAGAGAGAGACAATATACTTTCATAGGACATGCAATGAGAAGAGGGGGCATTAAAAATATTATAACAACAGGAAAAATAGGAGGAAGAAGATCAAGAGGAAGACCAAGAGAAATGATACTGGACAGTCTGACGGGATGGTGTGAGAGGAGATCACCAACTGAACTGATGGCCTGCATGAAGGATCGGGTGCTCTGGAGAAGCATAATAGCCAACGCCAGTCGGCACGGCACCTGATGATGATGATGATGATGAAAGCAGAATTAACGCAGTGCTACTTTCTAATATAAAACAGTTCAAATTTGCCTGCACAAATTAAATGATTATACTCGTAGTTAGTTTAATAACAGTTGTGTGTAACGTAAACAGTTGAACATACAGTCAGACACTAATCAGCCAACAGCTAGAAGTCATCCTTTATTCTGAAAAAATATAATGCAATAATTCTGTCTTTAGAAAAGATATGAAGATGACAAATAATTGATTCTCTGACTATTAAATTATTTATTCGGCCAACAGAGCAGTTTATTTACACTGGTCAGTTCAAGGGATGTTCTTAGCAACAAATACAGATAAAGAAAACATGCTTTTAGCAACAAATACAGATACAGAAAACATGCTTTTAGCAACAAATACAGATATAGAAAATATGCTTTTAGCAACAAATACAGATACAGAAAACATGCTTTTAGTAACAAATACAGAAAACATGCTTTTAGTAACAAATACAGATACAGAAAACATGCTTTTAGCAACAAATACAGATACAGAAAACATGCTTTTAGTAACAAATACAGAAAACATGCTTTTAGTAACAAATACAGATACAGAAAACAAGCACTCACAAGGGACACTATTGGCTTGGGGGGGGGGGGGGGGTGCTAAATATTTTCTAGCATACTTAGCCAGGACTTGATGTTTGTCTCCTTGTGGCTTCCTCAAGTGTAATACAAGTATGTATCAATTTGCTGCTCAAGTCTATATCAATTTGTTGCTCAAGTCTGTCTCAATTTATTGCTCAAGTCTGTCTCAATTTATTGCTCAAGTCTATATCAATTTGTTGCTCAAGTCTATATCAATTTATTGCTCAAGTCTGTCTCAATTTGTTGCTCAAGTCTGTGTCAGTTTGTTGCTCAAGTCTGTATAGCTCAACAACTGTTTTCCTTGAGGAGAAGATAGTCTGATGACAGTTGGTGAGAAGAGAGTCTGATCATAGTCGGTGAGAAGAGAGTCTGATGATAGTTGGTGAGAAGAGAGTCTGATGATAGTCGGTGAGAAGAGAGTCTGGTGATAGTCGGTAAGAAGAGAGTCTGATGATAGTCGGTGAGAAGAGAGTCTGATGATAGTCGGTGAGAAGAGAGTCTGATGATAGTCGGTGAGAAGAGAGTCTGATGATAGTCGGTGAGAAGAGAGTCTGATGATAGTTGGTGAGAAGAGAGTCTGATGATAGTCGGTGAGAAGAGTCTGGTGATAGTCGGTGAGAAGAGAGTCTGATGATAGTCGGTAAGAAGAGAGTCTGGTGATAGTCGGTGAGAAGATAGTCTGATGATAGTTGGTGAGAAGAGAGTCTGATGATAGTTGGTGAGAAGATAGTCTGATGATAGTTGGTGAGAAGATAGTCTGATGATAGTTGGTGAGACGAGAGTCTGATGATAGTGGGTGAGAAGAGAGTCTGATGATAGTTGGTGAGAAGATAGTCTGATGATAGTTGGTGAGAAGAGAGTCTAGTGATAGTCGGTGAGAAGAGAGTCTGATGATAGTGGGTGAGAAGAGAGTATGATGATAGTTGGTGAGAAGATAGTCTGATGATAGTTGGTGAGAAGAGAGTCTGGTGATAGTTGGTGAGAAGATAGTCTGATGATAGTCGGTGAGAAGAGAGTCTGGTGATAGTTGGTGAGAAGAGAGTCTGGTGATAGTTGGTGAGAAGAGAGTCTGATGATAGTCGGTGAGAAGAGAGTCTGATGATAGTGGGTGAGAAGAGAGTCTGATGATAGTCGGTGAGAAGAGAGTCTGATGATAGTCGGTGAGAAGAGAGTCTGATGATAGTGGGTGAGAAGAGAGTCTGGTGATAGTTGGTGAGAAGAGAGTCTGATGATAGTTGGTGAGAAGAGAGTCTGATGATAGTTGGTGAGAAGAGAGTCTGATGATAGTTGGTGAGAAGATAGTCTGATGATAGTTGGTGAGAAGAGAGTCTGATGATAGTCGGTGAGAAGAGAGTCTGATGATAGTGGGTGAGAAGAGAGTCTGATGATAGTTGGTGCATTCATAGTTTCTTTCGGGGGTGATTTTTCTGGTGTATGCTGATTATAATTAAGTTGGTGAGAAGTTTCCAGAACATTGTCAAACATCGATTCTTTTGTCTTTTCACAAACATTGAAGATTTTTTAAACAAACATCCAGCACAGTCCCAATTCATATAATAGACACTCACGTAATCATGCACACAACCTTCGCTCAGTCCACACTTGCACAATGTTTGTAAGCAAATCTTAAGCCTGCTCTTGGCAGCTCCTTTCTTACACTAGCTCGGGAAAGCCGGTTCTGTTGATGTCACAGTCTGACCTGACTGACTAGTCTGCAGACATTAGAGCGTCACAGACTATTCCTCATATACGACCTTGACCTGTGTCTGAGTAACACGAAGGTGTGGCATACCTGCTCCTTGCTGTCTATAAGGTTCCCGGTCTTCAGCTAGTATCCTCTGCACTGCCATGTTAGATAAGACACATACAGACTTGCTCCTAAATACTTTGTTTACTATTTTTCGAGATTCATCGCACTCACATTCTCTAATTACCAAATTAAGTCTAATTAAGGCATTTTGATGCTGCTTTAAAAAAAATTAAATGGCAGAAAATGTCAGCGCGTTGATCGCGCCCACGCGCTACCGTACTTAAGGGCGACCACTCAGTAATACAGTGTCACTAACTTCCAATAATGTCAGGTCCACCAGTTTACAAAATATTATGAAACTCTTTCCTAACATTAAAAACTATTTAACAAAACAAGGCTACTGCAATAAATGACAGCTTGTATGCGTGTTGTTATTTTAACGCTGAACTTTGAACGCATACAATCGCAAGATTTTTCTAAACTCATGTGAATTTGCTTTTTAAAATTTTAACGTATTATTTACCACCCACCCACACTCTCTTACTACTACTACTGCTACTACTACTACTACTACTACTACTACTACTAAATATCACAGATACAAACACCTTGGACTACTGCTCCACAGTCTGTGATGGTTGTTCCATGTCAAACATGAAAAGACTTCAAAAACGAGCAGTAAAGCTTATAGATGACAAACATGCAGCACGTATTACAAATAAGGACAAACAATTTGTTTTTCTACCTGTCAAAAAGAGATTTCTTTTCAACAAGAGCAAGTGAATTCATAAAATTCTAGCACACAATGCTCCACCCTATCTGTGGTCGTTGTTCAAATCCAACCCAAAACACAGTCAACACTTAAGCAATTGTATCATCCCAAAAACCAAGGCTTGACATGTTTAAAAAAAAAGCTTCACTTACTCAGTTGCCCACCTTTGGAATGCCCTACCAATTCACGTAAAACTTTTAAGTAATATTTGTTCTTATAACTTTAAACTTTGTCAACATCTGTTTGTTATGGACTGTAGGCCTCCCTAAGCATAGTCTGAAGTAATTTAAAGTATGGCTTGAGTGTTGCAATTTTAAAAAAATACTGCTTTTCTATAAATTTGTTAGTTTTGAATGAATGTAAGAATGCAAATTTATTTCATGTTGTTGCATAAATCAGAGTATTGAGTGTATGGACAAAAGATAAGTTTATTATTTATTTATGTAATCGTTTAATATGTCTTCATTATTATTATACTCATTAACAGATGATAAATGACTGTGACCGGGTGAAAGCTGTATGATGAAGGGCAGAATGTCAGACGAGCCTGCGTGCCCAATTCTTAAAACTTTGAAAATAAAATATGTTCGTTCTCGTTCTCTCTCTCTCTCTCTCTCTCTCTCACTCACTCTCTCTCTCTCTGTCTCTCTCTCTCTCTCTCAAAACATTTTCTTTTCATATTATTTTTCTCCGGCATCTGACCTCTGACACTAATTTTGGGTTTCGTTTTTACTGATGTAAACCACTTTTTTAGAGGACACACCAGAGAAAAGACAAAACATGGTTTATAAACAGATCCATGGACACACCAGAGAAAAGACAAAACATGGTTTATAAACAGATCCATGGAAACACCAGAGAAAAGACAAAACATGGTTTATAGACAGATCCATGGACACACCAGAGAAAAGACAAAACATGGTTTATAGACAGATCCATGGACACACCAGAGAAAAGACAAAACATGGTTTATAAACAGATCCATGGAAACACCAGAGAAAAGACAAAACATGGTTTATAAACAGATCCATGGAAACACCAGAGAAAAGATAAAACATGGTTTATAAACAGATCCATGGACACACCAGAGAAAAGACAAAACATGGTTTATAAACAGATCCATGGCTAAATACATGTTTCCATTTTTTTAAAGCAAGCTTCACAATTATTGTTCATTTTTGGTATTTGTAATTAGCTAGCCACGTGACTGCGCATGTGACCTATTTGAGTGAAAATTTTTATGCCTGCATGCTAAAGAAGAAGAAGAAGAATGTGGTATTTCTCCACTTGACCCGCGCTTGTCTCGAGCATCAGGTGGTGGGAAGGAAGAAAAAGATACAGATAAGAGGCACAGATCTCAGTAGAACAGCTGAAAGTTCCTGAAACATAATCGTTATCTTAATTCTTTCATTTTCTTGTCAGTGTATGAAGCTTTTGTTAAACACAACAGCGCTGTATATACAAGCAAAAACAAACAGCTGGTGTACAAGTGATCGATCTAAATGTACCATAACTCTTCCACTTTCTCCCATCCCCGCAATCATAGATTTCATGAGGAACAATCAAGATTGTTTAACTGACGCAGACAAGAGGTGGACAATTTGGAGTGACCCAACACGAGACCTGGACAAAATGTCCAAACTGGCAGAAAAACAAAATTATGAATCAACTTCCTGTTGCCTGCGAAAATGTATGTAAGAGTAAAATAAGCAAGCATTGTCTTGCTTATTGCCGAGCTTTGTTGTAAATATCAAACACTTGAGTAACCTTTATCTGGATAATTTCCCTCCGACAATAGTCATTTTACAGCGGGGGAGAAGGTAAGATGTAGTGAACATAACAACTGAGCGCGCGCGCGCGCGCACACACACACACACACAACACACATATTACTCATAGACAATTCAGTATAAGTGTACTGCTGATAAGCATTCTTGTAGATGGACATTACCGATAGACACAGTCTTGTAGATGTACATTACCGATAGACACAGTCTTGTAGATGTACATTACTGACGACACACAGCCTTGTAGATGTACATTACCGATAGACACAGTCTTGTAGATGTACATTACCGATAGACACAGTCTTGTAGATGTACATTACCGATAGACACAGTCTTGTAGATGTACATTACCGATAGACACAGTCTTGTAGATGGACATTACCGATAGACACAGTCTTGTAGATGTACATTACCGATAGACACAGTCTTGTAGATGTACATTACCGATAGACACAGTCTTGTAGATGTACATTACCGATAGACACAGTCGTGTAGATGTACATTACTGACGACACACAGTCTTGTAGATTACATTATTGATGACAGTCTTGTGGATGTACATATTACTGATAGACACACAGTCTTGTAGATGTACATTACCGATGGAAAATACAAGAGAAATGAAAGCAAGTAAGTGAGTGAATGAGAGAAAGAAGAGAGAGAGAGAGAGAGATTGTAAATATATCAAGTTCATGACAAGTAATGATCAAAACAAGAAATGTTATACTCTCAAGCTGAGCTGTGTTGTGAAAGAAAAACTGTCCTGGGTTTTCCCGCCATAATATGTTGAGCCCCAGTCGAGCCTGACCTTTCCTAGTAACGTCTGCTACATGCGATCAGGTTGAAAGATGATCGAGTGGGGACTGCAACAAATGTCCGAGGACACAGCGGGGGGTCAGATTTATGTCGGCGAGGTCTGAGTGCATGATTTAGATTAGTGACACGTGTTGCGTGATTTGTACGATCTAAATCTGCATACAGCAACATTTCGTTGATTGTTTGAATGTGAAGTACTGGTTTAACATTTCGTTGATTGTTTGAATGTGAAGTATTGCTTTAACATTTCGTTGATTGTTTGAATGTGGAGTTTTGGTCTAACATATTGTTGAATGTGAAACATTAATCTCTCTCTCTCTCTCTGAACCTTAAGTGCCCAGGGCACATGGGGCTTCCGCAAGGGTTTTCCACAAATGCCTGTCTTTCGCCTTTTTTTCTGCTCTTGCCCATTAATCTACCACTGTGATAACTGATTTTAAAGTACATAATTAGCGTGAGATAAAAGCAATGACGACTGCGGTCAAACTGGACATAAAGGTAGACACAGATGTATGGTTCAGTTTTGAGGAAAACAGGCAAGAACTGGCTGAAGAAGATGTGAACAGACTTGACTAATGAAATCTAGCTCGTCGCGACAACAAACGGACAAGTATAGACTCTACGGTGACCTTAACGTTCGATACCTGAGGAGATGGCCTCCGCTGATTGGAGGCCACTTCTATCGCCTTGGGCTTCTTGTCTCGTCTGTTGGGCACGGCTGGGGGTTCAGCAGAACTCACGTATCAGTTCAGGTGGGCTTTACTTGAACTTCTTCGCACCGTCATTTATGCCACTGTGTGCAAGCGTTATGATATGAAGTATACAGCAAAGAAGATCAGTTTGACCAGCATCTGAGCGACGTGATGCCACTGACACCGGTCGCCAAGCACTTCTGCCAAAGAGACCACCAAGGAAAACGGGACATTTCTGCCACTGCACTCTGCTCTTGTTCTTCCGACGACTTCGGAGGTTTTAAAAAAAACCACATTATTTTATCTGAAACCCAAGAGAAACTAACAATAAATTCACTTCAAACTACTTTATGTGTCTGCTTTATTTATTTTCTCATCTCTTTCTATTTCTATTCTTGACACCCAGCTTTCTTGTCTTAGTCCCAATCACTTCACATTTTCATTCTTGTACGAAAGACGGGCACAAAATAAGCCCAGACAGATATAGGTAAGCAAAAAGTGGAAGCAAGCGATTGGCTGAGAAATGAGGCAAAGGGAGGATGAACTAATGAACTATATGGAAAACAACATAGCGCTATGTCCCATATGGTTCCAGCTTGCTCCCATCAGATACCCAAGGCTATCCAAGATATATCATCAAATATTCTACCACAACACGTCAGTGTATCCTTGTAGATGTACATTACTGACGACACACAGTCTTGTAGATGTACATTACCGATAGACACAGTCTTGTAGATGTACATTACCGATAGACACAGTCGTGTAGATGTACATTACTGACGACACACAGTCTTGTAGATTACATTATTGATGACAGTCTTGTGGATGTACATATTACTGATAGACACACAGTCTTGTAGATGTACATTACCGATGGAAAATACAAGAGAAATGAAAGCAAGTAAGTGAGTGAATGAGAGAAAGAAGAGAGAGAGAGAGAGAGATTGTAAATATATCAAGTTCATGACAAGTAATGATCAAAACAAGAAATGTTATACTCTCAAGCTGAGCTGTGTTGTGAAAGAAAAACTGTCCTGGGTTTTCCCGCCATAATATGTTGAGCCCCAGTCGAGCCTGACCTTTCCTAGTAACGTCTGCTACATGCGATCAGGTTGAAAGATGATCGAGTGGGGACTGCAACAAATGTCCGAGGACACAGCGGGGGGTCAGATTTATGTCGGCGAGGTCTGAGTGCATGATTTAGATTAGTGACACGTGTTGCGTGATTTGTACGATCTAAATCTGCATACAGCAACATTTCGTTGATTGTTTGAATGTGAAGTACTGGTTTAACATTTCGTTGATTGTTTGAATGTGAAGTATTGCTTTAACATTTCGTTGATTGTTTGAATGTGGAGTTTTGGTCTAACATATTGTTGAATGTGAAACATTAATCTCTCTCTCTCTCTCTGAACCTTAAGTGCCCAGGGCACATGGGGCTTCCGCAAGGGTTTTCCACAAATGCCTGTCTTTCGCCTTTTTTTCTGCTCTTGCCCATTAATCTACCACTGTGATAACTGATTTTAAAGTACATAATTAGCGTGAGATAAAAGCAATGACGACTGCGGTCAAACTGGACATAAAGGTAGACACAGATGTATGGTTCAGTTTTGAGGAAAACAGGCAAGAACTGGCTGAAGAAGATGTGAACAGACTTGACTAATGAAATCTAGCTCGTCGCGACAACAAACGGACAAGTATAGACTCTACGGTGACCTTAACGTTCGATACCTGAGGAGATGGCCTCCGCTGATTGGAGGCCACTTCTATCGCCTTGGGCTTCTTGTCTCGTCTGTTGGGCACGGCTGGGGGTTCAGCAGAACTCACGTATCAGTTCAGGTGGGCTTTACTTGAACTTCTTCGCACCGTCATTTATGCCACTGTGTGCAAGCGTTATGATATGAAGTATACAGCAAAGAAGATCAGTTTGACCAGCATCTGAGCGACGTGATGCCACTGACACCGGTCGCCAAGCACTTCTGCCAAAGAGACCACCAAGGAAAACGGGACATTTCTGCCACTGCACTCTGCTCTTGTTCTTCCGACGACTTCGGAGGTTTTAAAAAAAACCACATTATTTTATCTGAAACCCAAGAGAAACTAACAATAAATTCACTTCAAACTACTTTATGTGTCTGCTTTATTTATTTTCTCATCTCTTTCTATTTCTATTCTTGACACCCAGCTTTCTTGTCTTAGTCCCAATCACTTCACATTTTCATTCTTGTACGAAAGACGGGCACAAAATAAGCCCAGACAGATATAGGTAAGCAAAAAGTGGAAGCAAGCGATTGGCTGAGAAATGAGGCAAAGGGAGGATGAACTAATGAACTATATGGAAAACAACATAGCGCTATGTCCCATATGGTTCCAGCTTGCTCCCATCAGATACCCAAGGCTATCCAAGATATATCATCAAATATTCTACCACAACACGTCAGTGTATCCTTGTGTCTAAATCAGCTCCATACAAATGTTGGGAAACTTGATATGTATAAGACTGTGAGTCTGCTCAACTTCAGTCTTTATATAATAACTTTTCATAACAAAAATTCAGGTTATGTAGTGTAGCACACACATAGTGCTGGGTTTGTGGCTTGCTTGTAGTATAGCACAGCCATGCTGGAGATGGTGGCTTGATGTAGTGTAGCACAGACATGTTGGAGATGGTGGCTTGATTGTAGTGTAGCACAGACATGTTGGAGGTGGTGGCTTACTTGTAGTGTAGCACAGACATGCTGGAGGTGGTGGCTTACTTGTAGTGTAGCACAGACATGTTGGAGGTGGTGGCTTACTTGTAGTGTAGCACAGACATGTTGGAGGTGGTGGCTTACTTGTAGTGTAGCACAGACATGTTGGAGGTGGTGGCTTACTTGTAGTGTAGCACAGACATGTTGGAGGTGGTGGCTTACTTGTAGTGTAGCACAGACATGCTGGAGGTGGTGGCTTACTTGTAGTGTAGCACACACATGTTGGAGGTGGTGGCTTACTTGTAGTGTAGCACACACATGTTGGAGGTGGTGGCTTACTTGTAGTGTAGCACACACATGTTGGAGGTGGTGGCTTACTTGTAGTGTAGCACAGACATGTTGGAGGTGGTGGCTTACTTGTAGTGTAGTGCAGACATGCTGGAAGTGGTAGTAGCTTCTTTGTAGATTAAAAGTTTCCTCATAGACTCACTACCATGAACTGTATTAACTCCTCCTCTTTCAGCCAAAGTCAAGATCTTCAGTCTATCATGAAAAAGCACTGTCCCTGACCAGCTCTGCTGTGACTGGCCCTGTGCCATCACGTTGCTGAATCTATCACAGTTCAGAATATCTACCACACAAACCTTGTCTCCACTCACACCTAATCTGACCAACCGGACCATCAACACAAAACTCTAGAACATGTCAAAGGCAAACTACAATAAATCTTTTCACACGCACAACTCAAAATCTCACACAAGAAAACTGGATGAACTAAATTAAATTGTTTAATTCAGAAGCACATTAATAATTTAGAGAAGAAATAAAAATGCAGAGGGTAATAGAGATCAAACATGAAGTCACAATCATTGACAGTTTTGTTTCATTATTTACAACATGCTTTTTACATTTTTGTCTTTTTCTCTGCTAACATTTTGTTAGGATTAGCACTTTATGTCCCTATGTTAGTCTGTCATAAGTAGAAAGATTATATCTCTATGGTGGTTAGTCATAAACAGAAAGGTTATGTCCCTATGTTAGTCTGTCATACGTAGAAAGATTATATCTCTATGGTGGGCAGTCATAAACAGAAAGGTTATGTCCTTATGTCAGTCAGTCATAAACAGAAAGGTTATGTCTCTATGTTGGTCAGTCATAAACAGAAAGACTATGTCCCTATGTTGGTCAGTCATAAACAGAAAGGCTATGTCCCTATCTTGGTCAGTCATATACAGAAAGGTTATGTCTCTATGTTGGTCAGTCATAAACAGTAAAGCTATGTCCCTATGTTGGTCAGTCATAAACAGAAAGGTTATGTCCCTATGTTGGTCAGTCATAAACAGAAAGGTTAAGTCCCTTTGTTGGTCAGTCATATAAAGAAAGGATATGTCCCTATGTTAGTCATAAACGGCCAAATCATATCAGTTTTATGATAGCACTATCTAGGCCTGTTATTCAATTATAAAGAACTGACCAATCAGTTATCCAATGGTGGGTCATTTGGTCAACCATAAAGAGATGGTCACAGAAGCAAATCACAATGACAGTAAATGTTTAAGAGTGACCAACGACTCATCTTCTTGACCTGACTGACAGATGATTCCTTCCACAGTCCCAGCCTAAGTACACAAGCCATGCTCTTCCCAGCTCTCTTCTACTGACTGTGTGCCAAGAAGCAACACCATTATTCAAATTAACACTCCACCTCAAAAGAGGTTCTTGTACTAAAACTTATTTCAGTTAAAAAGCTTCAGTCATAGTTAATACTTAACGGATTCTAACCTCCACCTTCAATGTACTAAGTTACACCTAAAAGTAAACTGACCTTAACCAAATTAGAACATGCTAAGAAAAAAAAAAAACAATCAAATGCTAGCACACTTCACAAAGTTTAAGACAGAAAACATTTGTTATGTTACCACATACATGATACACAGTTTCTTTCCTTACAATGCCATCAATGTATACTGTGCTGTTAGCAGATATGGTTAATGTGGTTATATTTTCCTGGTTTAGGGTGGTTTATATTGCATGAGATTGAGAAGTTCGCCAAGAACAGAACACACTGTGAGCTCTCTGTGACATGACAGCACAGGAAAGATGTAAGATACTGCATGAGATTGAGAAGCTCGCCAAGAACAGAGACACACTGTGAGCTCTCTGTGACATTTGACAGCACAGGAAAGATGTAAGATACTGCATGAGATTGAGAAGCTCGCCATGAACAGACGCATACTGTGCACTCTCTGTGACATTTGACAGCACAGGAAAGATGTAAGATACTGCATGAGATTGAGAAGCTCGCCAAGAACAGAGACACACTGTGAGTTCCCTGTGACATATGACAGCATGGGAAGGATGTAAGATACTACAGATAATTCTAAGCTGCTCTCAGAGCTACAGTACAGATGACAGGATGCCTGGCTTATATCCCAGCATGCATCTGTGGATGTGGGAACCCATATATTGAAATATTTACAAGAAAAAGAAAATCAAAAACAAAAAAAAAAAAGGTTTCCATGACATGATGGCAGGTGGAAGTCACAAGATGGCTAACATACAGCTACTCCTGTAAGACATGTTTATAACCTGCACACAAATATCTACACCTGAGACTAGTCACAGCCTCTACAAAAAAATGGGGACAACACACCACTAAGCCAAGGACACCTGAAGAACATGGTACTGTGCTATCAACAACAGACAACTGAGCTCACTATACATGCAGCAGCTCTCAGTGTTCCATAATATCTACCAGCAAAACAACAACAGCACACTGTCAACATTTACAGAAAAACTTGATGCCTGTATAACCTACCCTATGTAGACATGAGTAAATTCAAACTGGAACAAAGTAAACACAACCAATGACCTGCAGACAACCCAGAAAACAAATCTTTCTGTTCCAATGTTTACTTCACTGCTAGTTTCCTCAAGATGCTGGCTGCTTTTCTGCACAGAAGTCACAATCATTCTGGAACACAGTCCTCCTGATCCCAGGACCTGCCATCTTCATCCTATCACGCCTTAATGTTTACAGTTGGACAAGACCCTATCAATCTTTCTCATGACGCTCTGTGACAACATTCACAACAGCCTGGAAATATGGTTGATGCTGTTCCCATCATGGTGAAGTATGGCTCACACTAGAGCATCAAGACTGCCATACAAGCAGCTGCCATCAACTGTCACCATAGGGCATCGCAAGCATCAAACAGGGGGAAATAATCATATTTTTGCCACTAAATGTTAACGACAGAGTTGCGCTTCTTGACTGACTACTAACCGGGGCATCTCTAGCACGCCTCAAGGAATAACTTTTAATAAAGCAGTTCACTACGGATTATCACAGGTGCCATGAGGTCCACACCAATAGTAGAAATGCAGAAAATAGTTGGTGTTCAACCGCTAAAGGAACGTAGAGACACAAAGGTCATGACCATGGGAGAAAAATTCCTTAGCTCTGTAAGCCATCCCCTGAAGGAGAGATTCAATAACTTGGCACTAGGACGGCTTAAAAGAAGCAGCTTCATTCATCAGGCCAAGCGTATGCGTAAGCTGATACCTGACCTTCCAACTGTAGTCACTCCATTATCATCTGTACCAGAGCATACACCATGGAAAGAAGCAGATTATACACAAATAACTATTCAGACTGAAGTGAAAGGTGTGCAGAATGGTGAGATGCAGAGCAGTCTTGTAAGATCAACAGCCACACTTAGTGTTCTAGATGACAAATATCCATGTGACACCTGGATACGTGTGTATACAGATGGATCTGCACATAATGCCATAAAGAATGGTGGGGCAGGAGCATATATTGAATATCCAAACAACACCATTGACAAGATTTCCATACCCACTGGTAAATACTGCAACAACTTTGATGCAGAAGTTAGGGCAATTATTGCTGCAGTTGAAAAACTATCAGACTCCAGAATTGATACATGTCCTGTAGTAATTCTCACAGATGCAAGATCAGTACTGGAGGCTCTTCAGTGCAACAAACTACCAGACCTTAAGGATGCCTTGTCAAAAATTGGCTTACAACATAGAGTCACTTTGAAATGGATTCCCTCCCACTGTGGGATACCAGGCAATGAGAAAGCTGACCATCTGGCCAAAGAGGGCACTGAAATGGAGCAACCAGACATACCAGTCACCTATAATCAGAAGAAAAGCATGATAAAAACCTACAAGAAGCCACAAACACCACCACATGATGACTATCACATGCTAAACAGAAAGGAACAAGTCACCATCTTCCGTCTCCGAACAGGACACAGCCGACTCCGAAGTCATATGTATACAAAGTTTAAGGTTGGTACTACTAATCTATGTACATGTGCCCAGGTGCCCCAAACTGTGGAACATATCCTCCAGAACTGCATCAACTACGAGACACTGAGAAATAATTACTGGCCCAGTGAAACCACTAAAGAAGATAAGCTCTACGGTTCCATACATGAGTTACAAAAAACAGTGAAATTTATCCAAGAGACAGGACTGCAGATATAGACAGACAGTGCGAACGAAGAAGAAGAAGAAGAATAAAGCAGTAATATCTACATCACTCATGTCTGTAAATGCACACCTACCACATGCTCCAAACTCACATATTATATTTAAACCTAACTTTGGGCATCAAATCTCTACCACAAGTTATCCTGCTATAAAGTATTATCCAGCAGAGCACAGTAACACTGTTCCTTGCCTGACAGTCTGTAAGCTACTGGTATATCACAAGACTGCCAAGAAGCATAGCACTTTGTTTACTTGTCATGCTGATATATCACACTGTGGAAAATGTTCAGCCATCCAATATTTTGTTCATACCACAAACACAGATATACATCACAGTTCTCATTTCTACATGTCAAAGCTTTCTTCTGACTAATCCTTTCTACACATCAAAGCCATCGATGTCCGCTTGCTTTATGTCCATCTCCTGTAACTTCTATAAATTTGTAAAAATTTTTTTTCTTAACTAGAATATCTTTTCTAATAAGAAAAATATTTGCTTCAGTAGTACAAAATGTCATGAACTTGCTTGGTTCTAGGTATCATTACATCTTACAGATGTCTGTGAAGACGGTGCCACAACAACCTGACAAGCCACCGCTGGGCCACACTTGCCAGTTAACTTTCAATTTTCAAGCCTGACACTATTTAAAGAAATAATAATTTCAACAAAAACATTTTCTAACCTTCAGTAATTTACACATTCAAACTGTTTGAAAATATCACTAATGTAAATATTAAAAGTAGTTTTGAAATGTCAGTGACTAAGACATTCAAACCATTTTAATATTTTTACATTTCAAAGCAAAGAAAAAAAAGTAAACATCTTCGGGGCTGTATTAAAAGATTCAGGACTGACAATTCAAGTCATACGGAACGGGCAGAGGAACATAAGAAAGATCTACAATAAAAAAATGTAGACACAAACGATGCCTCTGTTTGGGTATCCTAAGATGTGAGTGAATTCTTCACATGCCACGAGATAATCAAACATGTACAATCACAACTGCATGCAGATTTTTAAAAAATCAAATCTGAACATTTTGCCCAAACAATCAGTAAATTCTGAAACTATCATCCAAAACTATGAATATACAGAATATACAGAATATAGAGATGAAATATTTGACAAAATATTTGATTTTCTGGTTGACTGATACAAACAGTGGGTCCATGGAAACAACTGGTCACTAAAGTCAATATGAAAGAAATTGTGTACTTATTGTTAGAAACTTGACACCAAATTTTAAATTACTTCTTACACACACACTTGTAGAAATTTTCTAACACAAGATTTACTAATACAGATGA
The DNA here is from genome assembly GCA_009760885.1 of Achatina immaculata. NCBI lineage: Eukaryota > Metazoa > Mollusca > Gastropoda > Stylommatophora > Achatinidae > Lissachatina > Lissachatina immaculata. The sequence goes on from CM019693.1 coordinate 7,363,937, forward strand.
TGAGTTCAACATTTCAGCTTCTGTTTAGATCTGACGTGACCAAAATGTCTGACACAACTGCGGGGCTTCCCAATGTACACATGTATTAATGTAGTTATCTCCCTGTAACTGCCAGCAGCTTCACTGCAGATGATATGCTGAAGCTTTCAGGCACCTGCACTGTTTCATGGGTTGCAGCAGATATTTATGCAAACCCAGAATGAAACTGAAAACCAGGAAGGGTGCAATGCTTCTTGAGCAGACTCCACCATGGGGAGTGATCCTTGCTGGGTCTGGCCTGTGTAAAACATGACGCAGCAAGCAGTTCGCTGTGTACCTAAGTATTCAAATATGTCTTTTTTTTTTTTTTCAAATATGAATATAAAGACTGCTCCATTATTTAGCTGAATCATATAATCAGCACATCTCTATTCAGAACTACTATCTTTGTCAATAACATTGTTTTAACAGACAAGCAAACAAACATAAATTCACAAACTGACAACATATTTAATTTTTTAAAAAAGAAGCAAGAAATACTACTTTTCAAAATGCACAAGTTTTAAAATGTTCACTTTTTTTTTGCATGCAGAATCTTTTATTAAAGAAACAACAACACATAAATATAACAACACACACAGAAACATAAGAAATCTGAAGATACCTGGCTAAACTATTGATAAACTTTTGCCCCAACATAATTACCAGCATGATGTGATCAACCAACTTGAACATGTTTTAAATAAGTCACACATATTTAGTCAAATCAGTACCAAAACCACACAAAACAGATCTTAAGCCAGCAACATTCACACCAACCAGTCCTGTGCTGGTTAACAAAAAACATCATTCACAGATTTTCTTGATGGAACAGATCATCAAAAACTTCCCACCTTTACGGGCACTATATAAAAACTGGAGAAAAAAAAAATTGATGACAAGAATGACTAGTAATTATCAGATTTATTTTTATTATGTATATGTCTGTGTGTGCACGTGTATGTATGTGAGAGTGCTACTTTATTAGGTTAATTACTTCTTCTTTTCTTTTACTTTGAATGTAATAATTTAATCTTACTCTTCCGACATGTTTTTTTTTTCCAAATGTAATCTGTATACTTGTATTAAATCGAGTGCGTGGGAAGAATGAAAGATGGAGTGATGAAGGGCAGAATGTAAGACGGGCTTGTGTGTCCAATTCTTTACCCTTTAAAAATAAAGATTATTCATTCATTCAGACTTAAAACGTGGCAACTGCCATAAACATTACGAGGGTCATACCAAAAGTCAGGAGCAAAAAATTTTTGTAAAAATCTGAATTTATAGATAAAATATAAATTATCACCTTAACTGTATTCTCTGTAATTCATGTAGAGGTCAAATGATGTCACTATCATGTGTCACGTGACCAAACAGAGCATAAACAAAATGGCAGGTGCTGAAGTTTCATTTCATCAACATGTTGTTATTGAGTTCCTCGTTAAAGAGAAAATCCTCGCTGCTGAAATTCTCCAATGACTTCAACTTGCTTATGGAGATGTGTGTATGGGTGCTAGGAGGTGGGTGAAACACTTCAAAGATGGAAACACGAGCATCCAAGATCTGTCTCCACTGAACACAAAGTGGAAAGGGTTTAAGACATCATTAAACAAGACAGACGTAACACAGTATCTGAAATTGCTGTGAATCTTGAAACAGGACAACGCAATACAGGAAATGATTGAAACCCCGGGCTACAGAAAAGTCTGTGCCTGCTGGGTTACACAGGAGAGAACGTCCAGAAAGCAGTGCGTCTGTGCCGTCATCGGTCAGCTTGAACAGAATTCTGCCGGGAGGGTATTTTCAAACTTGCAGAGCGATGGGAAAAATGTGTGCAGAGAAATGGAGATTATGATGAAAAGTGAAGAAAAGGATGCAGTTACGGTGATACATTTATATTTTCTCTGTCTATAAATTCTGATTTTTAAAAAATGTTTGCTCACAACTTTTGGTATGACCCTCGTAGTTTCATCATGTCCTGTATCCTTCCTCCATACTACTACAAATATCACTACATTATGTGAACATCTACAACTGATATCCCTCAGACCTCACTTAATATGTAAGTATTAAGTACCTATTACTCCTTGACATTCTAACTTCCTTTGCACCAATACATTCTATACTAATTTCTATACATTATACTATATCCCATATAAACTCAGTTTCAAACCCTGCTTGACTTCTCATCTAGCAAATCCTGAAGCTGAGTTCTTGTACAAAACACATCAAGTATAAATAACTCACCCAAGGCTACCATGGGACAGCTGTCACCCAAAGTAAACTAAACAACCCACACCATGAGACAGCTGTCAGACACAAACCAAAACAGCAATTATCAAGACAAAAAAAAAAAAACACTGTTAAGAACTTATTTGTCAAATATTAAAACAGCAGCAGCACAAATTATGCTATGGCAGTACAACACCCTGAAGATATATTTTAAAAGCACTCTTTAAAAACTAATGAAAGAAATATTTTCTACAAACTGAACATGAACACACAGCAATCACTCAAGGAGGTTTTTGTTTTCTTTCAAGACTGAAGTCAACTTAAGGAAATCACCAGCTCTTCAAAAGAACACAACACACTGGGGAAATGGGGGAGAGGAAGTAAATGTTTACAGGTGTACAAGATGGAGCCAGGTGTTGCTAGAGGATCTCTATCCACCTAACCAGGTGATTGTTGACAAGGGCTCGGTTGATCATCACAGCCTGGAAAGTAGAAGAAAATTAGTTCAAAACAAAGTTTGTCCATTTGTTTTTCTCAATCTACCTTCTATATCCTGGCTGGCAAATTTATAAACAATCTCAGAGAACAAATTATGACTGTAATGCTAATAGAATTTTTTCTCATGATTGTAAGACTAAAATATAATTTTCTTATTATTCTAACACTAACATATAATTTTCTCATGATTATAACACATTCATTCATTCATTTGCATATCCCTTGTGGAACTTTGCCTCCCAAACAGCACTCCTGTATGCCTCTCGGTTGTGAGCAAGATGGCCTGCTGCTGATGCATGATTATAACACTAACATATATTTTTATCATGATTATAACACTAACATAATTTTCTCATGATTATAACACTAACATATAGTTTTCTCATGATTATAACACTAACATATAATTTTCTCATTCTGTAACACTAAAATATAGTTTTCTCATGACTGTAACACTAACATATAATTTTCTCATGATTGTAACACTAATTTTACTCTCACAAAGATTAAGAGAGTTAAACATAAAAAGCAGACAATTATAACAAACATGACATATAAAGCAGAAACTTGTCACAAACATGACAACAATATCAGTTTTCATCAGGACACTGGAGATGAGACTGAGCTCAATTTTAGTGAAGTCAATGTTGATCAAAATGTACCATGAATGAAGGGTTCAAAAGAGTTGGTCGAAATGTACCATTAATGAGGGGGTCAAAAGAGTTGGTCGAAATGTACCATGAATGAAGGGTTCAAAAGATTAGCTGAAATGTACCATTAACGAAGGGGTCAAAAGAGTTGGTCGAAATGTACCATTAATGAAGGGGTCAAAAGAGTTGGTCGAAATGTACCATTAATGAAGGGGTCAAAAGAGTTGGTAGAAATGTGACATTAATGAAAGGGTCAAAAGAATTGGCAGAAAAGTACCATTAATGAAGGGGTCAAAAGAGTTGGTACAAATGTACCATTAATGAAAGGGTCAAAAGAATTGGTAGAAATGTACCATTAATGAAGGGGTCAGTTGGAATGTACTACTTATGGAGAAGTCAGAGGCAGAGTTTGGCACTAGAATAAATGTTCATGTTGAAAGTTTGGCTGTAGAATAAATGTTCATGTTGAAGGCTTGGCACTAGAATAAATGTTCATGTTGAAGGTTTGGCACTAGAATAAATGTTCATGTTGAAGGTTTGGCACTAGAATAAATGTTCATGTTGAAGGTTTGGCACTAGAATAAATGTTCATGTTGAAGGTTTGGCACTAGAATAAATGTTCATGTTGAAGGTTTGGCACTAGAATAAATGTTCATGTTGAAGGTTTGGCACTAGAATAAATGTTCATGTTGAAGGTTTGGCACTAGAATAAATGTTCATGTTGAAGGTCTGGCATAATGACTTCACATAAAAAAGCATATCCTTTTCTCAACCCCAACCCCTATGTTGTTCTTTGGCACAGAACATGCTGCCATGTACACTTTTTATTTTCAGGGTGTGTTATGCCACAGGAGAACTGATCTATTCATGGCAGTGTAGTCTGTCACGAAGCTTCTTGGATCCAATCAGGGAATTAAGACAACAAAAAAACAAACAAATACATGGTAGCCCATGTTCCCCAGCCAATCTGATGTCCATGATATATAATTTGTGATGCAGCATCACATGTAGGGAACTGAAGCTGCCACTTACAGTGAGATCATCTGCCAATCAATGAATCAGTCAATCAATCAATCAATCAATCAATCAGTCAGTCAATCAATCAATCACCTCAAGATCTAACAGATCAGAAGTTCTTTTAATTATCCCACAAAGCCAAACAAGTGTGAACTCTTGACACAAACAAGGCACTTACGCTACTGTTCTCCGTATTAATCTGATACAAGTGTGAACTCTAGACACAAACAATGCACTTACGCTAATGTTCTCCGTATTAATCTGATACAAGTGTGAACTCTAGACACAAACAATGCACTTACGCTACTGTTCTCCGTACTAATCTGATACAAGTGTGAACTCTTGACACAAACAATGCACTTACGCTACTGTTCTCCGTATTAATCTGATACAAGTGTGAACTCTTGACACAAACAATGCACTTACGCTACTGTTCTCCGTATTAATCTGATACAAGTGTGAACTCTTGACACAAACAAGGCACTTACGCTACTGTTCTCCGTATTAATCTGATACAAGTGTGAACTCTAGACACAAACAATGCACTTACGCTACTGTTCTCCGTATTAATCTGATACAAGTGTGAACTCTTGACACAAACAATGCACTTACGCTACTGTTCTCCGTATTAATCTGATACAAGTGTGAACTCTTGACACAAACAATGCACTTACGCTATTGTTCTCCGTATTAATCTGATACAAGTGTGAACTCTAGACACAAACAATGCACTTACGCTACTGTCCTCCGTATTAATCTGATACAAGTGTGAACTCTAGACACAAACAATGCACTTACGCTACTGTTCTCTGTATTAATCTGATACAAGTGGATGTAGGGAATGCTGTTTTCTACACGAGCAACCACTTGGCACTGCAGCAACTTTCCCTGGGTCATTTCGCTCAAAGCCAGTGTTGCCTCGTTACTGAAGTATTCTTCATCTGGAATGAGAAGAGAAACCACCTTCATCTGTTCCTATATTCATATTATATCAGTCTGACCAAAATATGTATGGAGGATATACAAAACATAGTAATATATAAAAGAAGAAAGTCAGAACCCTTCTATATAAGAACTGGTTTAAAACAAGGTGGCACATTATCTCCATTACTATTCAACCTAGTACTAGAAAAGGTCGTCAGAACAGTGAAAGAAGAAAGCAGTACAGAAGAACAAGTTCTAATACCAGGATACAATGATGATATCGACCTGGTGGGGGAAACTATGCAAGAAGTCATCAGTACCTGCATACACTTGAGAGATGTGGCCCTAAAAGTGAGACTGACCATTAACCAAGATAAGACAGAGTATATGAAGATATCAAGAGGCCAGAGGCAGAATGATCCAGATTATATAAATGTTGGAGATATGATTATTAAGGAAGCAGAAACATACAACTATCTAGGAACAACCTTCAACAGAAGCAACACAGTAAGCGAGGAAATTAAAAGCAGAGTACACATAGGAAATAAAATACTTTGCCTTGCAACACCTGTTAAAATCCAAAATCCTGTACCACAACAGTAAAATAACAATCTACAAAACTATAATAAGACCAGCCGTCATGTGTGGATCAGAAACGTGGAGTACAACAAAGAAAGATGAACAACAATTGGAGATCTTTGAGAACAAGATCCTAAGAAGAATCTCTGGGCCGATAAAGGATACCAAGAGTGGAGAATGGAGAGCTAGAAAGAACAACGAACTGAACAGCTTATTTCTTCTTTATTTGCTTCTATCGTCAAGACCGCCCCGTGATCCTCCTGAATTTACTCCTGTGGTCCTTGATAGGTCCCGTGGTCCCCCTGTGGTTCCCAAAAGGACCACACGAGATCCCCGACAGGACCACAAGAGGTTCAGAGTATTGCAGCACTTCAGCATGTATTCTTGGTGGGTCTCAGAAGCGGGATTGCATGACACCGTGGTTTTTGTTGCACCAGTTTAATCTAGAATTGGACTTTCTCACTGGAAAACCTCGACGTGTTCTGGATATCAGTATATCCCCGCTGGGTGAGAGGTGGTTGCCCCTCAAAGCTAGAGTTGGACTTTCTCGCTGGAAAACCTCGATGTGTTTTGGGATACCCATGTATCCCTGCCGGCTGAGAGGTGGTTGCCCATCCAGTCTAGTGTTGGACTTTCTCACCGGAAAACCCCAGCCTGATTAGGATATGCATACATCCCCGCCGGGTGAGAGGTGATTGCCTATCTAGACTTCCCTGGTCCAGTGTCTCTGACTTCAGCATTTTGTGGTCGTGGCCGCTACCCTTCCTAGTTGTGACCAGGATGGAGCTTTTGTCTAGGAGGACGAATCCTCGCCACTAGTGACTTCCACCCCTGGGTTAAGCCGGTTTAGGCATATTATCCCAGTATGGGCGTGTTTAGGACGTGACCGACCTCTAGAATGTAGGTATCATGACATGATTAGCCATCAAGTTTCACCCTGGTTTAAGCCGGTTTAGGCATATTTCACCCTTATGGGTGTATATCAGACATGGCTGGCCTCTAGAGCAGAGCTGCTGTGGTATGAATAGCTCTCACCGCGAGGCCACTGGACATATCAACTAAGCTTCACTTTATCCTTTCCATCACCTTTTCACATCGGTGCCACACGGCAACCTTAATTTCTTTTTCATATTTTCTTCATTGGCTGGGAGGAGTTTTACTCCATGCACGGCATCCAAAGAATATCGCCAGCAGTGTCTTAACCTCTGTGTTAAGCTGGTTCAGGCATTTCGCCCGATATGAGTGCACTTAGGATGTGGCCGACCTCCAGAGCAGAGGTGCCGTACTTTGGGCAGTCCTGACCTCTAGACTACTGTTTACTTCACTTAATCCTCTCTTTTACCTTTTCCACAGGGGCGCCGCGCGGCAACTCCATTCCACGCATGGCAGCTGAAGAATCTCGCCAGCAGCGGTAGATGAGCTACCAAACACGACTCTCATCTACCTGAAGCATCTGGTTTTCAGGCGCCAGGTATTCGCCTCCGCCCCTTCTCCTGTCAGTTGAACAGTTCTGCCACAAGAAGGCCAGAAGCTGGATTTGACTGTCAGAGGCTACTTGAGACGCATGCCGTTAGAGATATTTTACTGGAGTGGAGAGCGCATCCCCCATCCCACCTCCGGCTATAACAGTCCTTAGAACCAGCAGCTTATTTAAATCCCAACAAATTATAAATGTCTTGAAACTGAAAAGACTATGCTGGCTGTCCCATGTAGAAAGAATGGAAGAGAATAGACAAATGAAAATTCTGCATGCACACGCACAAGAGATAAGGGAAACAAGACCAAGGGGTGAACAAAGACAGAGATGGAAAGACAACATAGAAGGATATAAAAGAAATTGGTGGTCACCAACTGGAGAGAGAAGATTAGGAATAGAGAGGAATGGAGGCGAACTTTATCTGCAGCAATTAGCCTTAATGGTTATGAATGCTGAAGAAGAAGAAGAATATTCATATTCTAACAATGTGTATGTGTCATTTGTTGTATCTACTTCATCCTGATCTTTGATGTCCTCTCTGCAAGGATGTATTTAATGAATGAAATCTTCAAATATTTTTATCCATTTGTTTTCCTTTCTGTTTGTTACATCAGTATTATGCTAATTTTCTATTCAAGTGTGCTCTGTCTGGAAGACATGAACTCTCAAGTCTTTTAAAAACTGTCTTCCGATCTCACTATTCAGGGAGATGTGACAGTGGACTCGAATCCACAGTTCCTGGCTACAGCATGCAGAGACTTAGCCAACCAGGTACCATGAGCCTGCGTGAGAAAATAAAATATCAACTTACTCTGATTTGGCATGATGTTGGCCATGAAGCATTCCACTGCTTGGAACGGCAATGACATAAAATCAGCCCTGAAATAAACAAAAAAAAAACCCCAGCAAAATACAGCCTTGATCTAAATTTGTTTGGTTCAGAAAAATACAACTCAATTTCTGACTAGGAGTGAAGCAAGTCAAGTTTCTATTATAAAATACTAAAAATGAAGAAATAAACCCTCACTTGTATCTTCCACTTTCTATTTTTTTAAAATCCAACACAAAAGACTTGTTAAATCGGGCATAAAAGTTTTTACACAGTACAAAAAGCTTGGATAACTTGAAAACACAAATAATTAGTGCATAAGTAAATAAAACTATGTATATAAGTGGAACTTAGTGCAGAAGGAATATAATTGTGGAAGAGGGGAATGTTTACGTGTAGCTGAATTGTGAGTTCAAACCATGTGGTTCCAGCATCCCATATTAAAGAGAGAAATCTGATTTTTTGTTAACAGCCATCAAACAATGTCGCACTGATGACAGAAGCTGCTTAGCGTTTGAGAACTACTACATTCAGTAATATGGGATGCTTGAACCATATGGTTTGATCTCGTAATTCAGCTACACCTAACATTCCCTCTGCATAAGTTCCACTCCTTTCTTACTTGTAACACATAGTTCAGAACCTCCTCACAGCATCAGATTACAACCCCTCTACCCCAACTATAATCACCTAATCTACCTTCTCCTGGCTAGATTAGCAATGTATCACTCTCTCCCCTTTCCACCCCCCCCCCCCCATTTATGACCTACCTATTACACATCACAAGTCTCCATTTAAACATTCTCTACACTCCACCATGCGCACTTCTGAACACAGCCTCTTACAAGTCATAGCTAAGTGTTCCATTCATTTTATTTTTTTTTTCCATTCCTATTCTTCACATAGCATACATGTGAATTTATATTTTATCTTCTCTCTCTATTTCTTCATCCTGTGTGTTTTTGTATGGTTAAGGTTCACACTGAAATGTCACAACTGTGTGCTCATTAAGTAATAAAGCTGTTCCTACTTTTTTCCTAGTTTATACATTTTGGATTACTTGAAACTATTTTCTGGTTGGGAGAGAAGCCAACAGTGATTGCAGTGACAAGTGTTTAAGCTGTAAGGTCTGTCTGACTGACATCTGAATTCTGCTTTATTCTTCAAGTTACAGGAGAAAACAAAAGCATGAGTTGGCCACATCTGTCACACAAACCTGAGACAATTTCTTCTACAATATATAACCTGATGTTCTAGTTTCTGAGGCTCAAAAATCCAGCAGTTCACTTCAGATGTCAGAAACAAAATAAAGTAGAGACGAGAAAAAAATATGTTTCTTACTAAGTTCAGAAATAAAGGGTTGTAGATGGAAGCTATCTTTCTAATACAACTGTTAAAATTACTCTAAATAATGGCTAGAAGTAAAATATTTTAGCAATAATTACAAAATACCAAAAACAACATTGATATATAAGAATCTGTAGTGAAAAAATGGAAACTCTGAGCTACCAGTGTTCAATGATCCCATACTAGCTTTTATATTCAAGCTGCTGGTTCTACTGGATGTGACATGAAAATGACAGTGGTTGCCACATGTCCTCAATCTTTCAGGCCAACACTCCCATTTTTTGTGAGACTTACTTCCAACTCTGGATTTCTTTTCCTACTTGATACCTATTCACTCGATCACTCTGAAAGAGGCACCACTATGAGACAGAACAGGGCTTTAATCAGCTACGGTTCAATGACCCTGGTGCAAACAGTCACCTATGGTTCAATGACCCTGGTGCAAGGAGTCACCTATGGTTCAATGACCCTGGTGCAAGGAGTCAGTTATGGTTCACTCACTCTGGTGCAAGGAGTCAGCTATGGTTCACTGACCACTATCTCATTAAGTAATGTGACTCCTTTATTTCTGAACTTAGTAAAAAACACACTTTGAAGGAAAAGCCCAGTGAGTTCTGATACTTCTACCATGTGAGTATAATCTTACCTAATCTGCTTCAGGGCTGAGACCGGCATCATTGCATATCCTCCATAGTCCACAAACTTCACTTGTGACTCTCCATTATCGTCCTCCGGTGACATGATCATTGTCCGGTACCAGAAGCCATCATTCTCACACACACAAATGATACCACCTGGGGATAAATGTCATTCATCACATTCTTCTGGCTAACTAACAACACACACATCTATCTACAATAACACACACATCTCCTACCTACAATAACACACATCTCCTATCTACAACAACACACATATCTTCCTTCTAAAACAACACACATATCTTCCTCCTACAACACACATACACGCACACATCTCCTATCTACAACAACACATATATCTTCCTTCTACAACACACATACACACACACATCTTCCTTCTACAACAACACACATATCTTCCTTCTACAACACACATACACACACACATCTTCCTTCTACAACAACACACATATCTTCCTTCTAAAACAACACACAACTTCCTTCTAAAACAACACACATAACTTCCTTCTAAAACAACACACAACTTCCTTCTAAAACAACACACATATCTTCCTTCTAAAACAACACACAACTTCCTTCTACAACAACACACATCTTCCTTCTAAAACAACACACATATCTTCCTTCTAAAACAACACACAACTTCCTTCTAAAACAACACATATATCTTCCTTCTAAAACAACACACAACTTCCTTCTACAACAACACACATATCTTCCTTCTAAAACAACACATATATCTTCCTTCTAAAACAACACACATATCTTCTGCTAAAACATCACACACATCTTACATAAACAACGGTATGCACACACATTTTCCATAAACAATGGCATGCACACATATCTCCCATAAACAACATGCACACATATCTCCCATAAACAACGGCATGCACACATATCTCCCATAAACAACATGCACACACATCTTCCAACAACAACAGACACACACACACACATCTCTCATAAACAAAAAATACAATGACATATTCCACAAGCGACAGATCTAATTTTAAGATCACTTTAGTCATGTAACTGATTTAATTACCTCTTCCTGTATATTACATTCTTTAGTTTGTTTGTGTAGGGACAACTTTTCAGCCATTTTGCTAAGTTGGGGCTGTTTTCTGACCCACCCCACCATTTACCCCCACATAACAAAGCCAGGTTTTCAGGTATCTCAACAGTGGAGAGAGATTTTAATCAATACGTTAGTCTCATAAACATACAGATACTTCCTTTCTTCACGTGCGCAAAACAAATTACTATACAACAGGGCCGTAAATTAAACAGCTCACCTGCATCAAGTCTCTCATTCAGCAACTACTCTACTCTTCTCTTCTGCTCATAACATGTGACAAAGCTATCAGCCCTTATCCAAAGCCTATATTATCTGTAGCAATGTACTCTATTATCTACAGCAGTGTAATCTATTATCTGTAGCAATGTACTCTATTATCTACAGCAGTGTAATCTATTATCTGTAGCAATGTACTCTATTATCTACAGCAGTGTAATCTATTATCTGTAGCAATGTACTCTATTATCTACAGCAGTGTAATCTATTATCTGTAGCAATGTACTCTATTATCTGTAGCAGTGTACTCTATTATCTGTAGCAATGTAATCTATTATCTACAGCAGTGTAATCTATTATCTGTAGCAGTGTACTCTATTATCTGTAGCAATGTAATCTATTATCTGTAGCAGTGTAATCTATTATCTACAGCAGTGTACTCTATTATCTGTAGCAGTGTACTCTATTATCTGTAGCAGTGTACTCTATTATCTGTAGCAGTGTAATCTATTATCTGTAGCAGTGTAATCTATTATCTACAGCAGTGTAATCTATTATCTGTAGCAGTGTAATCTATTATCTGTAGCAGTGTAATCTATTATCTACAGCAGTGTAATCTATTATCTGTAGCAGTGTAATCTATTATCTACAGCAGTGTAATCTATTATCTGTAGCAGTGTAATCTATTATCTGTAGCAGTGTAATCTATTATCTGTAGCAATGTAATCTATTATCTGTAGCAGTGTAATCTATTATCTGTAGCAGTGTAATCTATTATCTGCAGCAGTGTAATCTATTATCTGCAGCAGTGTAATCTATTATCTGTAGCAGTGTAATCTATTATCTGTAGCAGTGTAATCTATTATCTGCAGCAGTGTAATCTATTATCTGCAGCAGTGTAATCTATTATCTGTAGCAGTGTAATCTATTATCTGTAGCAGTGTACTCTATTATCTGTAGCAGTGTACTCTATTATCTGTAGCAGTGTAATCTATTATCTGTAGCAGTGTAATCTATTATCTGTAGCAGTGTAATCTTTATCTGTAGCAGTGTAATCTATTATCTGTAGCAGTGTAATCTATTATCTGTAGCAGTGTAATCTATTATCTGTAGCAATGTACTCTATTATCTGTAGCAGTGTACTCTATTATCTATAGCAGTGTACTCTATTATCTACAGCAGTGTACAAAGACATTCTGGAACAATGCTCAGCACAAGTGAAAGGTCTTGAGCATGTATGGCTCTATCACACACCATGTGCTAAATGTGAGACGTAATGGAAAATTCCCACATGGAAGAAACAATAAATTTATCCTGCTGTCTTTACCATACTGTTGTTGTTAGTGCTTATTATTCTCAGAATAGTTTTAACAGCTGTGAGAGTATACGTTCATCTTCCATCAAAACTTCTTTCTTGTTTCCACTGCTCTTTTATACCAGTGGTTATCGCTTTGGACAGCACCCCCCCCCCACTGTAAAGATCCAGCAGGGGCAATGTGTGGAAGGAGAGGCAGCAGATATCAGAGTCAACTGAAAGACACTCACTTGTGTGGATGTACCACCCTGAAAAAACTCACTCAATTAAACACTGTGCTTACATAAGCTCTGATCTATGTGCACACTGCCTGAGTCTGAAACGTGCCAGTTTCCACGGTCATAATCTTATAACTTGACCTGATAATGGTGCCACACCTTACTCCATCCATCATCTTCTAGTACACACATCATATGTAAGTTCTGTATGATATACACCCATCATGATCCTATGACTAGAGGACACAGGACAAAACATGAGCGCTGACATGTGTCCACTGATAAATCCAACTATTTAATAACAGCATCTTACATTCAACTGGTGTTGGCACAGTCGGAATGTTGGGTTCTTGACCATACACATGTCCCAGATAGTAGTTTAGCTTCTCCAGGGACATAAATGAGCGGTGCGTGGGCTGCTGGATGAACAAGTGGCCAGCATCAACAATGGCAGACACAAACACTTCCACGGACACACCCTCGGGCAGGCTCAACTAAAAGTAACAAAAAAAAAACAAAAAAGGCATCACACAGTGCAAGTGTTTGAAATATGTAAGGCACTAAAGAGTGCAACTGCAACCAGAGTCAAATCATCTGATATGAGCTTCAAGTTTCACCAACAAAACATCTTCTCAACAGTGCAGCATGATGAACTGGGCTTGGTTGGGAGTTGAGCAGTGGATATTACACTGTCTTCTCATGCAAAAGCTGCAGTCAATCCATCTGTATAAATGGAATCCACTTGTGTTAAGAAAGACTGTCTCTAAAAATGGACAATATTCAAAATCTTTCTTCTGCCAGATTGTGTTGAGTGAGTATAATTTGTTTATACTGTCTTTGTTTTACTCCTGCATATTGCTCTATATTAAAGTGCAGACAGAACTCAGCTTTTATTTCCTCTGTAGCACTGTCATGTGGGCAGCTGAGGTCACCATGCATTTCTCTGCTTACTGAAAGCTATCCTGACTCATACCAGTGCAAGAATTCTAGGAAAAATCAACCCCATATATATGGGAATGCAACAGATTTCACTGTCAGTGAGAGTAAGGGAAATAATAAACTGGTCCATTTCCATCCACTAGTGCAGGAATATGTCTACTGATCAGATGAGAATGCCCTAGTCTTCAAACAGAGCACATAAACCACCAGCCGGCAGATGCTGGATCAATGTTCCCCCAGCTATATGTGTGTAATAACTTTAAGCATAAAAAAAATGAGAAACTGTTATTAATGCTAAAATGTCTGTGACAGAAAATATAATGAAACTGCCCACATACATGAAGTGCATGAGTAATAATATCTATATTACCTGCATTTAGTTAGTCATGATTCTATTACTGTAGTCAGAAAGCTGCAGTGCTTTGTCTGCTGATTGTTTAAAGTAGCAATGTCCATGTATCTGCAGTGAAGATACAAACATGGCAGAAGTTTGTTTTTTTTTTGGGGGGGGGGCGTGGGGGAGTGCGTGTTGCATTTACTTCTATTTGTAATTATTACTGGGTCAGGCATGTGTGCTACAAAGTTACCTGGGGGGGAGGGGGGGGGGTGTTCCTTTCCTGCCATCAGCTAAAAAAGAGTAATAACACCACTTTCATCTTTACATTTCACTTATTGCTATGTTCACTTGAGCTGATACTGCAGCCACTGACCTGCATGACATCTGGAATTATAAGCTGATGCTCTGGCTGATGCAGCACTGGTGGAGCCATGTTTATCTGTGCCAGCGTCAGAAGTGGGTAGTCCTTGTCAGGAAACTTCCGCCTGATCATGGACAAAGCATCATCCACTTCAGTTTGTGTTCCTGGACAAAATATGAAGAAAATGTTCAGGCATATGTTCAGTCATTGGTGGGAGATTTTTTGTTTTTTTTCTTCAGTGTAGTAGTTCGGTGGCAGGTATCCCAATCTAAAGTAGACTGTACAATGTGTGTTGTCCTCTATTTATTACATGGGTGCTTGTACCCAATCTAAAGTAGGCTGTGTGTTGTCTCTCTGTACTACATGGGTGCTTGTACCCAATCTAAAGTAGGCTGTGTGTTGTCTCTCTGTACTACATAGGTGCTTGTACCCAATCTAAAGTAGGCTGTGTGTTGTCTCTCTGTACTACATGGGTGCTTGTACCCAATCTAAAGTAGGCTGTGTGTTGTCTTCTCTGTACTATATGGGTGCTTGCACCCAATCTAAAGTAGGCTGTGTGTTGTCTCTCTGTACTACATGGGTGCTTGTACCCAATCTAAAGTAGGCTGTGTGTTGTCTTCTCTGTACTATATGGGTGCTTGCACCCAATCTAAAGTAGGCTGTGTGTTGTCTCTCTGTACTACATGGGTGTTTGTACCCAATCTAAAGTAGGCTGTGTGTTGTCTTCTCTGTACTATATGGGTGCTTGCACCCAATCTAAAGTAGGCTGTGTGTTGTCTCTCTGTACTACATGGGTGCCTGTACTACTGAAACAGTTTTACTCCCATAATCTCTTTTGTATCTGTTTTTCCCCACTTTGCTGGAAACAGAACTGCAATGTGATTGAGAGTTTATCTCTATAAGCTATTTCATCACCTTTGTAACTCTTTGATCTGTTTGTGAAGATGTGTCCAGACTATAACAAAGACTTCTGACATACTTTGTCACTTGTAATCTTAGAATGCTGTCATTGCTACACTCCTGTTCCAAGAACCACTGAAGAATGTGCCTACTTAATGTTTTGGTCAAACACATATGGGCCATTTGTGCTCTACCACACAGCTTGGACTATCTGACATTCACATAATGCCAGCACTGTCCTCCAACTGATCTCCCCCTGTATGAGCAAGCTGTCCAAATCACCCCTGAGATGTCCATAATATCTAATTTGTCCAGAAACATAAAAGAATCTTGTTATATCTTTTAATACCACACTGATCTGGGCAATATCTCCCTAGTACATACCTCAGTATATTGCAGAGCAGGAAAAGATGCTCCCTTATTCTCACAGTCTGTGGTAAAACTTTGTATAGCACCCCAGCTTTCCATCTCAGCTTCTACAATTCTTCTTCAGATCTGATTGTAATGTGTACACAAGACAGAGTTCCAGATACTTCTTAAGTTAATGAAAGCTGTTCTGGACAAGACAGAGTTCCAGATACTTCTTAAGTTAATGAAAGCTGTTCTGGACAAGACAGAGTTCCAGATACTTCTTAAGTTAATGAAAGCTGTTCTGGACAAGACAGAGTTCCAGATACTTCTTAAGTTAATGAAAGCTGTTCTGGACAAGACAGAGTTCCAGATACTTCTTAAGTTAATGAAAGCTGTTCCAACTTTCTTTAGTCTCCTTTTATGCCCATTTGTCTCTCCGTTAAGTGCTATTACAATGTCAAAGAACATTAATATGTTTATATGAGTTTTGGATATCTATTTTAACTGATTGTATACAGACTATTCTGTCCTGTATGGGTCATGTGGGTGCTGATATTAGTACCATTTGTCTGCTGACTGTATACAGACTATTTTGTCCTGTATGGGTCATGTGGGTGCTGATAGTAGTGCCATTTGTCTGCTGACTGTATACAGATTATTTTGTCCTGTATGTGTCATGTGGGTGCTGATATTAGTACCATTTGTCTGCTGATTGTATACAGACTATTTTGTCCTGTATGTGTCATGTGGGTGCTGATATTAGTACCATTTGTCTGCTGACTGTACACAGACTATTTTGTCCTGTATGTGTCATGTGGGTGCTGATATTAATACCATTTGTCTGCTGCCTGTACACAGACTATTTTGTCCCGTATGGGTCATGTGGGTGCTGATATTAGTACCATTTGTCTGCTGATTGTATTCAGACTATTTTGTCCTGTATGGGTCATGTGGGTGCTGATATTAGTACCATTTGTCTGCTGATTGTATACAGACTATTTTGTCTTGTATGGGTCATGTGGGTGCTGATATTAGTACCATTTGTCTGCTGATTGTATACAGACTATTTTGTCCTGTATGTGTAATGTGGGTGCTGATATTAGTACCATTTGTCTGCTGATTGTATACAGACTATTTTGTCCTGTATGTGTCATGTGGGTGCTGATATTAGTACCATTTGTCTGCTGATTGTATACAGACTATTTTGTCCTGTATGGGTCATGTGGGTACTGATATTAGTACCATTTGTCTGCTGATTGTATACAGACTATTTTGTCCTGTATGTGTCATGTGGGTGCTGATATTAGTACCATCTGTCTGCTGATTGTATACAGACTATTTTGTCCTGTATGGGTCATGTGGGTACTGATATTAGTACCATTTGTCTGCTGATTGTATACAGACTATTTTGTCCTGTATGTGTCATGTGGGTGCTGATATTAGTACCATTTGTCTGCTGATTGTATACAGACTATTTTGTCCTGTATGGGTCATGTGGGTACTGATATTAGTACCATTTGTCTGCTGATTGTATACAGACTATTTTGTCCTGTATGTGTCATGTGCGTGCTGATATTAGTACCATCTGTCTGCTGATTGTATACAGATTATTTTTTCCTGTATGTTATGTGGGCATTGAAGTTAGTACCATTTGTCTGCTGACTGTATACAGACTATTTTGTCCTGTATGTCATGTGGGTGTTGAAGTTAGTACCATTTGTCTGCTGATTGTATACAGATTATTTTGTCCTGTATGTTATGTGGGCATTGAAGTCAGTACCATTTGTCTGCTGATTGTATACAGATTATTTTGTCCTGTATGTTATATGGGCATTGAAGTTAGTACCATTTGTCTGCTGATTGTATACAGATTATTTTGTCCTGTATGTCATGTGGGTATTGAAGTTAGTACCATTTGTCTGTTGAATGTATACAGATTATTTTGTCCTGTATGTTATGTGGGCATTGAAGTTAGTACCATTTGTCTGCTGATTGTATACAGATTATTTTGTCCTGTATGTCATGTGGGTACTGAAGTTAGTACCATTTGTCTGCTGATTGTATACAGATTATTTTGTCCTGAATGTGTATGTCATGAGCGTGCTAGTAATAAAACATTATGAACTGCAGCTCACCAACAATCTGACATATCTGATAATCAGGAGTAAATGGGTTGTTGGTGAGTGACAAATGTGCTCCTGTTTTGCTCTTCAGGTAGTTGATATTCTTCCCCTGTTTGCCAATAAAACGACCACACAGTTCAGAGGGCATGTTGAAGTCATAATGTACGAGAGGTTCTCCACCCTGGCATGCCACATCATGCTCACTGCCTCCACGACCACTGTCATTTGATCCCTGGAGAGAAGAGACAATCTCACACATTATTGTACACCAGTCTGATGACAGACAGCAGCCTCAATCATTAGCTCACACATTAGTGTACACCTGTCTGATGACAGACAGCAGCCTCAATCATTAGCTCACACATTAGTGTACACCTGTCTGAAGACAGACAGCACCCTCAATCATTAGCTCACACATACAATCTCACACATTAGTGTGCACCTGTCTGAAGACAGACAGCACCCTCAATCATTAGCTCACACATACAATCTCACACATTAGTGTGCACCTGTCTGAAGACAGACAGCAGCCTCAATCATTAGCTCACACATACAATCTCACACATTAGTGTGCACCTGTCTGAAGACAGACAGCAGCCTCAATCATTAGCTCACACATACAATCTCACACATTAGTGTGCACCTGTCTGAAGACAGACAGCACCCTCAATCATTAGCTCACACATACAATCTCACACATTAGTGTGCACCTGTCTGAAGACAGACAGCACCCTCAATCATGATCAAAAATCCTCTCACTTGCATGGTTATTTTTTTTTCATCAAAACTTTTGACCTTTGATCTTTTCATTTGTTTCTAATTTTTTTCTAATGACTTTTAATAACATCTTGTTTTAGGTCTTTATCATTCTGTTACCCCCAATACTTTCATACAAGACTCTCCTTGCTTTACCATTGACATTAATCTCTCTCATGCACTCATCAGTTCTACATCACTTAATCATACAGCTCATTCAACTGAAAGTTCTGAAGTCTGTGCACTCTGATATCTTTGCTTTCTCTGGATAGTGATAGAAATGCTGATGTTGTTGAGACAGGTATACTGTGTTGTGTATGTCACAGAATATATCTAATGATATGATTTATTCCATATTCTTCTATATCTATGCCGTCCATATTCTTCTATATCTATGCTGTCCATATTCTCCTATATCTATGCTGTCAAGTTTGGTATTTGTGTGTGCCTGAGAGAGAGAGAATAAATAAGGGGGAGAGAGGGAGAATAAGAGAGAGAGAAAGAGAGGCTAATAACTTATTTTCTCAATCAAAATGATGCAAATAAAGATCTTCCTCTGTTATATCTAAATTTTTAGAACATAGAATTCAGACAAAACCCTTTCCTACTTGATCATTATAAGAATGCCTTAAAATGCCTCATTAATAAGACTTTTGTTGTTATTTAAGTGGGATTTGAACTTGTACAAACTCCTTGTAGCTCTGAGCCGTTGTTTTTTGCAGCTGATGCTGTAGTGATGTTGAGGCACAGCATCATATCGGCGTGGGAGCGGGTTATGAAGGCTATTTTTTCAGTCCCTCCAAAATATGACAGATAGATATGTTCATATTTAAAATCTAGTGGATTTAGGCCCATGAATATTTGTCTAAAACAGTTACAAATGTAGCTAAAACAAAAAAAAAAGGACACAAATTATAGATATTCATCATAGTCTTCACAGCTGTGTCAGATTTTTCTAAAAAGCACTGTTCAATTGGAAAATGAATATTTTGTTGACAAAAACACAAAAACATAGTCATGCACAGCAGAATCTCTCTTAACTGACAATACCAAAACAACACTGTTGAAGGTGTAAATTTAGACCAGAAATTTAGGCCTACGGGAAAGTTCATGTTAATGAAGAGGAGGTGCAGGCTTGAGTGGATGTAGATATCACTCTCTTTCTTCATGACAACAAACTGTGTATACACAGTGAATTTTTAAAGCTCTGGTGACAATCTTATAAGCACGCACACATCTGAAGTTACACACTAATAAATTCACAACTTTCATGTGATAATATGCACCATAATTTTTCAGCACTGTTTAAATTTGATTTTGTAAAATAAAAAAATTATGTGCATCTGTTTTAAACAACACATTTTTTTATACATTTAACTGTGGCCGGTAGATGGAAAAACATGACCAATGAACTTCATTTCTACAGATGGCATCACAAAACATGAAGAGGTAAGTTCTCAAAATATACAGGACTATTCATAAGTCCATGAAACATGTTAAAAATGTACAAATAAACTACGTAATGGATCATGGTAATTATTATGCCAAGAGAGAGATTAATATAAATGGTAAAGCAAGATTAAGTTGTTTTTTTTTTGTGTGTCCTGGACATCCCTGCCGAGGAGCTGTGCACAGACAGTCTTCATCTCGGAATTTTGCATGCCACTTCTTGATATTGTTGACAACAGGTGCTGCCCCTTCTGGAATTCTGCTTGAAATCATTACACAGTCACAATAGACAAGGTTCTTGCATATTCAAAAACACAAAATAACTCCTCACATTTACCGAACGCCATATTTTGCTATTGCTGCCTTCTAGCGACAAACCACGGGAGCAATGTGCTGGAGCTTTATTTTATAAAAACACTTGAAGAGTATCTCTCTCTCTCTCTCTCTGCATAAGACTTACCATGATCCATTATGTAGTATATTTGTTGCAAAGTTCTGAAATGTTTCAAAGACTTATGAAAAACCCTATATGTTCAATTCTCCGGCAAATTCTTGTATCCGGAACCAGTGAAGTCCCACTGTTGCCAGTTAAGAGAGATTCTACTAAAGTCCGAATAGCATCTATTTAACATTTTCTGGTTATCAATTAACTGACAGGGATAGCCAGGTGACTTTAAGCAATATAGCAATACTGCTAAATATTAGATTAGATTAGGTGCTGTGTGGTGGGATACATGCTGCTTGTGGGTTACACAGGACTGATTCCTAGTAGATCAACTTTGACCCGGGTTTGATTTTCAGTAGATCAACTCTGAACCAGGTTTGATTCCCAGTAGATCAACTTTTTTTCTTTCATACATTCATTTCACACGGCACAGCTCCCCTAGTTGTTCCATAACTCTCAGGGAACATTACATTTTATTTTACAACAGAATCATTTCTTTAAATGTGCACATTCCCCAATTCTTCTACCACTGGTAGAACTTCATGAATGTGGCTAATCTGCTATTACAGAGCCCTAGGGTCAGCTAACATTGTCTCTAGAAATGACTCTGTTGTTTCAAAGCACAAGCATTGTTCTGGCTGTGGAATAGTTCAGACATTGCTGCCTCATTTAGAGTGTATAAAACAGGAAAAAGTAGGAGCAGCTTTATTACTTAACGATTACAAAGTTGTGACGTTTCGGCATGAGCCTTAATCATACAAAAACATACAGGACGAAGAAGTAGAGAGAGGAGATTATAGATTCACATGAATACTATTAAAAAAAAAAAATAATAATTTTCTAAAGAGTACTTAGCTGTAAATTGTAAGGTGTGACTTGTACTAAAACATTTTTAGTAGATACTAAATCCATTCCTGACACACACCGCCGGACAAGCCACACTTACAATTTACAGCTAAGTACTCTTTAGAAAATTTTTTTTTTTTTTAAAATAGTATTCATGTGAATCTATACTTTATCTCCTCTCTCTATTTCTTCGTCCTGTATGTTTTTGTATGATTAAGGCTCATGCCGAAATGTCACAACTGTGTAATCGTTAAGTAATAAAGCTGCTCCTACTTTTTCCTGTTTTATACATTCTGGTATCACAGCTTTACTGCAGTGCTTCGTGTATAGTTATATACTTATATACTAATTATCGCGTTGCTGCCTGATTTAAAGTTTCTATATGAATTAAATTTACATGAGAAATTAAAAATGAGAAACATATAAATGCCTTTCAATGTAAGTGCTACAGAAGAGTTCAGATATCATGGATAGAAAAAAACAACAAATATATCCATATTGCAAGAACTTAATATTGAAGAAGACTGGCTAGTAAGGAAGATTAAACAGAGAAAACTTAAAATATTTTGGACATATTAAACGCCATGATAATTTAGAGAAGACAGTCTTTGAAGGGTACATAATGGGAGAGAAAAGATAGGAAGACCATGGCGAAGATGGCTACAAGACATCGTTGATGATATGCAAATGGACGCATCAGCCACAAGGCATCTTGTTTACGAAAGAGAGGCCCACAGGAGAGCTGTTAGGGAGGCCAAGTTCTGCACAGGATATGCAAATGACTGAGTGAAAAGAATTAAACAGACTTTCCTGCAGATTCACCATCACTGAGCAGATGAAAAAACTCTGTTACTAAGAGCATCACATGGAAGTGGGCTAAACAGTTGGCCAGCTCTGCTTCACTGGTTCTGATGACAGTAACCTGGACTAGTCAAGCATGAACTACTCAAGCACTCATGGAAAGAAAACCATCACGGATTGTAATGTAGGAGTTTTTTTTTCTTCTTGAAATTTGTGTTTAAATACACAAAACACCAAGGTTTTCTGAACAACTTTTAATAACAATAATAATATGTGCATAAAAATTGTGAGAGATGAGCTGACCTGCTGCAGTAGTCAATGGCATATCTAAAGCTAGCATGTTACTTTATAAGATGATGGTGAGGAAGAGCTGGAGGAAGAAGATGTGCACCAAACAGCAAGCAAGGAAAGCACTGTTAGAAATATGGTGTAGGGACAAAGATACATGGAGATAAATCAGAGTTTGTTAAGACTTGACCTACCTCGCTGTTATTGTCACACAGCGGAGAGTTTGACTTTGCTGGTGAATCATTCTTTGCATCCTTATCTGAGAACTCCACAACAGCACTGGCACTGCTCTGTTCATCGCCAATCACAGCACTGTCAGTCATGTGACTTTCTGATGCTGAGCTGACCGACTGTGCATCAGGCTTCCTGTCACGGTTATCCACTTGCGTAGCTTGATTCTGTGAAATATCTGCATCGTCCACAGCTAGGACCAAAGAGTCTGTCTTCATAAAAGAAATGGGTAAATCTAAGTTTGTTTCCAGAGATTGCTCAATTCCCCAGATAGAATCAATATCCTCTGGTCCAAAACTATCAATACTTGAGGATGAGGCTTTGGGAAGCCAACTTGTTTCAAGTGACCCAACCTCATGTCCATTTACTGGCTTGCTTTTGGCCCAAGTAACTAGCTCAGCACTATCACTGCAGACAGTGTCTTCTATTGCCTTCTCTGACTCATCTGTAGAAACTACCTTCTCTGACTCATCTGTAGAAACTGATTCATCTGTAGAAACTGCCTTCTCTGACTCATCTGTAGAAACTGCCTTCTCTGACTCATCTGTAGAAACTGCCTTCTCTGATTCATCTGTAGAAACTGCCTTCTCTGACTCATTTGTAGAAACTGCCTTCTCTGATCCATCTGAAGAAACTGCCTTCTCTGACTCATCTGAAGAAACTGCCTTCTCTGACTCATCTGTAGAAACTGCCTTCTCTGACTCAACTGCAGAAACTGCCTTCTTTGACTCATCTGTAGAAACTGCCTTCTCTGACTCAACTGAAGAAACTGCCTTCTTTGACTCATCTGTAGAAACTGCCTTCTCTGATTCAACTGCAGAAACTGCCTTCTTTGACTCATCTGTAGAAACTGCCTTCTCTGACTCATCTGTAAAAACTGCCTTTTCTGATTCATCTGTAGAAACTGCCTTCACTGACTCATCTGCAGAAATCTGATGAGTACTTTCAACTGTAGATTCTGATTCATTTTTGTTGAAATGACAATCTTCTTGGCTGTTTGCACACTGACTTGTAACATCATCAGTCTCACCATGACTGAAGTTTTGTATAAATGACAAAAAGGAAGAACCTGAAGATGCCTGTGATGATGTGGTTATCTTCTGCTGCACAAAAAGTGGTGTATGATCAATGTCAAGTATGCTGCTGCTCTCTGCTCCAGCATAGTCAATGATATTATCACAAGACTGGGGCAGGATTATTGCTGAAGATGTCTCGGTACTAGTGCTGCCAACATCTGTTATTTGAGGATGTGACTGTTCAATGCCTTCAGCACTGACAGTTATCTGGGGATGTGACTGTTCACCACTGACAATTATCTGGGGATGTGACTGTTCATTTCCTTCACCACTGACAGTTATCTGGGGACATGACTGCTCATTTCCTTCACCACTGACAGTTATCTGGGGACGTGACTGTTCATTTCCTTCACCACTGACAGTTATCTGGGGACGTGACTGCTCATTTCCTTCACCACTGACAGTTATCTGGGGACATGACTGTTCATTTCCTTCACCACTGACAATTATCTGGGGACGTGACTGTTCATTTCCTTCAGCACTGACAGTTATCTGGGGACGTGACTGTTCATTTCCTTCACCACTGACAATTATCTGGGGACGTGACTGTTCATTTCCTTCACCACTGACAGTTATCTGGGGATGTGACTGTTCACTTCCTTCACCACTAAACTCTGATTCAGCAATGACTGGTCTCAGTTTGAGGTCAGAAGTTTCTCGTCTGTCGTCAGCAGAGCCATGGGCTCCCTGCTGCTGGGAGCTAGCATCTAAGACTTCTGGGCCCAGGCAAAGCTGAGCATCAGTCAAATGAGCAGAGGTTTCTGAGCTTAATGACAAGTCATTTAGAAATTCTGAGTGAGAACCTGGTTTAGATAACTTCAAGTGAGCTTCCTGTAATCCATCTCCCATGGCAGTGGTGATCAGGTGCTCAACATGCACTCTCTGTGAAGCAGTCAAGCCATCACTTTGACCACACTGACTCCTGCTGACCTGAACATCGCTAGTCTTTTCACATACATTCACATTTAACATTTCTGAGTTCTTGCTAACCTGTCCAGCATCTGCACGCATCACACCTGGCAAATCTTCATGTGTTAAATCGGAACTGCCCCGATCTCTAGCCTGAGATTCTGGTATTTTCCGCTGGGAGATTGTTGTGCTCTCCTCCTTCTCGATGTACTGACTCCTCTGCTCATTCTGTGCTTTATCATCCCATTCTGGCACATGTTTCATCTCCTTTGCTGCAGGTTTAGAGATTCTCTTAGCCCCAGAACTTGAGCTGGACTTCCTACGCAAAAGCCACAGCAGACCTATAAGGCCAAGAGCACTAGGTACTGCCACTGATAATGGGATACGATAATCCTTCATAATGGCCAACAGTTCTTCAAAACTGGCTGGAATGAAACCTGAAATAAGAGAAATTGTATTTCAATGTAATATTCTGTACAGTGACACAAAACCAGGTGAAACAATCATACGAAACACAAATCTCTGATAGATCAAGCAGAAATTTGATGTGGTTTTAAAGCTTGTATGCTACAGAGCTTTGACATAAAATATATATCTAATCTACAACAGATATCTCACATAACATTATAAAATCCATAAACAAACTACATCAGATATTTCACATGAAATCTAAAACCCATACTTGGGACAGCGACTGCAGTAAAACTGGTTCTAATAAAGTTAGATAGAGGTGTATGATGCAGTTTTGCAAGGTGGCACAGTGAGTGAGTCAAGTGAGAACAAAATGAACAGAAAGTATGAGAGCCAGATGAAAATGTAGAAATGAAAAACATACAACATCTGATAATTCGGCGTGAGCCTTTTTCGAGGATTACATACACAAACACTGACAAAACAAACAAGGCAACTGAAATATGTATCAATGAGGAAAAACTGGAAGAAGTGGAGAGTTTTGAATATCTTGGATCGCTAAAAGGAGGACATCTATCGCTCTTCAGAAAGTAAAACAAATAAAGAATCTGTGGAGAGGAGCAGACAGAACCACAAAAATAAGATTTTTAAGGGCATGCATCTTTCCCATAGCAACATATGCCTGTGAGACCTGGACACTTAACAAAACAGCTGAGAAACACATAAATGCCTTTGAATGTAAATGCTACAGAAGAGTTCTCCAAATATCGTGGACACAAAAAAGAACAAATATATCTATACTACAAGAGCTTAATATTGAAGAAGGCTGGCTAGTGAAGAGGATTAAAGAGAGAAAACTGAAAACCGTATTGGAAGGATACATAATGGGAAAAAGAAAAAGAGGAAGACCAAGACGAAGATGGCTGCAAGACATCGTTGACGATCTGGAAATGGATGCAGCAGCAGCAGGCCATCTTGCTCACAACTGAGAGGCCTACAGGAGTGCTGTTTGGGAGGCAAAGTTCCGCAAGGGACATGCAAATGAATGAATGAATGAATGAACATACACAAACGAAAAAAAAAACACATAAACGTATAACTAAATGAAAAACTTATCTTAATGTTGCAACCTCCAGAAGTAGGAAATACAGAGAAATGTGTGTCCACTAGACGAGGCATAGAGACCATGCAGGGCCACACAAATCATAAGACAATAGAACCAATCATAAAGAAGAGGTGAAGAGAGGGAGGAAAACAGGTGAAGGAAGAGAAGGTGGCAATAGGGAGGGGGGCTTGGAGAAAGAAACAAGAAAGTAGAGTCTAAATCAAAAATAAAAGAGGTTCTTTACGCTATTACGTGCAAACGTTGAGATATGAAGTATATAGGGGAGACCAGTTTACCTTAGGAGATAATTTTTGCCAACATCTTGATGATACTTCAAAGAGGGCCTGGACACCTGTGGCTAAACATTTTTGCCTCAGCAACCACAGGGGAAGGCAATAAAGAAGCTAAAATTAGACAAGGCACCAGGTGAAGATGAAGTGACTGCTGAGATGTTGAAAGCAGATGAAATAGAAACACCAAAACAACTTTGCCGGATACTACAACAAATTTGGGATCTAGAAAAAACCCCAGAGGAGTGGAAAACTGGGCTTATAGTAAAACTACCAAAGAAGGGTGACCTCAGAGATTGCGGGAACTGGAGAGGCATTACCCTACTGCCTCTCACCAGTAAAGTATTTTGCAAGAATAATCATCAACAGAATTGTACCAGCACTTGAAGGAAAACTTCGAAAAGAGCAGGCAGGATTTAGGAAAGGAAGATCATGCACAGACCACATATTTGTACTTAGACAAATATTAGAACAGGCAAATGAGTGGCATAGCACAACATATGCATTGTTTATAGATTCTGAGAAAGCCTTTGACAGTGTTAACAGAGATGCACTGTGGAAAATCCTAAGATGGCATGGCCTCCCCCATAAGATAGTGAATGTAATCAAAGCCCTATACGAGGGTTTTCAGTGCAAAGTGATCTGTGGAGAATATACCTCCAGCAGCTTTAGGGTACAAACAGGAGTGAAGCAGGGATGTGTACTATCACCAACATTATTTATCTTGGCAATAGACTGGTTAATGAGGAGGCAACATCAGACAAATGCAGAGGATTACAATGGACCCTCAACACAGTGCTGGAGGACCTTGACTTTGCAGACGACATTTGTCTACTGTCAAGCAGCCACAAAGAAATGCAAGATAAAATAAACAAGCTAACTCAGAATGCAAACAACATAGGACTAAAGATCAATGTAGGAAAGACAAAGTTAATGAAGCAAAATGTGAACAACAAAAATGTACTCAGAGTAGATAGCAAGTTAGTGGAGGAGGTCAATGAATTTGTATACCTTGGCAGTAGAGTAGTAGAAAATGGAGACAGTACAGAAGACATCAACAGCAGACTTACTAAAGCAAACCAGGCTTTTGCTATGCTACAGACTATATGGAAATCAAAAAAACTAAGCGTAAAGACGAAAATCAGGATATTTAAGAGTAATGTTCTAAGTGTACTACTCTATGGAAGTAAATGCTCGAAAATCACCAAAACCATAGAAAACAAGTTGAATTCTTTTCAGACTAAATGTTTATGAAGAATTAGACAAATATTCTGGCCAAACACCATAAGAAATAACATCTTGTTGGCAGAGATGCAGATGAAGCCACTGACAGTAATTATTGAGGAAAGACGTTGGCGATGGTTGGGACATGTGCTCCGAATGACTGATAACTCACTACCAAAAATAGCACTAAGATGGACACCACAGGGGAACAGAAGTAAGGGTAGACCAAAAGAGACATGGAGAAGAACAACAGAGAGGATGTTGAGCAATAGAGGCCTCACCTGGGCAAGAGCAGAAAAAAAGGCAAAGGACAGGCATTTGTGGAAAACCCTTGCGGAAGCCCCATGTGCCCTGGGCACTTAAGATTCAGAGAGAGAGAACCACAGGGGAAAATGACATTTCTGTTAGTGCCAATCACTCTTGTTCTGCTGATGTATGATCTCGGAGGGTCCTAGAACAGCACCTTATTTTCCCGGCTGGCTGTCTCCACCAAGCTGGAATTAACAATGTCTTCAGCTTCCTTTAACTTCTTTAGTTTTCCCACCATCCCCCCACCTTTCTTTTTTGTATTGTTTTTTTTTTGTTTTTGTTTTTTTTTTAAATTATTTTTGATTTAGACTCTACTTTCTTGTTTCTTTCTCCAAGCTCCCCTCCCTACTGCCACCTTCTTTTCTTCTCTGGTGACCTATAGATGTATAGGGTCTTGTCCTATTCACCAGTTTCACATTTTCTCCTTGCAGGTGTTCATGTTCTTCATTCATTATCTCTCCGCTTCCCCCCCCCCACTATCATGTTTCTACTGCCCTTCCTTCACCTGTTTTCCTCCCTCTCTTCACCTCTTCTTTACGATTGGCTCTATCAGGTTATCATTTGTGTGGCCCTGTATGGTTTCTATGCCTCGTCTAGTGGACACATATTTCTATGTATTTCCTACTTCTGGAGGTTGCAACATTAAGATAAGTTTTTCGTTTAGTTATACGTTTTTTTTAGTCTCATTTGTGCATATAATCCTTGAAAAAGGCTCACGCCAAAATATCAGATGTATGTTTTTCATTTATACATTTTCATCTCGTTCTCATACTTTCTATTCATTTTTTTCTCCCTTTTCTCACTTGACTCACTCTCTTGCAAAACTGCACCATACACCTCTATCTACCTTTATTATTAAAACTCATACTTCAACTACATCAGATATTTCACATAAAATACTCCAACTACATCAGATATTTCACATAAAATCTAAAACCCATACTCATACAACTACATCAGATATTTGACATAAAATCTAAAATCCATACTCCAACAACTACATCAGATATTTCACATAAAATCTAAAATCCATACTCCAACAACTACATCAGATATTTCACATAATATATAAAACCCACATCATATGTAAGTAAATGCAAGGAAAAAGAAAAATAAGACAAAGCATGAGCGCCGTTGGTTAAAGGTGCCAGACACAAAGACAAGGAGTTACGAGACGTCCTGTGTCTGTCATGTTCTGTGCTTATGAAAACTGGCATCCTTCCTCTCTGTTCCAATTCTGCCAACTAAACCATTTTGTTGGTTTATGTGGTACATGGAAAAAAAAAAGTGTGGTTAAACAATTGTTGCCTGCAGACAAAACAGCATCTGCACTCTGTGGCAGACAGGCAAATCTGAGTCAGGCCAGTAACCAGTCAGTCATGCTGGGAATGCTGGGAAGACTGAGCCTCTGGAGGACAATGAAGGCTGCATCTCAAGGAAGTCTCCGGATATGTGTGAAATCAGTGCTATTTAACAACCATTTTAGTGCTAGGTTTGTTTGTTGCCATTTTTTCAGTAAATTTCCTCTCATTATATTATAAGCTCAACTGTGTCTGAAGTAATGATGAATAGACCAATATTACTCAATTAACAAAACTGAAAAAACTAACTTCAATGACAAACATATAATGTTCTCACCCACACACTCAATATTGGAAACAGCTACAACATATAACAAAATCACTCTCACAGTCTTGCACATTAATGAATATGAAATGGTAGCTTTAGCAAATTTCCCTTCTTTTCCTTGTTATTAACTTTCTTAAAATCTAAGTTGAAGAGTACCATGGGCAGCTAGGAGGACATACAGGGCAGATCTAACAAAAGCAAATGTAGAAAGGAACCTAATTAAATCCATAAGAAAATGCCAGTCATCATTCATTGAACAAATAATATGAAGAGGAGATAAATGAGAGGAAGACCAAGAGGAAAAAGAAATTCTGGACAAGCTATTGTGATGATACAATAAAAAAGTCACCAACACAGCTGAATGAGATCAAATCAAGAACCACAATTTAAGGACAAGTATGACCACCAATGCCTAACAACACAGTCAGTCAGTCATTTGCATGTCCCTTATGAAACTCTGCCTCCCTAACAGCTCTCCTGCAGGCCTCTCAGTCACTCAGTCATTTGCATGTCCCTTATGAAACTCTGCCTCCCTAACAGCTCTCCTGCAGGCCTCTCAGTCACTCAGTCATTTGCATGTCCCTTATGAAACTTTGCCTCCCTAACAGCTCTCCTGCAGGCCTCTAGGTTGTGAGCAAGATGTCCTGCTGCTGATGCATCCATTTGTAGATCATCAACGATGTCTTGCAGCCATCTTCGCCTTGGTCTTCCTCGCTTTCTTTTTCCCATTATGTACCCTTCCAAGACAGTCTTCTCTAGATTATCATGACGTTTAATGTGTCCAAAATATTTAAGTTTTCTTTGTTTAATCCTCTTTAATAGCCAGCCTTCTTCAATATTAAGTTCTTGTAGTATAGATATATTTGTTCTTTTCTGTGTAAATGATATTTGAAGAACTCTTCTGTAGCATTTACATTCAAAGGCATTTATGTGCTTCTCAGCTGTTTTGTTAAGTATCCAGGTCTCACAGGCATATGTTGTGATGGGAAAGATGCATCCCCTTAAAAATCTCTCCACAGATTCTTTAGGTGTTTTACTTTCTGAAGAGCGATAGATGTCCTCCTTTTAATTTCCCTAATTGTATCTCCATTATTAGTTAGTAGTGATTCATGATATTCAAAACTCTCCACCTCTTCCATTTTTTTCTCATTGATACAACTGCCTTATTTGTTTTGTTAGTTGTCATCAATTAAATTTTTTCACATTAAGACAGAGATTGCTCTTTGCTGTTCTTATGGACTGACATAATTAGTTTTTCTATTCCTTTTTGTGTTGTGGACAGAAATACTGTGTCATCAGCACATCTAATCTCTGGTATTTCATAACCTCTAATTTTTACGGCATGATAATAATCTTTGTCTACATCTTCTCTAACATCCCTCATTATATTTTCAGTATACAAGTTAAATAAGTAAGGTGAAAAATATGCACCCCTGACGGACTCCTTGTTTTATGTCAAATCAAGTTGTTGTTTCACCATTTATTCTTACTACTGCCTGTTGGTCTGGATACAGCAGTGATGTTTAATTGTATCAAATGTGTTGGAAATCCCATTTTTTCCATTATTTCCCAAAGTTTCTGGTGTTGTACACAATCAAATGCCACTGAGTAGTCTATGAAAGATAAATACAGATTCACATTAAACTCTCTGCATTTCTCTATGGTTAATCTTATAATGAATATATGATCTCTTGATCCTTTTCCTTGTCTAAACCCAGCTTGGACCATATTCTATTTTCTTATGAAGCCTACCCATTATGATTTTTAACAGAATTTTACTGGTATGATTAATCAGGGCAACAGCTCTGTAGTTTGTGCATAATTTCAGGTTACCCTCTTTTTGGCAGTGGTATGAATACAGTTATTTTCCATTCTTTTGGCCAAATACCTGAATGCCTTATCTTTTTACATAGTGCATGATAGATTGTTGCACATTCTTTCCTCCTGCTTTAATAAGTTCAAATGTTATCTTATCACATCCTGGTGATTTACCGTTTGTCTGATTCTTTATTGCCCATAAAACTTCTCCTATTGTCGGTTCGGGTTCTTTCTCCTCCAATAATAATTCGCACTGTTGATTTCTGCTTTCAGTCAGCTGTTTCATACATTCCTCTGCAATATTCCTTCCATCTTTCTAGAATTTCCTCTGTCTCTGTCAAGTATTCCCCATCTCGTCACAATTTACATTTAACTTAGATGTGACATTTTTCATCAATGTCTTCACTTCTTTAAACATTTCACTATCTCTTTCACACTTCTGATGTCCTTTTATACTTTCACAACAATCTTGTATGTATTGTTTTTTTTTCTTTTCTTATGTTTCTTCATACTTCTTTTGTTAAAGATGTATATTCCTCTTTGTTGTTATTTGTCACTCTCCATTTCATCTTTATTTCTCTACATTGTTTTATCAGTTCTAGTGTGCCTGCTGTAATCCATCCATTCTTTTGTGTTTTCTTTACTGGAACCATGTCTTTAGCTGTTGTTATTAAGATATCTCTGGCCTGCGTAGCCATTTCACCTGGTGACAACTACTCCGTACAGCCACTGAGATTTCAAAATGGTTCTTTACTTCTATACCGTACTGTTCTGGTATTTCTAAAAGATCAAAGCGGAGTGGTCTTGATCCCCTATCTTTTTATCTTTATCTTCATGTCTGCTATTAATAACTCATTGTCAGTGTCACAATCAGTACCTGGTAACGTTTTTGCTGACATTATACTTGATCTCCACCTTCTTTGCACTAAAATGTAATCTATCTGATTCTTGGTTTTCCCATCAGGTGATGTCCATGTGTAAAGTCTTCTTGGATGTTGTCTAAAAAGTGTGTTAGCGATCATTAGCTCATTTTTCAAGCAAAACGCATTTCAACACAGCACCTAAAAATAATGAAGTATAACTTACCTATAAATTGTAATTAATCATCCATAGATATTAACCAGCAAAATGAGACCACAAATATGATATGTGCATAATTAAGCATTTAAAAGATATTTTCATTCAGTGAAAATTTAAACAGTATATTTCATTCTAGTGTATTTGTTTATATGACACTGAATGCCTCATATGTCTATTCTTGTGGCATAAAATGAAGTTAGATAAGATGATATAATGTCCGTTCTTGTGGCAGAAAATGAAGTTGGATAAGATAATGTCTGTTCTTGACAGAAAATGAAATTGAACAAGATGATATTTCTGTTCTAGTTGCAGAAAATGAAGTGGGACAAGAAGATATGTCTGTTCTAGTTGCAGAAAATGAAGTGGGACAAGATAATATTTCTGTTCTAGTTGCAGAAAATGAAGTGAGACAAGATTTTATGTCTGCTCTGGTTGCAGAAAATGAAGTGGGACAAGATGGCCAATGTGATCATGTATGCCAGCAAAACTATGAAGAAAAAAACTCCTTGCGATAAAGTTTGGAAGAAAACCTAAATTCTGCACCAACACTAGACTCAAACATCACAGAAGAGAAAAGTAACACAGCTGATGCCCCTAGCAGTCATGACCAACCATCAATCACACGCTTCACTGCACAAGTCATCCAGCCAGCCAGATCAGCATAGCTAAACCCTCACACATATCTCGAG
Source organism: Achatina immaculata (assembly GCA_009760885.1). Classification (NCBI taxonomy): domain Eukaryota; kingdom Metazoa; phylum Mollusca; class Gastropoda; order Stylommatophora; family Achatinidae; genus Lissachatina; species Lissachatina immaculata. The sequence goes on from CM019693.1 coordinate 7,397,367, forward strand.
CATCAGCTTTGATGAAAGTGAACAGCTTGCTAGTTTAGTTACCAACTCTTCTCAATCACTGTTTGCTATGATTTGTAAATCTAATTGCTTATTTAGTAACATACAAGTGTAAAAACATTTCACTATCATCCTGTGTAGACCAAGTATTCACTCAACTGATTTTTACATGACATGTGCTTGCACTGACAATGTTGTTGACAGTGCATGGGAACACAATCCACTTTCAGCTCTGCTATTTCTACTGTTTGTAAAAGATACTATAAACTTTAGTTATGCAAATAAAAATGTCAAGACTAATACACCATAAATGTGGGTTCTGTAGATAAGTGTCAAGACTAGTACACCATAAATATGGGTTCTGTAGATATGTGTCAAGACTAGTACACCATAAATATGGGTTCTGTAGATATGTGTCAAGACTAGTACACCATAAATATGGGTTCTGTAGATAAGTGTCAAGACTAGTACACCATAAATATGGGCTCTGTAGATAAGTGTCAAGACTAGTACACCATAAATATGGGCTCTGTAGATATGTCAAGACCAGTACACCTTAAATGTGGGTTCTGTAGATAAGCGTTAAGACTAGTACATCATAAATATGGGCTCTGTAGGTAAGTGTCATGATTAGTACATCATAAATATGGGCTCTGTAGATAAGTGTCAAGATTAGTACTAAGGAGTTAAAATAAAACAGATAAAAAAAGTCAGTATTAATATATAAAAATAAGGTTTTTAAGGGCATGCATCTTTCCCATCGCAAACATATGCCTGTGAGACCTGGACACTTAACAAAACAGCTGAGAAACAGACAAATGCCTTTGAATGTAAATGCTACAGAAGAGTTTTTCAAATATCATGGACACAAAAAAGAACAAATATATCCATACTACAAGAACTTAATACTGAAGAAGGCTGGCTAGTAAAGAGGATTAAACAAAGAAAACTTAAATATTTTTGACACATTAAACATCATGACAATCTAGAGAAGACCATCTTGGAAGGGTACATAATGGGAAAAAGAAGACCAAGGCAAAGATGGCGCAAGACATTGCTGATGATCTGCAAATGGATGCATCAGCAGAAGGCCATCTTGCTTACACCTGAGAGGAGTGTTGTTAGGGAAGCAAAGTTCTGCAAGGGACACGCAAATGACTGAATGAATGAAATTAGTATAACATAAACTTTAGCTCTGTAGAAAAATGTATAAAGATTATTTAACCATGAATTTGAGTATAGGAGACGAAAGTCATACATAACAGAAATGTTACAAGTTATGTCATATAACAAAATGATACCTCTCCAAGTTTCAGGAAGAACAATTATGCAGTTCCAACATAAAAAATACATCCTGATGCGAAAAACTCTGGTTTGTCCTGCTAAATCGCTGAAAATGTTATTTTCCACTTGCAAATGTAGTCATATCAATATGCTAATCACAGTATTGGTTTATAAGAGTAAAAAAAAAACATAGGGAGATGTGAGTAGTTCATACAGAAACATCTGTGATCGACCATCACAAAAAGCTGTCACTGCATATCTCACATTGCAAGCAATTTACCTGCAATAGCACAGCAATGTATGTGCTTGCCAAGACTGCTTGTACGGTAAACAGACAAACATAGAGTGTGCATGAAAAGCACTGAATTGTAATGAAAAAGCAATACTCATATTACAGTTCATACAATGTGTTATGAGGAGACAAGAATTAAGGGGAAAAAAGACAGAAACAAACACAGGGGTCAAAAACAACACTATACACATAAACATGACAACACAAAAACAACACTATACACATAAACATGACAACACAAAAACAACACTATACACATAAACATGACAACACAAAAACAACACTTTACACATAAACATGACAACACAAAAACAACACTATACACATAAACATGACAACACAAAAACAACACTATACACATAAACATGACAACAAAAAACAACACTATACACAGAAACATGACAACACAAAAACAACACTTTACACATAAACATGACAACACAAAAACAACACTATACACATAAACATGACAACACAAAAACAACACTATACACATAAACATGACAACACAAAAACAACACTTTACACATAAACATGACAACACAAAAACAACACTTTACACATAAACATGACAACACAAAAACAACACTATACACATAAACATGACAACACAAAAAACAACACTATACACATAAACATGACAACACAAAAACAACACTATACACATAAACATGACAACACAAAAAAAACAAATACACATAAACATAAGGTTTTTAAGGGCATGCATCTTTCCCATCGCAAACATATGCCTGTGAGACCTGGACACTTAACAAAACAGCTGAGAAACAGACAAATGCCTTTGAATGTAAATGCTACAGAAGAGTTTTTCAAATATCATGGACACAAAAAAGAACAAATATATCCATACTACAAGAACTTAATACTGAAGAAGGCTGGCTAGTAAAGAGGATTAAACAAAGAAAACTTAAATATTTTTGACACATTAAACATCATGACAATCTAGAGAAGACCATCTTGGAAGGGTACATAATGGGAAAAAGAAGACCAAGGCAAAGATGGCGCAAGACATTGCTGATGATCTGCAAATGGATGCATCAGCAGAAGGCCATCTTGCTTACACCTGAGAGGAGTGTTGTTAGGGAAGCAAAGTTCTGCAAGGGACACGCAAATGACTGAATGAATGAAATTAGTATAACATAAACTTTAGCTCTGTAGAAAAATGTATAAAGATTATTTAACCATGAATTTGAGTATAGGAGACGAAAGTCATACATAACAGAAATGTTACAAGTTATGTCATATAACAAAATGATACCTCTCCAAGTTTCAGGAAGAACAATTATGCAGTTCCAACATAAAAAATACATCCTGATGCGAAAAACTCTGGTTTGTCCTGCTAAATCGCTGAAAATGTTATTTTCCACTTGCAAATGTAGTCATATCAATATGCTAATCACAGTATTGGTTTATAAGAGTAAAAAAAAAACATAGGGAGATGTGAGTAGTTCATACAGAAACATCTGTGATCGACCATCACAAAAAGCTGTCACTGCATATCTCACATTGCAAGCAATTTACCTGCAATAGCACAGCAATGTATGTGCTTGCCAAGACTGCTTGTACGGTAAACAGACAAACATAGAGTGTGCATGAAAAGCACTGAATTGTAATGAAAAAGCAATACTCATATTACAGTTCATACAATGTGTTATGAGGAGACAAGAATTAAGGGGAAAAAAGACAGAAACAAACACAGGGGTCAAAAACAACACTATACACATAAACATGACAACACAAAAACAACACTATACACATAAACATGACAACACAAAAACAACACTATACACATAAACATGACAACACAAAAACAACACTTTACACATAAACATGACAACACAAAAAACACTTTACACATAAACATGACAACACAAAAACAACACTATACACATAAACATGACAACACAAAAACAACACTATACACAGAAACATGACAACACAAAAACAACACTTTACACATAAACATGACAACACAAAAACAACACTATACACATAAACATGACAACACAAAAACAACACTATACACATAAACATGACAACACAAAAACAACACTTACACATAAACATGAAACAAAAACAACACTTTACACATAAACATGACAACACAAAAACAACACTATACACATAAACATGACAACACAAAAACAACACTATACACATAAACATGACAACACAAAAACAACACTATACACATAAACATGACAACACAAAAACAACACTATACACATAAACATGACAACACAAAAACAACACTTTACACATAAACATGACAACACAAAAACAACACTTTACACATAAACATGACAACACAAAAACAACACTTTACACATAAACATGACAACACAACAACACTTTACACATAAACATGACAACACAAAAACAACACTTTACACATAAACATGACAACAACAAAAAACAACACTTTACACATAAACATGACAACACAAAAACAACACTTTACACATAAACATGACAACACAAAAACAACACTTTACACATAAACATGACAACACAAAAACAACACTTTACACATAAACATGACAACACAAAAACAACACTTTACACATAAACATGACAACACAAAAACAACACTTTACACATAAACATGACAACACAAAAACAACACTTTACACATAAACATGACAACACAAAAACAACACTTTACACATAAACATGACAACACAAAAACAACACTTTACACATAAACATGACAACACAAAAACAACACTTTACACATAAACATGACAACACAAAAACAACACTTTACACATAAACATGACAACACAAAAACAACACTTTACACATAAACATGACAATACAACAAACAAAAAATCCCAATTAATAATTTTCATTTCTCTCTCTCTCTCTCTGAACCTTAAGTGCCCAGGGCACATGGGGCTTCCGCAAGGGTTTTCCACAAATGCCTGTCCTTCGCCTTTTTTTCTGCTCTAGCGTGTTAATAAATCAGACTCTTGCATTTGCTCCTAGCACAGAAAGCATGTTGCAAGAAACACAGCAGCCACAGAAAATTCTCCCATATAATCTCTTACAATAGCATAATTTGTATGACCTTAAACTTTGCCTAAAGATGAAAGAACAATCCAATGTCAGCAAAACTCAAAATGTGCTGATGTAATTTTCATGAATACAAGTCTCATTAGAAAGTGCAAAAATTGATTTGTATTTTATAATCTTTGATTTTCTATACAAGCCTTCATGAACATAAAAACATTCAGTAGTTGTTCTAGCTTGCATCAACTGCCCAGTCCCCATATGATAGGCACAGGGCTTTATTCCTCATGCTGAAACTGAAACCATCTCTCTAGCATAAAGGTAGACACAATGTGTATGGTTCAGTTTTACAAAAAGACAGAAAGTGTGACAGATAAATAGACAGAAACAGATTAACAGTGATTAGAACCAGTTTTATTGAAGTTTTCATTTCTCTTATCTCTTACCATTTCTTTACCATAAACAAGTTGTTTTTCATCTGGCAGAACCTTGCTGTTATAAACTGCAGTAATTTGACACAGCTACCAGTATCTGATGCTACTCTCTAATGTTTATTTAAACAAAATTTGACACTAGACTTGTGTTAAGATTTCACAGTAAAGAACTAGTCTTGTGTTGAGTTTTTGCAATACAGAACTTGCCTTATGTTGAATTTTTGCAATATAGAACTTGCCTTAGGTTGAGTTTTTGCAATACAGAACTATCCTTGTGTCAAGTTTTTGCAATACAGAACTAGCCTTGTGTCAAGTTTTTGCAATACAGAACTAGCTTTGTGTTGAGTTTTTGCAATACAGAACTAGCCTTGTGTTGAGTTTTTGCAATACAGAATATGAGCCAAATAAAGCTACATGATGGAATATGAGGCAAATAAAGCTACAAGAAGCAAATAAAGCTACATGAGGGGACATGAAGCAAATAAAGCTACATGAGGGAAATAAAGCTACATGAGGGGACATGAAGCAAATAAAGCTACATGAGGGGAAATCAGGCAAACAAAGCTACATGAGGGGACATGAGATAAATAAAGCTACATGAGGGGACATCAGGCAAACAAAGCTACATGAGGGGATATGAGGTAAATAAAGCTACATGAGGGGACATGAGGTAAATAAAGCTACATGAGGGGACATGAGGTAAATAAAGTTACATGAGGGGACATGAGGTAAATAAAACTACATGAGGGGACATGAGGTAAATAAAGCTACATGAGGGGACATGAGGTAAATAAAGCTACATGAGGGGACATGAGGTAAATAAAACTACATGAGGGGACATGAGGTAAATAAAGCTACATGAGGGGACATGAGGTAAATAAAGCTACATGAGGGGACATGAGGTAAATAAAGCTACATGATGGAATATGAGGCAAATAAAGCTACATGATGGAATATGAGGCAAATAAAGCTACATGAGGGGATATGAGGTAAATAAAACTACATGAGGGGACATGAAGCAAATAAAGCTACATGAGGGAAATAAAGCTACATGATGGAATATGAGGCAAATAAAGCTACATGATGGAATATGAGGCAAATAAAGCTACATGAGGGAAATAAAGCTACATGATGGAATATGAGGCAAATAAAGCTACATGAGGGGACATGAAGCAAATAAAGCTACATGAGGGGACATGAAGCAAATAAAGCTACATGAGGGGACATGAAGCAAATAAAGCTACATGATGGAATATGAGGCAAATAAAGCTACATGAGGGGACATGAAGCAAATAAAGCTACATGAGGGGATATGAGGTAAATAAAACTACATGAGGGAAATAAAGCTACATGATGGAATATGAGGCAAATAAAGCTACATGAGGGAAATAAAGCTACATGAGGGAAATAAAGCTACATGATGGAATATGAGGCAAATAAAGCTACATGATGGAATATGAGGCAAATAAAGCTACATGAGGGGACATGAGGTAAATAAAGCTACATGAGGGGACATGAGGTAAATAAAGCTACATCTCTGAACCTTAAGTGCCCAGGGCACATGGGGCTTCCGCAAGGGTTTTCCACAAATGCCTGTCCTTCGCCTTTTTTTCTGCTCTAGCGTGTTAATAAATCAGACTCTTGCATTTGCTCCTAGCACAGAAAGCATGTTGCAAGAAACACAGCAGCCACAGAAAATTCTCCCATATAATCTCTTACAATAGCATAATTTGTATGACCTTAAACTTTGCCTAAAGATGAAAGAACAATCCAATGTCAGCAAAACTCAAAATGTGCTGATGTAATTTTCATGAATACAAGTCTCATTAGAAAGTGCAAAAATTGATTTGTATTTTATAATCTTTGATTTTCTATACAAGCCTTCATGAACATAAAAACATTCAGTAGTTGTTCTAGCTTGCATCAACTGCCCAGTCCCCATATGATAGGCACAGGGCTTTATTCCTCATGCTGAAACTGAAACCATCTCTCTAGCATAAAGGTAGACACAATGTGTATGGTTCAGTTTTACAAAAAGACAGAAAGTGTGACAGATAAATAGACAGAAACAGATTAACAGTGATTAGAACCAGTTTTATTGAAGTTTTCATTTCTCTTATCTCTTACCATTTCTTTACCATAAACAAGTTGTTTTTCATCTGGCAGAACCTTGCTGTTATAAACTGCAGTAATTTGACACAGCTACCAGTATCTGATGCTACTCTCTAATGTTTATTTAAACAAAATTTGACACTAGACTTGTGTTAAGATTTCACAGTAAAGAACTAGTCTTGTGTTGAGTTTTTGCAATACAGAACTTGCCTTATGTTGAATTTTTGCAATACAGAACTTGCCTTAGGTTGAGTTTTTGCAATACAGAACTATCCTTGTGTCAAGTTTTTGCAATACAGAACTAGCCTTGTGTCAAGTTTTTGCAATACAGAACTAGCTTTGTGTTGAGTTTTTGCAATACAGAACTAGCCTTGTGTTGAGTTTTTGCAATACAGAATATGAGCCAAATAAAGCTACATGATGGAATATGAGGCAAATAAAGCTAAAAAGAAGCAAATAAAGCTACATGAGGGGACATGAAGCAAATAAAGCTACATGAGGGAAATAAAGCTACATGAGGGGACATGAAGCAAATAAAGCTACATGAGGGGAAATCAGGCAAACAAAGCTACATGAGGGGACATGAGATAAATAAAGCTACATGAGGGGACATCAGGCAAACAAAGCTACATGAGGGGATATGAGGTAAATAAAGCTACATGAGGGGACATGAGGTAAATAAAGCTACATGAGGGGACATGAGGTAAATAAAGTTACATGAGGGGACATGAGGTAAATAAAACTACATGAGGGGACATGAGGTAAATAAAGCTACATGAGGGGACATGAGGTAAATAAAGCTACATGAGGGGACATGAGGTAAATAAAACTACATGAGGGGACATGAGGTAAATAAAGCTACATGAGGGGACATGAGGTAAACAAAGCTAGACTAAATGTTTACGAAGAATTAGAAAAATATTTTGGCCAAACATAATAAGAAATAACATCTTATTAGCAGAAATGCAGATGAAACCACTGACAACAATTATTGAGGAAAGATGCTGGTGATGGTTGGGACATGTGCTCCGAATGACTGACAACTCACTACCAAAAATAGCACTAAGATGGACACCACAGGGGAGCAGAAGTAAGGGTAGACCAAAAGAGACATGGAGAAGAACAACAGAAAGGATGTTGAGCAATAGATGGCTCACCTGGGCAAGAGCAGAAAAAAAGGCGAAGGACAGGCATTTGTGGAAAACCCTTGCGGAAGCCCCATGTGCCCTGGGCACTTAATGTTCAGAGAGAGAGAGAACCTTGCAGTATAAACTGCAGTAATTTGACACAGCTACCAGTATCTGATTTGACACTAGGCTTGTGTTAAGATTTCACAGTAAAGAACTAGCCTTGTTTTGAGTTTTTGCAATACAGAACTTGCCTTATGTTGAGTTTTTGCAATACAGAACTAGCCTTGTGTTGAGTTTTTGCAATACAGAACTAGCCTTGTGTTGAGTTTATGCAATATGGAACTAGCCTTGTGTTGAGTTTTTGCAATACAGAACTAGCCTTATGTTGAGTTTTTGCAATACAGAACTAGCCTTGTGTTGAGTTTTTGCAATACAGAACTAGCCTTGTGTTGAGTTTTTGTAATACAGAACTAGCCTTGTGTCAAGTTTTTGCAATACAGAACTAGCCTTGTGTCAAGTTTTTGCAATACAGAACTAGCTTTGTGTTGAGTTTTTGCAATACAGAACTAGCCTTGTGTTGAGTTTTTGCAATACAGAACTTGCCTTGTGTTGAGTTTTTGCAATACAGAACTAGCCTTGTGTTGAGTTTTTGCAATACAGAACTAGCCTTGTGTTGAGTTTTTGCAATACAGAACTAGCCTTGTGTTGAGTTTTTGCAATACAGAACTAGCCTTCTGTTGAGTTTTTGCAATACAGAACTAGCCTTATGTTGAGTTTTTGCAATACAGAACTAGCCTTGTGTCAAGTTTTTGCAATACAGAACTAGCTTTGTGTTGAGTTTTTGCAATACAGAATATGAGCCAAATAAAGCTACATGATGGAATATGAGGCAAATAAAGCTACAAGAAGCAAATAAAGCTACATGAGGGGACATGAAGCAAATAAAGCTACATGAGGGGACATGAGGTAAATACAGCTACATGAGGGAAATAAAGCAAATAAAGCTACATGAGGGAAATAAAGCTACATGAGGGGACATGAAGCAAATAAAGCTACATGAGGGAAATAAAACTACATGAGGGAAATAAAGCTACATGAGGGGACATGAAGCTAATAAAGCTACATGAGGGAAATAAAGCTACATGAGGGGACATGAGATAAATAAAGCTACATGAGGGGACATCAGGCAAACAAAGCTACATGAGGGGACATGAGGTAAATAAAGCTACATGAGGGGACATCAGGCAAACAAAGCTACATGAGGGGACATGAGGTAAATAAAGTTACATAACGGGACATGTGGTAAATAAAGCTATATGAGGGGACATTAGGCAAACAAAGCTACATGAGGGGACATGAGGTAAATAAAGCTACATGAGGGAAATAAAGCTACATGAGGGGACATGAAGCAAATAAAGCTACATGAGGGGACATCAGGCAAACAAAGCTACATGAGGGGACATGAGATAAATAAAGCTACATGAGGGGACATCAGGCAAAACAAAGCTACATGAGGGGACATGAGGTAAATAAAGCTACATGAGGGGACATGAGATAAATAAAGCTACATGAGGGGATATGAGGTAAATAAAGCTACACGAGGGAACATGAGGTAAATAAAGCTACATGAGGGGACATCAGGCAATCAAAGCTACATGAGGAGACATGAGGTAAATAAAGTTACATGAGGGGACATGAGGTAAATAAAGCTACATGAGGGGACATCAGGCAAACAAAGCTACATGAGGGGACATGAGGTAAATAAAGCTACATGAGGGAAATAAAGCAAATAAAGCTACATGAGGGGACATGAAGCAAATAAAGCTACATGAGGGAAATAAAGCTACATGAGAGAAATAAAGCTACATGAGGGGACATGAAGCAAATAAAGCTACATGAGGGGACATCAGGCAAACAAAGCTACATGAGGGGACATGAGATAAATAAAGCTACATGAGGGGACATGAGATAAAGAAAATGTCAATATCTGAACAGCTGAATCATAATACAAAGGAGTGGGAGAACTGCATGACAAATAGCATTATTCAACACATTTTGTGAAACTGTAACTAGACAAGGTATGTTTGGTATCCGTTGACAGAAGACCAATTCTAAGCATGTGCACTACAACACATCTTATATCTTATATCCTTCCCGTGCCGTTAAACGTCACATAGGGCTCGTAAAGTAGTTTGCCAATTTTTCCTGTCTTCGGCGAGTCTTTCAACCTCATCAAAGGATTTTATGCCTGTTAATTTGGCCTCTCTTAATAATGTCCTCTTCAGAGTTTCATGCGGTCTGCCTCTTTTTCTTCGGCCTATTGTGTTCCACTTGATAGCTTGTTTTGGGATTCTCTGATCATTTCTTCTCATCAAGTGGCCAACATATGTCCATCTCCTTTTCCTGATCACCCATGAGACTGGTTGTTGTTCAGTCATCTGTCTTATCTCTACATTGTTCTTGAATTCATTCCACTTGATGCCGAGTATTTTCCTTAGGCATGTTTTCAAAAGAGTCTAATTTCTTTTCTATTTCTTTAGTTGTTTTCCAGCTTTCGCGTGCATAAATGAGGGTGGATATTACATTTGAACTGAATAGTCTTAACTTGGTTTTTGTGCTTATAACTTTTGAATTCCATATGTTCTCAAGATTCTTGAAGATTGATGTTGCTTTTGCAATTCTGATCCTAACTTCCTTTCTAGTGTCACCATCCTGGTCTATGTAGCTGCCAAGGTATGCAAATTGATTGACTTCTTCAACATCTGTCCCTTCTATGTGTATTTTTTCATTATTTTTGTTTACTACAACACAGAGAGTATAACAAACAAACTATAACCTGCAAATGACATGTTAACCCCTGCCAACCAACAAAGAAACTGTGACACAAGTACAACAATAACTTGAGTTGGTTTTTTTTTCTTGCTGATAAACTATAAATAAGTTTTGTGTCTTTTCATTACAAAGTGTCTTTATGTCTTATAAAACTGAGACAAGATGGAGAAATAAAAGAATATTTTTTACATAAGATAAATTGTGACAGAATAATCTGGCAAATTATATGCCAGATTCATCTGAATGCAGGTTATGAAAGAAAGAATGTAAACTTAGTCACTAGCTGTCTACCATGTAAACTGATATTCACTCTTCAAATACTCTTAAAACAAAAAACTGAATCACCTACTTCTTGTGCTAAAAGACACTACAGTTTGCTGTAAGCTAAATGACACTACAGTTTGCTGTAAGCTAAAAGACACTACAGTTTGCTGTAAGCTAAAAGACACTACAGTTTGCTGTAACCAAACACAAAATAATGCTTTGATAATGATTCAACCACTGTAAACATTCTAGGGGAGACTAACTAAGTTGACAGGCCACCAAGTGTGAGATTAAATCCCTTGTCTCACTCTGTCGCTCTAGCAAGGTCTCTATAGTGTATGACAAATTGTCAGTAATAACAAATCTGATCAACTATAAACAGTATATAGACTTCACCTGACATGACTTTTTCGAACACTAGATTATACAATAGCATTATGAAAAACGACTTTTTCAACTGTGATTAGCATCGTCTGCAGATCCCGGATTACCCAAACAGCAAAACAGAGGCTGCCCACAAGAAAAGATGAATGCGCAGAAGAAGCTGCACACTTAAAGATGATGGAAGAAGAAGAAAATATGATTTTTGCATACAAAAGTTACGATTCCAAAGTTTTACTTTCTCCTGACAACACAAAAACACAGCAACGACTTCAAGAAAAAAAAATTCTAACTTAAGGTGGGGGAGAAAAAAAAACAATTCACAGCATTCATTACTGCAGACCTGCCAGTATTTTTCCAGTGCTCACTAGGTAAAGGTAATCCTGTCATGCCTTAGAGGCACATAGGGATATGCTGTTAGTGCTCATATTTTCCTTGACCTGTCAGCACACTAGAGGGTGATATGGTGGGTATCATGCCTGGCCGCCTTTCCTTCCCCAACTCCAGAAGAAATCGGGTACCCATTTCTACAGCTGGGTGACTGGGGTGCCTCCGGCCGGATTCAAACACCCGGCCTTCACCATGAGACCAGTGCACTAACCACTTCGCCACTTCAGACACAGTTTTTAAACTAAAACTAACAATCTATGAGCAGTCAAACATCACTATTCTCCCCAAGTCTCTATGTGATGTTTTAGGGCTTCATTTTGGTAAGCAAATTTATAGAATTCTGGTATTAGACATAAGGAGCTGCAGGCACTAAACATATGCGGGCAAGTTTGTCACAGCTGTGTAAAAAAGCCTCGAAAACCAGACTAAAAAGATATTTTCACTGATGAAATATTGCAGCAATGTACCAGCTCCACTGACCAGGATGGCAACACCAGGAAGTAAGTTAGAATTAGAATTGTAAAAGCAGCATTGTCCTTCAAAAATCTTGAGAACATATGGAATTCAAAAGTTATAAGCACAAAAACCAAGTTAATTCAATTCAAATGTAATATCCACCCTCATTTATGCAGGTGAAAGCTGGAAAACAACTAAAGAAATAGACAAGAAATTAGACACTTTTGAAAACAAATGGCTAAGAAAAATACTCTGCATCAAATGGAATGAATTAAAAAACAATGCAGAGATAAGACAGATGAGCAAACCTGTCTCATGGGTGATCAGAAAAAGAAGATAGACGCTTGTAGGCCATGAGATGAGAAGAAACAATCAGAGAATATCAAAACAAGCTATCAAGTGGAGCACAACAGGCTGAAGAAAAAGAAGTCGACCACGTGAAACTCTAAAGAGGACATTGTTAAGAGAAGCCAGTTTAGTGAGCATAACATACCTTGATGAAGTTGAAAGACTCGCCAAGAACAGGAAAACTTGGCAAACAACTATGCGAGCCCATGTGACATTTAATGGCATGGGAAGGATGTGCTAAAATATGAGATTTCCTCATCTAGAAATGATGAACGTGGATACCATTCCTATGGCACATATCATCTGCAAATATGCCTGCTATAATAACTAATAATAAAATGAGCTGTTTTATCTAGCAATGGAATTAATAACGCATAAATCATCTTTAAACAGGCACAAATAATTATATAACAAGGAAATCTGTCATTCACAAACCCTCAGTGTAGACTTGAGCTTTTCTTATTGTTTGTCATTTACCAGTTTGTATATACCTATAATGGATATTCTGTTTTTAAATAATTTACATGCCATTACAATTGGAGGTTAACAAATACCAGAGATCAGATATTCTGATGACACAATATTACTATCCACAACACAAAAATGAATGGAAAAACTAATTATGTCAGTCTGTAAGAAAAGTGAAGAGCAAAACCTCTATCTTAATGCAAAGAAAACTAAACTGATGACAACTAACAAGACAAATAAGGCAGCTGATATATGTATCAATCAGGAAAAATTGGAAGAGGTGGAGAGTTTTGAATACCTTAGATCATTACTAACTAATAATGGAGATACAATGAGGGAAATTAAAAGGAGGACATCTATCGCTCTTCAGAAAGTAAAATAACTAAAGAATCTGTGGAGAGGAACAGACAGAACTACAAAAATAAAATTTTTAAGGGTATGCATCTTTCCCATCGCAACATTTGCCTGTGAGACCTGGACACTTAACAAAACAGCTGAGAAACATAAATGCCTTTGAATGTAAATGCAACAGAAGAGTTCTTCAAATATCTTGGACACAGAAAAGAACAAATATATCCATACATACTACAATAACTTAATATTGAAGAAGGATGGCTAGTAAAGAGGATTAAAGAGAGAAAATGCAAATATTTTAGACACATTAAATGTCATGATAATTTAGAGAAGACCATCTTGGAAGGGTACATAATGGGAAAAAAAGAAAGAAGACCAAGGTGAAGATGGCTGCAAGACATCGTTGATAATCTGCACATGGATGCGTCAGCAGCAGGCCATCTTACTTACAACTGAGAGGCCTACAGGAGAGCTGTTAGGGAGGCAAGGTTCCACAAGGGACATGCAAATGACTGACTGACTGACATGCATCATTTTCATTGTTAAAGTTATATTACTGTCATCATCAGTCAACTGACAGAGTGAAGATGTCGAAATACACATGCTATGGACATCGCCACCTCTCAAATGATACAAAGTGAAGATTAGCTTGCAGGGGGGAACAGAATTATGAGAGCTAGTGTTCTATCCATAATGAGAAATGATGCAGACTATGTTAAAAGGCTGGAAGTAGGTTTCTGCCTGAAGACCTGGGCAAGACATACAAAACAAAGTCCTCTGAGAAATGCACTACCATCAGGGTTATGGCAAGCTCTGCTCCATTAGTCAGACTCAGTCATTTACTGGAATCACCAACAGAAAGATGAGACAGCATCATAACCAGTTGACTGCTGGCTCTGATAACTGTACCTTCATGCTAGTTGGCTGCTGGCTCTGATAACTGTATCTTCATGCTAGCTGGCTGCTGGCTCTGATAACTGTAACTTCAACCTTCAGGCTGCTGGCTCCGATAACTGTGCCTTCATGCTAGTTGGCTGCTGGCTCTGTTAACTGCACCTTCATGCTAGCAATTACATTTGCTCCAGGATTTTGTTATAAGCCACATCTTACATCCTTTCCATGCCGTTAGGCATCACACAGGGCTTGTATGGTAGTTCACCAAGTTTTTCTCTTTTTGGCAAGCTTTTCAACCTCATCATGGGACTTTGTGCCTACAAATTTGGCCTCTCTATTAACAATGTCCTCTTCAGAGTTCCATTTCATAGCTTGTTTTGGGATTCTCTGATTGTTTCTTCTCATCATGTGATCAATATATGTCCATCTTTTTTCTGATCCCCATGAGACAGGTTGTTCGCTCATCTGCCTTATCTTTGTGTTGTTCTTGAATTTGTTCCACTGTATGCCAAATATTTTCCTTAGGCATTTGTTTTCAGAAGAGTCGAATTTCTTGTCTATTTCTTTAGTTCTTTTCCAGCTTTTGCATCCATAAATGAGGGTGGATATTACATTTGAATTGAATAATTTCAGCTTGGTTTTTGTCCTTATAACTTTAAGGTGCCATATGTTCTAAAGATTCTTGAAGGTCAATGCTGTTTTTGCAATTCTAATTCTATCTTCCTTTCTGATGTCACCATCCTGGTCTATGTAGCCGCCAAGGTATGCAAACTGGTTTACTTAGTCAACAGCTGTTCCTTCTATATATGTTAGAAAAAAAAAAATTCATCCATCAATTGTCTTTATTTCTTATACTTTGGAGCTCTGCCTGAAATGTTCATCTTCATGTACCCTTTCTCAATTTTCCTTGAAATGTCTGGATATTCCATGAGTTAAGACTGAAGTGATGGTCATCTCAAAGAAAAGAATACCACCAACATGTAGCATTACCACCGATGGCACAGAACTGAAACAAGTTGATAGATTCAAGTACTTAGGAACAGTTATAATAGCTGATGGGAAATCTCACAACGAAATAAAACCAGATGTGCTCAGGCCAAGTCAGCATTCCAGAAAATGAGAAACATCTTGTGCAACAAATCCATATCAATGGAAACAAGATTCTGAGTACTTAAATGTTACATCGAGGCAATTTTGTTTTATGGATGCGAAGCATAGTTTATAAATAAGAGAGTACAGCGAGAAATGGAGGCCATGGAAATGTGGTTCATAAGAAGGATGTTGTAGTACCGTGGACAGCTAAGAAAACCAACGAAGAAGTCTTAGGAGAGGCTGGAGTTAAAAGGCAAGTTACAGCAAAAGATCAGAGGCAGACAAGCAAGATTTGTAGGACATTTTCTGAGAAGAGGAAAACTGGAACACATAGCAAGTGGAAAAATTGATGGAAGAAGAGATAGGAAGACAGAGAAGTTGCTGAATGGGCTGTCAGTGTGGCTAGGAAGAAATTCACCGGCAAATCTCATAATCAAGTCTAAAGACAGGGAATTGTGGAGAGAAATGATCGCCTATGCCACTCGGCATGGCACTTGATTGATTCCATGGGTTGCATCACATTCTACCACAGACCTCTGCGATGTTTTTACTGTTAGTCTTTGCCTTGTGTCTTCGAAAGAGCAGACTGGGTCGTGCAGCAGAAATACAACTGTTGTCCTGGATTATGCTGAAGACTGCCAAAATCAGCCATGACAGTAGATGCTAAATGGTAATTTAGTAACGTGTGTACAAAGCTTATATCTACATGTCTCAAAACTATGGCAGGAAAAGAAATTGTTAGCTGAAGTTTTTTTACTTGTTTTGATATATATTTTTGAAACTCTCTTCCCTGCTGTTACGAACTTTGCTTCATTAATTCGGCCATTTCTTTCAACCTGAAATACTTCTGGAGGTGAATATAATAACCTAAAATTTAATGTAAGAACCAGCTCTGATATTCATGTGATCAAGTTTTGAAAGTGAATATAAGAACCACTTAGACATTCATGTGATCAAGATGTGGAAGTGAATGTACGAGCGAGGTTTCATATTCATGTGAGCTCTGGAAGTGATAAGCAAATGCAAAAATACTAGGCACCAACACGCAGCATCTGCGTGATCAATGACTTTGGTCGATTAACAAAATCCCACTCTTCGTGTCTAACAAAGAACAGATCAAAACGACACATAAATTTCCATTACAACGATAACGACAATGTTACAAATTACCTGAAAATGAAGAAAGATATTGATCGCCGATTTGTTGACAAAACTGAACCACTGGAAACACTTCACCAATTCACCAACACCGTAACTATTCCTCTCTCAAACGTTAACCGCAAGCAAACACAAAACAAATATATGATTCTTTCAATATCGTCCGTGTATGCTGATGATGAATATAAGCAAGAATTGCACCATAAACAGAAATTTACGAGTAAAGAGACGTTTGCTTTTAAAACTTCTAACAAATAGTTCATGGTAGACTACTGAAGTGCCACTTACTATCTTTAACCGAGATAGAAAAGAGAAATAATGCACAGGTATACTGCCGAAATGAGAGAAGGGATGAACGATGAAATAATGGCCATGCAGTTATATATGACGCACACGTGGTCATATGTTCCATCTTAGTGAGCCGCCCAGCCGTTGAGAAGCATTGTACATAATGTCGATTTGTTAAGACACACAGAGTGAGAGTAAAATCTTATTTCCCTTCTCTACTTGTTGTTGTGGTCTGAAAAAATTAGAACAACTATCACATTATTGTTTTGTAAAGATAATACTATCATTTTAATACTATTAACAATCAATCAATCAAATGGCGTGGCGTAGATGATCATTTCTCTCCACAATTCCCTGTCTTTAGACTTGATTATGAGATCCGCCGGAGACTTTCTTCCTAGCCACACTGACAGCCCATCCAATAACTTCTCTCTCTCTCTCTCTCTCTCTCTCTCTCTCTCTCTCTCTTCTTCTTCTTCTTCTTCTTCTCTTCTTCTTCTTCTTCTTCTTCTTCTCTCAATTTTTCCAGTTGCTACAGTGTGTTCCAATTTTCCTCTTCTCAGAAAATGTCCTACAAATCTCGCTTCTCTGACTCTGATCTTTGCTGTAACTTGCCTTTTAACTCCAGCCTCTCTTAAGACTTCTTCGTTGATTTTCTTAGCTGTCCATGGTACCTTCAACATCCTTCTTGTGAACCACATTTCCATGGCCTCCATTTCTCGCTGTATCTCTTATTCATGAACCATGTTTCACATCATAAAACAAAATTGCCTCGATGTAACATTTAAGTACTTGGAGTCGTCTTTCCATTGACATGGATCTTTTGCACAAGATGTTTCTCATTTTCTGGAATGCTGACTTGGCCTGAGCACGTCTGCTTTTTATTTCGTTGTGACATTTCCAATCAGCTCTTATAATTGTTCCTAAGTACTCGAATCTATCAACTTGTTCCAGATTTGTGCCATCGGTGGTAATGCTACATGTTGGTGGTATTCTTTTCCTTGAGATGACCATCATTCTCTTAACAAAGACTTGTAATTCGGAAACACAATCTTGTCATTCTGTCCAGTGTTGGGTCTGTGTTTTTTTTTTCCTTATCATTCCTTGTATGCAGGAAACTATCTACTGTAGAGAGCGGAACAGCAACACTACTCTTTCAGACCATCAGAGGAAGAACCATTCCCCCCCCCCTCCTCAGACAAGTGTTTCATTGTCCATTTTCCCAACATTCAACTATCAACAAATCTCCGAGTTATTTTTTGTTGTTGTTGTTGTTGTTGTTTGTATTTGATCTTAAAGGAATGGCCGGGGGAGGGGAGAGGGGGTTAGATACAACAAATGGTAGAAAGAAAAAGTAGTTCACGTTAAGATTTGCTTTCCGTGCATATATAAGTGAATTGATTTTCAAACTTTTTTTCTATCATATCTTGTATCATAGCTTTTTTTCTATCATATCTTGTATCATAGCTTTAGTTTCCTTTTAAAAAAAAAATAAAATGTAAGCCCCGTCGTGAAAGCTTGCTACTATATGTAATGTTGGATCTATAATTTGTTTGACTTCATAAGCATAAAATCTGATTTAAATGTTATCTGACAGCATGACAAATTCAGTCACAGTTTATCCGCGGACACAATCCTTCAGAGTTTTGTTTTTTTTAATGCTTATAGCAAACGTAGATGCTCGAACATACTATGAGGGGGGTGGGGTGGGCCGGGGATGGACTGTTAAAACTGGAAGAGTAAGCGACCATGACTGTAGTGTTAATACAGGCCAAGTCTCGGCCTCGCCTCCCTGCCGCGCGCAGTATAATTGATTGTGTCATTACAATTTGACAAACCAGTAAAATACGTTTTCTCTGTGATCGAACTTACTCAGACATTTCATAGTACAACTAATTTTACAGATAACTTCTCTCTGGATAATAAAAGGATCACAGCCATCTGTAAGTATAAAGGCGTGTTGCCGAAATATTGAACTTATATATATATAACACTAGCACAATGCACAGATACAAACTAGACATACTAGGAATACAAGAAGCAAGATGGACAGGACAAGGCAGAAGGAAATTAACAACACAGCACACAGAAGATACAATAATATGGTCAGGTAAAGAAGATCATCATGAAAGAGGAGTAGCATTGATTATAACAAAAGAAGCATCAAGAGCATTGCTGAAATGGACCCCTATAAATTAGAGGCTATTATATGCACGCTTCAACTCAAGATTCACGAAGATGTCTATTATAGTTGGTTATGCCCCAACAGAAGCAGCTGAAGAGGAATTAAAAGAAGATTTTTACAACAGCCTCCAAGAAACAATACCCAACCATGATATGCTGCTACTCATCTTGGGCGACTTCAATGCAAAAGTAGGTGAGGGAAATGAAGATAGAAGAAGAATCATGGGAAGATAAGGAATCGGAGAAATAAATGAAAATAGAGAAAGACTGTGCAGTTTCTGTGAAGAAAACATGATGACCATCGGAGGGACAATTTTCCAACATAAAAACATCCATAAAGTGACTTGGAGGTCCCCAGATAAAACCACATACTAATAAACAAGTCGAAACGGTCACTACAAGATATGCAAGCATGGAAAGAAGCAGATGTAGGAAATGATCACAACCTTCTTCTTCTTCTTCTTCGTTCACTTCTACCACCAAGACTGCCCTGTGATCCTACTGAATTTATGCCTGTGGTCCTCGTTAAGACCTGTAGTTCCCCCCCACCCCCAACCCCGTGGTCCCCGAAAGGACCACACGAGATCCCCGAGAGGACCACAAGAAGTTCAGAGTATCGCAGAGCTTGAGCCTGTATTCTGGGTGGGTCTCAGAAGCGGGATTGCGTGACACCGTGGTTTTCATTGCACCAGTTTAGCCTAGAGTTGGACTTTCTCACTGGAAGACCTCGACGTGTTATGGATATCAGTATATCCCCAGGTGGTAGCCCACTCAGGCCAGAGTTGGACTTTCTCACCCGAAAACCTCGACCTGTTTTGAGATACCCGTGTATCACCGCCGGGTGAGAGGTAGTTGCCCATCCAGTCCAGTGTTGGAGTTTCTCACCGGAAAACCTCAGCGTGATAGGATACGCATACATCCCCGCCGGGTGAGAGGTGGTTGCCTGTCTACACTGTCCTGGTCCAGTGTCTCCGACTTCAGCATTTTGCGGTCGTGACCGCTACCCTTCCTATTTGTGACCAGGATGGAGCTTTTGTCCAGGAGGACGAATCCTCGCTACTAGTGACTTCCACCCCTGGGTTGAGCCGGTTTAGGCATATTATCCCAGTATGGGCGTGTTTGGGTCGTGCCGACCTCTAGAGCAGAGATACCGTGACATGCATAGCCTTCAAGTTTCACCTCTGGTGTGAGCCGGTTTAAGCATATTTCAACAGTATGGGTGTATATCGGGAGTGACCGACCTCTAAAGTGGAGGTGGCGTGACATGCCTAGCCATCAAGTTCCACCCCTGGTGTATGCCGGTTTAGGTATATTTCACCAGTGTAGGTGTATTTCTCTAGAGCAGAGGCGCCGTGGTATGTGTAGCTCTCGCAGCGATACTACTGGACATACCGATTAAACTTACACTTTATACTTTCCTTCACCTTTTCACATCGGCGCCGCACAGCAACCCTTACTTCTTTTCCGCAGTTTCTTTCTTCACCGGGAGGAGCTTCACTCCACGCGCGGCAGCCGAAGAATCTCGCCAGCAGTGTCTTAACCTCTGGGTTAAGCCGGTTCAGGCATTTCACCCGATATGAGTGCACTTAGGACGTGGCCGACCTCCAGACCAGAGGTGCTGTGATTTCACCGTTTGGTTCGCCTTATCCTTTCTACCACCTTTTCCGCAGTGGTGCCGCACGGCATCCCCATTTGCACCTTTCTTCATTGGCCGGGAGGAGCACCGCTCCACGCACGGCAGCTGAAGATTCTCGCTAGCAGCGGTAGATGAGCTACCAAACGTTCCTCTCATCTACCCTAAGTGTCTGGATTTCAGGCGCCAGATATTCGCCTTCGCACCTTCTCCTGTCAGTTTAAACAGTTCTGCCACGAGAAGGCCAGGAGCTGGCCTTGACTGCCAGAGACTATTTGAGACGCACACCGTTGAAGCGGAAAGCGAATTCTTCACCCCCACCTCCGGCAATAACAGTCCTTAGAACCCCTTCTGGTAGCAAAAATAAAACTAAAATTAAGGAAAGCCAAAATCGGAGAACACAGAAAGATACATTTTGTTATAAGAAAACTGAAAGACCAGCAAACAAAGTGTATAGTTGTGTACTTATACACCAATTATTGTGTTACTGAGCTCTCAGTAGTACTTAAGAACCGCTTCAGTGTCGTACAAGACGAAGCAGAAATGTCCATACTAGAGTTCAATAAAACACTACAGGAAACAGCAAAAGAGGTGCTGGGATATCGGAAACGGAGAAAAGAGGAATGGATAAGCAAGACCACATAGGAAAAGATAGAGCAAAGAAAAGAAATCAAGAAAAAATTACTGAACACCAAATCACAACGGCTAAAATAACAAGTTTTAAGTAATTATGCACAAAAAGACAAAGAAGTGAAGGAATCATGCCGTCAAGATAAACGACAATACTATGACAACTTATCAGAAGCAGCAGAGAAAGCAGCATATACAAATGACATGAAAACCTTATATAAAATCACAAAGCAGATGACAGGTAACTTCAACACAAGATGTGAGAGTGCAGTAAGGACACAAAATGGACAACTGGTCAGTGGAGAAAGAGAAAAAATTGAAAGATGGAGGGAACACTTTAACACCCTACTAAACAGAACACAAGCAGCACAAACAATAGACATACCTGAAGCAAAAATAGAACTAAACATCAATAAGGACCAATAACAATAAGTGTAGTAAAGGAGGCAATAAAGAAGCTAAAATTAGACAGGGCACCAGGTGAAGATGAAGTGACTGCTGAGATGTTGAAAGCAGAAGAAACAGAAACACCAAAACAACTCTGCCGGATATTACAACAAATTTGGGATTTAGAAAAAGCCCCAGAGGAGTGGAAAACTGGTCTTATAGTAAAACTACCAAAGAAGGGTGACCTCAGAGATTGCGGGAACTGGAGAGGTATTACCCTACTGCCACTCACCAGTAAAGTATTTTGCAGAATAATCATCAACAGAATTGTACCAACACTTGAGGAAAAACTTCGGAAAGAGCAGGCAGGATTTAGGAAAGGAAGATCAGGCATAGACCACATATTTGTACTTAGACAAATATTAGAACAGGCAAACGAGTGGCATAGCACAACATATGCATTATTCATAGATTTTGAGAAAGCCTTTGACAGTGTTAACAGAGATCTCTCTCTCTCTGAACCTTAAGTGCCCAGGGCACATGGGGCTTCCGCAAGGGTTTTCCACAAATGCCTGTCTTTCGCCTTTTTTTCTGCTCTTGCCCAGGTGAGCCCTCTATTGCTCAACATCCTTTCTGTTGTTCTTCTCCATGTCTCTTTTGGTCTACCCTTACTTCTGCTCCCCTGTGGTGTCCATCTTAGTGCTATTTTTGGTAGTGAGTTGTCAGTCATTCGGAGCACATGTCCCAACCATCGCCAGCGTCTTTCCTCAATAATTGTTGTCAGTGGTTTCATCTGCATTTCTGCCAATAAATGTTATTTCTTATGGTGTTTGGCCAAAATATTTTTTAATTCTACGTAAACATTTAGTCTGGAAAGAATTCAACTTGTTTTCTATGGTTTTGGTGATTTTCCAGCATTCACTTCCATAGAGTAGTACACTTAGAACATTACTCTTAAATATCCTGATTTTCATATTTATGCTTAGTTTATTTGATTTCCATATATTCTGTAGCATTGCAAAAGCCTGGTTTGCTCTAGTAAGTCTGCTGTTGATGTCCTCTGTGCTGTCTCCATTTTCTACTACTCTGCTGCCAAGGTATACAAATTCGTTGACCTCCTCCACTAACTTGTTATCTACTCTGAGTACATTTCTGTTGTTCACATTTTGCTTCATTAACTTTGTCTTTCCTACGTTGATCTTTAGTCCTATGTTGTTTGCATTCTGGGTTAACTTGTTTATTTTATCTTGCATATCTTTGTGACTGCTTGATAATAGACAAATGTCGTCCGCAAAGTCAAGGTCCTCCAGCACTGTGTCAAGGGTCCATTGTAATCCTCTGCGTTTGTCTGATGTTGCCTCCTTCATTAACCAGTCTACTGCCAAGATAAATAATGTTGGTGATAGTACACATCCCTGTTTCACTCCTGTTTGTACCCTAAAGCTGCTGGAGGTATGTTCTCCACAGATAACTTTGCACTGAAAACCCTCGTATAGGGCTTTGATTACATTAACTATTTTATGGGGAGGCCATGCCATCTTAGGATTTTCCACAGTGCATCTCTGTTGACACTGTCAAAGGCTTTCTCAAAATCTATGAATAATGCATATGTTGTGCTATGCCACTCATTTGCCTGTTCTAATATTTGTCTAAGTACAAATATATGGTCTATGCATGATCTTCCTTTCCTAAATCCTGCCTGCTCTTTCCGAAGTTTTTCCTCAAGTGTTGGTACAATTCTGTTGATGATTATTCTGCAAAATACTTTACTAGTGAGTGGCAGTAGGGTAATGCCTCTCCAGTTCCCGCAATCTCTGAGGTCACCCTTCTTTGGTAGTTTTACTATAAGACCAGTTTTCCACTCCTCTGGGGCTTTTTCTAAATCCCAAATTTGTTGTAATATCCGGCAAAGTTGTTTTGGTGTTTCTGTTTCTTCTGCTTTCAACATCTCAGCAGTCACTTCATCTTCACCTGGTGCCCTGTCTGATTTTAGCATCTTTATCGCCTCTTTTACTTCATTTATTGTTATTGGTCCTGTATTGATGTTTAGTTCCGCTTTTGCTTCAGGTATATCTATTGCTTGTGCTGCTTGTGTTCTGTTTAGTAGGGTGTTAAAGTGTTCCCTCCATCTTTCAATTTTTTCTCTTTCTCCACTGACCAGTTGTCCATTTTGTGTTCTTACTGCACTTTCACATCTTGTATTGAAGTTACCTGTCATCTGCTTTGTGATTTTATATATGGTTTTCATGTCATTTGTATATGCTGCTTTCTCTGCTGTTTCTGCTAAGTTGTCATAATATTGACGTTTATCTTGACGGCATGATTCCTTCACTTCTTTGTCTTTTTGTGCATAATTACTTAAAACTCGTTCTTTAAGCCGTTGTGATTTGGTGTTCAGTAATTTTTTTTTTGATTTCTTTTCTTTGCTCTATCTTTTCCCATGTGGTCTCACTTATCCATTCCTCTTTTCTCCTTTTCCGATATCCCAGCACCTCTTTTGCTGTTTCCTGTAGTGTTTTATTGAACTCTAATATGGACATTTCTGCTTCATCTTGTAGGACACTGAAGCGGTTCTTAAGTATTATTGAGAATTCATTTCTTGTTTGCTGGTCTATCAGTTTTCTTGTATCAAAATGTATCTTTCTGTGTTCTCCGATTCTGGCTTTCCTTAATTTTAGTTTTATTTTTGCTACCAGAAGGTTGTGATCACTTCCTATATCTGCTCCTTTCCTTGCTCGCACATCTTGTAGTGACCGTTTCCACTTGTTGTTTATTAGTATGTGATCGATTTGGTTTTCTGTTGTTTTATCTGGTGACCTCCAAGTCACCTTATGGATGTTTTTGTGTTGGAAAATTGTCCCTCCGATGGTCATCATGTTTTCTTCAGAGAAACTGCACAGTCTTTCTCCATTTTCATTTATTTCTCCGATTCCTTCTCTTCCCAGTTAACAGAGATGCACTGTGGAAAATCCTAAGATGGCATGGCCTCCCCCATAAGATTGTGAATGTAATCAAAGCCCTATACGAGAGTTTTCAGTGCAAAGTGATCTGTGGAGAACATACCTCCAGAAGCTTTAGGGTACAAACAGGAGTGAAACAGGGATGTGTACTATCACTAACATTATTTATCTTAGGAGGCGACATCAGACAAACGCAGAGGATTACAATGAACCCTTGACACAGTGCTGGAGGACCTTGACTTTGTGGACGACATTTGTCTATTATCAAGCGGCCACAAAGAAATGCAAGATAAAATAAACAAGCTAACTCAGAATGCAAACAACATAGGACTAAAGATCAACGTAGGGAAGACAAAGTTAATGAAGCAAAATGTGAACAACAGAAATGTACTCATAGTAGATAGCAAGTTAGTGGAGGATGTCAACGAATTTGTATACCTTGGCAGTAGAATAGTAGAAAGTGGAGACAGCACAGAGGACATCAACAGCAGACTTACTAGAGCAAACCAGGCTTTTGCAGTGCTGCAGACTATATGGAAATCTTAAAAAAAACTAAGCATGAATACGAAAATCAGGATATTTAAGAGTAATGTGCTAAGTATACTACTCCATGAAAGTGAATGCTGGAAAATCGCGACAACCATTGAAAACAAGTTGAATTCTTTCCAGACTAAATTTTTACGAAGAATTAGAAAAAAATATTTTGGCCAAACACCATAAGAAATAACATTTTGTTGGCAGAAATGCAGATGAAGCCACTGACAACAATTATTGAGGAAAGACGCTGGCGATGTTTGGGACATGTGCTCCGAATGACTGACAACTCACTACCAAAAATAGCACAAAGATGGACACCACAGGGGAACAGAAGTAAGGGTAGACCAAAAGAGACATGGAGAAGAACAACAGAAAGAATGCTGAGCAATAGATGGCTCACCTGGGCAAGAGCAGAAAAAAAAGGCAAAGGACAGGGACAGGCATTTGTGGAAAACCCTTGCGGAAGCCCCATGTGCCCTGGGCACCTAAGGCTGAGATATATATATATATATATATATATATATAAAGTTTCGTTTTTTTTTGCTGCTAATTTGCTTTTTTTAAAACAACCAATGCCCCCCTCCCCCCAATTGTAATCTGCGAGAGAAATCTCAAGCGTCAGTATATAAGGTATGTAATGTCCGTAGAAGTGACGTCGGACTAATGGACATGGTTGCAGATTTTTCTATATTCATTCATTGGTAACGCCGTGACAGATGGCAGCACTGTGTAGAACCATCTAGATGGCAGCACTGTGTAGAACCATCTAGATGGCAGCACTGTGTAGAACCATCTAGATGGCAGCACTGTGTAGAACCATCTAGATGGCAGCACTGTGTAGAACCATCTAGATGGCAGCACTGTGTAGAACCATCTAGATGGCAGCACTGTGTAGAACCATCTAGATGGCATCCTTCAGTTAAAGATGGGGGATC
Source organism: Achatina immaculata (assembly GCA_009760885.1). Classification (NCBI taxonomy): domain Eukaryota; kingdom Metazoa; phylum Mollusca; class Gastropoda; order Stylommatophora; family Achatinidae; genus Lissachatina; species Lissachatina immaculata. The sequence goes on from CM019693.1 coordinate 7,423,837, forward strand.
GAATGGAGCAGATGGGATTTCATAAATGTGTGCACGATGGGTAAGGTGAGCCATTTCCTAGAACTACAAGGCAAAGAGAACGGCATATGCCCTGTCATTCCTACAGCAGTATGTCATTCACAGCCAAGACTTTCTGGAACGCAATGTCGTCAGTAACGAGACACAGGTTCACCACAGCACCCCAGAACAGAAGCGTGCAAGTATGGAGTGGGATGATTAGCGTGTTTAGAGATCAGAAAGGCGTGTGGCTGGCCGACTTTCTGGAAAGGAGAGCAACAACTAATGCAGCTGTGTAGCGTGCAACACGTCGTCACCCTGGACTGTTCACTAAAGATGTGTTACTCCTCCATGACATCACTCACCCATACACGGTCGTTTCCACTGGGGAACTCTTGTAACTTTTTCGGTGTACAGCCTCGATCTGGCTCCAAGTGTCTTTCACCGCTTCCCGTCTGTCAAGGAACATGTAGGTGGCCAGAGATTTTAGAGTGACGAGTATGTCTAAACATAACTCTTATCAGTAACAATGTGAATTCCATGCAAGAAAAAACAGATAGCCTGTCTTCACTGGCTAGCAAAATAGGACTTTAAATTAACAAGAACAAAACAAAAATAATGAAAATTCCCATTGATCAAAATGGAAAAATACACGTAGAAGGGACAGATATTGAAGAAGTCAATCGGTTTGCATACTTTGGCAGCTACATAGATCAGGATGGTGACACTAGACAGGAAGTTAGAATTAGAATTGCAAAAGCAGCATAGATCTTTAAGAATATTGAGAACATATGGAATTCAAAAGTTATAAGCATAAAAACCAAGTTAAAATTATTCAATTCAAATGTAATATCCACTCTCATTTATGTATGCGAAAGCTGGAAAACAACTAAAGAAATAGACAAGAAATTAGGCTCTTTTGAAAACAAATACCTCAGGAAAATACCCGGCATCAGGTGGAACGAATTCAAGAACAATGTAGAGATAAGACAGATGACTGAACAACAACCAGTCTCATGGGTGATCAGGAAAATTGAGATGGACATATGTTGGTCATGTGATGAGAAGAAACGATTAGAGAATCCCAAAACAAGCTATCAAGTGGAACACAACAGGCCAAAGAAAAAGAGGCAGACCGCGTGAAACTCTGAAGAGGACATTGTTAAGAGAGGCCAAATTAACAGGCATAAAATCCCTTGATGAGGTTGAAAGACTCGCCGAAGACAGAAAAATTGGCGAACTACCTTGCGAGCCCTGAGTGACGTTTAACGGCACGGGACGGATATAGGATATAAGATATGTATGTCTAAACAGTGGTTAAACTGTGGATCTAAGTCCAGGACATCACATTTTACGAGGAAGTCCAAACAGTGGTGAAACTGTGGATCTAAGTCCAGGACACCCGATTTTACGAGGATGTCTAAACAGTGGTGAAACTGTGGATCTAAGTCCAGGACATCACATTTTACGAGGAAGTCCAAACAGTGGTGAAACTGTGGATCTAAGACCAGGACACCCGATTTTACGAGGATGTCTAAACAGTGGTGAAACTGTGGATCTAAGTCCAGGGCACCCGATTTTACGAGGATGTCTAAACAGTGGTGAAACTGTGGATCTAAGTCCAGGACATCACATTTTACGAGGAAGTCCAAACAGTGGTGAAACTGTGGATCTAAGACCAGGACACCCGATTTTACGAGGATGTCTAAACAGTGGTGAAACTGTGGATCTAAGTCCAGGGCACCCGATTTTACGAGGATGTCTAAACAGTGGTGAAACTGTGGATCTAAGTCCAGGACACCAGATTTTACAAAACGGGCATCGAAAAACTTGTCCTACACTCAGATAAATGTCTCAGTCGTCATGTGTCAATCATAGAAACAGTTTCCACTTTGTTATGTCCAAATAAACTTTGCTCTCGAAGTAACCCTTGTAAACTTACGTTTGTAACGATCTCCGTGCTTCACCAGGGCCATCTTCCCCAGTCACAGCTCAGTCAGACATTTGCATGTCCCTTGCGGAACTTTACCTTCCTAACAGCTCTCCTGTAGGCCTCTCGGTTGTAAGCAAGATGCCCTGCTGCTGATGCATCCATTTGCAGATTATCAACGATGCCTTGCAGCCATCTTCGCTTTGGTCTTCCTCTTTTTCTTTTTTCCATTATGTACCCTTCCAAGACGGTCTTCTTTAAATTATCATGACGTTCAATATGTTAAAAATATTTAAGTTTTCTCTGTTTAATCTTCATTACTAGCTAACCTTCTTCAATATTATGTTCTTGTAGAATAGACATATTTGTTCTTTTTTTCTGTGTCCAGGATATTTGAAGAACTCTTCTGTTGCTTTAGCATCCAAAGGCATTTACGTATTTCTGAGCTGTTTTGTTAAATGTCCAGGTCTCACAGGCATATGTTGCGATGGGAAAGATGTATGCCCTAAAAAATCTTATTTTTGTAGTTCTCTCTGTTCCTCTCTAAGGTTCTTTAGCTGTTTTATTTTTTTAAAGCGATAGATATCGTCAATTTAATATCCCTCATTGCATCTCCATTATTAGTTAGTAATGATCCAGGATATTCAAAACTCTTCACATCTTCCAATCTTTCCTCATTGATATATATATTTCAGCTGCCTTATGTTTTTTTGTCAATTGTCATCAGTTTTCTTTTCATTAAGATTAAGGTTTTGATCTTCACTGTTCATAATTAGTTTTTCCATTCCTTTTTGTGTTGTGGACAGTAATATTGTGTCATCAGTCTATCTAATCTATGGTATTTCATAACCTCCAGTTGTTACGGCATCGTCTACATCTTCTCTAACATTCTTTACTATATTTTCAGTATACAACTTAAATAAGTAAGGCGACAATATGCACCCCTAATGGATCCCTTGTTTTATATCAAACCAAGTTGTTGTTTCACTATTTATTCTTACTGCTGCCTGTTGGTCTAGATACAGCAGTGTGTCACATTTGTTTTAAATCCCATTTTTCCATTATTTCCCAAAACTTCTGGTGTCGTACACAATCAAATGCCTTTGAATAGTCTATAAAAGATAAATATAGATTCATATTAAATTCTCTGCATTTCTCTATAATTAATGTTATATTGAATATATGATCTACTTGTCTAAAACCAGCTTGGACCATATTGATTTCTATTATCATACGAAGTCTACCCATTATAGTTTTAAACAGAATTTTACTGTCATGACTAATCAGGACATCAGTTTTATAGTTTGTGCATAATTTCAGGTTACCCTTTTTTGGCAGTGGTATGAATAAAGTTCTTCTCCATTCTTTTGGCCAAATACCTGAATGTCATATCTTTTTACATTGTGCATGATAGATTGTTGCACACTCTTTTCCTCCTGCTTTAATAAGTTCCGCCGTTATCTCATCACATCCTGGCGAGTTAACATTTTAAAGACTCTTTGTTGCCCAGATGACTTCTTCAATCGTCGGTTCGGGTTCTTTCTCCTCCAATAATAATTCACACTGTTGATTTTCGCCTTTAGTAAGTTGTATCAAACATTCCTCTGCAATATTCCTTCCGTCTTTGTAGAATTTCCTCTGTCTCTGTTAAGATCTTACCTATCTCGTCACAAATTACATTTAGCATGACATTTCTCGTCAGTGTCTTCATTTCTTTAAACATTTCGCTATCTGTTTCATTCTTCGGATGTCCTTCTGTTCTTTCACAACAATCCTGTATGTATTTTTTTCGTACGTTTCTTCTTATTTCTTTTGTTAAAGATTTATATTTCTCCCTGTTGTTATTTGCTATTTTCCATTTCGTCTTCATTTCTCTACGCTGTTCTATTAGTTCTAATGTGCCTTTGTATTTTTTTTTTTTACTGGAACCATATCTTTAGCTGCCGTTATTAAGATATCGCTGGCCAGATTGTCTTGTAATCGTAGATTACTATGGAGGTGCATTGTGTTGTGTTTTTTAAAGCAAAATAAAAGCAAAAAGAAAACAGAAAAAAGGAGTGGCAAAAAAACCTCTAAACTTAAAAATATTAGTCGCAGCTACACCCATCTAACTCCATTAACTGGTAAATTCTTAGTCAGAAAAGATGTCCCTACAATTTTTCCTGTTCAATTTTTCTTATCTCAGCTATTTCCTCGTTTTCAATTAGACAACCAGCTCGAATTTCACTTATTAAATTTATCTTGATTATCTCCCTTTTAAAACACGAGCCGTTGTTGATTTGTTTCATTGCGGCCAAGTTTTAACTTACACAAAGCTGGAGGGAAAAAAAAGCGTTCCAAGGATACGCTCAAAACCTCACTCAAAGCCTTCGGGATAGATATAAACTCTTGAGAGGCCATAGCACAAGTCCGGCCATCATGGAGGGCTTTAACCACCTTGGTGCTCTGAGAGCAGCAAGAATTGAAAGTGCCCAGCACAAACACGCAATGCAAAAAGCCAAGGCAGCACAAGCACCCACAACTGAATCTGGACATTTATGTTCCGTGTGTGGTAAAACTTGTAGAGCTCTTATAGGGCTAGTTGGTCACGCATGGACACACCTCTCCTTACTTTGACTAAGATGAATCTGTGATCATCATCGAAGACGATGGACGAACAACAACTTTCACATGTTTTTGTGCTTCCATCTTTCTTGTCTTATCTTGTCTCCTTCCACGTGTGACTGCTGGGAGAGGTGGGGGGGGGGGGGGAAGGAACAGACTTGAGACAGAGCTTGACCCTTTGCTTTATGTAAGGGAATATTTAAGGTTAACGTTTTTTTCCATTCGGGTTTAATTCTGTTTCCTTCAGTTCCCAGCCTGTCTGTAATAATTATAGGTTCTAGTCGAGCGACTCTGATTCGTGTCCGGTTCAAGTCAGATTAAAGACTCCAAGTGAATTCATCTCGAAGATAAAGAGCAGCGACTTGAATTTGCTGTTTAACCTCTTCCCCTTGACCGCGCTTAGCATTTATCGCCCTTGCTTGTCCATCGCGTCACGCTTGACGATTCCGTATGATGCACCATAAGCAGGTAAAGGTAATCCTCTCATGCATTAGAGGCACATAGGGATATGCTGTTAGCGCCCATATTTTCCTTGACCTGTCAGCATACTAGAGGGTGATATGGTCAGTATCACGCCTGGCCGCCTTTCCTTCCCCAACTCCAGAAGAAATCGGGTACCCATTTCTACAGCTGGGTGACTGGGGTGCCTCCGGCCGGATTCAAACCCCCGACCTTCGCCATGAGAGACCAGTGCACTAACCACTTCGCCACTCAGACACCCACACCATTAGTAGGCTTACCATAATATTTGTTTCTCAAACCGGGAAGCTTATCAAATATTTTTTATTTTAATCAAACCGGGACAATTTTAAGAAAATACAACAGAAAAATAAGGCTACATGGGTAAGTACCTACGATTGAAAAGGCTAAATAAAGAAGTTAAAAAAACAATGAATTAAAAGCACTTTTTAATAACTCAAAACTGAACATATCTTATTTTTAAGAAGTTATTAATATTTATCACTAGTGTGAATTTTCTGTAAATGTATATTGTTATTTTATAATATTGAAGTTTGTGGAATATATATTTCTGACTAAAGAAAATGTTTTGATTAATATCGACTTTTTCTTCACACACTTCCAGATTTCTGTTGCCTAGATTAGGTTTTACAAACATTACCACTTCATTAAATCATGCCCGATGAAATGTTCATTGCATTATTTAAATCTGACAATTAAGTTATCAGATTCAACAGTTGAAACACATCTTCAGTCTAACACTACTTCTGATTCTATGTCGTTTCGTTCTCTTTCTTCTTATTCTTCTGTGTTTCTGTCCTCTCTGCTCTACTGTTCTTCTGTTCTTTTTCTTATCTGTGTTCCCCTTCTTCTGTTCTTTTTCTTATCTGTGTTCCCCTTCTTCTGTTCTTATCTGATTCTCCTCTCGTCTGTCTGATCCTCTCTGACAGTCTTCCTCTGCCGTCTCAATCGGCCTTCGCTTACTGACTGTCTTTGGTCGGACGATTCCCCACTCTATCGTCCCTCTCTGTCTTCTGTTCTTCTCTGATCGTCTGATTGTCCCTCTCTGTCTGCTGTTCTTCTCTGATCGTCTGATTGTCCCTCTCTGTCTTCTGTTCTTCTCTGATCGTCTGATTGTCCCTCTCTGTCTTCTGTTCTTCTCTGATCGTCTGATTGTCCCTCTCTGTCTTCTGTTCTTCTCTGATCGTCTGATTGTCCCTCTCTGTCTGCTGTTCTTCTCTGATCGTCTGATTGTCCCTCTCTGTCTTCTGTTCTTCTCTGATCGTCTGATTGTCCCTCTCTGTCTTCTGTTCTTCTCTGATCGTCTGATTGTCCCTCTCTGTCTTCTGTTCTTCTCTGATCGTCCCTTTCTGTCTGCTGTTCTTATCTGATTGTCCCTCTCTGTCTGCTGTTCTTCTCTGATCGTCTGATTGTCCCTCTTTGTCTTCTGTTCTTCTCTGATCGTCTGATTGTCCCTCTCTGTCTGCTGTTCTTCTCTGATCGTCTGATTGTCCCTGATTCAAACTGCCCAGTGACTTATGTGTCGTAAGTCAGTTGTCCAATAAGCCACGCCTCTAAATCTTTAGTTGGTCAGCTGGCCGAGTTGACCACTCCTTTATTTAAAAACCGTGTGCAATAGCGTCCTAACAGCGGGAACCTGGTAAGCCTAGCCCTAAGAGAAGTAGAAACAGGAGCCGCCCAATGTGACGGAACGAGAAGTTATCTCCCCGTTCAGTAACACACAATAATTAGTGTATAAGTATATAACTATACACGAAGCACTGCAGTAAGGTTGTGATACCAGAATGTATAAACTAAGAAAAAAGTAGGAGCAGCTTTATTACTTAACGATTACAAAGTTGTGACGTTTCGGCGTGAGCCTTAATCATACAAAAACATACAGGACGAAGAAATAGAGAGAGGAGATAAAGTTCACATGAATGCTATTAAAGCATTTGCATGCTATCGAAGCCTTCAACCGTATCCAGCTAGTCTTCTTCTTCTTCTTCTTCTTCGTTCACTTCTACCACCAAAAACCGCACTGTGAACCTACTGAATTCACGCCTGTGGTCCTCGTTAGGTCCCGTGGTCGCCTGTGTGGTCCAAAACAGACCACACGAGATCCACGAGAGGACCACAAGGGGTTCAGAGTATCACAGTGCTTTAGCCTGTATTCTTGGTGGGTCTCGGAAGCGGGATTGCGTGACACCGTGGTTTTCATTGCACCAGTTTAGTCTAGGGTTGGACTTTCTCACCGGAAGACCTCGACGTGTTTAGGATATCAGTGCATCCCCGCTGGGTGAGAGGCGGTAGCCCACCCAGGCCAGAGTTGGACTTTCTCACCGGAAAACCTCGACGTGTTTTGAGATACCCGTGTATCACCGCCGGGTGAGAGGTGGTTGCCCATCCAGTTCAGGGTTGGACTTTCTCACCGGAAAACCTCAGCGTGATTAGGATACGCAAACATCCCCGCCGGGTGAGAGGTGGTTGCCTATCTAGACTTCCCTGGTCCAGTGTCTCCGACTTCAGCATTTTGCGGTCGTGGCCGCTACCCTTCCTAGTTGTGACCAGGATGGAGCTTTTGTCCAGGAGGACGAATCCTCGCCACTAGTGACTTCTACCCCTGGGTTGAGCCGGTTTAGGCATTATCCCAGTATGGGCGTGTTTGGGACGGGACCGACCTCTAGGGCAGAGGTACTGTGACATGCACAGCCTTCAAGATTCATCCAGCTAGTGAACTGCAAAGAAGCATTCAGAAAAAAGCATGTTACTCCATCGGACAAAGTTAAATTAGCACTGCCTTTCGACCCGCATGGTCAGATGGTTAAGAAAATTCTTTATCGTCATCTGCCACTAATTCAGCTCGATCCCGACACTCGCGACATTTTCTCTGACCCACCCCTGTTGGCATATAAACGTGAGCCAAACCTTAAGGACATCCTCGTCCACAGCCACCTGAAGCAGAGCGTTACCTGCCCTGTAGTCTGGGAAATGAAAACGATCACCTTTCCCCAAACTATCCTCACTCTTCATGAGGGATTCATATGCGAGTCATGTAATGTGATATATGTCATCGTATGCAAAAGATGCAGAATAACGTATATTGGTGAGACTGGCCTCAGATTAAGGGACCGCATGCAGAAACATCTGTACGATATCACCCAGCATGCTTCGAAACCAGCCCCAAATCATTTCAATGGCCCCAACCACAGAGGCAAATCTGGTTTTCTGGTAACAGCCATCAAACAATGTCGCGCAGATGACACAAGCCGCCTAGTACTTGAGAACCGCTACATTCAGGATTATGGGACGCTGGAACCACACGGGTTAAACTCGCTACTCAGCTACAGATAACATTCTCCTCTTCAACAATTATAATCCCTTTCCATTAAGCTCCACTCCCTTCTCACTTGTTACACATAGTTCAGAACCTCCTCACAGCATCACATACAACCCCTCTACCCTAACTATAATCATCTATTTCACCTTCTTCTGGTTAGGTTAACATTATACCACTCTCTCTCCCCTCCATGGTTTCCCCACCCACCACCCCCAGTTACGACCCACCGACTACACATCACAGGTCTCTACGCCCTATCATGCCCATTTCTGACACAGCGTCGGACAACCCACATCTTCTTATAGTTACAGCTGAGTGCTCAATTCATTATTATTTTATTTTTTAAAATAACATTCACGTGAATCTATACTTTATCTCCTCTCTCTGTTTCTCCGACCTGTATGTTTTTTTATGATAAAGGCTCACGCCGAAACGTCACAACTTTGTAATCGTTAAGTAATAAAACTGCTCCTACTTTCCCCCTAGTTTATCCTGTATATCTTCCAGTTTACTGCCTTGATCAATGTTATCGTCTTGTATTCGGTCGTTGCGAAGTGGCCAGTGTTCCATTATTCTCCACGTTTGTTGCCATATCCAGTACGATGCCTTCTCTGCTGTTTCTATGACACTTTTCAGAGCTCGTATTCTTGCTTGTGCTTTTACGTCCATTTGTTTACATACGTAGTGTGCTGATGTCGTCAGCAATTCTCCTGCACCTACCTCTGGAACAGTCACTCTGAATTTTGACACTTGTCTTACCTGTTTGACCAGATCATTGTACCTCGCACTTGGGTAAACGACTATTGCCTTCTGAGCAAAAGAAGCCAGCACAAGAGAAACGAGCATGGCACGTAACACAAAGCTGGGGGGGGGTGTAGATAAACCGAAAGATTTGCAAGTAGATACTAGATTTTTACTCGTATTAATATCACAAGCATATTCGAGGCAGAGAGAGAGAGAGAGAGAGAGAGAGAGAGAGAGAGAGAGGGGGGGGAGAGAGGTGTAACATTGGATATATTTAGCTTTCAAACATAACTCGCATGGTCCAGTTGGGGGTTGCAATATACACGTGTATGTGTGTGCGCGCGCGTCATGGCGATCAGCAGAGAAAAAAGAAAGCTAGCAGTAAATATAAAAATAAATGGAGAAGTACTTGAGAAAAAGAGGAAGACCGAAACGAAGATGGCTGCAAGACATCGTTGACGATCTGGAAATGGATGCATCAGCAGCAGGCCATCTTGCTCACAACCGAGAGGCCTACAGGAGTGCTGTTTGGGAGGCAAAGTTCCGCAAGGGACATGCAAATGAATGAATGAATGAACTTGAGAATTACTTGAACGGATGAAAAGCTTCAGGTATTTGGGATACATGATAACAAAGGATAGAAAATGTGAAACGGAAATTAACGAAAGAATAGGTTTGGCAAAAAACACTTTCAGCAGAATGAGGAAGATCCAAAATAAATATCACAGCGACTGAGAATATGTATGGTAAAATGATACGTATATTCAATATCATGGTGCAGAAGCCTAGAACTCGAATAAGACAACAGAAACGAAAACCGAGGCCCTTGAATCGTGGATATATAGAAGAATAGGACGTATCCCATGGACAGAAAAGAAAACAAGCAATAAAAAAGCGAAAAAGAGAAATATTGAAAATCATAAAAATAAAACAGCTAAGAGACTTTGGGCGCGTCAAGAGGCACAATACTGTTATGAAGAGCCTTTCTGAGGGCAAGATCGAAAAGGCAATGAATTGATTGTACATGTAGGATCATCATCATCATCATCATCATCATCATCATCATCATCATCATCATCAGGTGCCGTGCCGACTAGAGTTGGCTATTATGCTTCTCCAGAGTACACGATCCTTCAGTTCAGTTGGTGATCTCCTCTCACACCATCCCGTCAGACAGTCCAGTATCATTTCTCTTGGTCTTCCTCTTGCTATTCTTCCCTCTATTTTTCCTGTTGTAATAATATTTTCAATGCCCCCTCTTCTCATTGCATGTCCTATGAAAGTACATTGTCACTCTCTTATTTATTTATTTTTTCTTACAAGATTTTTTTGTCTCTCCAGCTCTTCTCATACATTCTTCATTAGTTATTTGTGCTGTCCAGGGGATTCGCAACATTCTTCTTTGTCCATGATTCACTTCCATATTACAAGATAGGTTCAATATAACACTTTAGGACTCGTTTTCTAACATTCATTGATAAGGATGTGTTGCATAATATGTTTCTCATTCTCTGAAATGAAGTCTTTGCTTGGCCTATTCTGTTTCTAATTTCTGTTCTGCATTTCCCATCTGAAGTTATTACTGCTCCAAGGTATTTGAATTTGTGCACCTGCTTTAGAATAGTTCCGTTTAATTTTATACTTCATGCTGGTGGATTCTGTTTCTTAGATATGACCACAGTCTCTGTCTTTTTTATGTAGTAATGCCTTTCTGTTCACTTCCTTTAGCGACTTTATTCAAGAGATTTTGCAGGTATTGTTGGTTCTCAGCTATCAGTACTGTGTCGTCAGCATACCGAAGATTTTAATAATGTATCCTCCAATTTTTATGTCTGGTTCTGTGATGATCGTTCTTAGAATATTCTCCCTGTACAGAGAAAAAAGGTCTGGAGATAGTATACATCCTTGCCGCACCCCTTGTTTTATAGGTTGATATTTTCCAGTTCTATTTTCAGCTCGAATTGCTGCTTCTTGCTGCCAGTATAGATGCTTTACAATCCTCAGGTCTTTGCCGTCTGTGTTAATGTCTTCAAGCATTTTAACAATTTCATTATGTTTCACCTTGTCGAATGCCTTGGTGTAATCAATATGTAGAAATCCTTCTGTACTTCTAAAGCTTTCTGTTAGTGTTCGTAAAGCATAAATGGCATTGTGTGTTCCCTTTCCTTCAACAAATCCAAACTGTTCATCTGCTATTTCCATTTTTATCTTTTTCCTTGTTCTTCTCATAATTATTCTCAGAAGTAGCTTGGTTATGTGACATGAGAAGCTGATAGTCCGGTGGTCATCACATTCCTTTGCAACTAGTTTCTTTGGTAGTGATATAAATGTGGATTTAAGCAGGTCACTGGGCATATAACCACTGTTGTAAATGTCATTCAGTAACTTGGTTATTATTTTTATTCCTGTGTAGTCTAGCGCCTCTATTTCTTCTATTGTTATATTATCAGGCCCAGTCGCTTTTTCTTTCTTCATGTGTTTGATGGCATCTATGATTTCATCTTCAAGTATTGGTGGTCCATCACAGTTTTCAGTATCTAGTGTTAATTCTGGTCTTTCTCCTCCATATAACTCACCGATATACTCTGTCCACCTGTCCACAATGTCTTCTTTTTGCATGCAGGTTACATGTATATTTTTCTATTTTTATTGCTTTGTTGCTCAAGTATAAATGATTTTGGACACAGAGAGCCAAATAGGCAAAAAACACACGCGCATTGATGACATTTGTATATGGTATTCATAAAAATGTTTGCATGGTAGGCTATATTTAAGTTTATTCTACTCATTTTCATTTAATTAGTATAATATGAGATCTACAAAGGCAAATGTGAAGTGCTTGATTTACTAAAGACAACGCTTTTGAGAACTACTTCTTAGATCGGAGGTATGTGTAAGGTGATGCGGCGAGAACCCAAACATAATAAGGTCGTACAGCAGAACTGAAATGATAATCATCTCAGACGATCTGCTAACATGAGAGAAGAGACGCTGGAGGATTTGCTTTAAACAGTCTTTCATTTCTTGATAAAATATGGTCTGATTAGTAGTGAGGTAAGTTTGAAGATCATATTAGTAGGGAGATACGTTCTGGAAATATGTACTGTGTGTGATATTCTTCAAATGGAATTGGTAGACAACCTTCTTCATCGCGGAACCCACTTCTTAAAATCAACACAAATTGCTTTCAGTGTGTGCCATTTTTATTTGTTTTTATAAATATCTAAACTAACACGATACCATCGTGAAGAAAGTGTTAGAATCTACATAAAGAATTAGTTTTATGAGCACACATTGAAAAGAAAAAACTGCGACGCGGGAAAATGAAAGTTTATTTGTGGAAAGTGCAGATGATGACATAGTGTGTCAGTCCAGTACGAACATCCAGCAAGCTGTTGTTGTTGTTGTGTGTGGTTTATGTGTAGATGATGATTACGCTTATAAGGTATATTGTTGTTGTTGTTAAAAATTGTCACGTTGTGGTATGTATACCATGATCATCCATCATATATTACGTCCTTGAACAGATGATGACTTTAGTGATTAAAAATACAGTATATACATGGAGATTTAGGTATAATAATCTTCACCAATCTTTAATACAGTCCTGCAACAAAACAGTGGGAGAAAAGAATATTTTCAGTTACAGTAAGACCCAGTATTAAGGCATATTAAAAAACATTATATATATATATATATCATTTTTAATTAATAGCTTATTACAGCATGGTGTACTTTATTTTGAAATAAGTATCATACAGACATCTTCTACATTGACTGGCTTTACTGTTTTATTTAATGTTTGCCAAGGAAGGGAAGGCTAGATCGAAATGTTGATGAGTTTTTACTTTAAATGGGTCGCTTTCATTTTCTAGAGCCCGTGATGTCTTTCATTTATTTGGTCTTTAGGATAGAGAGGTGAGAGTATGTCTAGTCTGAAAAAGACAGGCGGCAGCGATTCCATAAGTGTGTTAATGTGAAAATAGAAGTTTACATAAAAACAGTTGAATGCTTGTTTTGTATGCTTGGACTGTCTATGTGAATATCTCTTTTCTCATTATACACATGTCAGGTCAGATGAATATGTAGAAGTTCATGAACATGAGAAGTGTAGCCTTTGGCTTACAAGGGTATACGTTCTAGTGTCCATATTTTCTTAGCCTTTGGTTTACAAGGGTATATGATGCTAGTGTCCATGTTTTTCTTAGTATTGGGTTTACAACAAATCAAATAGATTACATTTTAGTGCAAAGAAGGTGGAGATCAAGTATAAGATCAACAAAAACTTTACCAGATGCTGATTATGACACGGACCATGAGTTATTAATAGCAGACATGAAGATAAAAATAAAAAAAAGACAGTTACAGGATCAAGACCACTCTGCTTTGATCTTACAGAAATACTTGAACAATACAGTATAGAAGTGAAGAACTGTTTCGAAATCCTGATGGGTGTATAGGAAGAGATGACACCAGATGAACTGGCTATGCAGACCAGAGATATCTTAATAACAACAGCTAAAGACATGGTTCCAGTAAAGAAAACTCAAAAGAATGGATGGATTACAACAGGCACACTAGAACTGATAAAACAATGTAGAGAAATGAAGACGCAATGGAAAGTGACAAACAACAACAAAGAGGAATATAGTACAAAAAAACATAAGGAAAGACAAAAAACATACAAGATTGTTGTGAAAGAATAAAAGGACATCAGAGTTGTGGAAGAGATAGTGAAATGTTTAAAGAAATGAAGACGTTGACGAGAAATGTCACACCTAAGCTAAATGTAAGTTGTGATGAGATGGGGAATACTTTGACAGAGACAGAGGAAATTCTAGAAAGATGGAAGGAATATTGCAGAGGAATGTATGAAACAATTGAATGTGGAAGCAGAAATCAACAGTGTGAATTATTATTGGAGGAGAAAGAACCCGAACTGACAATAGGAGAAGTTTTATTGGCAATAAAGAATCTGAAAAATAGTAAATCACCAGGATGTGATGAGATAATGGCTGAACTTATTAAAGCAGGAGGGAAAGAATGTGCAGCAATCTATCATGCACTTTGTAAAAAGGTATGGCATTCAGGTATTTGGCCAAAAGAATGGAAAAGAACTGTATTCATACCACTGCCAAAAAAGGGTAACCTGAAATTATGCACAAACTACAGAACTGTAGCCCTGTTTAGTCTGTTTAGTCATGCCAGTAAAATTCTGTTAAAATCATAATGGGTAGACTTCGTAAGAAGATAAAAAAAGAAGTCAGTATGGTCCAGGCTGGTTTCAGGCAAGGAAAAGGATCAAGAGATCATATATTCAATATAAAATTAACAATAGAGAAATGCAGAGTTTAATGTGATTGCGTACAACACCAGAAACTTTGGGAAATAATGGAAAAAAATGGATTGTCCAACACATTTGATGCAATTAACATCTCCCTAACAGCTCTCCTTTAGGCCTCTCGGTTGTAAGCAAGATGCCTTGCTGCTGATGCATCCGTTTGCAGATTGTCAGCGATGTCTTGCAGCTATCTTTGCCGTGGTCTTCCTCTCTTTTTCCCATTATGTACCCTTCCAAGACTGTCTTCTCTAAATTATCATGACGTTTAATGTGTCCAAAATATTTGCATTTTCTCTCTTTAATCCTCTTTACAAGCCAGCCACCTTCAGTATTAAGTTCTTGCAGTATATGGTGCTAGTGTCCACATTTTCTTAACCTATCAGCACACTAGAGGATGATATGTACAGATCATGAATGTTCTACACCATACCATCTTCTGCTCTTACTGCTAGGTTCTAACATGAATGTACTGCACTATTCTCTGCACTTACTGCAAAGATGTATAGAGTTGTAATAATCTGATGACTGACATGAACATCCTTAGAAGGAAATAGATAATGCTTCCAAATGTCATGTGAAAGTAGTAGTTACTGGTTATGTTACGAAGCATATTAGTTTCCTGATCAGACTATCAGATCTGAGTATGTCAGTTGTTCACAGTTTGTCAGCACCGTGTGTATGGTAAAAATGTGTTCACAGATCTCCAGCAACACCATCCCAACCAGAATGATCTCAGAAACTGAGGTTGGCGAGTATGAAATCATCAAAGCTGGTGTGCTGGGTACTGGAGCTTTCGCCACTGTCTGGAAGGGTCGCTCAAAAAAGGTTAGAGGAATCATCCAGATATATATTATTCTTCTGTGTACAAGATATGTTTGTTAATTTTTTTTTTTTAGTACTTCAAGTAAAAAAGTTATTTAGTTTTTGCTTTTACCTATTATATTTTTTTTATTTCCATATGTTTTCTTTTATTATTTTTAAAATTTGTTCTTTGTTTTTCTCTATTTTCATACATTTGTCCAGTTTCTTGTCTTGTCCTTTAATCTGACATGCTGATAAAAGCTGCAGAAATACATACTGTTTTGATTTGAAAGCTTTGATTTTTATTTTTAGCCAGAAAAGCTGGGACAGATTTGGGTTTTTAATTTATTACAGAACATTCTAGAGCATGCTTCAGTGTTGTTTGGGGCTGCTTAGGGTCTTGTCTAGAATCATAAACTCTTAGAGCATCAGAAATCTGAGGGAGTTGGGTACTTTCTCTGATGATATAAAGGTTTTTAGTTCTTTCTCTGTCTGTTGGAGAATTTCCTGCCAGCAAGGAAATAAAGATGAGGGATACATCAGTACTCTAGAGAGTAAGAATCTTGTACAAGAGTTGAGTTTGGTCTGAAGTTTTCACCTGTTACATGAGTCTGATGGCGGTGACGGGCGGCTGTCATGTCAGCAGGTGCAGGCAGACGGCCTTAAATTACTGTGGGGCCAGACCAGTCACTCAAAGATAGTATGTAGGTGAGGGACACTTAACACTACAAACATAATAACTGTCTACATCTACAGACAGGAGAATTAATAACCCTGTTTAGACTGATAACAGGACACTGTAGTGTCAGAAGCCACATGTATAATAAGTAAAGACTACAAAACATGTCAACATGCTCCAGTAATGGGAGGAGACAGCTTTGACTCAGCAGACTCAAGGAAAGAAATGTTAGTTAGAAAAGTACACAAAGTTTATGTCTGAAGTCAAGATCAGTTTTAATGTTAGTGATCTTCCTGCTGAACGACCTCCCCACATGCAGTGTTTTAATGTTTGTGATCTTCTTTAAGAAAGACCTCACGTCACTTTTAGTGATCTACTTGCAGAACGACCTCTCTATAGGTCAACCTTCCCTGACAGTTTTACCTCCCATTACATCATGTGCCAGAGTTAGAAATACGTGGCATTGACCTAGAAATCTACGTTTAAAAAAACACTATCTCCCTCCACACCCACACACACCTGCCCACCCTCACAGGCAGTCTAGTGTGGTGCAAGTACAGAAAGACACAGAATCAGCCTGAGGGTTGCATAGACCGATGGTTCTCGCCAGACACGTGGTCCCCGGGACATTATGAGGTGACCCCTGAACGCTTATGTAGTGCGTGCCATAAAATGCTATAACTATTCTGTGGTACTGTACAGAGCAGAAACCACGGCACACAGAAAGTCGGGGAGAAAGAGAAATGTGCATCTACAGGAAAGTACATGGGAAATGAAAAGAACAGATGTATAACTGCAACGTGAACATCTCAGAGAAATTAGGATGAAGAAAGCATCACATCAAAAGACACAATACTAAGCCATACTAGGAGGAAAGGAGGAAAGAAAGAGAACGGAAGGCGGACAGGAAGATAACATACGAGAGTGAGCAGGATACAGCCTGGCTGCATGCACCGCCCAGGCCAGGAAACTGAAGCCAATCTTCATACCGAAAACTTCACACGACCACGGTGATGCTCACTGAATGAAAACCTACAGTTTTTGGGGTGGTCTTTGGAGTAAAAAGGTTGGGAACCGCTGGTACAGAGCACTTACTGCCCGACAGATCAGAGATCAGGTACTTGTACGCGTGTGCACTCTTGTAGGCCAGGTGTGTGTTTAGCCACATCTCAGGGCCGTAACGTTCCTTCTGCTCTATTACTTACACCGAACAGACGTCCACATTTCCTGTGTTGGGAGACTATCACGAGGAAAGCCAGTCCATGGCTTGGGAAGAGAGCGTTGAACACTTGACATATGCTTGATGTTAGCAGGAGACTAGTCTCTGTGCATATAAATGTGTTGTTGGCATGTGCGTGTCTTGATGTTGAAGACAAACGTGTGCTAGGACACCATTATAGTTGCTTCGGTCCTGTATGAGCGTTTCTTTTATTAAGTGACATATTTACAAAAGGGCCGGCTAGCGTAGTGGTTAGAGCACTCGTCTAGCAACCAAATGGTCGAGGGTTCGAATCCCCAGCTGAGCGGGATTTTTTTTCCGACCAATACGGCCCTGAGGTCGACCCAGCCTCGCAAAATGGGTACCAGAGAAAATCTGGGAAGTAAAGGCAGCGAGGAAAGGAACTGGTCACCCTACCTCACACGCTGATGACCCAGCATAATGAGGTCTCTAACGCTTCACCCCCTACGGCATTTGAAATGCTATGGGACTATCTTTACTTTATATTTACAAACATTTTTTGTTTTGTTTTGTTAGTGATCATTTGTAGGGGTTCAAAAGAGCCACTGCTTATTCAGATTTGTTGTCAGTATCTATCTGTCTGTCTGTTCTCCCCCTCCTTCACCACCACACATACACTGAACACAATCACACACACACAGTCTAAAGCTGATGTGGATACACTTTTGTCTTTTTCCATATTGTCCCTCACTTTTATGCGCAGCTCTCTTCTTCTTCTCTCCTCTCCCCCCCCCCCCCCCCATTTCCTTTAGACCGTGTATTCATCTTAAAAAAGCCCCGATATCTCATTGAGAATACACGACCACAAACAAAATACCATAGACAATGAAAGAAAACGGACGGTTGTAAAGAAACAGAATATGTTGTAACACGTTTTCAAACAAGAAACTAAGACTACGTTTTCTCATAAAATTGGTCGCTGATTTGTTGGATTGTAAACGTTGAACTAGGCCCACTTGAGGAAATCACAGCGAGCACCAATCATCAGCGCTTTCTTTGTGGCAGCGCTATTTTTAGTTCCTCGTAATGTTTTGTCAGAACTGCTGCAGTGGCCCACAAAAGTGCTACAGCCATAGGGACATGGCAGTGTCTTTGTTCTACGTAGTATATCAAAATGTATCGTTCGTGGGTGCGCCACGTTGGCGTCAGGATAATCGTTGTCAAGGTTATAGAGAAGAGTTTATTTAAATAAACAAGAGAAATGACGACAGCGGTAAAACTGGTTCTGGTAATAAAGGTAGCTAGAGGAGTATCCAAATAAACGACATGCTAAACAGGGGCGGATGACAGAAGAAATTTTGCAACTAATGGATCGGAGGAGTCCTACGGAAGATAAAGATGAATATGACAAAATAAATAAAGAAATAAGACATAAATGCAATAAAGCTAAAGAAGAGTAGTTAAATAAGAAATGTAATGAAATAGAGACACACCATCATGGAAACACAAGAGCTATGTACAAACAAATAAAAGAGTTAACAAACAAAAGGACATACCCAAGACTGGTTGCCTGAAGTCAAAGGATAATACAATAATGGACAGAGATGCAGTAATGGCACGATGGTGCGAATACTTTAGAGAACTCTATGAGGACAGTAGAGGTGAAATAGATATATGAAATAATAATGAAGGGCCACCCATGTTAAAAGCAGAAGTGGAAGAAGCCATCAAACACATTAAGAACAAAGCACCGTAACCAGATAAAATCACAAAGGAAGAATTGGAAGCATTAGGAGAGCTTGGCATAGAAATAATGACCAGATTGCTGAATGACATCTATAACAGTAACTATGTCCCATCAGACATTTTTCAGTCAGTATTCATTGCCCTACCAAAGAAACAAGGTGCAGTTGAATGTGAAGACCATCGAACCATTAGTCTTATGAGCCATGTTACAAAAATCCTGCTTCGTATTGTCATGAGAAGAGTCAGGAGCAAAATAAAACCATAAATCACTGAAGAACAGTGTGGCTTCGTCGAAGGAAAAGGCACAAGTAATGCCATATATATATTGAGAACATTGATGGAAAGATCAGTAGAAGTAAAGACAAAAGAAGTATACTTATGCTTCATAGACTACAGTAAAGCATTCAATAAAGTGAAACACACAGAAACTATAAGAATGCTGGAAGACATCAACATAAATGAGAAAGATCTGAAACTTATCAAAAGCATATATGGCAGCAATCAGCAGCAGTGAAGGTTGAGAACCAAATAGGAGCATTCCAAGACATAAAATTGGGAGTGAGACAAGGATGTGTTCTGTCTCCTGACCTCTTCTTCTTGTACAGCGAAAACATAATGAGAAATATAGAGAGCTTGCCAGAAATGTCAATTGGCGGGTACAACCGTAACAACTTAAGATATGCAGACCACACAGTTCTGATTGCTAAAAGTTCATCTCGACATCATGGTTCATGAAACTAAAAGTAAAGGTCTCAGCCTGAATAAAAAGAAGACTGAAGTGATGGCTATCTCAAAGAAAAGAATACCACTAACATGTAGCATTACCACCGATGGCACAGAACTGAAACAAGTTGATAGATTCAAGTACTTAGGAACAGTTATAATAGCTGATGGGAAATCTCACAACGAAATAAAAAGCAGACGTACTCAGGCCAAGTCAGCATTCCAGAAAATGAGAAACATCTTGTGCAACAAATCCATATCAATGGAAACAAGATTCTGAGTACTTAAATGTTACATCGAGGCAATTTTGTTTTATGGATGCGAAGCATAGTTTATAAATAAGAGAGTACAGCGAGAAATGGAGGCCATGGAAATGTGGTTCATAAGAAGGATGTTGTAGTACCGTGGACAGCTATGAAAACCAACGAAGAAGTCTTAAGAGAGGCTTGAGTTAAAAGGCAAATTACAGCAAAGATCAGAGTCAGAGAAGCGAGATTTGTAGGACATTTTCTGAGAAGATGAAAATTGGAACACATTGTAGCAACTTATGGTTAAGTTTTAGATAAAAGGGATGACGACAGTGGTAAAACTGGTTCTGGTAATAAAGGTAGCTAGAGGAGTATGGTTATGTTTTACAAGCGCCAGAACCAGCGTGCCATAAAATGAGATTTGCTGTGTATTGATTAAGAACACACGATACTGCAATGTTTCGGCAAATACCTTTTTTCAGTGACCATATTAAAAAAAAACAAAACAAATATAAACACAGAATAGATGAACATTAAGCGCTTAGCTTTTTTTTTGGTATCGTCCTCTTAATAAAGACGAGGACAGATGGCATTGGCTTCACTTATACAAGATGTGTCTCATAAGTAATGAGACCAATTCCATAAAATTCGATTTCTTCAAGATATACTTACATATACTTAAAATTCCTCGAAATAACATCCTTGAGCATCAATACACCGCTGCCAGCGGTTCTGCCACGGTCGTAGCTTACCTGGAAGTCTTGAACAGGGATCTCCTTCAAAGCACTCGTCACGGCAGCTAGCACGTCTTTAACAGTCCCAAAATGGTGGCCTTTTAAGATTGATTTGAGCCGGGGAAACAAAAATAAGTCAGCCGGGGGCAAGTCCGGACTGTAGGGAGGCTGGCACAGCGTTGCCACAGTTTGTTTCGCCAGAAACGCTCTCATTAGCAGCGACGCATGGCTCGGCGCGTTGTCGTGGTGAAGAAGCCAGGTGTTAGCCATCTCCGAGCGGGACAAGCGCGACTCTGTTCTTCAGTCGTTCAAGTAAAATGCTGTGGTGACCATTTGTCCGGGTGGTACGAACTCCTTATGGACAACACCTTTAGAGTAAAACAAAAAAAAAAAAAGGACAATGAGCATCTATTTCATCTTCGATTTGCACATTTAATGGGCTCCTTGTGTGTTGTTCATCTCGACGCTCTCTCTTCCTTCGTTGAACGCCCTGTGCCACCGAAACACATGTGCTTTCTATAAAGCATCCTTCCCGTAGGCTTTCTGTATCACTGCACGCGTCTCGGTCGCGGATTTTTCAAGTTTAACACAAAACTTTATCACTGCCCGACACTTTCTGCATTTTGATCGTTACGCGACATGTAAACAGTTGTTCAGTTCGAAAGCGATCTGCACTCCGTAAAAGCTCACAGCCAGATGACGAGATACGACCCGTTACCAAACATCCCCCACTAACCTTCAGGCCCGGAGAATCCGCCCCCCGGCCCTGCTGATTGATTGAAGTGTCTCATTACTTACCGACCGCACCTTGTACGTGCTCATCTTATTTTCTGCCACTATCGTTTTGTAAAACTCAACCATACACTCGGCTACCATTGCTACTAAAGTTTCTGTAACAAGGGCCCTGCAAAGCATGACCTACAAAGACAGCACAGTTTATCCGACAGTAAATATATGGGGCTTGAAACCATGGAACTTCGAAGAAAGGTGAAAAAATGTATACATCGCCTGTAAACAGACATAAATAATTTACTTTTCTTATATCTACAACTTACAGAGCAAGTTAAGCTACCGATATCTACAACTTAAAGAGCATGTTAACCTACCGATATATACAACTTACAGAGCATGTTAACCTACCGATATCTGCAACTTACAGAGCATGTTAACCTACCGATATCTACAACTTACAGAGCATGTTAACCCACTGCGAACTATACATATAATACCTTTTTTTTCTTTTCTTCTTCATTTTTTAAAATAGAGGATTACGTGAGATTAGTTCACAGTTGTCCTTGTCTGCTACAAAGATTGAGACAGTTTTACAGAAAGTAAACTTGATGAGTACACAGAAGATTGAGACAGTTTGACAGAAAGTAAACTTGATGAGTGCACAGAAGATTGAGACAGTTTGACAGAAAGTAAACTTGATGAGTGCACAGAAGATTGAGACAGTTTGACAGAAAGTAAACTTGATGAATGTACAGAAGATTGAGACAGTTTGACAGAAAGTAAACTTGATGAGTGCACAGAAGATTGAGACAGTTTGACAGAAAGTAAACTTGATGAATGTACAGAACATTGAGACAGTTTGACAGAAAGTAAACTTGACGAGTACACAGAAGATTGAGACAGTTTGACAGAAAGTAAACTTGATGAGTGCACAGAAGACTGGTATGCCCAAGTGTTTCTCAGTGCCCACATGAATGCCTCTGTGTCAGAGCGTCTGGGTGTCTCTGTCTCGTCGTGATACCGCCTCTTGGACTGGATGCTTGTAAAGACAGAATGTTGTAAACTACAATCAAATGTCAGATCTGGGCATGCATCTATAAACTGTAACCATGCAGTGACCTATAATTGTTCTGGCGGACAATATTTGTTTATACTTGAACAATATATGTTGAATATTTATTTATACTTGGCTGCAGGAACAGATTTCAGTCATGCCTGTAATAAAATAATCTACCTGACGATGTGTGGAACTACTTTCTCTCCCCGATAAACAAGTCAACAATAGCACGTGTCTGTCATACTATGGCTTTACAAACTACGCTTGGGTTTTGCCTGTAACTACATGACTTGTTATTGTAGATGTGTTTACTTGATGTTCGCGCACTGAACTCCTGCTGTCCATGTCTTTGTTGGAAGCCGAAGCACAGTCCTTGTTATTCTTTGAGATGGCTTTTTATTTATGATACCAACACAAAGTTGCACAATAAGGTTTGGAGTGGCCGAATCGATGAGAAGGCAGTGTCTGACTGAAAACAGCGGGGTTTGTTTCCACTGTCTGTGCCTTCAGAAGACCTGCCTGTAGAGACGGTCACGTGACACTCGGTACCGAGGAAGATAACCGGGAACAAGAAGAATAAAGGCATACTTTCCCGGCGGCGCTCTTTAGTTTGGGTAGACGGCTTACAGTGAGTGAAGGGGAAATAGTTCGTTGCGTACAGCTCGAGTCTTTCAGCGAGGACTTCACATACGTAAATCCCAGCGGTTTTTTGAGAAACAACAAAACTTTATTTTATCCTTTCTCCTGTACTGTTGTGTGTCGAGGGGGAATGCAGTTGACGTTTTCTTTTCGGGCCTAATGGGTGGTCTCGATGGCGGTCATGCCATAATTAGCCAGTGTTTCTTATATACCATCTAACCTGTTTCTGTCTTGTAGTTCTTAGATTGAAGGCATCGCGGCCAGATGTGCGTCATTCTCATTAAGTGGCCGAAGCACTTGAGTCTTTGCTTCTCTGTGTGTCATAGACATGATGTAGTTCCTGACATCTGTCACATGCTGTCACTTCTTGCCTTACCAAACCTGGCGATGTTTGCTTCTGTCCTAAGACATCTCATTTCACATGTGCTTATTTTATTAGAAATGTTGACAAGTGACAAATTTGTGGGCGGCAGTTGTTGTTCAGTAAAGTTCTTCCTTGAAAAGGAAGACTGAAAGTTTGACAAGTTGAAGCAGCATCATGAGGCCATACAGAAAGTATTTGTGCCCTTCTGTGGAAGTAACTGGGAAAAGTGTGATAGCAGGAGGGAGCCTGTGAAGAAGTACTTACTTCAGTCTTGTACTTGTACGAACTCCCTGTAACTGCGAGCTGTTGGTCTTTGCAGCCGATGCTGTAGAGATATTGAGGCACATCATTGTATAGGCATGGGAGCGGGTTATGGCGGCTACTTTTTCAGTCCTGGAATACAGCTAAAAAGAAGAGGGTGTGCAATGCTTCTTTAGCAGACTCCACCACCATGGGGACCATGGCAATCCCTGCCCTGTTAGCCAGGCCATGTCTGTTACAGGGGGTACCACAGAGAGGTGGGACAGGGTCTTGGTCAGCTATGGGTCGCTGACATTATCGGGCAACATCTTCACCCCTCAGCAACTTCAGACAGTCCAAGCTGGGTGTTGAATATGTTCTGTCAGGTTAGGATGCAGGCTTCCTTTGTTTATTACTTTCTTCATGGCTAGAAGGGACACATGGTCTTGCTTAGGGGCAGGTGCTTTCCTCACCAAAACTCAAAAAGTTTATTTATAATTGTCTGTGATGTATCTATATTACCTTATGATTTACAACATGCACCTCTTACTAATGCCTGGACCAAGTTTTATAGGTAATCTTACAGTTTTTGTGTCAAGACTTACTCTTTCTTTGCCATCTTACAATTATCTGTAGCACGTTTGATCAGTCAGCAGCAGAGACAGCATCTTAGATATATCATACACATGTTTCATTTCTATCAAACTATCATTGTTTTACACGTACAGAAATTTGTTATAGCCTTATGTTTCATGCCAGGATCCCTCCAGACTGGTAGCCATCAAGGCAATCAAGAAGAAAAATTTCCTCAAGTCACAACAACTGTTAAGTAAAGAGATCACAATACTCAAGGTAAGTTCTTCTTCACTGTTTCAGTGCTGTGACTCAGCCATATCTATGATTTACTCAGTGTAATGCTACATATTGTGTACATCACAGGGTTACAGTACACACTTGCTACAGTACATAGTGTGTTCTGGGTCATGATGGTGTGTTAAAATTTAACACATTTCCTGTCTCATAATGTCTAAATGTGTTCTAGGTCATGATGATGTGTTAATATTTAACACATTTCTTGTCTCATAATGTCTAAATGTGTTCTAGGTCATGATGATGTGTTAATATTTAACACATTTCCTGTCTCATAAAGTCTAAGTGTGTTCTAGGTCATGATGGTGTGTTAAACATTATGGGGCAGGAGGGGACAAGGGTGAGGTACAAGAGAAGCTCATTTTTTTTCTTTCTAAATGTATGGGAGCTTAGATTGTTCTAATCTCTATACAACACATCACTGTAGAGTTCTGGTATGAGAGCTTAGATTGTTCTATTGTTGTAATCTGTATACAACACATCTCTATAGAGTTCTGGTATGAGAGCTTAGATTGTTCTAACCTGTATACAACACATCACTGTAGAGTTCGGGTATGAGAGCTTAGATTGTTCTAATCTGTATACAACACATCACTGTAGAGTTCTGGTATGAGAGCTTAGACTGTTCTGTTGTTGTAATCTGTATACAACACATCACTGTAGAGTTCTGGTATGAGAGCTTAGACTGTTCTGTTGTTGTAATCTATATACAACACATCACTGTAGAGTTCGGGTATGAGAGCTTAGATTGTTCTAATCTGTATACAACACATCACTGTAGAGTTCTGGTATGAGAGCTTAGACTGTTCTGTTGTTGTAATCTATATACAACACATCACTGTAGAGTTCTGGTATGAGAGCTTAGACTGTTCTGTTGTTGTAATCTATATACAACACATCACTGTAGAGTTCGGGTATGAGAGCTTAGATTGTTCTAATCTGTATACAACACATCACTGTAGAGTTCTGGTATGAGAGCTTAGACTGTTCTGTTGTTGTAATCTATATACAACACATCACTGTAGAGTTCTGGTATGAGAGCTTAGACTGTTCTATTGTTGTAATCTGTATACAACATCACTGTAGAGTTCTGGTATGAGAGCTTAGACTGTTCTGTTGTTGTAATCTGTATACAACACATCACTGTAGAGTTCTGGTATGAGAGCTTAGACTGTTCTATTGTTGTAATCTGTATACAACACATCACTGTAGAGTTCTGGTATGAGAGCTTAGATTGTTCTAACCTGTATACAACACATCACTGTAGAGTTCGGGTATGAGAGCTTAGATTGTTCTAATCTGTATACAACACATCACTGTAGAGTTCTGGTATGAGAGCTTAGACTGTTCTGTTGTTGTAATCTATATACAACACATCACTGTAGAGTTCTGGTATGAGAGCTTAGACTGTTCTGTTGTTGTAATCTATATACAACACATCACTGTAGAGTTCGGGTATGAGAGCTTAGATTGTTCTAATCTGTATACAACACATCACTGTAGAGTTCTGGTATGAGAGCTTAGACTGTTCTGTTGTTGTAATCTATATACAACACATCACTGTAGAGTTCTGGTATGAGAGCTTAGACTGTTCTGTTGTTGTAATCTATATACAACACATCACTGTAGAGTTCGGGTATGAGAGCTTAGATTGTTCTAATCTGTATACAACACATCACTGTAGAGTTCTGGTATGAGAGCTTAGACTGTTCTGTTGTTGTAATCTATATACAACACATCACTGTAGAGTTCTGGTATGAGAGCTTAGACTGTTCTATTGTTGTAATCTGTATACAACATCACTGTAGAGTTCTGGTATGAGAGCTTAGACTGTTCTGTTGTTGTAATCTGTATACAACACATCACTGTAGAGTTCTGGTATGAGAGCTTAGACTGTTCTATTGTTGTAATCTGTATACAACACATCACTGTAGAGTTCTGGTATGAGAGCTTAGACTGTTCTGTTGTTGTAATCTGTATACAACACATCACTGTAGAGTTCTGGTATGAGAGCTTAGACTGTTCTGTTGTTGTAATCTGTATACAACACATCACTGTAGAGTTCTGGTATGAGAGCTTAGATTGTTCTATTGTTGTAATCTCTATACAACACAAAGCTTTACTATAGGAACTTAAGCTTGTAATGCTGTCATCTGTTTGTTTGCAGGAGCTGTCTAGTCTGCACCACAGAAACGTAGTGGCATTGCTGGATTGTGTGGTGAGTAGGCTGTTTTCTTGTGCTTTGTGTGTGTTGGCTTCTGTCATGTCCTTCTTTGTTTTTCTTTTTCGTCTCCTCCTCGTCTCCTCCTCTTCTCCCCCCCCCTCTTCTCCCCCCCCCCTACATTTGCGGCCCACCTGCATAAGCTTTGTTAGCTGAGCTTGGTCTGGTACTGTGTAACAAACTGTAAACAGGAAACATCAAAAGCAGCATATGGCATATGGAGATAACCATATGAGAACAACCAGAAACTGGAACAAATGACAGGCTGTAATTATCTGGAACATACACTATAACCATATGAGAACAACCAGAAACTGGAACAAATGACAAGCTATAGTTATCTAGAACATACACTATAACCATATGAGAACAACCAGAAACTGGAACAAATGACAAGCTATAGTTATCTAGAACATACACTATAACCATATGAGAACAACCAGAAACTGGAACAAATGACCGGCTGTAATTATCTGGAACATACACTATAACCATATGAGAACAACCAGAAACTGGAACAAATGACAAGCTATAGTTATCTAGAACATACACTATAACCATATGAGAACAACCAGAAACTGGAACAAATGACAAGCTATAGTTATCTAGAACATACACTGCCCAGGGATGGGAGATGTGAGACAAAAAAAAAAGAAAAGATTAGGAATGGCAAGGCACACACTCACCACCATAAAGACATTGCTGTTACCTGAGAGTCTGTCCATACAAACAGAAATGAACTTTATAAAGTGCTGTATCTATTCTGTACTAGTATGCTCAACACAAACCTGGATTCTGAGCAGGAAGTCACGGAAAAGGATAACACACAAATAGTTTTTTGGGTGTAATTATATATACGACTGACAACTCACTACCAAAAATAGCACTAAGATGGACACCACAGGGGAGCAGAAGTAAGGGTAGACCAAAAGAGACATGGAGAAGAACAACAGAAAGGATGTTGAGCAATAGAGGGCTCACCTGGGCAAGAGCAGAAAAAAAGGCGAAAGACAGGCATTTGTGGAAAACCCTTGCGGAAGCCCCATGTGCCCTGGGCACTTAAGGTTCAGAGAGAGATTATATATACAACTAAATATATAAATATACCCAAAGCCACTGCAGTAAACCTGTGATAACATCGTGTTAAAACTATTTAAAACAAAATAGTAAGCACTTTATTAATTAATGAGTTGTAACATACTGGTTTACACCTTAATCATACAAAAACATATGGGACAAAGAAATAGGGAAAGAAGACATAATTCACATGAATGATGGACAAAAATTTAATTGAAAAAAAAAAGAAAAAAAGAGGAGCACTTAGCTGTGACTTGTAAGAAGATGCGTCCTAGAGTGTGCATGTCGAAGTACTGTGAAGGTTTAAGTAAAGGGTGGAGTATTGTGAATGTTTAAATAAAGGATAGGGTATTGTGGATGTTTAATTAAAGAGTTGTGAGATGTGATAAGTTGATGGTAAAGAGGAGGTGGGAAAGTGGAAAGGAGAGAGAGAGAAAGAGATTGATTGATTGATCTCTATTTCCAAAGTGTTAAGAATTGGGCACGCAGGCCCGTCTGACATTCTGCCCTTTATCATACAACTTTCACTCTGTTCCAGACATTCTACAAATATGCTGTTCATATAACCAGCATAACTAACATTGGAAAGCTGAGAGACGTAAAATAGAATTAAAGTATAACATTCACATTTCACTCTTATCCATGCATTCAATAGAGAAAGTAACCACGTACACACACAGAGAGAGAGAGAGAGAGAGAGAGAAAGGAGGGGGGATATAATGGTACTCAAGCTGAAAAAAAAGTGATGAATAGATGAATGTGGTTGTGGTAGAAGGTTTGTAATCTACTACAGTGAAGGTTCTGGAATATAATATTATATTAACAAGATAGCAGAAGTTAGTAGAGAGGGAAAGTTAAGTGAAAGTGAGTTCAGACAGTGTGGTTCCAGCGTCCCAGACTCATCGGCGCCAGGCAGCTTGTGTCGTCAGACTGACAGAAATGTGGCTCAGCGGGAAATTAGCTCACGTCTCTTAGTAATTGAAAAGAATAAATGAACTAGTATTAGAACAAGTAAAACGTGAACTTGTCAAGGAAATAAGAATAAAGAAAACAAAAATACTTTAGCTACAGCAGAAAGACATAAAAACATACTGGAAACCATGCTGGAAGGAAACAGAAAGAAAAAGAGTGAGAGATGTAGATGCGAAATCATCATACGAGAGTGGACAATGCACCATCATGGCGAAGGAGCGAGAAGACTGGAGACTCATTACCCCCGACCTTCTTACTGAAAACGGCACACGATGATGATGATGTAACAAGCTATACAGCACGATGTATATATCCCTCTTTTCTTACATGACAACTACCAGTATTAAATAAAAATAATTTCCTTTGACTCTCTTTCATCATTCACACCCGCCTGGCTGCCAGCGACTTCCAGCAACAGAGGAGAAAAGTCACCTTTACCATGAAAAAGCCCGACACTTGTCTCTGTCCCGCATGTATTAGCTATACAGTCTTTATAAATATCCCTCCGCGTGTTTAAACTTGGGGTCTCGGCTTGTCCTATTTACCTGGTTACCTAGTTTCTATTGTTAGCTCTGTGACATTTAGAAGTGGCCAAACTGAAGCCAACATTGATATTTGTACCATGTATGTGCCAAGTATTGGCAGACATACTGGTCTCATAGTGTAGTTTTCTCTCTCCCTCGCTCGCTCCCTGGCGTAACACTGTATCATACACCGCCAGCTGCCCTACTAGAACCAGTTTTGTACCATCACACTTGTCTCTTCTCTCACTGGTTATATGTGAAGGCAGACCACTCGTACTGGCTAAACGTTGTCTTGTCTGTGAACGTAGACTGCTTGTACTGGCTATATGTTGTCTTGTCTGTGAACGCATACATTTCATCTCATTTCTCGTTTACACCTTAATCATACAAAAACATATGGGACAAAGAAATAGGGAAAGAAGACATAATTCACATGAATGATGGACAAAAATTTAATTGAAAAAAAAAAGAAAAAAAGAGGAGCACTTAGCTGTGACTTGTAAGAAGATGCGTCCTAGAGTGTGCATGTCGAAGTACTGTGAAGGTTTAAGTAAAGGGTGGAGTATTGTGAATGTTTAAATAAAGGATAGGTATTGTGGATGTTTAATTAAAGAGTTGTGAGATGTGATAAGTTGATGGTAAAGAGGAGGTGGGAAAGTGGAAAGGAGAGAGAGAGAGAAAGAGATTGATTGATTGATCTCTATTTCCAAAGTGTTAAGAATTGGGCACGCAGGCCCGTCTGACATTCTGCCCTTTATCATACAACTTTCACTCTGTTCCAGACATTCTACAAATATGCTGTTCATATAACCAGCATAACTAACATTGGAAAGCTGAGAGACGTAAAATAGAATTAAAGTATAACATTCACATTTCACTCTTATCCATGCATTCAATAGAGAAAGTAACCACGTACACAGAGAGAGAGAGAAAGGAGGGGGGATATAATGGTACTCAAGCTGAAAAAAAAGTGATGAATAGATGAATGTGGTTGTGGTAGAAGGTTTGTAATCTACTACAGTGAAGGTTCTGGAATATAATATTATATTAACAAGATAGCAGAAGTTAGTAGAGAGGGAAAGTTAAGTGAAAGTGAGTTCAGACAGTGTGGTTCCAGCGTCCCAGACTCATCGGCGCCAGGCAGCTTGTGTCGTCAGACTGACAGAAATGTGGCTCAGCGGGAAATTAGCTCACGTCTCTTAGTAATTGAAAAGAATAAATGAACTAGTATTAGAACAAGTAAAACGTGAACTTGTCAAGGAAATAAGAATAAAGAAAACAAAAATACTTTAGCTACAGCAGAAAGACATAAAAACATACTGGAAACCATGCTGGAAGGAAACAGAAAGAAAAAGAGTGAGAGATGTAGATGCGAAATCATCATACGAGAGTGGACAATGCACCATCATGGCGAAGGAGCGAGAAGACTGGAGACTCATTACCCCCGACCTTCTTACTGAAAACGGCACACGATGATGATGATGTAACAAGCTATACAGCACGATGTATATATCCCTCTTTTCTTACATGACAACTACCAGTATTAAATAAAAATAATTTCCTTTGACTCTCTTTCATCATTCACACCCGCCTGGCTGCCAGCGACTTCCAGCAACAGAGGAGAAAAGTCACCTTTACCATGAAAAAGCCCGACACTTGTCTCTGTCCCGCATGTATTAGCTATACAGTCTTTATAAATATCCCTCCGCGTGTTTAAACTTGGGGTCTCGGCTTGTCCTATTTACCTGGTTACCTAGTTTCTATTGTTAGCTCTGTGACATTTAGAAGTGGCCAAACTGAAGCCAACATTGATATTTGTACCATGTATGTGCCAAGTATTGGCAGACATACTGGTCTCATAGTGTAGTTTTCTCTCTCCCTCGCTCGCTCCCTGGCGTAACACTGTATCATACACCGCCAGCTGCCCTACTAGAACCAGTTTTGTACCATCACACTTGTCTCTTCTCTCACTGGTTATATGTGAAGGCAGACCACTCGTACTGGCTAAACGTTGTCTTGTCTGTGAACGTAGACTGCTTGTACTGGCTATATGTTGTCTTGTATGTGAACGCATACATTTCATCTCATTTCTCGTTCTCCCGCTCCTTCGCTCAGACATGAATCTCTCACACAAATTGTTGTCATCACTGCCGTAAAGCTTCTCTTGTGTGGGGAGGTAAATTTATCAAGCTCCACGACTGATATATTACATGACAGACCACAAACTAGACTGTAGAGTCTGTAGAGAGAGTTATCAGCATCTTGTTGCTAATGTTCAGGACAT
Source organism: Achatina immaculata (assembly GCA_009760885.1). Classification (NCBI taxonomy): domain Eukaryota; kingdom Metazoa; phylum Mollusca; class Gastropoda; order Stylommatophora; family Achatinidae; genus Lissachatina; species Lissachatina immaculata. The sequence goes on from CM019693.1 coordinate 7,455,343, forward strand.
AAATCACAGATATTGTGTAGTGGCAAGAGTAGTTTCCCCTGTTGTATGTCAACAAACTTACTTACGAATGTGGCTTGTGCATGTGTGCAGGCAGTGTGATATGTCGTAGTTACAGGTAGACTGGTTGGAGAGGGGGGGGGGCTGGCAGAATCATGTCAGTCACGGCCACACACAAATCAGGTCTTTGAACATTTGTCCCAGTGAACTTTTACCTAAAGTGTGACAGTTACATGAATCTTGGCACCACTTGCTAGTGGTACTTGGAGCACCGACCTGTTCGCACTTAGCACCACCACATGGCAGCTCTAGACCTACATATTGTATGTGTGTCAGACCTTGACGAGTTAGCCATCCATACCTTCTCCTCTTTCTCTGTTAGCCATCCATACTTTCTACTCCTCTTCCTCTGTTAGCCATCCATACTTTCTACTCCTCTTCCTCTGTTAGCCATCCATACTTTCTACTCCTCTTCCTCTGTTAGCCATCCATACTTTCTACTCATTTTCCTCTTTCTCTGTTAGCCATCCATACTTTCTACTCCTTTTCCTCTGTTAGCCATTCATACTTTCTACTCCTCTTTCTCTGTTAGCCATCCATACTTCCTACTCCTCTTTCTCTGTTAGCCAATTATACTTTCTACTCCTCTTTCTCTGTTAGCCAATTATACTTTCTACTCCTCTTTCTCTGTTAGCCAATTATACTTTCTACTCCTCTTTCTCTGTTAGCCAGTTATACTTTCTACTCCTCTTTCTCTGTTAGCCAATAATACTTTCTACTCCTCTTTGTCTGTTATCCAATTATACTTTCTACTCCTCTTTCTCTGTTAGCCAATTATACTTTCTACTCCTCTGTTAGGCAATTATACTTTCTACTCCTCTTTCTCTGTTAGCCAATTATACTTTCTACTCCTCTGTTAGGCAATTATACTTTCTACTCCTCTTTCTCTGTTAGCCAATTATACTTTCTACTCCTCTTCCTCTGTTAGCCATCCATACTTTCTACTCCTCTTTCTCTGTTAGCCAATTATACTTTCTACCCCTCTGTTAGCCAATTATACTTTCTACTCCTCTTCCTCTGTTAGCCATCCATACTTTCTACTCCTCTTCCTCTTTCTTTAATTCGCTTCCAGTGTCCAGCTTATTGTCAGTATTATCACTTCACAGTTGTAATTCTACTACAAAATATAATTTCCTGCTACAGAAACAAGATGAACATCCTTGTCAGTCAGTGGTTCTCGGCCTATGCTCCAGGACCGACTTATCATTGTGCCATTACATATCACGTAATGAATACAAACTAGTGGCCACTATAAACAGGGCAAAATATGAAGCAGATAACATCACAAGAGCTAAGGCCTCATCTAAGTACTCCCTAGGTACTGCAAGGACATCGAATACTGACACAATGGACACTCCCATGCCACCTCTGCAAGATGGTGCAAACGAATGGGATGTGATAGCGGGCCTACCAGGAAGAAGGGTTTACCCGACTGCCATCAAGAACACAGGAATGTCACCAGACATTATAATGTACTCCATAGCAAAACAGAAATTCATATGAAACGAGAATAGAGGAACAGCATATATTGAAGAGTAAGAAGTACAGTGATCTGATGAAATAACTAAGGCAAATGGCAGGATTCGAGGCAAAGATGATAGAAGTAGGAGAGAGAGGATTCATAGCAACATCAGCATACTATGTAAGCGACTGGGCATAAAAGGACAAGGAAGAGCAAGTGCATTGAAAAGCCTTTCAGAAATAGCAGAAAACACCAGCCTCCTGTATTAGGATGGTGTAGTGTCACTTGGTCCTATCCCGGGACAGGGCAACAAACAACTCGCAGACCCTTGGGAGTCATGACCAGGGGGTGGTGGGGGGCACCTCCTTTAGAGTGTCAGAAGTTTAATAAGGGCCAAAACATTTGTCTTGGGAGGTTGGGGGGGGGGGGCACTTCCTCTGATGATATGTGAAGATGTGTTGGTGTTCCGCTCTCCACGGAAGAAAGTTTCCTGCACAAAGATTGATGGCATTACGACTGAGTATTTTTGTGTGTCTTTGTGGTCCTCAACTCCTGGATGTACGAGCAGTTTGAAAATTGCTCCTTGGATATAAGAAGCTTGGGAACCATTGCTCAAGCTCGAAGGAGCTTTGATTTTCTTGTCCTCTTTTACACTCTTCTTCCACCCCCCCCCCCCCCCCCAGTTCCACTGCCATCAGCCATGACTCAACCGTTAAATGGCGCTTTGATAATTATCCGATGATTATGTACAGCAGAAAGGGGTTCATGGTTGTTCTAACAAGCTTGCAATGTTTGGTGTATATTTTCTTATGTAAACAGTCGTCCCGCCTGCGTTGGCAGCCTGTCTTGATTTATGTCAGTGTTACTCGAGGTCAGTGTAGTTTTACCTTGCTTGCTCCCAGGAGCTGGCGCAGGCACGTGGGCTCGTGCTAGCTTTCAGGTAGTGGTCACGTGATTGTAGAGTGGGCCGCAAGTGCATCCTATCCATCTCCCTCGATGACCCCAGACTTGTGTAAGGTCAAGAACACCACATTGTACAGTCTGTTGATGTTGTCCCAGAGTACTTGTACAAGTATCAGTACGTACGCGCGTGTACTTGCTACACAGGTATATCACTGCTGTTGTTTACCTTTTTTTCTGTTATTGTTGTTTAAGTAGGTCGCGTAGATCATGACATGATAAAATCGGGGTTAATAAATTACTATCTTAATCAGAGATAGAAGTATGTGGGTGTGTTTGTTTGTACTTGGTGACGGCATCTGCCATGTATATGCGCTATCCCAGATCAGGCTACATAGATAGGTAGGCACTGCTTCTCTGTCATGAGTAAAGTGATAGAGGAGCACAGTGTTGTATGGTTAGACTTGGAGGAATCATGCACAAAGCACTTTAAACGTGAGTAAAGGAAAAACATGATGACAAGATAAATTACCTGGGATTTAAACCACGGGCTAGCCACCAGAGTACAGTTGACCGTTTTACATCTTATGTGATCAGATGTATTTAAGATTCGTCAGGTTCTCTTTCTCCACACACAGCTCCCCCGACTTGCAGATTATTGTTTTTAGTATCTCGTTTCTCAGATACATCATTTCAGGACTTTTTGTTTGTGTGGCTCTGTCACATCAGCTCAGGACTTTTTGTTTGTGTGGCTCTGTCACATCAGCTCAGGACTTTTTGTTTGTGTGGCTCTGTCACATCAGCTCAGGACTTTTTGTTTGTGTGGCTCTGTCACATCAGCTCAGGACTTTTTGTCTGACTCAGTGATCAAATCAGCAAACAGAAAGAAAAGTACAGTGCCAGACATGGCTAGATAGTCAGATGTAGGCGCTACATACCGACTTGACAGGAAACTTGTGGCAGTCCGTACTGTTATATTTATTTCTGTCTCTTGTCTGTACACACAGACAGTAAAAGAAAATGGCTGTTTGTGGAAGAATAACCCATGACAGTGGATATACATACAAGATGATGTGAACATATGGCAAGAAACTGACATTACAACCCGGGAGGAGTTACAGGGTGTGGTAAGTCTTCAAGTAGATGAGATACATTCTTAACTCAGAAGAAAAGAAATAAATGAGAAACTTGAAAGAGATAAACGGACTGCTGTTTCGATATGTTAAGTGTTGTATGTGGCCAGCACCACTGAATGACGCAAAAGCTCGGATATATAAACAAGGAAGCGCTAACATAAAAAAATTGGTTGTCCTTTTAGTACCAGTGTACATCTGACCTGGACTTGCTAACCTGGGAGAAACATGACGCCTGCAATCAAGTGAGTTTATTAAGGGCATTCTTATCTATAGTTGTGGAATTGGAACTTAATCTGGAATAATATTTCATAGCAACGAATTATTTTGGACTCTAGAATTTACTGAAAACCATATTGGGGGGGGGGGGGGGAATGAGGACAATAGGGCGGCACCATTAAAGCCCAAGCAATCTAGAGAGAAAGACATTAAAGCCCAAGCAATCTAGAGAGAAAGACATTAAAGCCCAAGCAATCCAGAGAGAACAACACCAAAGCCCCATCAGGCCAGAGAGAACGACACTAAAGCCCAAGCAATCTAGAGAGAAAGACATTAAAGCCCAAGCAATCTAGAGAGAACGACATTAAAGCCCAAGCAATCCAGAGAGAACAACACCAAAGCCCCATCAGGCCAGAGAGAACGACACTAAAGCCCAAGCAATCCAGAGAACGGCACTAACGCTCTAGCATCTAGATAGAACGACACTAAAGCCCTAGCAGCTAGAGAGAATGACACTAAAGCTCATACAGGCTAGAGAGAATGACACTAAAGCTCATACAGGCTAGAGAGAATGACACTAAAGCCCAAGCAATCCAGAGAACGGCACTAACGCTCTAGCATCTAGATAGAACGACACTAAAGCCCTAGCAGCTAGAGAGAATGACACTAAAGCTCATACAGGCTAGAGAGAATGACACTAAAGCTATACAGGCTAGAGAGAACAGACACTAAAGCTATACAGGCTAGAGAGAACAGACACTAAAGCTCATACAGGCTAGAGAGAACAAACACTAAAGCACATACAGGCTAGAGAGAACAGACACTTTAGCTCATACAGGCTAGAGAGAAATACAGGTTAGAAAGAACAGACACTAAAGCTCATACAGGCTAGAGAGATCGACACTAAAGCTCATACAGGCTAGAGAGAACTACAGGTTAGAGAGAACAGACACTAAAGCTCATACAGGCTAGAGAGAACTACAGGCTAGAGAGAACGACACTAAAACCCTAGCAGGCTAGAGATTTACGAGAGTCCACTGTAAGCAACTTTTTGGGTGCGGAGTGGATACAAGATGTAAACAAAGATGACAGGGATGAAGCAGACGATCTTACGAAGCAGCGAGCACGTGAGAAAGAAACAAGAAGAGATGTTAAAACCTCTCATTTACATATCCTAATGTGTCCTAATGTAATGACAGTAGAGATGTACTAGAATTTGGTGGTTGTCTTTTCTGTGCCGAAGGTAATGGAAAATGGGGTCTAACACCGTATTTCCCAGTATGCTTTAATGGCATGGAGACGAGAATTTTACCTTACCCTCACCTTCACCCTTTGTGTGTAGTTGGGACTTTTCTTTAGGATAGTATTTCGTTAGGCCATATCGTATCGTTGTGCTCAAGTCACACACGTGAATTACAAGTTAGACTTTCATCATGACCTTCGTGAGTTGAGGTTACTGGACTAGTTATACACATAATTCCAGCTCTCACTCTCACTTGCTGGATTAGTTAAACACTGTTCCAGACATACTTCTCATCCAGGCTCTTCAAAACCTCACGTTGACGACAACTGGTACAGATAGTCAAGTAAATCCTGGGTAGCGGTGACTTGGAACATTTGTTGATGGAATGATGATAATGTTGATGAAAATAACATTAAATCCTACTGCCGTGTGGCAAGTACATTCATACTCACAACTGCGGTACAATTATAACGTTCATATGTTCCTCGAAGACACAACACAGCAAAACCACCACAAAGTTACACGTTCAAACGAAGACTAACTCCACACTCTCATTCTTGCACCCACAATTCCCTGTCACGGCGTCTCAAAAGCACGTGACCTTCTCGTTCACATAAAACCTCATAAAGCAAGAAATGCCCTTAATCTAAACGCAAGTTTTACGCGAATACGCTACAGAACACTGAACACAACAGAAGATCTAAACTGTTTGCATAATTTGTTGCAAGGTGAACGCAGCCTTTTAAAGATCACAGGCTGATTTGACTATTTCTGCGTGTACATGTGTACGTTTTGTACAGAAACTTGGCACTAGGAATATTTGATCTTTGTCCGCGCCTTTTCTTTCTACCGAGGCGCCATTCTGGCGTAATTTTGCTGACAGAATTGTCACATCGTCGGCTGTTATATGTGGTTTTCTTTTGTGTGTGTGTATAGATAACTAGATAACGGAGGAAAGAATTGTCACAGCGTCGGTTGTTACATGTGGTTTTTTCCTGTGTGTATGTAGATAACTAGATGACGGGGGAAATATCTTGGATCGCTACTAACTAATAATGGAGATACAGTGAGGGAAATTAAAAGGAGGACATCTATCGCTCTTCAGAAAGTAAAACAAATAAAGAATCTGTGGAGAGGAGCAGACAGAACCACAAAAATAAGATTTTTAAGGGCATGCATCTTTCCCATAGCAACATATGCCTGTGAGACCTGGACACTTAACAAAACAGCTGAGAAACACATAAATGCCTTTGAATGTAAATGCTACAGAAGAGTTCTCCAAATATCGTGGACACAAAAAAGAACAAATATATCTATACTACAAGAGCTTAATATTGAAGAAGGCTGGCTAGTGAAGAGGATTAAAGAGAGAAAACTGAAATATTTTGGACACATTAAACGTCATGATAATTTAGAGAAGACCATATTGGAAGGATACATAATGGGAAAAAGAAAAAGAGGAAGACCAAGACGAAGATGGCTGCAAGACATCGTTGACGATCTGGAAATGGATGCAACAGCAGCAGGCCATCTTGCTCACAACCGAGAGGCCTACAGGAATGCTGTTTGGGAGGCAAAGTTCCACAAGGGACATGCAAATGAATGAATGTAGATAACTAGATGACGGAGGAAAGAATTGTCACAGCGTCGGTTGTTACATGTGTTTTTTTCCTGTGTGTATGTAGATAACTAGATGACGGGGAAAAGAATTGTGTGGGGCAGGTTCTAGCAATTTTTCTTCACAGAAAAATGTCCGTGATTTGTGTGCTATGATCCAGGCGCTTTGACGAGATAAGAGCCCGCAGCCAGGCCACGTCATCCTCAGTTCAGTGGGTGTACCTGAGCTGTTGTAAGACAGCTGCTGGCCTACCTGACGGTTTCTCGTAGTTCTTAGCCTGGTTGTCCACTGGCTGATGTCACATCGTTCCCACACACTAGTAACTACCAGCTTTCTAGTCACTGCAAGACTGGAAGCTTCCTTCTTCTTTTTCATCCACCTGAGCTTCTGCAGATTTGCCTGATGTGTGTACATGAAACTGGTACATTCAGTGCTGCCCGCCAGCACGCACGCACGCACGCACACACACACACACACTGAATATTTCCCACTGGCATGGGAGGAGATTTAAAAAGAGATTTATTGTTGTTATTATTATTATGTGAAAGGTCGCTTATAAGCAAGCAAGTGCGTGATTGACAGCTGACATGTTAACAGGTGCGCTGTAGTAGATGTAAAGTGTAGTGGACTTGTCAGCGCTGATGAGTTTCATCTTGTCAATCAGCACAGCAGATCTGGAAGAAAGTTGCTAGTTTCTATAAATAGAGTGTACTTGTTTATTAAATCTTTCACTCAGCGTTAATAAGGGAGCAGCATTTATACAACTTTGATCTAAATCCCAGGCCTCTGTCTTCAAAGGTCATGTACATACCGCCTTGAGCAAACAGAATGAATGTTGTTTAAGTGTTGCTTGTTGCTGTTTACTAAGTCAGCACATTTTCGCTTCATGGCTGAGTTGTGTATTATACAACTATAGTGTTAGATTCAGTCCGGAAAGTTCATTGTCACATGCTTGATATTGTGCTCAAGTATGCTAGGGCTAGGTACAGTTTCACGAAGTCTTGTAAAACCCGGGGCCTCTGGGCTAAACTTAGTAGGGCCCCGTTTTTTCCCACCTGTACCGTCCTCCTTCTCAGGCCTTCTAAGGGAGGGGGGGGGGTAGGAGTTCTGTTCAGTGTCTTGTTCCAGGGTCTGGAAGACCACCACCAGTTTTAAGAGAACGCCCTAGAAAACTTCAAAGGGCAACGTAGTACTTGAAATCAGAAAGTCTGATCAGTAAACTGTGTGTGTGTGTGTCTGTGTGTGTGTGTGTGTGTGTGGGGAGGAGATAGGTTTTGCAGTAACTTACAAAATTCCTCATGGAACCCATGCTTCATCTTATAGGCCGGATCCTCTCTCTGCTATTTTTTATATATGGTCTGAATCCTCTCTCTGCTATTTTTTATATATGGGCTGAATCTTCTCTCTGCTATTTTTATTTATAGGCTGAATCCTCTCTCTGCTATTTTTTTATATATGGGCTGAATCTTCTCTCTGCTATTTTTATTTATAGGCTGAATCCTCTCTCTGCTATTTTTTATATATGGGCTGAATCTTCTCTCTGCTATTTTTATGTATAGGCTGAATCCTCTCTCTGCTATTTTTTTATATATGGGCTGAATCTTCTCTCTGCTATTTTTATGTATAGGCTGAATCCTCTCTCTGCTATTTTTAATATATGGGCTGAATCTTCTCTCTGCTATTTTTATGTATAGGCTGAATCATCTCTCTGCTTTTTTTAATATATGGGCTGAATCTTCTCTCTGCTATTTTATGTATAGGCTGAATCATCTCTCTGCTTTTTTAAATATATGGGCTGAATCCTCACTCTGCTATTTTTATGTATAGGCTGAATCCTCTCTCTGCTATTTTTATGTATAGGCTGAATCATTTCTCTGCTATTTTTTATATGTGGGCTGAATCCTCTCTCTGCTATTTTTATGTATAGGCTGAATCCTCTCTCTGCTATTTTTTTTATGTATAGGCTGAATCCTCTCTCTGCTATTTTTTTATATATGGTCTGAATCCGCTCTCCGCTATTTTTTTGTATAGGCTGAATCCTCTCTCTGCTATTTTTTTTATATATGGGCCGAATCCTCTCTCTTGCTGTTACTATATATGGGCTGAGTCCTCTCTCTGCTGTTACTATATATGGGCCGAGTCCTCTCTCTGCTGTTACTATATATGGGCCGAGTCCTCTCTCTGCTGTTACTATATATGGGCCGAGTCCTGTCTCTGCTGTTACTATATATGGGCAGAGTCCTCTCTCTGCTGTTACTATATATGGGCCGAGTCCTCTCTCTGCTGTTACTGTTTATGGACTGAATCCTCTCTCTGCTATTTTTTATATATGGGCTGAATCCTCTCTCTGCTATTTTTATGTATAGGCTGAATCATCTCTCTGCTATTTTTTTATATATGGTCTGAATCCTCTCTCCACTATTTTTGTGTATGGGCCGAATCTTCTCTCTGCTATTTTTTTTATATATGGGCCGAATCCTCTCTCTGTTATTTTTTTTATATATGGGCCGAATCCTCTCTCTGCTGTTTTTTTTATATATGGGCTGAGTCCTCTCTCTGCTGTTACTGTTTATGGGCTGAGTCCTCTCTCTGCTGTTTTTTATACATGTTTTTATAATTTTTATTGTCCTGGTTGTAATTTTTTTACATTTGTAAAAGTTCAGAAGAAAAATGAATTCCTAACTAGCAACCTGTCCATTTTGTTAACAGAAATATTTGCCATGTTTTGATTAATGAAAAAAAAAATCTACAACTGCAAAACATTAAATGTCATTTAGTTAAGAGTGAAGTAAATTGAAAATGTTTTCCTGTTTCAGGAACTGAAAGATGATGTGTGTCTGGTCATGGAAGTAAGTACTTAGACATATATCATTAAAGAGTGGTCAGACTTTTTCTCCTTTTATCTGTATGTTGCTTGTTAAGATATAAGCTGAATTAAGCACATAATGATCTTATTTCCAGACACTGTGACAGTGTTGAGGTGTCTGAGTGGCATAGTAGTTAGTTTTCTTGTCTCTTATGGTGAGACTGGTGGTTCAAGTCTGACCACAGGTGTCCTTGTCACAATGTTGTATAAAGGGGCACCCAACTTCTGCAAGGAGAAGAGCCAGACATGATGCTGGCATCACATTGACATGTGTTGACATCACTTCATCATGTGATGACAGCCCAGACATGATGCTGGTATCACCTTGTCATATGCTGACATCACCTTGCCATGGACTGACATCTTGTCAAATGCTGACATTACCTTGTCACATGGTGGTATCACCTTGTCATATGCTGACATCACTTCATCATGTGATGACAGGCCAGACATGATACTGACATCACCTTGTCATGTGCTGACATCACTTCATCATGTGATGACAGGCCAGACATGATACTGACATCACCTTGTCATGTGCTGACATCACCTTGTCATGTGCTGACAGGTCAAAGAAAATAACAAACACAGTAACCCTTGGTGCTTGTATGTCTTGATAGAGTTACTGCATTTTAATTTTAAAAAATTTTTAAATGAAGAAGGAGCACTTTAAAGTAACAACATTTCTACGTTTATGTGTGTGTGCGTACGTGCGTTTTGTGCGTACACACACACACACACACACACACACTGCTGACATTCCCACAGATCAGTTCATCACTGCTTCTGCTCTAAATGACACCAGTTAATGGCCACTCACCACAGAGTTTTGTCATTGTGGTATTAGCACTTTGTTGGCTGTGCCAAAAGAATGATTTCTATTTATATAGACTGTTTAGAAAGTCCATGGCTCACTTAACAGTGACTTCATTCTTCATTGTAAGGAGGAAGGGGGGGGAACAAGTTTTCTGTTCAGCTGCAGGCCAGAAATAGTTGAATAACACCAACTAAGATCTTTCTGATCTAATATCACCACACAAATCAGTGTTTGCCTTGCAGTTTTGTCTAACAGTTTTCTTAATCTCTCTCTGAACCTTAAGTGCCCAGGGCACATGGGGCTTCCGCAGCGGTTTTCCACAAATGCTTGTCCTTTGCTTTTTCTTCCACTCTTACCCAAGTGCGTACTCTTGCTCAGCATCCTCTCTGCTGTTACTGTTTATGGGCTGAGTCCTCTCTCTGCTGTTACTGTTTATGGGCTGAGTCCTCTCTCTGCTATTTTTATACATGTTTTTATAATTTTTATTGTCCTGGTTGTAATTTTTTTACATTTGTAAAAGTTCAGAAGAAAAATGAATTCCTAACTAGCAACCTGTCCATTTTGTTAACAGAAATATTTGCCATGTTTTGATTAATGAAAAAAAAATCTACAACTGCAAAACATTAAATGTCATTTAGTTAAGAGTGAAGTAAATTGAAAATGTTTTCCTGTTTCAGGAACTGAAAGATGATGTGTGTCTGGTCATGGAAGTAAGTACTTAGACATATATCATTAAAGAGTGGTCAGACTTTTTCTCCTTTTATCTGTATGTTGCTTGTTAAGATATAAGCTGAATTAAGCACATAATGATCTTATTTCCAGACACTGTGACAGTGTTGAGGTGTCTGAGTGGCATAGTAGTTAGTTTTCTTGTCTCTTATGGTGAGACTGGTGGTTCAAGTCTGACCACAGGTGTCCTTGTCACAATGTTGTATAAAGGGGCACCCAACTTCTGCAAGGAGAAGAGCCAGACATGATGCTGGCATCACATTGACATGTGTTGACATCACTTCATCATGTGATGACAGCCCAGACATGATGCTGGTATCACCTTGTCATATGCTGACATCACCTTGCCATGGACTGACATCTTGTCAAATGCTGACATTACCTTGTCACATGGTGGTATCACCTTGTCATATGCTGACATCACTTCATCATGTGATGACAGGCCAGACATGATACTGACATCACCTTGTCATGTGCTGACATCACTTCATCATGTGATGACAGGCCAGACATGATACTGACATCACCTTGTCATGTGCTGACATCACCTTGTCATGTGCTGACAGGTCAAAGAAAATAACAAACACAGTAACCCTTGGTGCTTGTATGTCTTGATAGAGTTACTGCATTTTAATTTTAAAAAATTTTTAAATGAAGAAGGAGCACTTTAAAGTAACAACATTTCTACGTTTATGTGTGTGTGCGTACGTGCGTTTTGTGCGTACACACACACACACACACACACACACTGCTGACATTCCCACAGATCAGTTCATCACTGCTTCTGCTCTAAATGACACCAGTTAATGGCCACTCACCACAGAGTTTTGTCATTGTGGTATTAGCACTTTGTTGGCTGTGCCAAAAGAATGATTTCTATTTATATAGACTGTTTAGAAAGTCCATGGCTCACTTAACAGTGACTTCATTCTTCATTGTAAGGAGGAAGGGGGGGGAACAAGTTTTCTGTTCAGCTGCAGGCCAGAAATAGTTGAATAACACCAACTAAGATCTTTCTGATCTAATATCACCACACAAATCAGTGTTTGCCTTGCAGTTTTGTCTAACAGTTTTCTTAATCTCTCTCTGAACCTTAAGTGCCCAGGGCACATGGGGCTTCCGCAGCGGTTTTCCACAAATGCTTGTCCTTTGCTTTTTCTTCCACTCTTACCCAAGTGCGTACTCTTGCTCAGCATCCTCTCTGTTGTTCTTCTCCGTGTCTCCTTTGGTCTACTCTTACTTCTCTTCTGTGTTTTCTTAATACACGTGGCTTATGTCACAAGTGATTTTTGTTAATAGTCACATTGGGGGAATGAATAATTCATCCAGACTAAGCTTATGTCATCCGTAGATTTCACATAAGAATTACAGTATAGAGAATCTGAAAAATTAGACAATTAAATCACTAAATAAATTGCAGGTTTTTTTTTTTTTAAGTAGTTGGAAAAAAAATTAAGAGACATACTTTTTTTAAATATTAGTATAAATGTGAAAAGAGTATTGCTTGTAACATGTCATGGTTATTTCATCAAGTTCTTCTGTTACATATCATGGCTATTTCATCCATTTCTTCTGTTTCATATCATGGTTATGTAATGAAGTTCTTCTGTTTCATGTCATGGTTATTTCAAATTCTCCTCTTTCATGGCTGTTTCATCAAATTCTCCTGTTTTATGTCATGGCTATTTTATCATTTTTTTTTGTCTGGTTCATGTTATGGTTATTTCATCAAGTTGTCCTGTTTCATGTCATGGCTAAGCTAAACTAGATCATCCATGTAACAGCAGATGAGCTACATGGGCTGGGAAAACAGTCTGTCTGGGTAGTAGCTTGTTCTCCATGTAATCATCCTTGTGTGAACATTGATCTGGTTCAGCTTTGAGAAACTAGTTTAAGCAATGATTGTTCTTATGTTGATGTGCATGAAATAGAGTTTATTTTAATGTTCTTTTCAGTATTGCAATGGTGGGGATCTTGCTGACTGTCTTCATAGTAAGTATGGGGTGAGGATAGGTGTGGCGGCTGTGCAAAATGTGGAATTATTCTGTAGAATTCTGTCTTTATAAACAGTTACCACATTCTATAGAACTCTGTTTTATAAACAGTTACTTTAGAAGTCTGTCTCAATAAGCAGTTACTACATTCAGTTCACTGCTGTAAACATCACAAGTCTAACATAGAAAATGCATTTACATGCTACAGCATGTGGGTGTTATAGATCTGTGTATTACATTTATATAGTTTTATATATGGACAGTCTAACGGGATGGTGTGAGAGGAGATCACCAACTGAGCTGATGGCCTGCATGAAGGATCGGATACTCTGGAAAAGCATAATAGCCAACGCAAGTTGGCACGGCACATGATGATGATGATGATAGTTTTATGTGGATGTTGGAGATCTTTGTATTACATTTATATATACTGTTAAAAAAAAAAAGAAATGCAACAAATATGATGTTGCAATTTAAACTGAAGTTTGCTGATCAGACAAGGGCAAATTGCCTGAAATGTTCACTTGGACATCATACTTCACGTGCTGACCTGAACTGTACTCAGCAGATGATTCATGAGCACAGAAAAGCGACACAAGTCAAAACAACATTTTTGACAATAACTCGTGACAGGTTCACGAGAATTCCATGAAACTTACTGAACACAAAACTCACTGACCATGTTATTGAATGCATATAAAAGATTGACGCTCCTCGAGTCAATTCATTTGAAAAGTCAATGCACAGGTATGGCTCATCTCACTACAGAACGACTCATCATCATTGGACGCGTACAGACTGGACAGTCACAAAATGTAGTGGCCAGACAGTTTAATGTGGTTAGAAGCACCATTAGTCACCTTTCAAGATGATTTAAAGAAACTGGCTCAGTTGCAGACCGGCCGCGCAGTGGAAGACCTATAGTCACAACTTCTGCCAAAGACGCTTCATACGGCTGCGTCACCTCAGGAATTGATTTGCATCTGTGTCCTCAACAGTCCAGTCAATGACAGCAGCTGGTCGAATTTCGGATCAAACAGTCAGGAACTGGCTGCATGATGCTGGTCTTTGGGCTAGAAGACCCTACAAAGGTCTTGTTATTATGGACTGGCATCACTAGAACCGACTGCAGTGGGCGAACCAGCATCATCAATAGACCGTTGCAAATGATCGGAGAAGGGTTTGGTTTAGTGATGAATCATTCTTTCTGCTCCAGTGACACGATAGATGGAGAAGAGTTTACCACAGAGCCCATGAGCACTACGCCCAGAACTGCACGGAAAAGAGGCTCCTCCACATGGTGGTGGACATATACTGGTGTGGGGGACAATTAACTTTATGGGAAGAAGTGACCTGGTGCAAATTGAAGGATGCCTGAATGCCCAACAATATGTCACTGAAATTCTTCATCCTCATGTCCTTCCACTTCTGGCAGCACCAAGGTTGATTTTTCACCAGGATAACGCTTGACCTCATGTGGCAAAACTCACCACCCAGATCCTAGCTGACAACATTATCCAGACCATTCCGTGGCCATCCATGTCATCAGACATGAACCCAATAGAACACTTATGGGATTAACTCAACAGACAGGTCCGCCAGCGAGATGTGGCACTAACCAATCTCCAACAGTTGTCTCTTGCACTGCAGGAAGAGTGGGCAGCCATCCCACAGTGATAGATCCAACGGCTAATTGGATCCATGTCAAAGAGATGTCGTTCTCCGATACAGACCAGAGGAGGCCATACACCATACCGAAACGGTGGCCTCAGTTGCAAAGAATGAAAGTCCAAACCAGATTTAATGAACATCATTTCATTGTTAAAGTCTTAAAGTGTCTTCATCCAAGATTGAAACATTACTTCTGTAAAATAAAATTTTGATACAAGTTTGAAATTTGGTGTCCATTATGACTACAGTAGTATTGCATTTCTTTTTTTGAACAATATAGTTTTATGTGGATATGACCAGTGATTGAACTGATGTTTCTTTTTTTAAATTGTGATAGATTCACCAGTGATTGAAGTGATGTTTCTTTTTGTAAATTGTGATAGATTCACCAATGATTGAACTGATGTTTTTTGTATTGTGATAAATTTACTAGTGGAACTTGCTGTGACATTTTGAACATGTTTTTACATGAAGTTTTAAATTCTAAAAGTCATATCAACATACACGGCACAGATATGCAGAAAACTACCATTGCAGGAGATTTTAGTACACATCTACCATCTTTAGGATACAAAGACCAAAACCCTATAGGAAACAACATTGAAGAGCTATGCAACACCAGCAATAATAATATTGGCAGACTCCTCCTCCCCACCAACACTCCTCCACAGAGCCACTGGATGCACAGACAGACCTGACCTCACCATTGTCTCAGCAGACATCCACAACAATTGTACTCTGAGAGTGCTTGATGACATAGGAAGCGACCATTGCCCCATCCTTCTACAAATTTCTCACACATGAAACCAAAGACCACACAATCTCCCTTGCTAGAATTATAGAAAAGCAGCTTGGGAAAAATTCAGAGCACAAACAGATGAAAACCTATCAAAATTAAATGACAACACAAACATTGACAAACTCTACAACAACATACTCCAAGCCATACTTGGAGTAGCCTACAAAAAAATCCACCGAGGATGCAGTAAGAAATATAGCCCCTTCTGGACAAAATCTTTGGAAGACTAAGTAAAAAAAAAAGAAGAGCAGCCAGGAAGAATGCAGAGAAAAACTCCAGAAAACAGTAGAGTACAATAAACTAACAGCTATGGTGAGACTCAAAACTAAAAAAAGCAAAGAAAGAGAAGTGGTTAAGAACATGCAGCAATCTCAGCCTCAGAAATGAGGGAAAGAAGGCTTGGAAACTCTTAGATAACATGTCAGGAAGAAACAAACTAACCCTAATCCAGTGCAAATCTCTGGTCGAGTCCTCTCAAGTGACTCGGACAAAGCCAGGACTTTTAACAAATTCTTTGCTGCCACCAACAAATCCTCCAACAGGAAAGTACTTGACGAGGCGCTAGGAAAAGTTCTGAGAAGTAAAGAGAGATCTAGCTTGGCAAATATTCCACTTTTTGAGGAAAACTTTACCATCCAAGAACTCCAGAGTGTTATGGGTAAGCTACAGCTAAGAAAAGCACCAGGACCAGACAAAATATCAAATGAAATGATCCTTCATCTGGGCCCTGTAGGAAAGTCCACATTGCTCAGCTTCATTAACAAGACCTGGCAAAGTGGAGTACTACCAAAATCTTGGAAGTCGGCCATAGTTAGACCTATCTTGAAAAAAAGAAACCCAGAAGATGACCTAAGAAGCTTTAGACCAATCTCACTGACTTTCAACATTGGAAAGCTAGCAGAACGAATGTTTAACAATAGGCTGTACTGGTGGTTGGAATCATGGGGGTCCCTAACTTTCAGGCAGGCTTCCACAAAGATTCAGGAACCGAAGACCAGCTATTTCTCCTCACTCAAAGCGTAAAAGACAGTTTCTTACACAAGAGAAACTCTGTAGTTGTCTTTGTAGACTTCCAGCAGGCATATGGCAGGGTCTGGCAAAAGGCCTATTGAGATGCAAAACATGGGCATACATGGAAAAATGCATCAATGGGTTAAAAACTACCTGAATAACAGGACCATACAAACTCAGGTCAATAACAGACTGTCAGACAAATGCACCCTGGAGGAAGGTCTGCCACAAGGTTCTGTTCTTAGCTGCACCTTGTTCCTAATCTTTATAAATGACCTCCCTGACCTGTTGAACACCCACAAAGCCATGTTAGCTGATGACCTTGTCATATGGACTAATGGAACAGACCTGCAGCTGGCTGGTGAGAGACTTAATACAGCCCTCCTCACCATATCAGCCTATTGCAATTTCTGGAAGTTGAAGGTCAGTGTTAGTAAAATTACATATACAGTCTTCACTCTTAGCAACAAACTAGCAAAGACTGAACTGAAAATCACTCTTGACTGTGCTCAAATCATGAAAGAAAAAAAATCCAACATGCCTTGGTGTGAAACTAGACAGAAAATTGAATTTTAAAGAGTTCATGGATGGACTAGCAAAAAAAGCATAAAAAAGCGACTTGCAAGTACATCCTAGGATGCTGACAAAGCAACACTCAGACAACTGTATGCAGGATATGTTAGATCTATAATAGATTACAACCTCCTCCTACAGGTCACAGCATCGAAGAGCTCTCTTATACAAGTAGACAGAATCTAGAACCAAGCCATTCATTTCATTTGTGGCCCATTGAGATCAACACCCACAGCTGCATGTGAAACTGATGCAGACATAGAGCCATTAGATATAAGATGTGAAAAGTCAACCATTGAGGCAGTAGAAAGATATAAACACATGCCCCCAGACCATCCTAACAGAAAAGTGGTTGATAAATGGAAGCATAATAGACTGAAACTGAAAACTCCAGTGCACATAGCAGAACAGTTAAACACAAGACACAAACTCTCTGAAGACAGAGAAGAACTTACAAAAGTACCAGACATCCCACCAAACACAAACTAACACCAGACTCAAGAACAAATTAGTGAACATATCATCAGATCCCAACACTCTAAAGCTGTGTGCACTGGAGACCATAGAATCCTACCCGAAGGACTAGATCCATGCATACACTGATGGGTCAGCATCCAAGGAAACAGACAATGCAGGATATGGGGTACTCATAATGTTTCCAGACAAGACAACAAGCCACATTTCTGCTCCTTGCATATCTTGCTGCTCCAATTATGATGCCGAGATGCAGGCAATATTAGCAGCCCTGGCAGCCACCATCACCAAATACAAAAACACTGCATCCCACTCAAAAAAACCTTGTTATTTTCTCAGACTCCCAGTCTGCTCTCCAGGCCCTTGAAAACTGGATACCATCAGCTGATACGTTACAACTGACATACTCAGTGCAGTAAACCAACTTGCCTCCTGTGACATCAAGACCACCCTACAGTGGATACCAAGGCACATAGATATCAGAGGAAATGAACGTGCTGACAGACTGGCAAAGAGTGGAGCCACCATGTCACAGCCCCACATCTCCACCAACATGAGAACAGCTAAACACATTATACACAACAACTGCAAGCAGCAGTGGATGGACAGCTGGGCCAGTAATCCAACTGGAAGATCCCTATATACACACCTGCCAAAGCCTAACCCAGAGACCACATCAACAGCTTATGTCGTAGAGACCAGTGCACAGTTTTCAGGTTGAGAACAGGACACATCACCCTCAATAAGCACTTACACAGAGTGACCACTGACCACACACCATACTGCATGCACTGCAACAGACAAGAAGAAGAAACTGTTAAACACCATCTGCTGAACTGCAGTGCATTGAGGGACCTTTGGAAGAACTTGATACCGCCAAACTCCTCAATCACCAACATTCTGTATGGAGATGTAAAACAGCTGAAGAGGACCTGTATGTTAAATTATCTGACACAAGGGAAAAAGAGTGAAAACTCGTAAACCTGGGGATCGGAAAAGTCAAAGTCAAAGACATGAACTTTTATTACAGTGACTGTTCTTGTGTGAGAAAAGCTTTGTATCTGTCAACAGTTTTATTTGTGACAGTGACTGTTTAATTGTGACTCTTGACATGAGCAGCTTGTCTTAATGTTAATTGTGACTCTTGATATGAACAACTTGTCTTAATGTTAATTGTGACTCTTGACATGAACAACTTGTCTTAATGTTAATTGTGACTCTTGACATGAACAACTTGTCTTAATGTTATTTATGACTCTTGACATGAACAACTTGTCTTAATGTTAGAAGTGCTTTATTAAAACTGAGCAGAATGAGAAAACATATCAGTTTATGATGTTGCAGACATATTACACAGTACAAAGCTGTAAAACGTTTGCCTGTTTAAGAGCTGGAAAAAAAAACCAGTGATTGATTAAGTTTTTTCTTGTAGTTGGTAAGCTACACACGTATATAACAGCCTCCAGCAGCAACATTGATATGTTTCTGCCAGCATGTGACCCGGGGTGGGGGGGGGGGATGTTATTTTCTTATCAGCATCTTCATCAGAGCAAACTGTTTGCCACTCAGCTGATCATTTCAGCTAGGAAACAAGTAGAAGTTTATGAGAGCAAGATGTGGCCTGTATAAAGGATGTACAAGAACAAGAGCTAGGACAAATTTTGGGTGCCCTTGTCTAAATAGCGGAGGACAGACCATTTACAACTGCTGGGAGCTAGTATTAAGTGCCTTGTGTCTGGAATAGTCTAGAGAAAACTTTTCAGCACAACCTTACATTTTAGCAGCAGACTTCAGCATACAAACATGTGCCTGACTCTAAATTTGGTTTATAATTTCAGGAAATGGTACCTTGAGTGAAGACACATTATGTTCCTATGTCAAACAGATTGGTAAGTGAATGCTGTACACAGACATTTATTTATATGTTGTGGTGAGAATTGTAAGTAGAACAACTATGATTGTCAACCAGGACTCACTACAACCTCCTGCGGCAGCTCATGGGAACAGGGTGTCTTGTTACTTCAGCCTGGTGTAAGAGTGGCTGGCTTGTGGGTCAGAGGTTTTAAGAAGCCGCTGCTATGTAATACATAAACCACATGTGATTGATACCAGACTCAAGAACATTATGTTGTCAAGTGCAGATAACTCCACTGTTCTAGGATGATTTTTTTTTTTTTAAATGGAGGAAAACACTATTTTACTTCACATATGTTTCTTTTAGTTTTATGAAACGTTGATAAATATGATGTAATTTTAAATTTGCACTTATAAATCGGACTTAAATGTGCATGTCAGTGCAAAAGTGTTTTAATGTTTATGACCTTAGTGCTAAAGTTGCATCATCTAGTCTGAGGAAAGCCTTACATTATTTCATATTAGCTTTATCATTTACAATGCTTTCATAAAGCTACGTTAGTAGCAGCAAGATTTTCATAAAGTTTGTGCTAAGTACATAACAAGCAGGATTTTCATAAAGTTTATATAAGGTATATTAGAAAGAATTGTGCCCTGTTATTTTAGGTAAGTACTGATAGCTGAGAACCAACAAGACCTGCAAAATCTCTTGGATAAAGTCTCCAAAGAAAGTGAACAGAAAGGCTTTACTTTGAACATCAAAAAGACAGAGACTATGGTTATATCTAAGAAACAGAATCCACCAGCATGCAGTATTAAATTAAATGGAACTATTCTAAAGCAGGTGCAGAAATTCAAATACCTTGGAGCAGTAATAACTTCAGATGGGAAATGCAGAACAGAAATTAGGAACAGAATAGGCCAAGCAAAGACTGCATTTCAGAGAATGAGAAACATATTAGCTAACACATCTTTATCAATGAATGTTAGAAAACGAGTCCTAAAATGCTATATTGAACCTATCTTGTTATATGGAAGTGAATCATGGACAATAGGCAAGTCTGCACAAAAATCATTGGAAGCAGCAGAAATGAGGTTTATTAGAAGAATGTTGCGAATCCCCTGGACAGCAAAAATAACTAATGAAGAATGTATGAGAAGAGCTGGAGAGACAAAAAAACCTTGTCGAAAAGATAAGAGAGAGACAATGTACTTTCATAAGACATGCAATGAGAAGAGGGGGCATTGAAAATATTATAACAACAGGAAAAATAGAAGGAAGAAGATCAAGAGGAAGACCAAGAGAAATGATACTGGACAGTCTGACGGGATGGTGTGAGAGGAGATCACCAACTGAACTGATGGCCTGCATGAAGGATCGGGTACTCTGGAGAAGCATAATAGCCAACGCCAGTCGCCACGGCACCTGATGATGATGATGAGCTTTTTATACATGGGAAAGATGTATAGCAGAAGGAACAGAGAAGTCCATATTTTGTACAAGAAACCTATAATCACCTCCACTATGAAAGCTGTGATGGCTGGGTCATATAAAAAAAGTGAAGCTAAGTCATCAGATCAGATTTGCATATATATATATATGGATTGATGGGACAAGCGCACGGATCAAGGAGGAGACCAAGTGAAAGAAAAGCAAAGAGAACTTGGAGTAAATGACTGAAGAGAGAAAGTCAGGACAGAGATGAATGGAGACGATTGTATACACAGCCAATGAGCCACAGGAAAGTTTTTTTAATGGTGTTTAAAGTTTAAATATTCTTCTGTTCTGTTTCTTTGTGTTTCTGTGTTGGTAGCATGAACATAGCTTGATTCACCTTGTATTTGGATGTTACTGTAGAGTATAACCTGCAGTGAAGGGTAATTTCTGTTGTCCACAGCTGAAGCTATGAAAGCTTTACAGCAGAAAGGTATAGTCCACAGAGATCTGAAGCCACAGAATATTCTTCTCTGTTATGAGGGTCCCAAGTACCCACACCCTTCAGAGATGTTGCTGAAAATTGGTAAGTCCTGATTGGGTGACCTGTTACAGTGTGACTGTATCTACACAATAGGAAATGTTTACAATAGAAATGTCTCATGAATGCCATAGAGACACTTATGGTGGAAATAACAATATGTAGGCTTAGTGACCCATAGAGGAAGCTATAGTCAGTCTTTGCCTTGTATTTTTTAGGCTTTTCTTGGAGGTTAATGTGACTGAGTGGTGTAGTAGTTAGTGTGGTCATCTCTCATGACAGGGTTTGGTTGTTGAAGTGTGACTGGATTTACTCTATCTACAAAAGCTGTAGAAATGGGTGCCTGGTTCTTTCTGGAGCTGGGGAAGGAAAGGTAGGTAAATGTGCTACTGACTGTATCAGTCTGTAGTGTTCTGACAGGTCAAAGGAAATGTGCTACTGACTGTATCAGTCTGTAGTGTTCTGACAGGTCAAAGGAAGTGTGCTACTGACTGTATTACTCTGTAGTGTTCTGACAAGTCAAAGGAAATGTACTACTGACTGTATTACTCTGTAGTGTTCTGACAGGTCAAAGGAAATGTACTACTGACTGTATTACTCTGTAGTGTTCTGACAGGTCAAAGGAAATGTGCTGTTGACTGTATTACTCTGTAGTGTTCTGACAGGTCAAAGGAAATGTACTACTGACTGTATTACTCTGTAGTGTTCTGACAGGTCAAAGGAAATGTGCTGTTGACTGTATCAGTCTGTAGTGTTCTGACAGGTCAAAGGAAATGTGCTGTTGACTGTATCAGTCTGTAGTGTTCTGACAGGTCAAAGGAAATGTGCTGTTGACTGTATTACTCTGTAGTGTTCTGACAGGTCAAAGGAAATGTGCTGTTGACTGTATCAGTCTGTAGTGTTCTGACAGGTCAAAGGAAATGTGCTATTGACTGTATCACTCTGTAGTGTTCTGACAGGTCAAAGGAAATGTACTGCTGACTGTATTACTCTGTAGTGTTCTGACAGGTCCAAAAAAATGTAGGCACAAACACAATGCCCCCATATTCCTTCGTGGTATTAAAGAACTGTGTTAATGTTTGTGGGGATGGATAGATCTAGATGATGTCAACTTTTGTATTATGAGACTGAATTTACCTCTGGTTGTTTGCTCTCACAGAAACAGGCAGTTTTATATATTTTTATGTATCGCTCTTTCTGCAGTAGGAAGAGATGATGATGTCCGTCTATGTAACATGTTTTATGTCATATATTTAAAGTATGTTTGAAGTCATATATTTAATGACCTGTTTATCTTCACATTGTTTGATCATTTTGTTTCTGTTACAGCTGACTTTGGGTTTGCCAGGTTCATAATTGGAGCAGAAATGGCTACCACACTCTGTGGCTCTCCCATGTATATGGTATGTTAACAGTGTAGCAGAAGAACATGGGGAAGAAAGAAATATCCTG
The DNA here is from genome assembly GCA_009760885.1 of Achatina immaculata. Classification (NCBI taxonomy): domain Eukaryota; kingdom Metazoa; phylum Mollusca; class Gastropoda; order Stylommatophora; family Achatinidae; genus Lissachatina; species Lissachatina immaculata. The sequence goes on from CM019693.1 coordinate 7,478,191, forward strand.
TTGTAGGTTGGGAAGAAGTCCTTTAGCTGAAACATTTGTCATTTTGAATAGTTGTGTGTTATAATTTGAAATGTGAAGGCATGGGGATGCTAAATGTAGTGTTTTCACTGTAAAGATGAGTAACAAGTGGGAAACTCCATGATGTAGGCTGTGAAACAACTCGGGGAAGCAAGGTGTGTGTGTAACTCGCCCGCACCCCCTATCCCAAGTATTTCAGTTCTCTTAAACTTCTGATGCGGGGGGGCATGGCTGGTCATGACTTCCAGAGGTCTGTGAGTTATTGGATCACAAGCGTGATATTCTACTCATTTGCATCACAAGTTATTATTTGATGCTTGTTCAGTTGTATCTTGACTGTAGCTTTGAGTAATAAACTTTGTAGCATTCGCCTCAATGAAGAACAAAACGATAAAATAATGGGCTCATTTCTCAATAGTTTGATTATCTAATGTATAATTGTTGGAAACTATCAATTTATTTGATCCACGTTTTCAGTCCTTCAGTTTGGGATTATAAGCATACTTAGTTTTTATTTAGTTCATTCATTAAATATATATATTCGTCTGTTTCTTGTTTATTCAGTAATTGGTTTGTTCATTTCTTTACTTATTCTGTTGTTTTGGTGATGCATTCAGGCTCCAGAAGTAATCATGTCAGTGAAGTACAGTGCCAAGGCTGACCTGTGGAGTATAGGGACCATCTTGTACCAGTGTCTGACTGGCAGAGCACCTTTTCAGGCCCAGAATCCTCAGGAGCTGAAGAAGAAATATGAGAAGAGTCCAGGTCTTAAGCCAAAGTGAGTGAGCAGTTCCAGACATAGCACTTTTGACTCCAGTGATGTGAAAACAGATTGCCAACATCTGAGTCATTAGTTTGTTGGGAGCATTATTCCCAGAGAAATCATTCACTGCTTAGCTTTACTACATCATGCTCTAGGGGACTGGGACATACTTTAATGTGATTATATTTTATAGACCATCTTGAACATGCTTTAATATGATTATATTTTATAGACTATCTTGGACATGCTTTAATGTGATTATATTTTATAGACTGTCTTGAACATGCTTTAATGTGATTATATTTTATAGACCATCTTGAACATGCTTTAATGTGATTATATTTTATAGACCATCTTGAACATGCTTTAATGTGATTATATTTTATAGACCATCTTGGACATGCTTTAATGTGATTATATTTTATAGACCATCTTGACTACACTAGGGTTTATATCAAAGGATGGTAAATTTCATAAAGTGGAATGGGATGGTTGTCATGTTTAAATGCATCACAAAGGCAATGCCTAATATGCAGTATGACATGTTATACATTAAACAGGAAAAGTTGTATATTTTTTAATTCTAAAATAGTATTGTTAGTATGTTGTAAGTATAGAACAGAGAAAAAAAGCTAAGAATTGAGAAAAAAAAGAATAGAAAATGAAGAAATAAGAAACAGTGATTTTCTCACTTATTCCCCCAAGTTGGTCCACTGTACTGGGTCCAATATATCCTAAATGAATAAAACTTTATACAAATATCATTTCATCACATATCCTCCAAAATTCGCATCAAAATATACACTAATTATTTATTTACAATAAACTGAAAACAACAAACAGGCGGCTAATATTTACACGAAGACAAGTGTTAGTGGTTAATATTTACATGAAAGTACAAATGGGTGGCGGCTAATATTTAAATGAAAGCACAAACGGGTGGCGGCTAATATTTACATGAAAGCTCAAATGGGTGGCGGCTAATATTTACATGAAAGCACAAATGGGTGGCGGCTAATATTTACATGAAAGCACAACTGGATGGCGGCTAATATTTACATGAAAGCACAAATGGGTGGCGGCTAATATTTACATGAAAGCACAAATGGGTGGCGGCTAATATTTAAATGAAAGCTCAAATGGGTGGCGGCTAATATTTACATGAAAGCACAAATGGGTGGCGGCTAATATTTACATGAAAACAGTTAAATTTTAACCCAAAAATTGCTCTGAATTCAATCATCTGCATGTCACACAGTCAGATTTGACACAGAAGGGAAGTAGTATAACCAGGCTTGCCAGATTTTAATGTATGGTGAGGATAAATTAAAAATTAGATTCTAAACCAGTGCGCTACATGTCAGTCAGGAATATGAAAAATAACTGATCAGTGCAAGCATGTCAATTAGTTTTTGTTGAGTTAATGCACCATATTTTATAGACTAGCTTGGATCTGTATTTCAGTAAAGTCTTTGTTTAAAAGTTCCCACTGAACATGTACATCAAGAAATATCAGGCACAGAAAACAAAGAGTTTAGAGGGTTGTGCTTGTAGTTGTGACTTCTTCTTCTTCTTCGTTCGCATTGTCTGTCTATATCTGCAGTCCCGTCACCTGGACAAATTTCACTGTTTTTTTTGTAATTCATGTATGGATCCGTAGAGCTTATCTTCTTTAGTGGTTTCACTGGGCCAGTAATTATTTCTCAGTGTCTTATAGTTGGTGCAGTTCTGGAGGACATGTTCCACTGTTTGGGGCACCTGGGCACATGTACATAGATTAGTAGTACCAGCCTTAAACTTTGTATACATATGACTTCGGAGTCGGCTGTGTCCTGTTCGGAGACGGAAGATGGTGACTTGTTCCTTTCTGTTTAGCATGTGATAGTCATCATATGGTGGTGTTTACGGCTTCCTGTAGGTTTTTATCATGCTTTTCTTCTGATTATAGGTGATTGGTATATCTGGTTGTTCCATTTCAGTGCCCTCTTTGGCCAGATGGTCAGCTTTCTCATTGCCTGGTATCCCACAGTGGGAGGGAATCCACTGCAAAGTGACTCTATGTTGTAAGCCAATTTTTGACAAGGCATCCTTAAGGTCTGGTAGTTTGTTGCACTGAAGAGCTTCCAGTACTGATCTTACATCTGTGAGAATTACTACAGGACATGTATCAATTCTGGAGTCTGATAGTTTTTCAACTGCAGCAATAATTGCCCTAACTTCTGCATCATAGTTGTTGCAGTATTTTCCAGTGGGTATGGAAATCTTGTTAGTGGTGTTATTTGGATATTCAATATGTACTCCTGCCCCTCCATTCTTTATGGCATTGTGTGCAGATCCATCTGTATACGCACGTATCCAGGTGTCACGTGGATATTTGTCATCTAGAACACTAAGTGTGGCTGTTGATCTTACAAGACTGCTCTGCATCTCACCATTCTGCACACCTTTCACTTCAGTCTGAATAGTTATTTGTGTATAATCTGTTTCTTTCCATGGTGTATGCTCTGGTACAGATGATAATGGAGCGACTACAGTTGGAAGGTCAGGTATCAGCTTACGCATACGCTTGGCCTGATGGATGAAGCTACTTCTTTTAAGCCGTCTTAATGCCAAGTTATTGAATCTCTCCTTCAGGGGATGGCTTACAGAGCTAAAGAATTTCTCTCCCATGGTCATGACCTTTGTGTCTCTACGTTCCTTTAGCGCTTGAACACCATTTTCTGCATTTCTACTATTGGTGTGGACCTCATGGCACCTGTGATAATCCGTAGTGACTGATTTTGAACCTTGTTGTTGTGACAAAACAGTGCCCAGATGTAATATTGTACAGTCTGTGTTATTACTGTGAAGTAAATACTGAACATGTAACACCATGTGAAAATGTTCTGACGTGACTTTCTAATACTTGACAGCATCCCTACCAGTACATCCTCAGAACTGAGAGACTTGCTGATGAGAATGTTGAAGAGAGATGCTGAAGAGAGGATTTCCTTTGGTATGTTTTTTTCTTTTTTCTTTTTTATTTGCTTAAACCTTGTTATTTCATCTGAGATTTAACCCAAGATTTTCTTTACCAACAAAAATGTTTTATTGCAGTTTCACTGAAGTAGCTTGTTTGTGTGGTTTTGTAATTTGACAGAGTTAGCCAGGAAAGTTAGAAAAAAATGTTGTACTTAAGTAGCATGGCTGTTGGTATGATGTTCTCTTGTTACCTCTCTTTGCTTCACTTGGTTCTTTTAAATCATTGTGTACATAGTCCCTGCTTTCTGATGTCCCACTTCATGACAGTTAGTTTTACCACCCATTGCTCCATTGAAACAGTATGACGTCTTACTGTTTATTTACAATATATATATTTATATATATGTTTTTTTTGGAATATGAATTAGTTATTTAATGTAAAACTACTTATTTTAAAGTTTAGGTACAAATTACACACTCTAGTGTATGTTTTAAAACTTTCCTAACTATTAACAGTAAAATATGTATACTAGCCCCTGTGAAGTTCTTTTTATGTCTATTATCTTGTTTAATACTGGAATGAGCCTGATATATATGTAGGGGCCTTGTGTGAAAGCAAAGACCATCTGTATACTGCTGCAGTTTATGTAATGCTGGAAGTCATTCATTATCATTGGTCACACTCTGGTACACTAGAGGACTGTGTATGTGCTTTAATCAAGGGCTATAAGTCTGTACTGAAAGAGAACTTTAGACAGAGACTGTTAGTGGCTGGGATTTTGTTCTCTTGATTAAGGAGCCATAAAACCTGTATAGATTTAGAGAAATGGCTCTAGCATTTAGCAACTAGAGATGGAAGATCTGGGTGGAGGAGTTCAGAGCACTGCTTCCTCCTTGGCAGACACTGGAAACAATAACAAGTGAAAGAGTGGATTCCTAAATGTTTTGGGCAGATTTTTTTCTTGTAGAAAGCAGCTTTTAAGCTTTTTCTTGTACTTATTGAAACTAAACTCCCACCAGAAGCAATCTTTGGTCGTAGGTTGTGAATATTCACTTAGTACTGTAATGTTTTGTATTACATCATGAAATTTGTAATCCACATGTGGTTTTTGATGTTTTTTTTTCTGTAGAGGAATTCTTCATACACCCTTTCCTACAGCTACCAAGTCCAACAAAAGGTAATATTTAATAATATATTAATGATATTTAATAAAGGTAATAATAAAACATATTTATATATTTACATTGATTCCAATAAAACATGTGAGTTCAGATAGGTTTTTTTTTTTTAATGTTTACATTAGAGTTTTGTTGTATAGCAGCAGAAAATATTTTGATAAGCATGGGCTTTATGAGCATTAAAACAAACATTAGACCAGCATTGTGAGCACTGAAACAAACATTAGACCAGCATTGTGAGCACTGAAACAAACATTAGACCAGCATTGTGAGCACTGAAACAAACATTAGACCAGCATTGTGAGCCCTGAAACAAACATTAGACCAGCATTGTGTGCACTGAAACAAACATTAGACCAGCATTGTGTGCACTGAAACAAACATTAGACCAGCATTGTGTGCACTGAAACAAACATTAGACCAGCATTGTGAGCCCTGAAACAAACATTAGATCAGCATTGTGTGCACTGAAACAAACATTAGATCAGCATTGTGTGCACTGAAACAAACATTAGACCAGCATTGTGAGCATTACAACAGAAATTAGACCAGGTCTGTGAGCATTAAAACAGATTTTCTTCATCAAAATCTTTTGTACTTATGTAGTGTGTAAGATCTGTGAGAAGATTCTTGCTAGTACAAGCACAGCATACGCTCTGACTTTGTAGATACAGATCGGTGACATAACTTCTGCTGCACTTCAAAACTAGCCCTGCCAGACATGACTGCTGCCTTTAGTTAGGACATGCAGATTGTCACCAAGCAAGCAAAATACAGAGGGAAGATATTTGTTGAACTATTACTTCTCATGGAGGGCAACATGCCAGGGATGGCACAACCTCAGACAATAAACAGGAAATGTCCGACCACAAACTTGGGTTTTAATTCAAATCACCCTCACCAACCTTAGTGTGACGTCAGCAGACTTTTAACAAAAATTTAAATGGGGGGGGGGTGTGGGTTCATTTTCTGATAATATAAACTAGGTATGATGACTGACATCTTCCAAAGTTTTCAGTGTTTTCTTTCTTTTTTTATTTTTTAAAGTAAATCAGTAATTATCAGTAACTGCTGCTGGTTAATGCAAAGACTGGTTAACAGCCAAAGAGAGCAGCAGTCTGGTCCTGCACTTTACTTGTGGTCAGTAGTTGTATAGTCAGAGTTCATGCTTGTGGTCACTAGCTGTTTAATTCAGAGTTCATGCTTGTGGTCATTAGCTGTATAATTCAGAGTTCATGCTTGTGGTCATTAGCTGTTTAATTCAGAGTTCATGCTTGTGGTCATTAGCTGTATAAGAGTTCATGCTTGTGGTCATTAGCTGTATAAGAGTTCATGCTTGTGGTCATTAGCTGTATAAGAGTTCATGCTTGTGGTCATTAGCTGTATAAGAGTTCATGCTTGTGTGGTAGTGTACATCTAAAGAATAAGAACAATAGATGAAAGTATTGTCATAGTCTGACCACTTGGCCCGCTCTGATGGTACACTTAACTTGTACAGACATGCTGTTGTTGTTGTGTGTGTTAGTTTATATTCTCTCAATTATCTGTCCTAGTGATGTCCCCACCAGTTTCTGTTCCAAAACGAAGGTCAAGCTCCTCACCTGAAAGTTCCACACCTGGAAGATCTCCTGGGAAATCCTCTCCATCATGTGCCAAAAAGTCACCATCTCCATCACCATCTCCCAAAGTGAGTACAGAGATCAGAACATGTTGTCCTTTCTTTGTATGGTCTTGTGACAGTGAGAGATTGAAGTGATAGAAGTTTGCAGAAGTTTGAAATGATATTGGCTTGCAGCTTGTTAATGTTTATCAAGAAGGAAGGTGAAATTGTCTGCTATGGTTGTATTAGACTATACAACTTACAAGGCACTCTTGTAAAATAACAGTGTGAGAGAAGCATCCTTTTCATTTTATAACTTATTTATAAACAAACTTTGACTCTATTTTTTTTTAGGTGTCCAAATGGGAAGTGTTTAGTATAATTGTCTCTGACGGTGAAGGCTGTTTGAATCCAGCCAGAGCCGCTCTAGTCTCCCAGCTGGAGAAATGGATATCAATCTTCTGGAACTGGAGAAATGGGTATTTATCTTGTGGAGCTGGAGAAATGGCTATCCATCTTGTGGAGCTGGAGAAATGGCTATCCATCTTGTGGAGCTGGAGAAATGGGTATCCATTTTGTGGAGCTGGAGAAATGGGTATCCATCTTGTGGAGCTGGAGAAATGGGTATCCATCTTGTGGAGCTGGAGAAATGGCTATCCATCTTGTGGAGCTGGAGAAATGGCTAGAGCCATCTTGTGGAGCTGGACGAGGAAAGAGGCCACCGTATGATACTAACCACATGTGTACCAGCAGGTCAAGAAAAATATGGCCACCAACTCTATCTCCTAGCTGCTGCTGTGACACAACAAGGCTACCTTTACTTTTTAGCTTTTGACATTCCTAAATTCTCATTGACTTAACTCGATGCTTGAAGTTCATATCTTAAAGAAGAGTTCTGAGTTCTGACTAGGCTTCCATGAGCTGCAGTGAGCTTGGCTGCGTGAATGTGTAGTCTCCGTCGTTAGCGTTAGTGAAGCACCTGCGAAAATGTCAGCTGTCTGCCAGCATGACACTGCATGCGTAGGAGTCAGTTGTTGATAACTGCTAAGCAGGCAGCACTAGTTCTTGTCACAAACTACAGGTATGTCAGTATTTAGCACGGCTGAATAACACCTGAGCATATGAGCATTTTTTTTTTATTGTCAGTCATCACAGCTGCCGTGATTTACTGGGAAGTGATGTAGTGGTTATTTTTAGAGTTAAGACAGATTCAAATGATAAAATTACAGACTCTCAACTGTGGAACAAAAACTGTCACCGATTTGTTGTTGTTGGCTCATGATAGTTTAAGAGTTAAATGATTATAGTATTCTCTTTTTTTTGTTATTTCCGTTTGCAAACATGTGTACAAATGCTATCAAACATTTGACAGCTTCAGGAGATGAAAGAGGAAGACATGGCAATAACCTTAACAGAAACAGCAGGATTCACCAAGGTCAGCAAGGAGGACTTGAAGGGCAAGTCAGGTCGATCAACACCTGAAGTGAGTACTGTACCTTTCTTTGGTTACAGCTGTTTTTTCATCAGTGATGTAGAATGGCCACGCAGGTAAACATTAGACAAAAAACAAAAAGAAGAATTATATAAGAAAGTGTAAAAAATATTTTCTTACAAAAAAATAGGTTTTATCTTGTAGAATGGGTGTTGCAGTGGTTATTGCACTTGCTTGCTGATCCATAGTTCGATTTTGCGCTGAGGTGGAATTTTTTTTCAGACCAATGACGTCAGGGTAAACCTAGCCTTAAAAAAAATGGGTACCTGGGGCTTCCCTGGGAACACAGGCAGCGAGGCAAGGTGCTAGCAAATGCTGTGGTGGCCTAGAAATGTGAAGGCACTAACACTTCATACCTCCACTACGATATGCAAACGTTGTAGGGCATAGATTGAGGACGTTGACAGTCAGCATATCAGGAACTGTGATGATAGTAGATAAAGTGGGGAATGATGTGTTCCCTCATACAGTCAGAGACTGTGGAAGTTAGCATATTCATATAAAATGTGGTCAAGTTGTCATATAGAGAAAGTAAAGCTGAGGATCTGCTACATTATAATAAAAAAAGATAAAAGGTTTGTCACACTTAAAGTGTGATTATGAATGGAAATGACATTCAGCGCATTTATAGGGGAAAAAAATGAAAGGTTTGTCACACTTAAAACATGGACAGAGAGTGAAAGAGAAGACATATGTCATTTAACTTGTGGACAGAAGGAAAAGAGATGACTTGTTAGATGCAGAGAATACAAAAGGAAAGGAAAAGATACATATTCAAAAAAAAAAACAAAACATAAATAAACAAAAAAAAAGAAGTTTAAGAACAACTATCTTTCTCAACTTGATAAGATCTGTACGGTAGTTTTGTGTCCCTGTATTACTGTATGTAGACAACTTATCATTTCTTCAAGCACAAAGCTGGGGGCTATAAAGATTTGTCAGTTTGTGAAGATCACTCCAGTGTTAACAGGGAAACTAAATTTAATATTTCTAGTAACAGTTACTGCAAGGGTCATGGGTTAGCATCTCTGGTTCTGACTTGGTGTCATTTTCAATTTCAGGACTTTGTGATGGTACCAGAGACTCTCTGCTTGGAGTCGGGTAGGTAGCAGGGCTGTCAGGATCTGATAACTATAACAACTGTAATCAAATGTGCAGCATGTTTTCTGTGACACTTACAATTAAAACAATAACAAAGGGAATAAATTATCTGTATTTGCCTACGCACAGTTATTGAACACATTCTTTGAACTGGTTTCATTTATCACTTTAGACAGGGGTATCTGCTTATTTGGCGTTTGCTGTCTAAAATATGTTGGTGGCACAGTGTCATTATCATGCGCCTTTCAGATTAATGCAGCTGGCACATGTAAATCTTCACTGTGTTTAGCATTATTCTGATAACTTTGAGATGTGTGATGCTGGCACATGTAAATCGTCACCGTGTTTAGCATTATTCCGATAACTTTGAGATGTGTGATGCTGGAACATGTAAATCTTCACTGTGTTAGCATTATTCCGATAACTTTGAGATGTGTGATGCTGGCATATGTAAATCTTCACCGTGTTTAGCATTATTCTGATAACTTTGAGATGTGTGGTGGGCTATAATATGTCTGTTTATGTCTGTTGACAGATGGCGAAGAAAGCGTGTGCATAAGAAAAGCTCCACTAGCAGAGGAGGAGATGGCATCATTTAGGTTGGTTATTTGTTCATTTATGTTTGTGGATGTGGAGAAGTGAGTCAGTGGGAGACTGTGACAGAGGGAGGGATAAGTGTAACATCTGATGGTGGTAGCGTTATCATTTATTTAAGTAACTTGGATTTAAAAACAATAATGTTATAATGTTCAAAAAAAGAAACGCAACACTACTGTAGTCGTAATGGACACCAAATTTCAAACTTGTATCATAATTTTATTTTACGGAATTAATGTTTCAATCTTGGCATGAAGAAACTTTAAGACTTTAACAATGAAATTATGTTCATTAAATTTGGTTTGGACTTTTATTCTTTGTGACTGAGGCTTCTGTTTCAGTAAGGTGTATGGCCTCCTCTGGCCTGTATCAGAGAATGACATCTCCTTGACATGAATCCGATTAGCCATTAGATCTGTTGCTGTGGGATGGCTGCCCTCTCTTCCCGCAGTGCAAGAGACAACTGTCAGAGATTGGTTGGCACCACGTCTCGCTGGCGGACTTATCTGTTGAGTTCATCCCATAAGTGTTGTATTGGGTTCATGTCTGGTGACATGGATGGCCACGGAATGGTCTGGACATTGTTGTCAGCGAGGAACTGGGTGGTGAGTTGTGCCACATGAGGTCGAGCATTACCCTGGTGAAAAATTGACCCTAGTGCAGTCAGAAGTGGTAGGATGTGAGGACGAAGAATTTCAGTGATGTATCGTTAGGCATTCAGACGTCCTTCACTTTGCACCAGGTCACTTCTTCCCATGAAGTTGATTGTCTCCCACACCAGTACACGTCCACCACCATGTGGAGGAGCCACATCCACACAGTTCTGGGCGTATCACTCATGGACTCTGCAGTAAACTCTTCTCCATCTGTAGTGTTGCTGGAACAGAAAGAATGATTCATCACTAAACCAGACCCTTCTCCAATCATTCCCAACAGTCCATTGACGATGATGGTTCGCCCACTGCAGTCGGTTCAAGTGATGTCGGTCCGTAAGAACAGGATCTCTGTAGGGTCATCTAGCCTAAAGACCAGCATTGTGCAGCCGGTCCCTGACTGTTTGATCTGAAATTCGACAAGCTGCTGTCATTGACTGGAATGTTGAGGACGCACATGCAAATCAATTCCTGAGGTGGCGCAACCATATGAAGTGGTCTTCGGCAGGAGTTGTGACTATGGGTCTTCCACTGCGCGGCCGGTCTGCAACTGAGCCAGTTTCTTGAAATCATCTCCAAAGGCAATGGTGCTTCTAACATTAAATTGTCTGGCCACTACACCTTGTGACTGTCCAGTCTGTAAACGTCCAATGATGATGAGTTGTTGTTCTGTAGTGAGATGAGCCATACTTGCGCATTGAATTTTCAAATGAATTGATTCGATGAGCGTCAATCTTTTATAGGCATTCAATAACATGGTCAGTGAGTTTTGTGTTCAGTAAGTTTCATAGGATTCTCGTAAACCTGTCATGAGTTATTGTCAAAAATGCTCTTTTGACTAGTGTAACTTTTCTGTGCTCATGAATCATCCGCTGAGTACAGTTCAGGTCAGCACGTGAAGTATGATGTCCAAGTGAACATTTCAAGCAATTTGCCCTTGTCTGATCAGCAAACTTCAGTTTAAATTGCAACATTGTATTTATTGAGTTTCTTTTTTGAACAGTGTACTAGCTGATTCAGTTGTAGTTAATCATAATGAATGTATACTGAGTTGTAACATGAATAATCTTGTATCTTATTTCAGCATATCACCACAAAGCTCCCCTAAAGCCATCAGAATCCAATCCAGCAATGCTGTAACATTCTCCAAGAGCAAGGAGAGTGATCCAGCTGGGGACAGTCCCAACCGACCTGTCACTTTGTCTATGGATACTGCCCCGCAACAGTCACAACCTATTTCTGTCCCCTCAGACATAAAGTGCAGTATAGGGGACAGCAGCCTTGGGGTCAAGCAGAAGATCAAGTCTACAGATGTCAGAATGGTTAGTGATGTTCATTTGTTGATGTTGGGACTTGGGGAGAAGATCAAGTCTACAGATGTCAAGAATGTTAATTTGGTGATAATTTTGTTGAGAGAAGATCAAGTCTACAGATGTCAGAATTGTTTATGATGTACATTTGTTGATAATTTTCTTGAGAGTTAGGGAGAAGATCAGATGTCAGAATAGTAATTTGTTGAGGGGGGGGGGGAGGAAGATCAAGTTTAGAGTGATGTTAAATTTGTTGATAATTTTGCTTGGAGAAGATAAAGTTTACAGATGTCAGAGTGATGTTAATTTGTTGATAATTTTGCTGGGAGAAGATCAAGTTTACAGATGTCAGAGTGATTTTAATTTGTTGATAATTTTGCTTGGAGAAGATCAGGTTTACTGACATCAGAGTGATGTTAATTTGTTGATAATTTTGCTTGGAGAAGATCAAATTTACAGCTGTCAGAGTGATGTTAATTTGTTGATAATTTTGCTGAGAGAAGATCAAGTTTACAGATGTCAGAGTGATTTTAATTTGTTGATAATTTTGCTTGGAGAAGATCAAGTTTACTGACATCAGAGTGATGTTAATTTGTTGATAATTTTGCTTGGAGAAGATCAAGTTTACAGATGTCAGAATGATATTAATTTGTTGATAATTTTGCTGGGAGAAGATCAAGTTTACAACAACCCAGGGTCAGCTCATAAAGATCGGTAATTCTTACTAAAAAAAAAAACTATACTCCTTTCTCCAGGTTGTGCCTGCAGAAATTGGCTGTAGCTTTATCTCGGTCTTGTCCATTAGGCAGGGACAGGCATGTTCTGTATGGTGGTGGATCTTTTTGAGAAGATAGCTTCTTAGATCTGTTTCCCTTAATATATGATGCCTGTGATGTGAGATCTTCAAACATAGGAAAAGCTTCACACAAAAAAAAAAAAAAAAAGTTTAGAATTAATCATGAATTATTACTAAAGTGTTTGTGATATGCTGTGAACATAACACATTAAGATGGTGATATTGTGGTATAGAATTATTATAAACTTAGAAGGCTTGTTACTGAAATATATGAGACTTGTTGTCTTTTAGCCTAGTCCTCTTATGTGTTGTCAGGAAAGTGACAGCCAGGAGCTGGCTGTAGTGAGACGGAGCTCGGAGACAAGACTGTCTGGAGTTGACATTGTTGATGCTGGCTCCTTCTCTCCCCCGGCTGGTATGTGTCTCACAGAACAATGTCTTCTCTTGGTTCTTGTTCTCTCACAGACTTTTGTCTCAGTCTTTGTTTGTTAGATGAAATAAAAACAATTTACTGTCAAAGTTGCAGCAGTTAAACATGAAAGATTTATTTTGTCTGAGGAGAAGAGTAGTGATTTCTTAGGTAAACTAAGGTGATAAGACATGAATCAGAGGGCAGAAATGCTTCTCTTCCTACAGTCATGCACACAATTTTGTTTGTTTCAGGCAGCTGTGTAGAGACCTGTAGTACTGAAATATCACATCTGCTGTTTCTCCTATGGCATTCCAACATCTTGTCTGCTAACATCATGTCTTCATCATATTCATATGTTTTGTTTTTTTTTTTTTTTTTCATTGTTAGTGATATCTTGATGAAAACTTTCTCCATGGCCATAGCTCACACCATCAGAATTTTTCAGAAATAAATTCATCTAAAGAAGTGTTATGTATTTGTGATAAAAAGACAGCAGCTCTTCCACAAAATGTCTGTAGTTATCCATTGTTTTAAAGTGTTTGTGATTATTCCACATGCCTGTGTAGTTTTCTGTTGTTTTGAAACAAATTTGTTTCTGTGTGACAACAGTTCAGTTTTGTGTGGGAACTCCCCCCAGTATAAGCAGTGGACCTTCTTGGAGAAGATCAAATGTGGTCACCCCTCCTCCATACTCGTCAGTTCTGCCAGGGTCTCCGCATCGGAAATCATGTAAGTGTGCTTTAGATACATCAGAAATCATGTAAGTGTGCTTTAGATACATCAGAAATTACGTAAGAGTGCTTTAGGTACATCAGAAATCACGTAAGTGTGCTTTAAGTATGTCGGAAATCATATAAGTGTGCTTTAGGTATGTCAGAAACCACATAAGTGTGCTTTAGGTACATCAAATCATTTAAGTGTGCTTTAGGTATGTCAGAAATCATGTAAGTGTACATGGAATTAACTGAAAATCATGTATATTCTGTTATGTTGGAAGTCATGTAAGTGTTCTTGGAATTAACTGAAAATCATGTATGTTCTAAGTTATATTGGAAGTCATTCAACTGTGCTTTAAGTCACCTAGCACTGCAGAATCTTGACATGCTGACTAGCCCAGCATTCTGTCCATCTTCTTAGTTGCTACTTGGTAGTGTATCCCTTCATTCTTCCAGTTAGTCAAGAGCTTACAGTATCTTAACATACAAGTTTGTATAAACTGTGAATGTTTGAAGTTTGTTTTCTGTACACTCTGGTAACTGGTAACTGTTTCAGCTGGGTTTGTGTTCGTTTTCTTTCTGAGGAGATTCATCATTTAAACTGTAGAAAGACAAGGCACAATTTATACATGAAGTGAGCAGCGGTGGTTGCTTGACGGAAAGATAAATGGTATATGAGGCGACTAGAGATACTTGGCTGAAGGAAAGATAAAAGATAATTGGTGTGTATGAGAAGGTCAGTGACGGTCGAAAGTTAGATGAGGATAAAGAGATTTCTAAAAAGTAAAAATAAAACTGGCTAGTGTGAGCTTTATTATAGTGCATGATCAAGACTGAGTCAGTATTGATACAAACATGATCTTATCCCTTCTTCTTTTCTCCCATTCTCAGTTATCAGCCTCTCTCACTTCTCTCTCTCTCTCTTTCCAGTCTCTGCTTCCCTCCCTCCCATTTTTTTTTCTTCTGTCTTTCTCACTTCTCTGCTTATTTCCCCCCTCTCCCTGTTTCATTCCCCCTTCACTGTATTTCTCCTTCTCTTACTATTCTGTCTCTCCTCACCCTCCTCTCCCACTTCTCTCTCTCTCTCTATCCTCTTCTCCCTCTGTTTCTCACTTCTCTGCTTCTTTCCCCTGTATTTCTCCTTCTCTTACTAATGTCTCTTCTCACCTTCCTCTCCCACTTCTCTTTTCTCTCTCTTTCACTTCTCCTCTCTCTCTCCTCTTCTCCCTCTATGTTTCTTACTTCTCTGCTTCTCTCCCCCTCTCACTGTATTTCTCCTATTCTTCTATCTCTCCTCTCCATCTTCTCCCACTTTTCACACTCTTATTTCCCTCTTCTCTCTCCTCCCCTTCTTCCTTTTCTCTGTCTTCCCCCCCTCCTCTCTCTCCCCTCACCTCACCTCTCCTTTCTCTCTCCTCTCCTCACCTCTCCTTTCTCTCTCTCCTCTCCCTCTCCCTCTCTTTCCTCTCTCTCCTCCTCTCCTTCCTTTCACTCCCCTCATCTCTCCCATTTACACACAAACAGAAAGAAATTTCTCATCAAATAATTGTGTATTTTGTTTCACCCTGTTTCAGCCATGAACTCTCCCCACTTCTCTCTCCTGCAGTTGTCCAACCCTTCCTCCTCAATTTTAGGCTCCCATCCTTCATCCTTGCCCACTATAATGGGCTCTCCCAACAAAATGCCTGGAATGCTCCACCTTGGTTCACCACATGACAACTCCCCAGAACCCATTTATGCCCCATTTGCAACAGCAGCAATAGCTGCATACCTGCCAACTTACCACACCTCAAAAACAGTGCCGGACAACATGCTGGCCATGGCTCGACAAAGAGAAGGTAGGTCTTAGACTTTATCAAGCTGCAATAACAACTTTATTGTTTGTTTCACAAAAATTGTATTTGAAAGCAAAAATTCTGTCTGTTCTTGAAGCATTGGAAATTGAAGAGATTCTGTGTGAGTAGATAAGTGTTAGGATAAAATATGACATTAGAAGCAATAGAACAGGAGTAACGGTTGTAAGACAGATGCAGTATACAGTTCTAGCTCACATGAATATAAGTGAATGATATGCTTTTATTTTGTAAGACAAGCTTAGAATACAGTTTTAACTACCATAAATGACAGTCGTAGGACAGTTTTAATTTTCATTCTGACAATCTTGATTACACATAAGACCCGTGTTTTAACATGTTTTATATAGATGGTGCGTCCCAAGAGTAAAGGTACAATTTTCCTGTGTAGGAATTAAACGTCATGATAATCTAGAGAAAACCGTCTTGGAAAGGTACATAGTGGGAAAAAGAAAGAGAGGAAGACCAAGGCGAAGATAGCTGTGAGACATTGTTGATGATCTGCAGATGGATACATCAGCAGCAGGCCATCTTGCTCACAGCCGAGAGGCCTGTAGGAGTGCTGTTAGAGAGGCAAAGTTCCGCAAGGGACGTGCAAATGAATGAGGAATGTGCAGCATAACGTGTCATTGGTGGATATTGCCGCATTGGTAGAGATCCTGTCTGTGTATCCATATTAGTCCCGACCAAATTGGTCAAGTCATTTCTACAAGTTGTGTAAGGTTGTGTACTTCATTCTGTTTGTGGTGAAGCAAAATATTGAACAGTGATACACCATCAGATTTTGTGTGAAACTCAAGAAATCTGTCACAGAGACATTGGAAAATTTAACTGAAACCTATGGAGATACCACTCTGTTGAGAAATGTGGTCTTTGGGTGTTACAAAGTTTTCAAAGAGGGCCAAGGAAATGTTGAAGATGAACCTTGTTCTAGAAGGCCAGTCTAGTGCCCAGACACACTATGTTGAGACAGAAAGAAAACTGGATGGAAATTTGTCAGGATTTACTGGGAAGACTCAGAACTGAGGCGAATTTCTTGGATAAAGTAATAACAGGAGACGAATCATGGATGTTTGAGTATGATCCCGAGACCAAGCGACGAAATGAGGAATGGCACATGAAAGATTTGCACTCGCTGAAGAAAGCATGCATCAGCAGGTCCAGGTGAAAACAATGAACTATGATTTTGTTCTCAACAGCCATGGCATTGTGCACAGAGTGTGTGCTTCCAGGACAGACAGTTCATCAGGTCTTCAACAAAAATCTGTTAGAGTGGCTTTGTAAACGGGTACAGTGAGTCTGAAGGGACAATACAGATGACTGGATGCTGCACCATGGTAACAGATGACTGGATCCTGCACCATGATAACAGATGACTGGATCCTGCACCATGATAACAGATGACTGGATGCTGCACCATGATAACAGATGACTGGATGCTGCACCATGATAACAGATGACTGGATGCTGCACCATGATAACAGATGACTGGATGCTGCACCATGATAACAGATGACTGGATGCTGCACCATGATAACAGATGACTGGATGCTGCACCATGATAACAGATGACTGGATGCTGCACCATGATAACAGATGACTGGATGCTGCACCATGATAACAGATGACTGGATGCTGCACCATGATAACAGATGACTGGATGCTGCACCACGATAACAGATGACTGGATGCTGCACCACGATAACAGATGACTGGATGCTGCACCACAATAACAGATGACTGGATTCTGCACCACCACAATAACAGATGTCTGGATGCTGCACCACGATAACAGATGACTGAATGCTGCACCACGATAACAGATGACTGGATGCTGCACCACGATAACAGATGACTGGATGCTGCACCACAAAAACAGATGACTGGATTCTGCACCACCACAATAACAGATGTCTGGATGCTGCACCACGATAACAGATGACTGGATGCTGCACCACGATAACAGATGACTGGATGCTGCACCACGATAATGTGCCTGCTCACACAGTGCTTTCAATTTTGAGAGTTTTTGGTGAAGAAAAACATCCCCAAACTTCCACAGCCTCCCTACAGCCCAGATCTAGCTCTGCTTGATTTCTGCCTCTTGCATAAGCTGAAATCTAAGTTGAAGGGTCATCATTTCAGGACTGTGGAAAACATCCACAAAATTGTAACTGATGAACTAAAGATATTTACAAAAAATGACTTCCAGTATTGCTAGAATCAGTGGGAAAAAAAGCTGTATACTGAGCTTTGAATTTCACATTGTGTGACTTGCCAAGGGTTTGAAGGCGATAACGTGTAATTTCATGTGAGTGTTATATACATGTAGATAAAAAATCAATACACTTACTTCTGGGACACACCTTGTATGTGGCCATGTTTTGTATTACATACAATCAGTTTTGTGTGTGAGGTATAGCCATGTCCTTCTTCCACTAGTTCTGGGTGAGATTCAACCCAGAGACTACCACAGGGTGAACACAGAGTCCAGTCTCGTGTCTCACCAGCTGCACAGCCAGACTAGGCAGGGTAAGTGGGCTGTCACCAAGTTCTCTAATAGTCCGCTCATTCATGTCACTGATCAGTGTGTTTAGGATTCTTGTTGCTATATGTGTAAACAACACACAAGTTCTATAGCGTGTCTAGTGCCATAGCATAGTGATGTGTGGAAGAGTGCATTTTCACGTATATACATATATGCATCTAGAATTATTGGTCTGTTGTGCCATAATGTAGTGGTGATGTATATTTAACCACAAATATCAGATTTTCACTGGGTTTAACCTATATATGCCTTACCGGCCCAGGGTTTAAACCACATGTGTCTTACCTGCCCAGGGTTTAAACCATATGTGCCTTATCTGTTTACCCCCAATTATAGATAATTCTCTTACATTGCCAGTATTGCAGGTTCTAAAAAAATAATCCATTTTGTATATGGCTACTCCCAAAACAGGTGTAATGATAGGCTACGCAGGTAGCAGGGAGAGGATCTCCTCTGTGGACAGTGACAAAGGAAGGTATGGCTCCTTGGAGCGGGACCGTTCTCCATCATTTCCAAGAAGGAACAGCACTATTGATATGTCTCCACCCCATCACATGCTGCTGGCACAGTCTCCGCCCTCAGGATCTCAGAACATCCCGCCACTACGGTTTGTCCCACAGCCTCTGTCAGAAGAGACACTCATGGATGTAAGTAATGTTTTTGTTTGGTTAGAGTAAGTTCTAGGTGCATGCTGTGGCCTCACTTGTTTAACCTGTGTACTGAAGATATCATGGAGGATCTTATAGAAGGTGTAGACACCATAACAACTGGAGGTTGTCAAGTACCAGAGATTAGATATGCTGATATTACTGTCCACAACACAAAAAGGAATGGAAAACTATGTCAGTCCGTAAGAATAGTGAAGAGCAAAACCTCCTATCTTAATACGAAGAGAACTAAATTGATGACAACTGACAAAACAAATAAGGCAGTTGAAATATGTATCAGTGAGGAAAAACTGGAAGAAGTGGAGAGTTTTGAATATCTTGGATCACTACTAACTAATAAGGGAAATATAATGAGGAATATTAAATGGAGGACATCTGTCACTCTTCAAAAAATAAAACAACTAAAGAATCTGTGGAGAGGAACAGACAGAACTACAAAAATAAGATATTTTAAGGACATGCATCTTTCCCATCGCAACATATGCACCTGGACACTTAACAAAACAGCTGAGAAACACATAAATGTGTTTTTGTAAATGTAAAGCATTTGTAAATGCTACAGAAGAGTTCTTCAAATATCATGGACACAAAAAAGAACAAATATATCCATACTCCAAGAACTTAATATTGAAGAAGGCTGGCTAGTAAGGAAGATTAAACAGAGAAAATTTAAATATTTTGGACATATGATAATTTAGAGAAGACAGTCTTGGAAGGGAACATAAAAAAGAAAGAGAGGAAGACCAAAGCGAAGATGGCTTCAAGACATCGTTGATGATCTGCTAATGGATGCATCAGCAGCAAGGCATCTTGCTTACAACTGGGAGGCCAACAAGAGAGCTGTTAGGGAGGCAAAGTTCCACAAGGGACATGCAAGTGACTGACTGACTGAAGTTCTAGTTTGTCAAGTTTATTCATATGATTTATAATTAGTCTAGTTCCACGTTATATCCAGTAACTGTAGCTTATGGCCAGTTAAAGCTTGGTTACATGCATTGATTTACCTGTACCTGATGTATGAAGTAACATCTGTTTGTCAGTGTTGACTTTAGTTCTCATCTTCCCACTAATAAAGGTATCATCATAGAAGAGGGCAGGCATAAAGTTACTTACCATATAGAATAATCATAGAAATATCTTGGAATTTGCTACCAGAAGTTTGGATACTACTAGAGCAGTTACTTTGTTACAGTCTTCTCCCCCCATACTAGCAACAAGCAGAAGTTGGGAATGTTTTCAGAAGAGAATGAATGGAGGTAAACACACTGCTACAAAATAGAAATAATTAACATTTTATTTTATTTATTTTTATTGTTTGTAGGACAACCATAATGAGACTTTGGGCAAATTGTCATTTGTCCTTGACCTTGTGGAGTGCATTCTCGATTTAGCAAGAACTCTTGGCAGTGCATTTCGCAGCATTGACCCAGTGGAAACAAAGAAGGTTGGTTAGCTACTTGTAAGCAAAGAGTTGTAGGAAATTTACAAAGTTTTCAACAATGTTCAGGCTTGCACAGTTGAGATATTTAGTTAGCATCAGTTTTGGGTACATTTATTCTGGTTGAAAATCATGAACAGTGACTGAGATCTGAAGAAAGATTCAGGTCTACTTAAGTGTTTGAAAAATTCAGTCAGTATCATGGTCATCTTAACAGTGATTCTCTTCAAAGTGATGGGTAAAATAGCTGTTAGTTTCCATATCTCATTCTAAAAAACTTCACATTCCTACATCCTTTTTCTTTCTCCTTGTCTCTGTTGTGTGATGAAGATCTAAGCTGAAATATTTGTTTTGTGATGAAGATCTAAGCTGAAATATTTGTTGTGTGATGAAGATCTAAGCTGAAATATTTGTTTTGTGGTGAAGATCTAAGCTGAAATATTTGTTCTGTGATGAAGATCTAAGCGGAAATATTTGTTCAGTGATGAAGATGTAAGCTGAAATGTTTGTTTTGTGATGAAGATATGAGCAGAGACCACACATGTTTTCATAAGAAATAGTTAAAGCTGGACTCTCACAGATGTTCATATATACCTGCCTGGCTCACATAAATGTTAATGTAAATCTGCTTGGCTTCAGCAATTGTCAATATAACCCTACTTGGCTCATGCAAATGTTAATATAATGCTTTGCTGCCATGAATGTTAAATCTGCTTGGCACCCACAAATGTTAATATAAAGCCAGTTGGCATCTCTAGATGGTAATATTAAGCTGTCTCTTGTTGTAGGTTGAACACTTGTCACCCGAGCACTACAGCCAGTACAGGACATCTCAACGAAGTCTCGAACAACTTGTGCTATATGCCAGGGCTTGCTCGCTGCTCAATTCGGCACTACACCTGGCCAGAGATGAGACTCGCAACAATAGACTTCACCAGTCGACTAATCTGTGCAATGGTGAGAATCAGAGACGCTTTCAAACTAGCTTTATACATCTCATAATTTTCATGAAATTGTGTATAACTTGAAATGTGGGAAAATGAGTTGTCTAGGTGACCCTTTTTTTTTTTTTAATCTTATTTATTTCCAGTAATAGTGTACATTTATGTTTTGAACTGATGAATTTCCAGAGTGACTGACCTTTCTTTTTTTTCTTTTCCAGTAATAGCTGATCTGCAGACATACTATCATCATGTAGTAGACAAGTGCAAAACAATTCACAGAGACTTTACACACAACTGCAAGACACCACTTTCTCCAAAACTGGTCATGGCAACTGCTGACAAACTTATCTATAACCAGGCTGTGCATATGGTATGTTGTGTGAGGGACATACTTGTTATTTTCTTTATGTGGTCAGGAAGAAATAGAAAAGTGCTTATATTAGTAGATCTTTTATTGATTCTGATGTACAGCCTGATAGATTATGTTCTGAAATTGAACCTTTTTTTCCTTTTTATTTTTTCATGTTATGAACCAACAGTTATGGATGTTAACTGTTAACGGAAGCTCCCAAGCTTTGTTTTGATAGACTGAAGCTGCAGAGCTTTTCATTGGCTACAATACAGCAGAGGAATACATTTTAAAAAAATGTGCTGCAGTTTATGTCTGCATTAAAAGATTTAACACTTTTACACTGAAGAATAAGACATTATATTTTGATTGTGACTGACATGAGTTCAGCGCATGCTGTGACAGACATCAGCACCATTATATAGACAACAGCAATTCAGCATCAGTTGTGTAACACAGGTGAGAGAGTCACGGAAGTGAGAATCCACCTGCGGTAGTCGGTAGACTTCATGTCACATCACAATCAAAATACTTTTTTACTTTTTTGTGCATACACCTCATGTGAACAGAAAGTATGTGGGTTTTATTCTGAACTAAATGGCATGTTTTTGTGTTTGTATGGTTTGAACTGTGAAGGCTGTTTTTTTTTTTTGTTTCCCCTCTTTCTTCATTTAATCAGTGTATAGTGATAAATGTATAATGATAAATGTAAAAATATATAATGATAATGTAAAAATGTATAATGATAAATGTAAGAATGTATAATGATAAATGTAAAATGTATAATGATAAATGTAAAATTGTATAATGATAAATGTAAAATGCTGTTTTACTGGAGTTAAGCCTTGAACTATGATAATTATTATTTTCTTTTGTTCCTAGTGTCAAACTGCAGCTCTGGATGAATGCTCCAACAATCACTCACCTGGTGTCATGTCCGAGGTCAGTGGTCTTTAGTTTTACGTGAAATACATGTAGGTCAGCACTTAACTCAGTGTTGACAAACCTGTGCTATCTTGCACACAGTGTGCTGTATCTTTGCCAGAACATCTCAAAGGAATGTTAGAATCTGACACAACAAAAACTATATTCTTCCATACCTTTCTTCATCCTCTTACTTTATTTAGTAACTATTGTTTTCACCCACTATAGGTCATCTAGACTTTCCTTTCCGGATCTGTAAGTACAGTTCATTAAGAATGTGTAAATGTTAGAAACAAGCGAGTACATTGCGCTGACATGAAGACTAAGACAGTCAAGAGCTTTATACTTTTTTCTCTTTGTTATCTGAGAGTTTGTCTCAGCCTTATGTGCACAGAATTCCTTACAGCATGATATCTGGTGTTTTTTTTCTTCCCCCCCCCCCCCCCCCCCCCCCCCCAATGGCAGGTGGTTCGGAGGTATCAGGTGGCGCAGATCTTGTTCCACAGTCTAGCACAGACAGCACATAATGAGAATGACAAGTATATTCTTGTGAAATGTAGGTCACATGTCCTGACTGTCATATGTCTTAGCTGTCATATGTCCTAGCTGTTAAATTTCCTGGCTGTCACATGTCCTAGCTGTCACATCCTGTCTAGCCTGCTCTCATTCTGCTCTTCTTTTCTGTCATGATGTCAGTCTGTGCTGTCTTGTCCATACTTACATGACGGAAGCTACATCAACTACAAACAGAACTCCTACCAAGGCATCACCATACAGTTGAAAGCTGCAGAACTACACTCCAAGGCTGAACAGCCACAAGTGATGGTCAGGTTCTTCACTATGCATGAGCTGGTGAGAGGCTGTAGCTTGCATCTGGGGGGAGAGGAAAGGAAACAACACATCACTACTGCTCTGTCATTGAGCTGGTGAGAGGCTGTAGCTTGCATCTGGGGGGAGAGGAAAGGAAACAACACATCACTACTGCTCTGTCATTGAGCTGTGAGAGGCTGTAGCTTGCCATCTGCGGGGGAGAGGAAAGGAAACAACACATCACTACTTCTCTGTCATTGAGCTGGTGAGAGGCTGTAGCTTGCCATCTGGGGAGAGAGGAAAGGAAATCACACATCGCTACTTCTTTGTCATTGAGCTGGTGAGAGGCTGTAGCTTGCCATCTGGGGAGAGAGGAAAGGAAACAACACATCACTACTTCTCTGTCATTGAGCTGATGTTTTCATGAAGATTGGATGGTGATCTATGTAACTGTGAGAATGGATGTTTATGGGGAAGATCTGGGAATGATGGTTTGTTTATTTTTCTGGGGAACAAACAGAAAGCAGTCTTCTTGACATGGCTGCACCTTATACTACATGTTAGTTTTAAGGGCTGGTGAGGCTGAAGCTGGACACATTCTCAGTTTCTTGTTTAGCTGGTGGGGCATGCTCTGTGTGCTCTAGCTCCTGCATCTAGCAAGCTGTTTTCATGAACTCTTGTGTGATGTAGGCAGCCTTGTTTTATTGCTGATAAGCAGTGAGTTATATGTCACATTTATGTCAGATTTTGAATGTGTGATAGTGAAAGGAGTGTTTATTTGTGATAGAAAGTCTTTGTTTTGTGCTCTGTTGTATTGATCGCACTGTTTCACATTTTATACCACTGACATTCGTTACTAGAAGCAATATTTCACATTTTATACCACAGACATTCATTACTAGAAGCAGTATTTAATTTTATCATACCTCAGACATGCTTTTGGGAAGCAATATTTCACATTATCACACCTGTGACATAACATTACTAGAAGCATTATTTCACTTTATTTTACATCTGACAGACATACTAGAAGCAGTATTTCACATTATTGTACATCTGACATACATTACTAGAAGCAGTATTTCCATTATTGTACCTCTGACATTCATTACTAGAAGCAGTGTTTCACATTATTGTACCTCTGACATTCATTACTAGAAGCAGTGTTTCACATTATTGTACCTCTGACATTCATTACTAGAAGCAGTGTTTCACAATATCACCCCCAGACATACATTTGGGGAGGAATATTTCACATCACACCTCTGACATAATTTAGGAAGCACTACTTCACATCATCACACCTCTGACATACATTTGAGAAGGAATATTTCACATTTATCACATTTTTTCAGAAAAAATATTTTATTTTCTCCTACCAGATCTGAAGAGTGTGGAACGCAGACTGTCAGTACTTACTTCTGATGGTCTCCACTACGACAGACATCAGCACCATTATATAGACAACCAGCAGTACCAATGTCAGTTGTAGCACAGGTGAGAGAGTTACAGAAGTGAGAAGCCGACTCTGGTAGTTGGCAGAACTCAAGTCACGTCACAATCAAAATATAATGGTGTATTCTTCAAACAGTGTGTAAGACACCAGACATAGAGCAAGATGTGAAAGTGTTATGTCAAGAACATATTCTGTCATATCACGGATACATGCAAATATATTCTGTCATATCATGGAATACAAGAAGACAAATTCTGTCATATCATGGAATACAAGCGGAGACTGTGTGAGCAACATGCAGAATTTACACGAAGCGGATGTCTTTGTCTTCTTGTGCAAGAGCTTCCAAATATTTCTGTGGTCAGAGGCGGCAGTTTGATGGATAATAAAATCTTGTGTACAAAGCGTAACATGGAACTTATCTGTGTGTAGTTTTTTTTTTTTTTTTTGCTTAAGTTAACAGTGGGTCTATTGCATGTTGTCTCAGACAGTGAACCAGAATGATTGAGTTGGGTCACAGATGTGTAAGGCAAAAATATATGTTCTGCTCGTCTGATGTACAAGTTTTCATTCTTTTTTTTTTTTTCTTGTATGAGTTAGTTTCTCATATGAGTTAGTGGAATGTGAGGGTTTTCTTTGTGTTTGTGTCTCCATAACAGTATGTTATGATGGAGGGGGAGAGTGTTTTCAGAGCAGGTATGTTAGGCCAGTTCAGAAGATGGGTTTTCATACTTTCTTATTCTTGTATTCTGAAGCACAGTAGGTTTTTCATACTTTCTTATTCTTGTACTTTAAGTACTATTGTATTTATCAGTTTTGTTTTTTTTTAAATCAGAAAATCTGCATAATATGTAAAAAATTGTAGTTTAACCACAGCCTATCTTGGTGCTGTGTACCTTCGTTTATAGATAAGTTATCTTAAGCACTGCTCACATTTTGTTGCTGATGTCCAAATATTTGCTGACAGTGTTTGCTTGTACAAGAAAGAAATGTAGCATTTGTGCAGTCATATCTTACTGTAGATCTCTAGTAAAATGGTAGATGATAGTTGCAGAGATTTTCACAAGTTTTGTTTGCATAGTAAGAAAGAAATAAAGTAATAGATAGAGGAAAGATAGAGATGGTTATAAAGAGGTGATGAATCAGTCAGGTGCTAGTTTGATGTTGCTATATACCTGTAACCATCAGCATTAATCAGTCAAAACTGACTGATCTACACAAAAAAATGTACTTCACTAACAGACTGACTTATGGTTGGCTGGCCAGCATAAACTGACTTGTGGTTGGCTGGCCAGCATAAGCTGACTTGTGGTTGGCTGGCCAGCGTAAGCTGACTCATGGGTGACCAACAGTAAGATTTTCTGTGATCGATTGATTAACAAGTAACTTATCTGATGTGAGTGTATTTAAGATTTTATTATGAGAGATTTTTAAACACAGGTAACTTTCGGGGGTTGTGAGTTCCCGAGTTGATCAGATGTTTATGTAGCTCTGAGGTACCAGGTACAATTTTTAACTGGTGTGTTGTGGGCTTTGGTATAGTCTGTGCGCTGCTTTCCCGAGATTGAAGCAGATGTTTTGCCGATACCTGTGACTTGACAACGTAGACCAAGCATTGTGTGAGAAGTTTTTTATGTGCAAGCTAAGATGATGTAAATATATGGTTTCATTGTTGACATGTATGTGTGGCAGAATCTATGATGGTGTACATAGTCTCGTATTCACATGTACATGTGGCAGAATCTATGATGGTGAACATAGTCTCATATTCACATGTACATGTGACAGAAGCTAAGATGATGTAAATATATGGTTTCATTGTTCACATGTATGTATGGCAAAAGCTGAGATAGTGTACATGTATAATCTCATCTCATTGTTTACATGTATGTGTAGCAGAAGCTATAATGGTGTACATAGTCTCATGTTCACATGTATGTATGGCAGAAGCTAAGATGATGTAAATATATAGTTTCATTGTTCACATGTACATGTAACAGAAGCTAAGATGGCGTACATATAGTCTCAAGTACATGTGGCAGAAGCTAATATGGTGTACATATATGGTCTCATTGTTCATATGTACATGAGACACAAGCTGAGATGGTGTACATATATGGTCTCATTGTTCAGATGTGACAGATGTTTTAAATACTTTTATATTTGTGATTATATTTGTGAGACAGGACTGAAGATATTTTCCAGTATTTTGTAAGAATACACAGAAATCTTCTGCAGAAAGAAAACAGTTATATCAAAATGGACCAGGTGCACTGATGTAACTGAATTATCCAGATATGAATGTGGTTGTGAGACCTTCACATTGTGAATATGTTGATGTGTAGTCTTAGTCTTTCATAGCATGAGCAGATGTTTTTTTTTCCCTCTTCTCTCATGATGAAGATCTGATTTGCTACATTGTTGCACAATATATCCTTTATGTTCATGTTTTTGTTATATTGTTTTCCTCCATGTTCATGTAGCCACTTCCACATGCTGGCTGTCCTAGTTTTTCTGCATCCACTAACATCTGTTTGTATATTGTAAATCAAGTGGACCCCACTCTGGAGTGAGATATTTCAGTCGTAGTTTTCCCTGACACAAGCATGTCATGTAGCTATTTTTATCATTTGGAGGCACAGATAACGGATCCAGCCTACAGACTTCACGCAGAAGACAGGGCCCTATTCCAGTTACACAGTGAGAGCAACATTAGCCTTTAGTCTGTTACTTCACAGTATAAGTCTTGTCACAGTATAAGTCTTGTCACAGTATAAGTCTTGTCACAGTATAAGTCTTGTCACAGTATAAGTCTTGTCACAGTATAAGTCTTATCACAGTATAAGTGTTGTCCGACTGTTTGTGTCTGTAGATTTCTCACATGGAGAAGTTTTCTTTGAACTAAAACTAGTTCTTATTTCATTTCTTTATAATCAGAATAATTCCAGCTGTTCTGTTTGGGATTTAAAAATGAGTTAAAATCATTTTGACAGCCAGCACGGAGAAGAAGAAGAAGAAGAAGATGATGTTGTAATGTGTTGTTTAAGATGTAGACCTGCCATTATCTGGGTGATTATTGAGTTTGTTGTAATGTTTTGTTTATTTTCATTATTCACAAATTATTGTTGGGTGAGAAAGCATGGGGCACTCAGCGCTGTCTTATGACAGCAGGGAGCTTAAAGTGGAAGCAGGTAGTCTGGTGAACTGAGTTACCAAGTCAAGATTTTCTCTGTGTCCACATAAATCTATGTCTTTTCTTAACATGGCTGTGGACACCACACCTTCCCCCCCCCCCCCCCAATTAAAAAGAAAGCAGTAGATAAGACTCAGGTGATGCCAAGATTTTGTTTAATCAAGCCAACCCATTTCCTGGTCTCTGTACCCCAGACATCTTTCTCTGGATCCCCAGCAGGCCAAGAAGAACTCTCCTGTATCATTTAAGCAAATGTTTGTATCCTAGGGATATTTATAGTCGTGCTGAGTTACAGAGTGTTTGAATGAGTATATCTCATAGTCATGGTAGATTCTGCTGTAAACAGCGCTGCTATTTGTGTGTTAGTGTCAGACACAACTGATATTTTTCATTTTCAGTTTTATAAGAATGGTTCTGGAGTGATGAGATACATAATACTACTGATTGTGTCAGTGATGAGATAACATGACACTGATTGTGTCAGTTATGAGATAATATAACACTATGATACTCTGACAGAAAAGAGATATTGAGTGAAAAGCATCTGATGAGTTTTCAAGACTTTTCTCCTGGTCTTGGACAGAATGTAAGGAAAGGGCATGTCAGTCATGATATAGTCACATGCTTATAGACCTCCATACTGCAATATGTTATATAGTCAATACCTGTGGCAATATTTGTTTTATTCTGTGTTCCTTCATGTGACTCATGTACGTGTGTCAACACAAACACACTGCAGACAAGACTAGTGTAACATACAAATGTATACGTTTCTGATATAATCAACATTGTTACAAGTTTCTGTTTATGGAATTCTAATTTACCTTTCTATTGATTCTGATTGTTTTGTTTTTGATTTCTTGTGCTGGAAATTTTTGATATGTTTTTTTACTGTTGAGGTTGATCTTACAGGTCATAAGGTCACATGTATGATACAGTAGTTAGTGAAAACATGATGATTTGATTCCATCTTTCTTATGACCTGTGTCATAGGTCACGTGAGAATGGCTGAAATGGTTTTCAAGTTGAGGTCATGTAGATAGGTTGAATTGTCAGATGTCAGATTCTTGTAGACTTTGTCTACCTGATTTGGTTATGATTTTGGCCTGCAAAAAAGTGTAAATAGGACTGGTTTGTGGAAATAACAGCATTTAACTATTCAGACAACATAACTCCTTACATAAGTGTTCTCAGACATGGACTGGCATAAAACATTTTGTCAGCCAGCACGGAGAAGAAGAAGAAGAAGATGATGTTGTAATGTGTTGTTTAAGATGTAGACCTGCCATTATCTGGGTGATTATTGAGTTTGTTGTAATGTTTTGTTTATTTTCATTATTCACAAATTATTGTTGGGTGAGAAAGCATGGGGCACTCAGCGCTGTCTTATGACAGCAGGGAGCTTAAAGTGGAAGCAGGTAGTCTGGTGAACTGAGTTACCAAGTCAAGATTTTCTCTGTGTCCACATAAATCTATGTCTTTTCTTAACATGGCTGTGGACACCACACCTTCCCCCCCCCCCCCCCAATTAAAAAGAAAGCAGTAGATAAGACTCAGGTGATGCCAAGATTTTGTTTAATCAAGCCAACCCATTTCCTGGTCTCTGTACCCCAGACATCTTTCTCTGGATCCCCAGCAGGCCAAGAAGAACTCTCCTGTATCATTTAAGCAAATGTTTGTATCCTAGGGATATTTATAGTCGTGCTGAGTTACAGAGTGTTTGAATGAGTATATCTCATAGTCATGGTAGATTCTGCTGTAAACAGCGCTGCTATTTGTGTGTTAGTGTCAGACACAACTGATATTTTTCATTTTCAGTTTTATAAGAATGGTTCTGGAGTGATGAGATACATAATACTACTGATTGTGTCAGTGATGAGATAACATGACACTGATTGTGTCAGTTATGAGATAATATAACACTATGATACTCTGACAGAAAAGAGATATTGAGTGAAAAGCATCTGATGAGTTTTCAAGACTTTTCTCCTGGTCTTGGACAGAATGTAAGGAAAGGGCATGTCAGTCATGATATAGTCACATGCTTATAGACCTCCATACTGCAATATGTTATATAGTCAATACCTGTGGCAATATTTGTTTTATTCTGTGTTCCTTCATGTGACTCATGTACGTGTGTCAACACAAACACACTGCAGACAAGACTAGTGTAACATACAAATGTATACGTTTCTGATATAATCAACATTGTTACAAGTTTCTGTTTATGGAATTCTAATTTACCTTTCTATTGATTCTGATTGTTTTGTTTTTGATTTCTTGTGCTGGAAATTTTTGATATGTTTTTTTACTGTTGAGGTTGATCTTACAGGTCATAAGGTCACATGTATGATACAGTAGTTAGTGAAAACATGATGATTTGATTCCATCTTTCTTATGACCTGTGTCATAGGTCACGTGAGAATGGCTGAAATGGTTTTCAAGTTGAGGTCATGTAGATAGGTTGAATTGTCAGATGTCAGATTCTTGTAGACTTTGTCTACCTGATTTGGTTATGATTTTGGCCTGCAAAAAAGTGTAAATAGGACTGGTTTGTGGAAATAACAGCATTTAACTATTCAGACAACATAACTCCTTACATAAGTGTTCTCAGACATGGACTGGCATAAAACATTTTGTCTTGTAGCACTTCTTTATGTCACAGAAACACTGAGATGAGGGGAGCAGAAAGTGTTCACATGTTGATTTTTATTGTGAATCCGTTTTATTTGCTGTAGCATGTACATAGCACTGGCTGTTGACATATTTGTTTGTTTGTTTGTTTTGTGTACAGTTTGCAGATGAAGGTTGCTTATGATAAATGTGTTGTGTGTCACAGTGAGAACATTCATGTATTGTACATTGTGCCAGAATATCTTACATATTATATAAATATATGAGAGTTGGTTGTTATATCAACGTATTATATGACAGGCTTTCTATAAGTTTGTTACTTGTACATACTCTTGTGTGTACGTGCTGGAGGAAGTTTTAACATCAGGGAAATAGTTTTTTTGTTTTACTGGCACTGTCCTTCGTGTTTGTCCACATAGATATACAAGTTAGGCACAAACAGATCAGACCAGAAGTTATTTTCTGTCAGATGTTGACATTTAATCTGCAAATTATATCAACTGTAAATACTCTTTTAGATCTTGCTAATGTATATTTTGTTTTACATTAATATCTTTTTGACTTGTGTGCTTTTATCACGGAAGGGGATTTTTTTTGTTTGTTTGTTTTGCTTTGTTATTTGTTTCAAGTATTGACCAAATATGAACTTGTTTCACTAATTTTGTAGTGTGGTGGACAGGGGGTTGTGTTGAGCAGAGACAAGTTAGTGGACAGGGGGTTGTGTTGAGCAGAGACAAGTTAGTGGACAGGGGGTTGTGTTGAGCAGAGACAAGTTAGTGGACAGGGGGTTGTGTTGAGCAGAGGCAAGTTAGTGGACAGGGGGTTGCGTTGAGCAGAGACAAGTTAGCGGACAGGGGGTTGTTGAGCAGAGACAAGTTAGTGGACAGGGGGTTTGTGTTGAGCAGAGACAAGTTAGTGGACAGGGGGTTGTGTTGAGCAGAGACAAGTTAGTGGACAGGGGGTTTGTGTTGAGCAGAGACAAGTTAGTGGACAGGGGGTTTGTGTTGAGCAGAGACAAGTTAGTGGACAGGGGGTTGTGTTGAGCAGAGACAAGTTAGTGGACAGGGGGTTGTGTTGAGCAGAGATAAGTAGCAGCAGTAGAAAATATCTGGCACAGGCAACAGCACACCCACCAACTATTGTGCAGTTAAAAATTCTAAACTCCAAACCATGGAACAAAATTATACAACTGAAGTGTGGGGTTTTTTTTCACAGTTTACACAGTTTACTTGTTGTCAGAGTTGAGAATACAGCAAAAATAGTACAACAGAAAGTTGAAGTTTGAGATGAGCAGTGAACATTTTCTGATACACACACACACACACAATGCTGTGCTTCAACAATATCCACTTACATGGACGCGTTGGGCATTCCCTGATACACATACATACACACAGAAGATTCTGTGCCTCAACAATCTCCACTTACATGGACAGCAGAGAACATCAGCTGACACCATCTGCTTGGACACACAGAACATCAGCTGACACCATCTGCTTGGACACACAGAACATCAGCTGACATTTCTATACATTGTTTTTCTCTCCTTCACAGCCATGTGTTAAGCGAAGAAAAGTTTAGGAGAACTGATCCTAGTATGTCATTATAAAATGTGTGTGTGGTTTGAACAGGAAACTTTGGAAGCAGCATTTAACTGATTTGCAGATTAGCTTTTTAATCTCTTCTGAAAGTGATTGCCGGTGATACCTCAACTGTTTATAATTACTGAGAAATGTATAATTCAGTGCTAGAAAAATACTCTCTTTCTCTCTGTTTGTTTATTTATTTATTTATGCACACACACACACACACACACACACACACAGATGTACTGAGCAGAAATGGATCAAAGGTTTACATCTGGTCACACTGTGAGTAGGGAAATACAATCCAGGTTTAACACGATTTGTTTCTTTGCCAAGTTTTTGGTGACAGTTTTTTATGTTAACTGCTACATTTTTTTGTTTTATTATGCTAAAAGTGCAGTGTTTGTTTCCTGTCTCATCATATGACATGTACATATTATTCATGCTTGTTTCATTCTATGTTTAACCATCTCGGTCTTCCCCCACAGTCCCCTGACATAATAAATAAAAAAAATATTGTTTCTTCTTTCTTGAGTTGACATTGTCTTAGGACATATTTAAGTGAGCTGTTATCTGTACCTGGGACATATTTAAGTGAGTTGTTATCTGTACCCGCTACATGTTTATGTGAGTTGTTATCTGTACCTGGGACATATTTAAGTGAGCTGTTATCTGTACCTGGGACATATTTAAGTGACCTGTTATCTGTACCCGCTACATGTTTATGTGAGTTGTTATCTGTACCTGGGACATATTTAAGTGAGCTGTTATCTGTACCTGGGACATATTTAAGTGAGCTGTTATCTGTACCCGCTACATGTTTATGTGAGTTGTTATCTGTACCTGGGACATATTTAAGTGAGCTGTTATCTGTACCTGGGACATATTTAAGTGACCTGTTATCTGTACCCGCTACATGTTTATGTGAGTTGTTATCTGTACCTGGGACATATTTAAGTGAGCTGTTATCTGTACCTGGGACATATTTAAGTGAGCTGTTATCTGTACCTGGGACATATTTAAGTGAGCTGTTATCTGTACCTGGGACATATTTAAGTGAGCTGTTATCTGTACCCGCTACATGTTTATGTGAGTTGTTATCTGTACCTGGGACATATTTAAGTGAGTTGTTATCTGTACCTGGGACATATTTAAGTGAGCTGTTATCTGTACCCGCTACATGTTTATGTGAGTTGTTATCTGTACCTGGGACATATTTAAGTGAGCTGTTATCTGTACCCGCTACATGTTTATGTGAGTTGTTATCTGTACCTGGGACATATTTAAGTGAGCTGTTATCTGTACCCGCTACATGTTTATGTGAGTTGTTATCTGTACCTGGGACATATTTAAGTGAGCTGTTATCTGTACCCGCTACATGTTTATGTGAGTTGTTATCTGTACCTGGGACATATTTAAGTGAGCTGTTATCTGTACCCGCTACATGTTTATGTGAGTTGTTATCTGTACCTGGGACATATTAAGTGAGCTGACACCATCTGCTTGGACACACAGAACATCATCTGACACCATCTGCTTGGACACACAGAACATCATCTGACACCATCTGCTTGGACACACAGAACATCATCTGACACCATCTGCTTGGACACACAGAACATCATCTGACACCATCTGCTTGGACACACAGAACATCAGCTGACACCATCTGCTTGGACACACAGAACATCATCTGACACCATCTGCTTGGACACACAGAACATCAGCTGACACCATCTGCTTGGACACACAGAACATCATCTGACACCATCTGCTTGGACACACAGAACATCATCTGACACCATCTGCTTGGACACACAGAACATCATCTGACACCATCTGCTTGGACACACAGAACATCAGCTGACACCATCTGCTTGGACACACAGAACATCAGCTGACATTTCTATACATTGTTTTTCTCTCCTTCACAGCCATGTGTTAAGCGAAGAAAAGTTTAGGAGAACTGATCCTAGTATGTCATTATAAAATGTGTGTGTGGTTTGAACAGGAAACTTTGGAAGCAGCATTTAACTGATTTGCAGATTAGCTTTTTAATCTCTTCTGAAAGTGATTGCCGGTGATACCTCAACTGTTTATAATTACTGAGAAATGTATAATTCAGTGCTAGAAAAATACTCTCTTTCTCTCTGTTTGTTTATTTATTTATTTATGCACACACACACACACACACACACACACACACAGATGTACTGAGCAGAAATGGATCAAAGGTTTACATCTGGTCACACTGTGAGTAGGGAAATACAATCCAGGTTTAACACGATTTGTTTCTTTGCCAAGTTTTTGGTGACAGTTTTTTATGTTAACTGCTACATTTTTTCGTTTTATTATGCTAAAAGTGCAGTGTTTGTTTCCTGTCTCATCATATGACATGTACATATTATTCATGGTTGTTTCATTCTATGTTTAACCATCTCGGTCTTCCCCCACAGTCCCCTGACATAATAAATAAAAAAAATATTGTTTCTTCTTTCTTGAGTTGACATTGTCTTAGGACATATTTAAGTGAGCTGTTATCTGTACCCGCTACATGTTTATGTGAGTTGTTATCTGTACCTGGGACATATTTAAGTGAGCTGTTATCTGTAACTGTAGTATGTTTATAGAAGCTGTTATCTGTAACTGTGATATGTTTATGTGCACTATGTTGCTTGTAACTGGGACATGTTTATGTGAGCTGCTTTGTTTGTAACCAGGTCATGTTTACTTTGTGTTATTTGTAATTGGATTTGAACCTGCCTTGTCTTTAACTGGGACATTTTTAATTGAGTTGTTATCTGTAACTGGGATGTGTTTATATGGGCTGTATTATCTGTAACTAGGATATGTTTATGTGAACTGTGGTATCTGTAACTAGGATATGTTTAAGTGAGCTGTTATCTGTACCCGCTACATGTTTATGTGAGTTGTTATCTGTACCTGGGCATATTTAAGTGAGCTGTTATCTGTACCTGGGACATATTTAAGTGAGCTGTTATCTGTACCCACTACATGTTTATGTGAGTTGTTATCTGTACCTGGGACATATTTAAGTGAGCTGTTATCTGTACCCGCTACATGTTTATGTGAGTTGTTATCTGTACCTGGGACATATTTAAGTGAGCTGTTATCTGTACCTGGGACATATTTAAGTGAGCTGTTATCTGTACCTGGACATATTTAAGTGAGCTGTTATCTGTACCTGGGACATATTTAAGTGAGCTGTTATCTGTACCCGCTACATGTTTATGTGAGTTGTTATCTGTACCTGGGACATATTTAAGTGAGCTGTTATCTGTACCTGGGACATATTTAAGTGAGCTGTTATCTGTACCTGGGACATATTTAAGTGAGCTGTTATCTGTACCTGGGACATATTTAAGTGAGCTGTTATCTGTACCCGCTACATGTTTATGTGAGTTGTTATCTGTACCCGCTACATGTTTATGTGAGTTGTTATCTGTACCTGGGACATATTTAAGTGAGCTGTTATCTGTAACTGTAGTATGTTTATAGAAGCTGTTATCTGTAACTGTGATATGTTTATGTGCACTATGTTGCTTGTAACTGGGACATGTTTATGTGAGCTGCTTTGTTTGTAACCAGGTCATGTTTACTTTGTGTTATTTGTAATTGGATTTGAACCTGCCTTGTCTTTAACTGGGACATTTTTAATTGAGTTGTTATCTGTAACTGGGATGTGTTTATATGGGCTGTATTATCTGTAACTAGGATATGTTTATGTGAACTGTGGTATCTGTAACTAGGATATGTTTATATGGGGTGTGTTATCCGTAACTAGGATATGTTTATGTGGGCTGTGTTATCTGTAACTAGGATATGTTAATATGGGTTGTTATCTGTAACTAGGATATGTTTATCTGTAACTGGGAGACTTTTACTTCTTCTGTGTTGTAATCTGAAGTCAACCTTATGCTGAGGAGATGGCACAGGATGATGATGATTATGATACAGATAAGGTTTTCAGAGGATTTTTTTTTTCCTCAAATGTGCACCTGGATGGAGGATACACCTGGATGGAGGATATTCTTGGATGGAGGATACACTTGGATGGAAGATACACTTGGATGGAAGATACACTTGGATGAAGGATACACTTGGATGGAGATGCACCTGGATGAAGGATACACTTGAATGGAGGATACACTTGGATGAAGGATACACTTGTATGGAGATGCACCTGGATGAAAGATACACTTGAATGGAGGATACACTTGAGCTGTTTGTACCACCTCATTCATGGTAACATACATGATGTACTGTTTGTACCACCTCATTCACAGTAACATACATGATGTGCTGTTTGTACCACCTCATTCACAGTAGCATACATGATGTGCTGTTTGTACCACCTCATTCACAGTAGCATACATGATGTGCTGTTTGTACCACCTCACATATTCACATATTTCTGAAGATCTGGTCATATCTTGATGTTAGTGGCAGATCTCTCAGCACTTCCATGGTTTTGGGGCTGATGTAAAGGTCAGAGAGTTGTGCTTTTACCCCTGGGTCTCATTGACACTGTGTTCTCCCCTCTTTTCTTAGAATACAACGTTCGAGAAAACACAATAAAGTTCCACCTACAGTTAAAAAAAAATTCAGGAAAACACAATAAAGTTCCACCTACAGTTAAAAAAAAATTCAGGAAAACACAATAAAGTTCCACCTACAGTTAAAAAAAAATTCAGGAAAACACAATAAAGTTCCACCTACAGTTAAAAAAAAATTCAGGAAAACACAATAAAGTTCCACCTACAGTTAAAAAAAATCAGGAAAACACAATAAAGTTCCACCTACAGTTAAAAAAAAATTCAGGAAAACACAATAAAGTTCCACCTACAGTTAAAAAAAAATTCAGGAAAACACAATAAAGTTCCACCTACAGTTAAAAAAAAATTCAGGAAAACACAATAAAGTTCCACCTACAGTTTAAAAAAAATTCAGGAAAACACCATAAAGTTCCACCTACAATTAAAAAAAATTCAGGAAAACACAATAAAGTTCCACCTACAGTTTAAAAAAATTCAGGAAAACACAATAAAGTTCCACCTACAGTTTAAAAAAATTCAGGAAAACACAATAAAGTTCCACCTACAGTTTAAAAAAATTCAGGAAAACACAATAAAGTTCCACCTACAATTAAAAAAAAATTC
This sequence comes from Achatina immaculata, assembly GCA_009760885.1. Taxonomy (NCBI): domain Eukaryota; kingdom Metazoa; phylum Mollusca; class Gastropoda; order Stylommatophora; family Achatinidae; genus Lissachatina; species Lissachatina immaculata. The sequence goes on from CM019693.1 coordinate 7,515,372, forward strand.
AGGAAAACACAATAAAGTTCCACCTACAGTTTAAAAAAATTCAGGAAAACACAATAAAGTTCCACCTACTATTAAAAAAAAATTCAGGAAAACACCATAAAGTTCCACCTACAGTTTAAAAAAATTCAGGAAAACACCATAAAGTTCCACCTACAATTAAAAAAAAATTCAGGAAAACACCATAAAGTTCCACCTACAATTAAAAAAAATTCAGGAAAACACCATAAAGTTCCACTTATAGTTTTCATTGAAGTGCTCCTGGTTGTATACATGTTTTCATACATTCTGTGCCTCATATTAGAATCAACCATCTGCTTCACTCTTTCTCTCTCTTTCTCTCGCTAACAGAATAGAAATGATACAATTAATACATTAGAATCCACGCAGTGAAATATTTAATAAACAGCCAAAAACAAGCAGATCACTTACAAGCGCTTGCTTTTTTTCCTGTGGTAGCTGGATAACAAAATTTAACAACTTTCAATGTCCTTGACACAATTGATGACAACTCCACAGGCAAATAATAACATATCACATGGTTACATAAGTGTATCATATGTTTCATCCATATCAGCCACACATATCATATCTGAAACTGAAAACTTAACTCATGAAAACTATAAACATACAAGACTTCCCACAGTGACAGAATATTTAAAATATATACATTTTAAAAAGATTCACTAGATCTAATTTACTTTCATTAATCTTGACATCATATATTACCAAGGCATAAATGAATGTCAGTATCATACGGTCTGAGGCACGAATGTCAGTGTCATGTAGTACTGAGGCACAAATGTCAGTGTCATACAGTACTGAGGAACGAATGTTAGTGTCATATGGTCTGAGGCATGAATGTCAGTGATATACAGCACTGTGCAGAAACATCATTAATATAGATGTCACACAGAAACTAAAATTTTGATGTTTACAGAAATTTCAGTGTCATACAGTATGTGCAGAAGCAACATGATTCTTGATACTGTACATTACATAAACATCATGAATCTTGATGTCATCATCATCATCAGGTGCTGTGCCGACTGGCGTTGGCTGTTATGCTTCTCCAGAGTACACAATCCTTCATGCAGGCCATCAGCTCAATTGGTGATCTCCTCTCACACCATCCCATCGGACTGTTCAGTATCACTTCTCTTTGTCTTCCCCTTGATCTTCTTCTCTCTGTTTTTCCTGCTGTTATAATATTTTCAATGCCCCCAATCTTGATGTACAAGACAAAAATTATGAATCTTAATGCAGCACATTTCAGAAATGCGATGAATCTTGATGTTGTACATTACAGAAACATCATGAATCATGATGTTATACAGCACAGAAGTGGTTGCTAGTCTCATGCTGCCATCCAGATTATGGTTGCACAAAGTCTGAGATAATGTTATCACATAAGGTTGTTGTAATAAGAAAAAAAAAATCTCACAAAAAAACACAGGATTTTAGGGATATCCTCTACTTCATGTTCCCAAACCTAAATATTAAAACAATCCAAATGATCTGCTGTTCTCAGTTAAAAGGTTATTACTTGATCGTTGAATTTGAGCATTTTAAAAAATTTTTTTTTTTGGGGGGGGGGGGGGGGTCACAAGTCAATATTACTGCTGGTTTAAAGTTGCAAGTAACATAACTGCTGCTGGTTTAAAGTTGCAAGTAACATAACTGCTGTTGGTTTAAAGTTGCAAGTAACATAACTGCTGTTGGTTTAAAGTTGCAAGTAACATAACTGCTGTTGGTTTAAAGTTGCAAGTAACATAACTGCTGTTGGTTTAAAGTTCCACCTACAATTAAAAAAAAATTCAGGAAAACACAATAAAGTTCCACCTACAGTTTAAAAAAATTCAGGAAAACACAATAAAGTTCCACCTACAATTAAAAAAAAATTCAGGAAAACACCATAAAGTTCCACCTACAGTTAAAAAAAAATTCAGGAAAACACCATAAAGTTCCACCTACAGTTAAAAAAAAATTCAGGAAAACACCATAAAGTTCCACCTACAATTAAAAAAAAATTCAGGAAAACACCATAAAGTTCCACTTATAGTTTTCATTGAAGTGCTCCTGGTTGTATACATGTTTTCATACATTCTGTGCCTCATATTAGAATCAACCATCTGCTTCACTCTTTCTCTCTCTTTCTCTCGCTAACAGAATAGAAATGATACAATTAATACATTAGAATCCACGCAGTGAAATATTTAATAAACAGCCAAAAACAAGCAGATCACTTACAAGCGCTTGCTTTTTTTCCTGTGGTAGCTGGATAACAAAATTTAACAACTTTCAATGTCCTTGACACAATTGATGACAACTCCACAGGCAAATAATAACATATCACATGGTTACATAAGTGTATCATATGTTTCATCCATATCAGCCACACATATCATATCTGAAACTGAAAACTTAACTCATGAAAACTATAAACATACAAGACTGTCCCACAGTGACAGAATATTTAAAATATATACATTTTAAAAAGATTCACTAGATCTAATTTACTTTCATTAATCTTGACATCATATATTACCAAGGCATAAATGAATGTCAGTATCATACGGTCTGAGGCACGAATGTCAGTGTCATATAGTACTGAGGCACAAATGTCAGTGTCATACAGTACTGAGGAACGAATGTTAGTGTCATATGGTCTGAGGCATGAATGTCAGTGATATACAGCACTGTGCAGAAACATCATTAATATAGATGTCACACAGAAACTAAAATTTTGATGTTTACAGAAATTTCAGTGTCATACAGTATGTGCAGAAGCAACATGATTCTTGATACTGTACATTACATAAACATCATGAATCTTGATGTCATCATCATCATCAGGTGCTGTGCCGACTGGCGTTGGCTGTTATGCTTCTCCAGAATACACAATCCTTCATGCAGGCCATCAGCTCAATTGGTGATCTCCTCTCACACCATCCCATCGGACTGTCCAGTATCACTTCTCTTTGTCTTCCTCTTGATCTTCTTCTCTCTGTTTTTCCTGCTGTTATAATATTTTCAATGCCCCCAATCTTGATGTACAAGACAAAAATTATGAATCTTAATGCAGCACATTTCAGAAATGCGATGAATCTTGATGTTGTACATTACAGAAACATCATGAATCATGATGTTATACAGCACAGTAGTGGTTGCTAGTCTCATGCTGCCATCCAGATTATGGTTGCACAAAGTCTGAGATAATGTTATCACATAAGGTTGTTGTAATAAGAAAAAAAAAATCTCACAAAAAAACACAGGATTTTAGGGATATCCTCTACTTCATGTTCCCAAACCTAAATATTAAAACAATCCAAATGATCTGCTGTTCTCAGTTAAAAGGTTATTACTTGATCGTTGAATTTGAGCATTTTAAAAAATTTTTTTTTTTGGGGGGGGGGGGGGGTCACAAGTCAATATTACTGCTGGTTTAAAGTTGCAAGTAACATAACTGCTGCTGGTTTAAAGTTGCAAGTAACATAACTGCTGTTGGTTTAAAGTTGCAAGTAACATAACTGCTGTTGGTTTAAAGTTGCAAGTAACATAACTGCTGTTGGTTTAAAGTTGCAAGTAACATAACTGCTGTTGGTTTAAAGTTGCAAGTCACATACTGCTGTTGGTTTAAAGTTGCAAGTCACATACCGCTGTTGGTTTAAAGTCACAAGCTACATACTGCTGCTGGTTTAAAGTTGCAAGTCACATACCGCTGCTGGTTTAAAGTCACTCTCCAAAAATGTGAAAATCGCTGTAGTTTAGAAACAATAGAGTGTTGCTGTTTATGACATTTAAGAGCAAATGTTCAGGTCGTCTACGAGATGTTTCTCTCATTAAACTGCTGTTTTTGTTGTGTCATGTACAAGATGTTTCTTTCATCAAACTGCTGTTTTTGTTGTGTCATGTACAAAACGTTTCTCTCATCAAACTGCTGTTTTTGTTGTGTCATGTACAAGATGTTTCTTTCATCAAACTGCTGTTTTTGTTGTGTCATGTACAAGATGTTTCTTTCATCAAACTGCTGTTTTTGTTGTGTCATGTACAAGATGTTTCTTTCATCAAACTGCTGTTTTTGTTGTGTCATGTACAAAACGTTTCTCTCATCAAACTGCTGTTTTTGTTGTGTCATGTACAAGATGTTTCTTTCATCAAACTGCTGTTTTTGTTGTGTCATGTACAAGATGATTCTGTCATCAAACTGCTGTTTTTGTTATGTCTCAAACCTCAAATGATTGTATGAATGTAGTTAAACTGTGGACTTGCAAATAACAGCCAAAAGTCAAAACAATAGAAACAAAGGCTCCCATATGTGGAAGATAACTTTTTACACAAGAAGATAACATTCAAGAGCGAGGTTAAAAGAGAGGGCAGTCCTAAACTGTAGACAACTGTGTAGGTAAAACAGTGAATAACAGGCATACAATTCCACAGAAATAAAACAGATAAAAATAAAAGATAAGACAAAAATAGATAACTGAGACATAAAATGATAAGACAAAAATAGATAACTGAGACATAAAATTAGATATTAGAAATAAGATCAAATTCCCTGAGAAATAATAAGGTTCACTGCACTACAGCTTGATAGATAAAGTCTACAGCAGTGTATAACTGAGAGAAAAGTTCTACGACAATGTATGACTGAAGTCTACAGCAGTGTACAACTGAGAGAAAAGTTCTACGACAATGTATGACTGAAAGTCTACAGAAATTTCAGTGTCATACAGTATGTGCAGAAGCAACATGATTCTTGATACTGTACATTACATAAACATCATGAATCTTGATGTCATCATCATCATCAGGTGCTGTGCCGACTGGCGTTGGCTGTTATGCTTCTCCAGAATACACAATCCTTCATGCAGGCCATCAGCTCAATTGGTGATCTCCTCTCACACCATCCCATCGGACTGTCCAGTATCACTTCTCTTTGTCTTCCTCTTGATCTTCTTCTCTCTGTTTTTCCTGCTGTTATAATATTTTCAATGCCCCCAATCTTGATGTAAAAATTATGAATCTTAATGCAGCACATTTCAGAAATGCGATGAATCTTGATGTTGTACATTACAGAAACATCATGAATCATGATGTTATACAGCACAGTAGTGGTTGCTAGTCTCATGCTGCCATCCAGATTATGGTTGCACAAAGTCTGAGATAATGTTATCACATAAGGTTGTTGTAATAAGAAAAAAAAAATCTCACAAAAAAACACAGGATTTTAGGGATATCCTCTACTTCATGTTCCCAAACCTAAATATTAAAACAATCCAAATGATCTGCTGTTCTCAGTTAAAAGGTTATTACTTGATCGTTGAATTTGAGCATTTAAAAAAAATTTTTTTTTTGGGGGGGGGGGTCACAAGTCAATATTACTGCTGGTTTAAAGTTGCAAGTAACATAACTGCTGCTGGTTTAAAGTTGCAAGTAACATAACTGCTGTTGGTTTAAAGTTGCAAGTAAAATAACTGCTGTTGGTTTAAAGTTGCAAGTAACATAACTGCTGTTGGTTTAAAGTTGCAAGTAACATAACTGCTGTTGGTTTAAAGTTGCAAGTCACATACTGCTGTTGGTTTAAAGTTGCAAGTCACATACCGCTGTTGGTTTAAAGTCACAAGCTACATACTGCTGCTGGTTTAAAGTTGCAAGTCACATACCGCTGCTGGTTTAAAGTCACTCTCCAAAAATGTGAAAATCGCTGTAGTTTAGAAACAATAGAGTGTTGCTGTTTATGACATTTAAGAGCAAATGTTCAGGTCGTCTACGAGATGTTTCTCTCATTAAACTGCTGTTTTTGTTGTGTCATGTACAAGATGTTTCTTTCATCAAACTGCTGTTTTTGTTGTGTCATGTACAAAACGTTTCTCTCATCAAACTGCTGTTTTTGTTGTGTCATGTACAAGATGTTTCTTTCATCAAACTGCTGTTTTTGTTGTGTCATGTACAAGATGTTTCTTTCATCAAACTGCTGTTTTTGTTGTGTCATGTACAAGATGTTTCTTTCATCAAACTGCTGTTTTTGTTGTGTCATGTACAAAACGTTTCTCTCATCAAACTGCTGTTTTTGTTGTGTCATGTACAAGATGTTTCTTTCATCAAACTGCTGTTTTTGTTGTGTCATGTACAAGATGATTCTGTCATCAAACTGCTGTTTTTGTTATGTCTCAAACCTCAAATGATTGTATGAATGTAGTTAAACTGTGGACTTGCAAATAACAGCCAAAGTCAAAACAATAGAAACAAAGGCTCCCATATGTGGAAGATAACTTTTTACACAAGAAGATAACATTCAAGAGCGAGGTTAAAAGAGAGGGCAGTCCTAAACTGTAGACAACTGTGTAGGTAAAACAGTGAATAACAGGCATACAATTCCACAGAAATAAAACAGATAAAAATAAAAGATAAGACAAAAATAGATAACTGAGACATAAAATGATAAGACAAAAATAGATAACTGAGACATAAAATTAGATATTAGAAATAAGATCAAATTCCCTGAGAAATAATAAGGTTCACTGCACTACAGCTTGATAGATAAAGTCTACAGCAGTGTATAACTGAGAGAAAAGTTCTACGACAATGTATGACTGAAAGTCTACAGCAGTGTACAACTGAGAGAAAAGTTCTACGACAATGTATGACTGAAAGTCTACAGCAGTGTACAACTGAGGGAAAAGTTCTACGACAATGTATGACTGAAAGATAAAGTCTACAGCAGTGTACAACTGAGGGAAAAGTTCTACGACAATGTATGACTGAAAGATAAAGTCTACAGCAGTGTACAACTGAGAGAAAAGTTCTACAACAATGTATGATTGAAAGTCTACAGCAGTGTACAACTGAGAGAAAAGTTCTACGACAATGTATGACTGAAAGTCTACAGCAGTGTACAACTGAGAGAAAAGTTCTACGACAATGTATGACTGAAAGATAAAGTCTACAGCAGTGTACAACTGAGGGAAAAGTTCTACGACAATGTATGACTGAAAGATAAAGTCTACAGCAGTGTACAACTGAGAGAAAAGTTCTACAACAATGTATGACTGAAAGTCTACAGCAGTGTACAACTGAGAGAAAAGTTCTACGACAATGTATGACTGAAAGTCTACAGCAGTGTATAACTGAGAGAAAAGTTCTACGACAATGTATGACTGAAAGATAAAGTCTACAGCAGTGTACAACTGAGAGAAAAGTTCTACGACAATGTATGACTGAAAGATAAAGTCTACAGCAGTGTACAACTGAGAGAAAAGTTCTACGACAATGTATGACTGAAAGATAAAGTCTACAGCAGTGTATAACTGAGAGAAAAGTTCTACGACAATGTATGACTGAAAGATAAAGTCTACAGCAGTGTATAACTGAGAGAAAAGTTCTACGACAATGTATGACTGAAAGTCTACAGCAGTGTATAACTGAGAGAAAAGTTCTACAACAATGTATGACTGAAAGTCTACAGCAGTGTATAACTGAGAGAAAAGTTCCATGACAATGTACGACTCAAAGATAAAGTCTACAGCAGTGTATAACTGAGAGAAAAGTTCCATGACAATGTACGACTCAAAGATAAAATCTACAGCAGTGTATAACTGAGAGAAAAGTTCCATGACAATGTATGACTGAAAGATAAAATCTACAGCAGTGTATAACTGAGAGATACGGTCTATGACAGTGTATAACTGAGAGATACGGTCTATGACAGTGCATAAGAGATAAAATCTATAAAAGTGTATAACTGAGAGATACGGTCTATGACAGTGTATAACTGAGAGATAAAGTCAATGACAGTGTATAAGAGATAAAATCTATAAAAGTGTATAACTGAGAGATAAGGTCTATTACAGTGTATAACTGAGAGATAAGGTCTATTACAGTGTATGACTAAGAGATAAGGTCTATGACAGTGTATAACTGAGAGATAAAATCTATAAAAGTGTATAACTGAGAGATACGGTCTATGACAGTGTATAACTGAGAGATAAAATCTATAAAAGTGTATAACTAAGAGATAAGGTATACATTTCATTTTATTTGAAATGTAATGTAGTGATGTCGGTGACTGGGTATGGCCTTGGCATTCTGACTTTGTCCACAACGCAGATAATCAAACTAGTAAGAATCCAAAATGAGGTCATGAGAGGAGTTCTGGTATGCACCAAGGACACTCCGATCATATGTACGACTTGCTGGATATGTCCAGCATGAAAGTAAGACACAAGTATGTGCAAGCGAAGACAGGATTGCTGGCACACAAACCAACCAACACTACCAGAAATGAACTCAGCAAAAGGCAAGAGCACCAAGCAAGGGAGATAGTGGACGGCGGAGGAGACACTGCCAGCAGTCTGCGACCCAGAGGAGACACTGCCAGCAGTCTGCGAGCCAGAGGAGACACTGCCAGCAGTCTGCGACCAAGAGGAGACACTGCCAGCAGTCTGCGACCCAGAGGAGACACTGCCAGCAGTCTGCGACCCAGAGGAGACACTGCCAGCAGTCTGCGACCCAGAGGAGACACTGCCAGCAGTCTGCGAGCCTGAAGAGACACTTTTGGAAGTCTGCGACCAAGAGGAGACACTGCCAGCAGTCTGCGACCCAGAGGAGACACTGCCAGCAGTCTGCGACCCAGAGGAGACACTGCCAGCAGTCTGCGACCAAGAGGAGACACTGCCAGCAGTCTGCGACCCAGAGGAGACACTGCCAGCAGTCTGCGACCCTTAGAACCGGAATGAACTAAAGGGTCAAACATGAAGAATCTAAAAAAGGTCGAGATCAAGCTTGGTCGTGAATGCAGAGACTGGGCGCAGGGTAAAACAGAAGTCCAGGCGCAGGAACAGATTCAGCATCACTCCAAACCACATGACCCTGCGATCTTCACAGACAGGTCAGTGGCACGAGGCCCAGACAGTGGATGGGGCTATGTCGTCTGCTGCAACGACAAATTAGTTAATAGTAAATTAGGAGCCCATGCAAAATTTCACAGTTGGTGGAGCAGAACGACTAGCATGGTGTCATTATGGCAGAATCCCAGAACATGTTACGGAGAATCGAGAGACATTTCTACCGTAGAGAGTGAGTCCGACTTCTACTGGGCTCTAGGTTATTAGACGTGAATCTACTGCCCAGGTCATGCAGGGGTCAACGGCAAAGAGAGGGCGGACAAGCTGGCAGGCCTGGCATCAGTTCAGGGCAAGGAGGAGACTGTAAGAGCCACCTTGGACAGGCTGGGTAGTTCAGGGCAAGGAGGAGACTGTAAGAGCCACCTTGGACAGGCTGGGTAGTTCAGGGCAAGGAGGAGACTGTAAGAGCCACCTTGGACAGGCTGGGTATGGAGGACGATACTGGATTTAATGACAACAATCACACCAGGAGGATGATCAATTTAGGGGAAGTTTTTCTGAAGGAAGCGGTTTAGCGCGGATCATCCACATTCAGTGTGTGGCTAGCTCCATCAGCAGGGATACGCTACAGTGGGTGTTGGAGCGGAAGACGAAGTACACACGGGAGTGCAGGGATGCTAGTGTCTGATTACATATTACAGGTCTGTAACACTACAGCTTGAGAGGTAAGGTCAATGACAGTGTATAAGAGATAAAATCTATAAAAGTGTATAACTGAGAGATAAGGTCTATTACAGTGTATAACTGAGAGATAAGGTCTATAACAGTGTATGACTAAGAGATAAGGTCTATGACAGTGTATAACTGAGAGATAAAATCTATAAAAGTGTATAACTGAGAGATACGGTCTATGACAGTGTATAACTGAGAGATAAAATCTATAAAAGTGTATAACTAAGAGATAAGGTATACATTTCATTTTATTTGAAATGTAATGTAGTGATGTCGGTGACTGGGTATGGCCTTGGCATTCTGACTTTGTCCACAACGCAGATAATCAAACTAGTAAGAATCCAAAATGAGGTCATGAGAGGAGTTCTGGTATGCACCAAGGACACTCCGATCATATGTACGACTTGCTGGATATGTCCAGCATGAAAGTAAGACACAAGTATGTGCAAGCGAAGACAGGATTGCTGGCACACAAACCAACCAACACTACCAGAAATGAACTCAGCAAAAGGCAAGAGCACCAAGCAAGGGAGATAGTGGACGGCGGAGGAGACACTGCCAGCAGTCTGCGACCCAGAGGAGACACTGCCAGCAGTCTGCGAGCCAGAGGAGACACTGCCAGCAGTCTGCGACCAAGAGGAGACACTGCCAGCAGTCTGCGACCCAGAGGAGACACTGCCAGCAGTCTGCGACCCAGAGGAGACACTGCCAGCAGTCTGCGACCCAGAGGAGACACTGCCAGCAGTCTGCGAGCCTGAAGAGACACTTTTGGAAGTCTGCGACCAAGAGGAGACACTGCCAGCAGTCTGCGACCCAGAGGAGACACTGCCAGCAGTCTGCGACCCAGAGGAGACACTGCCAGCAGTCTGCGACCAAGAGGAGACACTGCCAGCAGTCTGCGACCCAGAGGAGACACTGCCAGCAGTCTGCGACCCAAGCAGATCCCCTTAGAACCGGAATGAACTAAAGGGTCAAACATGAAGAATCTAAAAAAGGTCGAGATCCAGCTTGGTCGTGAATGCAGAGACTGGGCGCAGGGTAAAACAGAAGTCCAGGCGCAGGAACAGATTCAGCATCACTCCAAACCACATGACCCTGCGATCTTCACAGACAGGTCAGTGGCACGAGGCCCAGACAGTGGATGGGGCTATGTCGTCTGCTGCAACGACAAATTAGTTAATAGTAAATTAGGAGCCCATGCAAAATTTCACAGTTGGTGGAGCAGAACGACTAGCATGGTGTCATTATGGCAGAATCCCAGAACATGTTACGGAGAATCGAGAGACATTTCTACCGTAGAGAGTGAGTCCGACTTCTACTGGGCTCTAGGTTATTAGACGTGAATCTACTGCCCAGGTCATGCAGGGGTCAACGGCAAAGAGAGGGCGGACAGCTGGCAGGCCTGGCATCAGTTCAGGGCAAGGAGGAGACTGTAAGAGCCACCTTGGACAGGCTGGGTAGTTCAGGGCAAGGAGGAGACTGTAAGAGCCACCTTGGACAGGCTGGGTAGTTCAGGGCAAGGAGGAGACTGTAAGAGCCACCTTGGACAGGCTGGGTATGGAGGACGATACTGGATTTAATGACAACAATCACACCAGGAGGATGATCAATTTAGGGGAAGTTTTTCTGAAGGAAGCGGTTTAGCGCGGATCATCCACATTCAGTGTGTGGCTAGCTCCATCAGCAGGGATACGCTACAGTGGGTGTTGGAGCGGAAGACGAAGTACACACGGGAGTGCAGGGATGCTAGTGTCTGATTACATATTACAGGTCTGTAACACTACAGCTTGAGAGGTAAGGTCCACAACAGTGCATAGCAGAGGTAACTGATAAAGTCTGAAGATCTCAATTTTTGTTGCAATGAAGGTGGTTGTACAGACAGTGGTGTTAAGTCTATTGAAGATGCTGATGTTGTGTGATATTTGTTGAAGTTCCTTGTGGTTTAAGGCAACACTCCATACACATATATATTTGTTGTAGAGATTTGATGATATGTGATACAGCCCATAATCAGTTAATCTCCAGCCAACAATAGTTCAGACAGCTCCGAACCAAATAATTTCTAGTCAGCAGTGGTTCTGACAGCTCCAAAACTAATAATCTCCACCAGCAATGGTTCTGACAGCTCTAAACCAAATAATCTCCAACCAGCAATGGTTCTGACAGCTTCAAACCAAATAATCTCCAGCCAGCAATTGTTCTGATAGCTCCAAACCAAATAATCTCCAACCAGTAGTGGTTCTGACACCTTCAAACCAAATAATCTCTAGTTATCAAAAAATGGCAGAGATGTTATTCTTAATCCTCAGTGTTTGTTATTGTGAATTTTTTTTTCACCAGTGCTCCACTTTTGATTCTGTATATTTGTGGCATAATTTATTATAAAGCTACAGTCTGCTGCTCGAGATGCTGCAGATGATGGCTGTATACAGGAATGGTGAGCAAAATCAGGAAGGAAGGAATGTAATAATGAATAATAACCACAGATAAATACACAGGCCTAATCTACCTGGGACACTTTCACGTATCTCTGTTAAGACTTTCCCAAGTTATCGCAGACACAGAATGGCACTGCAGCTACATGATAAGACCCTGTTTCCCCTTTGTTTTGGTGCACTGGGAAATGGGTTAGAAAGCTCAGTCAGCTTGGCAGCCACAGTAAGACAAACTCTTTTCTTATGGTAGGATATTCTTGTGAGAGGCCAAACTTTCCGCTCCAGTCTTTTAATCCCAGCAAGCTACTGGAACCTGTTCCCTGAATGATTTATTGCTTATGTTAAAAAAAAACCCAACCAAGTTGTAGTTATAGTATACATTTCCTACTGTGTAGCTGTAGCATGTAAGATGTAAGATGTAAGCAGCGATAGCATATTGATTTTATTTATAGGTTTAGTTCAGAGTAAAATCACCAAATATAACATCAGCTTATGTAGTTTCAGTGACTCAGATCACACAAACCATATTTGTTTGTTTTGTGAATCTAAACACATCTGAAAAATAATTATGAAACTGTCAAATTCATGAACAGTATTTGTCAAAGTCATGAACAATATTTGTCAATATTAGTACCAACAATTGTTCTGTTCATGTAATCACAATTATCAAACATTTCAATCATTACAGGCCAGTCTAGTAGTTTAAGGATTTGTCCCGAGAATTGTATTACTTCGGGGGGAAGTCTAAATGTCCCCTATTTTAAAACATATGTCCCACATTGTCCTGTATTCTCATCTGTGAAAGCTACATGTTCAGAAATACCTATAATTATTTAATCATCAAAGTGGAAATGTTGCTGTTGTGAAGAAAATTCACTTCGCAGAGAAGTGCAAGTAGACAAAATGTATAAACTAGGAACAAAGTAGGAACAGCTTTATTACTTAACTAGTACACAGTTGTGAAGTTTCGGCGTGAGCCTTAATCACACAAAATGTACAGGATGAAAAAATAGAGACAGGAGATAAAATATAAATTCACCTGAATGCTATGTTTAAAAAAATCTAATAAAATTCTGACTTTTAAACAAATTTTGCTGACATCTTGACGTATGACCCTCATATATATATATTACATCTTACATCCTTCCCAAGCCATTATTAGCCACATAGGGCTCGCATGGTAATTGACCAAATTTTTCTATTTTCAACGAGTTTTTTAACCTCATCAAGTGATTTTCCGCATACTAATTTGGCCTCTCTTAACAATGTCCTCTTTAGAATTTTACATGGTCGACCTCTTTTTATTTGGCCTGTTGTGTTCCACTGGATTGCTTATTTTGAGATTCTCTGATTGTTTCTTCTCATCACGTGACCGATATATATCCATCTCCTTTTCCTGATCACCCCTGAGGCAGTTGTTGTTCAGTCATCCGTCTTATCTCTGCATTGTTCTTTCAGTCATCTGTCTTATCTCTGCGTTGTTCTTGAATTTGTTCCACTTTATACACGAGAATTTTCCTTAGGCATCTGTTTTCAAAAGAGTCTAATTTGTTTATTTCCTTTGTTGTTTTCCAGCTTTCACGTGCATAAATGAGGGTGGATATTACATTTGAATTGAATAAACTTAATTTGGTTTTTATGCTTATAACTTTTGAATTCCATATGTTCTCGGGATTCTTGAAGTACAGTGGTGCTTTTGTAATTCTAATTCTAACTTCCTTCCTGGTGTCACCATCCTGTTCTATGCAGCTGCTGAAGTATGCAGATTGGTTTACTTCTTCAACAGTTGTTCCTTCTACATATATTTTTCCTTCTTGATTAATGGGAAGTTTCATTACTTTTGTTTCATCCTTGTTAATTTCAAGTCCTATTTTAGTAGACATTGAAGATGGTATATTCTTCTCTTGCATTGATTTCACATTGTCACTGATAAGAGTTATGCCATCTGCAAAATCAAGATCTTCTATTTTGGTCCCATGTACCCAGTCAATACCCGTTTTACCTGTGCAGCATTTTTTCATTATGAAGTCTATAGCAATTCCAGCAAAAGCTAGGGAGATAATATACATCCTTGTTTCACGCCTGTTTCAATCTGGAACCATTCGCTCATTCCTTCTTCTGTGTTGACTGAACAAACATATCCGTTGTAGAAGTCTTTAATGATGTTGACAATTTTAGATGGTATTCCATATATTCTTAAAATTCTCCACAATGAATCTCTGTGTATGCTATCAAATGCCTTTTTAAAGTCTATAAAGTTCAGAATTAATGTTCTTCAAGTATTATTCTGAGAGTAAAGATCTGGTCGAGACAGTTCTTCCCTTTCAGAAATCCTGCTTGTTCTTCTCTCGTTGCAGTATCCACTATATCTTTAATTTTATTCAGAATAACTTTGCAAAATACTTTTGACACAACAGATAGTAAGGTTACTTCCCTCCAATTGTTGCAGTCGCGACTGAACGGAAAAAAGGAACTCTGGAGGGAAAAAAAAAGCGTTCCAAGGATACGCTCAAAACCTCACTCAAAGCCTTCGGGACAGACATAAACTCTTGGGAGGCCATAGCACAAGTCCGGCCATCATGGAGGGCTTTAACCAGCCTGGGTGCTCTGGGAGCAGCAAGAACTGAAAGTGCCCAGCACAAACGTGCAATGCAAAAAGCCAAGGCAGCACAAGCACCCACAACTGAATCTGGACATTTATGTTCCGTGTGTGGCAAAACTTTTAGAGCTCGTATAGGGCTAGTTGGTCACGCATGGACACACCTCTCCTTACTTTGACTAAGATGAATCTGTGGTCATCATCGAAGACGATGGACGAACAACAACAACAGCAGCAACAACAACAACATTGCAGTCGCTAAGGTTGCGTTTTGTTTTTAAAATGTTATCAATGATTCCTTTTTTCCCATTTAGAAGGGATCTTTTCTTCTTTCCAAACTTTATTAAACATTCTCTGCAGCTGGCTCAGCTTATGTTGTTACTGTTAATAGCTTTTGACATATCGACTGTTACTTCATCTTCACCTGCAGCTTTGTTGTTAGCCATTTGTGTGTGTGTATATATCTACATGTACTCACGCACACGCGTGCACACTTGATTGAGTGTCCTGTATTGAACTTTGAAAAGATAGTGAGGTTATCATAGCAATCAACACCTTGAGTGGATGGATTCACATCTAACACCTTGAGTGAACGTTTTCACAACCAGAACCTTGAATGGATGAAGCCACATCTAGTAGCTTGAGTGGCTGGATTCACATCCAGCACCTTGAGTGAGTGTATCCGCATCAAGCATCTTGAGTAAATATATTAACATCTAGCACTTGAGTGGATGCATTTGCAATGTGCACCTGAGTAGATGTATTCACATTCAGCACTTTGTGTGAGTGGTTTCCCATGATTTTCACATCCACATTTGTAAAACTTCCAAAACTGTGGACTAGAATAGACCCATCTGGTAGCCTATTTGATCTTGTTATGTGAAGGTCACATACAGTGCTTACAAATACTTCCCTCTTGCAATGTCAGTCACAACAGCAATGTCAGTCCCAGCAGCTATGTCAGTCCCAACAGCTATGCAGAAGGCCAAGCAGAAAGGCGGTGATGGATTTGTTCAGGTTTTTGTGTCCACATTTCTGAAAATCTGAATTGTCATGGCCTGAAACTGTCACAGACAAACACACACTCCTCAAACAAATAGAGAGTGCTGGTCTTTCTCTAGATTATAACCTAATTCATTCAATAATCAGCATGTCCCTTGCGGAACTTTGCCTCCCTAAGAGCTCTCTTGAAGGCCTCTCAGTTGGAAGCAAGATGCCCTGCTGCCGATGATCCATTCGCAGATCGTCAACAATGTCTTGCAGCCATCTTCGCCTTGGTTTTCCTCTCTTTCCCATTATGCACCCTTCCAAGACTGTCTTCTCTAAACTCTCATGACATGTAACATGTCCGAAATATTTAACTTTTCTCTCTTTAATCTTCCTTTCTAATGAACTTCTTCAATATTAAATTATTGTAGTATGGGTGTATATGGATTTTTTAGTCTAGTTTTATTCTGTCTAGATTATAATTTTACTCAGAGCTGAGATTGTCTAGTCTAGTTTTCTATGTCCAGATTATAACATCACAAATGTTTAGTTATTATCTAGTTTTCTCGTCTCTAAATTATAACTTTACTCAATCTCTTCTTTAAAAAAAAAAACAAACCAGACAACCCTTGTGCAACCATTCAACAGTTGTCCATTCCTTTCCTTCATAGCCTTTTTGTCTTAAGCGCAATAATTTTTGCAGCAATTTTGTGAAACTGCTTTCTTGTACAAGAAAACAAATGGCGGTGCAGAGATTCTGTATCTGAAAACACACTAGACTGAAAGATGTTCATTCCAGTTCTATATCAGGCCGACCCAGCTGGTCAAGGTACTGAGAACAAAGAATGACTGTCCGGGTGTGGTTATCTGCCCTCTGGGAGATGTGTGTCCCTGGGAAGGCATATGCTTCAGGCAGAAGAACACATTTTTGTATGGTGGGGATGTTGGCACACTCCTCTAATATACCTTTCACCTGCAACAACATTTGACATAATTCTAAGTTCATAATGGAGCTTGACAGTAAAACAATGTTAACACCACACCACAAAGTATTCTTGTCATTTTGTTGACACGGTAAAAGTGTTAATGAATCAAAACTTTCTAAGATCTTAATTAACCCCTTTATGGTGCCCATAGAAACTGGTTAATGGGCTAGGGCAGAACATGTTTCTTAGAGTCATCTACTCCACGGAGAAACCAGACGTTTGGGTCCACTCTGTAATTCAGAAAAAGCCATTACAATCTGCTCTCCATCAGGATTGATTAATAAGCTTCAAGATCTGTATGGTACTGGGTATAGTCAGCTTAATTCATAGCACTGACCACAGGTAGTTTAAATCATGACACTGGCTACATTCAGCTTAAGTTATGGCACTTGGTACATTCAGCTTAAGTTATAGCACTTGGTACATTCAGCTTAAGTCATAGCACTGGTACATTCAATTTCAGTCATGGTACTGGCTACAGCCAGCTTAAGTCATAGCACTGGTTACAGTCAGCTTAAGTCATGGTACTGCTATAGTCAGATTAAGTCATGGCACTGGCTACAGTCAGCTTAGGTCAAGGCACTGGCTACAGTCAGCTTAGGCCATCGTACTGTTTACAGTCAGCTTAAGTCAAGGCATTGGCTACAGTCAGCTTAAGTCAAGGTACTGGCTATAGTCTGCTTAAGTCAAGGCACTGGCTACAGTCAGCTTAAGTCAATGCACTGGCTACAGTCAGTTTAAGTTATGGCACTGGCTACAGCCAGCTTAAGTCATGGCACTGTTTACAGTCAGTTTAAGTCATGGTACTGCTATAGTCAGATTAAGTCATGGCACTGGCTACAGTCAGCTTAGCCCATGGTACTGTTTACAGTCAGATTAAGTCAAGGCACTGGCTACAGTCAGCTTAGGCCATCGTACTGTTTACAGTCAGCTTAAGTCAAGGCACTGGCTACAGTCAGCTTAAGTCAAGGTACTGGCTACAGTCAGCTTAAGTCAATGCACTGGCTACAGTCAGTTTAAGTCAATGCACTGGCTACAGTCAGCTTAGGCCATGACACTGGCTACAGTCAGCTTAGGTCATGACACTGGCTACAGCAGCAGCAGTAGATAGAAAACATTATTGAAAAAAAGCACTCTGTAGAACTTATAATGTCACATGACTTTCTATTCTTCCTCAAAGTATCTGAGGTGCAAAATCCCTTCACAGTACATTAGTCTGGAATAAAAGCTGTTTAGATTCAGGCTAAAAGGGTTAACAATGAATGTTTAACACTTAATGAGAAATTTCTTATTCAGTTTTGAACCACTCGTTTCTTACCTCATACAGGGGTGGGGGGATGAATGACTGCACACACAACACCTTCAGAAACTGACAGTCCAGGCAGTGTCTGACAATCTGTCTGAGCCCTTCCATTGACAGGGAGCAGTAGGACACGGAGAAACACGTTATTAGAGCCATCCTTGTCAGCAGCGTAGCAACCTTGTATTATCAGATAGCAGTCAGTAGATTCATATCATAGCAACCTTGTATCATCAGATAGCAGTCAGTAGATTCATATTATAGCAACCTTGTATCATCAGATATTAGTCAGTAGATTCATACCATAGCAACCTTGTATCATCAGACAGTAGTCAGTAGATTCATATTATAGCAACCTTGTATCATCAGATATTAGTCAGTAGATTCAAAACATAGCAGCCTTGTATCATCAGATATTAGACAGTAGATTCATATCATAGCAAACTTGTATCATCAGATAGTAGTCATTAGATTCATATTATAGCAATCTTGTATTGTCAGATAGCAGTCAGCAGATTCATATTACAGCAACCTTGTATTGTCAGATAGTAGTCAATAGATTCATATTATAGCAACCTTGTATTATCAGATAGTAGTTAGTAGGTTCATATTACAGCAACCTTGTATTGTCAGATAGTAGTTAGTAGATTCATATTACAGCAACCTTGTATTGTCAGATAGCAGTCAGCAGATTCATATTACAGCAACCTTGTATTGTCAGATAGTAGTCATTAGATTCATATTACAGCAACCTTGTATTGTCAGATAGTAGTCATTAGATTCATATTATAGCAACCTTGTATTATCAGATAGTAGTTAGTAGATTCATATTATAGCAATCTTGTATTGTCAGATAGTAGTCAATAGATTCATATTATAACAACCTTGTATTATCAGATAGTAGTCAATAGATTCATATTATAGCAACCTTGTATTATCAGATAGTAGTTAGTAGGTTCATATTACAGCAACCTTGTATTGTCAGATAGTAGTTAGTAGATTCATATTACAGCAACCTTGTATTGTCAGATAGCAGTCAGCAGATTCATATTACAGCAACCTTGTATTGTCAGATAGTAGTCATTAGATTCATATTACAGCAACCTTGTATTGTCAGATAGTAGTCATTAGATTCATATTATAGCAACCTTGTATTATCAGATAGTAGTTAGTAGATTCATATTATAGCAATCTTGTATTGTCAGATAGTAGTCAATAGATTCATATTATAACAACCTTGTATTATCAGATAGTAGTTAGTAAGTTCATATTATAGCAACCTTGTATTATCAGATAGTAGTTAGTAAGTTCATATTACAGCAACCTTGTATTATCAGATAGTAGTTAGTAGATTAATGACATATCTTATCAGATAGTAGTCAGTAAATTCATAACATATCTTGTATTATCAGATAGTAGATTCATGACATATCTTGTATTATCAGACAGTAGATTCATGACATATCTTGTATTATCAGACAGTAGATTCATGACATATCTTGTATTATCAGACAGTAGATTCATGACATATCTTGTATTATCAGACAGTAGATTCATGACATATCTTGTATTATCAGACAGTAGATTCATGACATATCTTGCATTATCAGACAGTAGATTCATGACATATCTTGTATTATCAGATAGTAATGAGTAGATTCATTACAAATCTTGTATTATCGAATAGTAATCA
Organism: Achatina immaculata; assembly: GCA_009760885.1. Taxonomy (NCBI): domain Eukaryota; kingdom Metazoa; phylum Mollusca; class Gastropoda; order Stylommatophora; family Achatinidae; genus Lissachatina; species Lissachatina immaculata. The sequence goes on from CM019693.1 coordinate 7,534,947, forward strand.
ATAGATTCATATCACATTTTGTATTATCGTATGGTAGTCAAGAGGTCTTTCCCATCGTAACATATGCCTGTGAGACCTGGACACTTAACAAAACAGCTGAGAAACACATAAATGCCTTTGAATGTAAATGCCACAGAAGAGTTCTTCAAATATCATGGACACAAAAAAGAACAAATATATATCCATACTACAAGAACTTAATATTGAAGAAGGTTGGCTAGTAAAGAGGATTAAACAGAGAAAACGTAAATATTTTGGACACATTAAACGTCATGATAATTTAGAGAAGACTGTCTTGGAATGGTACATAATGGGAAAAAGATGGCTGAAAAGCATCGCTGATAATCTGCAAGTAGATGCGTCAGCAGCAGGGCATCTTGCTTACATCTGAGAGGCCTACAAGAGACCTGTTAGGGAGACAAAGTTCCACAATGGACATGCAAATGACTGACTGAGTCAAGAGATTTGTCACATCACTTACATCATTCAATAACAGTTAAGAGATTTATGATATAGTTTGTACTATCAGATACCAGTCAAGAGATTCACAACCTCTCTTTTATTATTAGGTATGCCTCAATAAACGTATCTTATCACTTATATCATCACTATATACATTCAGATATATCATGTTTCTTGATTTTCAGAATCTTGTTATTACAAATTTACTATTATCAGTCACTAGAAATGTTTCTTAAAGCGGTAAAACTTTCCATAGGAGTGAGGGAAAATGATAAAATTTACCATAATGGCGAGGGGAACTGGTAAAACTTACATTAGAAGTAAAGGGAATTAGAAAAACTTACTACAGACCGGGGGAGGGGGAGTTGAAAAAAAACTTACCATAGAAACTAGGGAGGGGGGAGTTATAAAAAAATTTACCATAGAATCTAGGGAGGGGGGAGTTATAAAAAAATTTACCATAGAAGCTAGGGAGGGGGGAGTTATAAAAAATTTACCATAGAAGCTAGGGAGGGGGGAGTTATAAAAAATTTACCATAGAAGCTAGGGAGGGGGGAGTTATAAAAAATTTACCATAGAAGCTAGGGAGGGGGAAGTTATAAAAAACTTACCACAGAAGCGAGGAAGGGGGGATTTATAAAAAAAACTTACCATAGAAGCTAGGGAGGAGGGAGTTATAAAAAACTTAACATAGAAGCTAGGGAGGGGGGAGTTATAAAAAACTTACCACAGAAACGAGGGAGGGGGATTATAAAAAACTTACCATAGAAGCGAGGGAGGAGGGAGTTATAAAAAACTTACCGCAGAAGCGAGGGAGGAGGGAGTTATAAAAAACTTACCGCAGAAGCGAGGGAGGGGGGAGTTACATAAAAAAAACTTACCACAGAAGCCAGGGAGCTGAGGTTATTTCTACTGAGATTCAGCTCCCTGAGACTGGACACGCCTGGCCAGAGCAGCAGAGTTCTAAGATCTGAAGGTGTCAGCCGACAGTCACGCAGGTTCAGGTAAGTGAAGTCACAGGTAAGCATAGGCAGGAGGTCACCTAGCGAATCTCGCATCGTGCAGGAGGCCAGGCTGAGCTGTTAAGTCATTGATTGATGGCGGGAAAGGTCACATGTATTAAGACAAAACACACACCTACAATCCTAGGATTTTCTTTTACTGTGAAAGCGATAGATCAATGTTGAGTAATAGTTATCTGTGAAAGCGATAGATCAATGTTGAGTAATGGTTATCTGTGAAAGCGATAGATCAATGTTGAGTAATGGTTATCTGTGAAAGCGATAGATCAATGTTGAGTAATGGTAATCTTTGAAAGCGATAGATCAATGTTGAGTAATGGTTATCTGTGAAAGCGATAGATCAATGTTGAGTAACGGTTATCTGTGAAAGCGATAGATCAATGTTGAGTAATGGTTATCTGTGAAAGCGATAGATCAATGTTGAGTAATGGTTATTTGTGAAAGTGATAGATCAGTGCTGAGTAATGGTTATCTGTGAAAGCGATAGATCAATGTTGATTAATGGTTATTTGTGAAAGTGATAGATCAGTGTTGAGTAATGGTTATCTTTGAAAGCGATAGATCAATGTTGAGTAATGGTTATTTGTGAAAGTGATAGATCAGTGTTGAGTAATGGTTATCTTTGAAAGCGATAGATCACTGTTGAGTAATGGTTGTCTGTGAAAGTGATGGATCAATGTTGAGTAATAGTTATTTGTGAAAGCGATAGATCAATGTTAAGCAATAGTTATCCTTTAACTCTGGATCTTCTACTTGAAGAATACATTTTTAAAGTGGTTGCCTTTCTTTTTTTTAAAAAATCATCAGAAATCAAAATGGTCTCTTTTCTTTAGTAGCTACTTTATTCTCGCTTTGCTATGCTTTTCGCAATGTTACCATGGAAACAACTAGAAATATATGATGCCACATGACAGATACTTAAAGACAGAAAGACAGAATCAAGACAGAAACAAGACTAAGACAGAAAAAGAGACTAGACGGAGAGATAAGACCGGGACAGAGATAGGAAAGATAAGACAGAGACAGACAAGACCAGGACAAAGAAAGATAAGACAGAGACAGACAAGACCAGGACAAAGAAAGATAAGACAGAGACAGACAAGACCAGGACAAAGAAAGATAAGGCAGAGACAAAAAAGAGAAGACCAGGACAAAAAAAATAATAAGACAGTGAGAGAGAGACAAGACTGAGACAGAAACAGAGACCAGAGAGAGAGAGAGAGAGAGAGAGAGGACCAGGACAGAGAGAAGAAAATAAGACAGAAAAAGAGACCAGAAAGAGAGACAAGACCAGGATAGAGATAAGAAAGATGAGACAGAGACAAGACCAGGACAGAGATAAGAAAGATGAGACAGAGACAAGACCAGGACAGAGATAAGAAAGATGAGACAGAGACAAGACCAGGACAGAGATAAGAAAGATGAGACAGAGACAAGACCAGGACAGAGATAAGAATGATGAGACAGAATGAATGAATGAATGAATTAATTAATAAACCAAGTTGAAGCAGTGGGTGAATGAGTTAGAATGCTCTTCTTTTTTAAAGGGTAACGAATTGGGCACATAGGCCCGCCTTACATTCTGCCCTTTATCACTTCATCTTTCATTCTTCCCACACACTCGATTTACAAGTACATAAATTACATGAGGAAAAAAATATCAAAAGGGTATACAATTAAACTATTACATTCACAGTATAAGAGAAGTAATTAACCTAACAAAATAGCTCTCGCACACACATGTATGCACACAGGCATATACATAAACAAAAATACATTTTCAATACAGTTCTTCTAACATATATTCTTTAACATTCATTAAAATAATTTCTAACAAGATGTAACAATTTACTTTTCGAACTATGTCATTTTAGTACTTGATGGCTGGCGAGTCATGGGTTGAGAGAGTGCTGGTTATTCTATGGAGGCATGTATATACAAGCAAGTAAACAATGAAAAAGATTTGAGTTAAAGGATGAAGTATTACTAATGGATTTTAAATGGTAAGGGAGGGTGTTCCAGAGATGTACTGCAGAGTATGAAAGGCTTTTCTTGTACAGATCAATCCTAGGTTTAGGAAGAAGACAGATTTTAAACGCTGGCTATGTTTAGTGTTATACATAAACAGTGGCCACAAGTAAGGCGGAGCATTGTGCGACAGAATTCTCTGAACAAACTTAACTTTGTTAAAAATGACTATTTAAAGATGTTATTTGAGGGGTAGAATTTTTTAGTTATTTGTGCTGGTCTGCAGCTGTACTGGGTTTTTGTCACAAATCAGATTCAATGCTCGTTTGTGGAGTGAGTGAAGATTTTTGTGTTTGAGACTAAGCAGCCATTCTGGACTGTGGAAAGTAATCTAAGTGTTTTTGTATATGTGATATGTAATATGTCTTTCTTGAGTCTTGGTCGATAAAGTGTTTAATTTCGGCTAGTAGGTAAATGCTTTGTGCTGTCAAGTTCGTTAGGTTATATACGTGAGAATTCCAAGTTAAATGTTGATCAATGATGAGTCTTAGAGTTTTATGTTCATGAACATTTTCTATTGCCTTAGTCCCAGCACAAAGCTGTAGTGAAGTTTTTGTTGCGTTCTGCAGTTTATGTCCTGCAGTGATGAGCATGGATTTTGTTTTGTTGGTGTTTATCAACATACCAGAGACAGAGAGACAAAACTATAACAGAAACAGAGACCAGAAAAAAGAGTCAATACCAAGACAGAGATAAGAAAGATAAGACAAAGACAGAGATACAAGACCAGAAGAGAGATACGAAAGAAAAGACAGACAGAGAGACAAGACTAAGAGACAGATGGTAAGAACGAATAGGACAGACGTACAGAGATGACACAGTACACGATCAGCAAGAATTTAGTTTTAATTAGTGAAAGCAGGTCAAGGACTGAATTTAACTTTATCTGCAGAAATGAGACAGAAAATGTTTCAAATATAAACAGTAAATACCTTTCTCAGTTTGCCCAGGGAATTCAAAACATGGCCAAGCTGTATGGCAGCAGTGGGAAGTTGTGTCACGTGTATAGAGTTGGGCAGGGACAAACACTGAAGTTCTGATAGGAGAGACAAGCCTTCGAGTAGACTTTCCCAGCGCGAGGAGTCAGCGCATACCTGGCTGTCCTCTATCTCAATGTGGGTAAGATACTAGGAAGATACCCCAAAAACTCATCAGTTCATTTTAACCCTTGATCTTCCACAAAGTTTAGTTAGTTGACAAAGATAAGTTAACCATTTTGTAGCCAAGTTTAAAATCAATGTATTTTCTCGAAATCAAACGTGCTTTAAATTTTCTAATAAAATTATTTTCTTTTTAGATGTTCAACAATACAGAAAACAATTTTACCTCTGACAACAAAGAAATGAAATTTAAATTTTCTGTCAAATGTATACTAGAAAGATTATTTTACAAACATTTGAGCAATGTTTCTTTTTTCGTTTTTAATCTGAAAATATTAGTATTCAAAGAGTTAATCTATAAATACATTTAAAAATATTTTATGTTGTAATTCTTTAAAATGTCTGTCTACATTTTCATGCCACATATTGCATGTTCTAATTTCTTTTGTAGTTTTTTAAAATATGTATGCAGTGATTACAAGACATGCGATATTACAAGCACAGCTTTGTTAGATGTGCTGTGCATGCACTTTCTATATAACCACGTGACAACATACTCTAGATTCTAGCACTTTGTTCAGTAGAGAGACTGGCAAGCAGACGTCAGGCAGAACCTCAAGCCACGCCCTCTGACATACATAACGGAAGGGGGTGTGGCCCTGCAAGGCTAGACCAATAGGCACGTCATCAATCGTTAGCTTGCAGTCAAGTACTATAGTCACAGGTCCTATAGAAAAATTTGTATTGGTCAGCGTGTAGTAAGGAAATGTCACGTCTTATGGCTGTTAGTGCTATATGTAATAAATTTATGTTTAAGTTAAAACCAGTTAATTGTTTTAAGTGGTCTAGGCCGAGTTAAATACTGATAACAAAATGTTTTCATTCAAAAGTTAACTGTAGCAAACGCAAAACATCAAGATAGGAATTTTGTGTAAATGCTGACGTTATACATCACAAGTGAACCAAAAAGGGCACTGTACAACAAAACTTTCCCCCCAGCTCTGAGCTGTCAATGTCAAACATGGACACTAACAGCCAAGAACAAAAGAAAAATTATCACAACGGAAATGAGATGTTTAAGGAGAATACTAAATGTGACAAGAAGAGACCAAATAAGAAATGACACCATCCGGGCAAAGGTTGGAGTAACACCAGTATTACACTATATCCAGAAACAGCAAGTCAAATGGCTTGGCCATGTTACACGGTTACCATCAGACAGCATATCACAGACAACATTCACACTAAGATTTCTAGGTAACAGAGAAAGAGGCCACTCACGCAGGAAATGGAGAGAGGAAATTACAGAAGCATTAAATATCCCAATATATGAAGCAAATCGTTGAGCCCTATCAAGACGTCTATTTGTCCCCTCAACATCGAAAGGTATAAGAGGAAGGAGACAAGACAAGACAAGGACAAGCTCATGTGATGACTTTGGACATTTTATTGCTGAGACGCGTCTAATGCCAGAAACATTAGTTTCTATTTGCTGGTTTTTATTTTAATAATACAGCTCCTGTAACGTGGACACAACTTTGAGTGATTAAGTTAGTCACAATATTAAATGTTGATACACCATGTACACACACTAACAATACTCAGATGCATTACACACATAGGGCCCATATGTATCAGTTATCTGTACTTTTACAAAAATCCACAAAGGTGTGTGCCCCCACACCAAACCATCCCCCCCCCCTCCCACCTAAAAATAACCGAAACCTTCTAGGCTACAGAGCGATGCACTGACTGGATCCCCCCTCCCCCCCGGGCCTATATGTATTCATCATCAGTGTATGTAGTTTACACTGTAACCCAGGACAAAGCCGTACTTGGACTGAGACTGTAACACAATGCAAGTACATCCATGATGTGAAATATGTCTGTTGTATTAGTCTTATTACTGTGTAGTACAAACAGCGGCAGTGACGGGTTGAGCGAGCACGTGACCTGGTTAAATGAGTTCAACACGTGACCTTGGACTCACCAAACATGTGGCCGTGTCTGACGAGCAGGTCTATGTTAGAGTAGATACAAGATATTCTGTTGAGGTAGCGCTGGACTTTGTCTTTGCTGATAGCTGCAAGTTGGGACAGAAAGAAAACTGATGTCTTCAGATCACGTGACATGATTACAACTTATCAGGCCAGATAAAGCAAAATCACAAAGACTAATGTCTAATTCATATGTTCTGATCATATGGTCTACACTAAAGACAGTATGCAATGCTTTTCACAAACGAAGCACATACTAAGAGGACATTTTCTTCTCTTGCTCAACTTTTCTTTTTTTTTCTACGAATACCTGGTCTGAAGACGAGATTGAGGATGATGTCCGATTACGCGATCAGCGACCCATAGCTGATATGCAGCGTCAGGGTTAGCGACCCATAGCTGATATGCTAGCGTCAGGGTTAGCGACCCATAGCTGATATGCTAGCGTCAGGGTTAGCGATCCATAGCTGACCAAGACCCTGCCCCGCCTCTTCGTTGGTACCCCCAGTAGCAGGCACAGCCAGGCTAATGTGGCAGGGATCGCCATAGTCCCCATGGTGGTGGAGCCTGCTAAAGAAGTATAGGACACTCCCTGCTCTTTAGCTGTACTCCAGGACTGAAAAAGTAGCCGCCATAACCCGCTCCCACGCCGATACGATGCTGTGTCTCAACATCTCTACAGCATCAGCTGCAAAGAACAACAGCTCGCAGTTACAGGGAGATTACACAAGACAAGACAAGGCAAGACAAGATGTCCTGAATTCAGCTTTAAGAATGTCAACAGCTAAACACAGGCTGTTATTGTCTCCTGATAACATCGATCTCCACTGAATTCCTGGCGGATTTTTGTGTTTCTTTTTGTTTCATATCGAAAATCACAAATTTGTGGATCATCAAAACATCAGCTTACTCATGATCAAACATCTAATGTCACAATATCTTCAATCAGAACATCTATCATAAAAAAATCATCGGCCATAACATTTACTACCCAAATATTTTATCATAAAACATATAATACCCTAATTTATATCATAAAACACGCCGTGTCAGTCCAGGTTTGTGTAAAATTGCGTGCTCTTGTTTTAAATGATAGGTTTCAGTGTTTATCTATACTCTCTCATTAGCGGGCGGCCGTATGGGAGACTTTATGGTGCAGTCAAACCTGCTGTCTAGTGAGATGATTAAAAGACAATGAAGGTAGGGCAATAAACCAGGACATCTGGAGGAAGGCGCGTTAACGCAGCCGGTGAGATGGTATTTTCAAACACGTTTTCTCCTGAATCTCTATTTCATATTCAGAATTATAGATCTCGTATTTCAGTCAGAAACCAACAACAAGGGAATAGATGTGGGTGTTTAAAGCGAAGCCACGTCCCCACAGAATGTAGGAAAGACGTAACTGAAATTTGCGAGTTCATGGACGACAATTACATCCTGAACGAATGCTGTATATCCAGAGGCTGGGAATGAGATACAGAAATGTTCCTGGAGCATCCAATAGGAATGTCTATCTCAGTGCAACTGTAGGAGGAGAGACAGTGAACTTGGAGGAGACGGATGGAGGAGAACTCCACATTCTGCTTTATGCAGTCACATGAAATAAACTTTATTACATTCTCACATTGGGTGTCTGAGTGGCAGGTTATTGTTTGCTCATCTGCCTTATCTCTGCGTTGTTCTTGAATTCGTTCCACTTTATACCGAGTATTTTCCTTAGGCATTTGTTTTCAAAACAGTCTAATTTCTTGTCTGTTTCTTTAGTTGATTTTCAGCTTTCGCATCCATAAATGAGGGTAGATATCACATTTGAACTGAATAATCTTAAAAGATAAAAGATAATTATAGACTTCACTAACTGACATGAAAGGAATACTGGGTTGCTTTAAATTTGCACATTTATTATCTATACATTTATTTAATTTGCTTAAGTCACAAGTAGGGGTTGGTAGTGAAGATTTTAAGATGTTTACTTCTTCTCTGAAGTGATTGCTGAACTTTTCACAAGTAGGCACATGATTATACCTCTACAAATCAGACTGCTTTCTCTTGTTTTGCAAGGTAGACATACTGTCCGATTTGTTCTGAAATAATTTCTAAAAGTATTTTTTTTCTCCTGCCTAATTAAATATTGAACTCTGTTTCTAAGTAATTGGTAGCTAGTGAATTCCTTATTTTTATGCGCCCGATCTCTTTCCCTCATGACTTGCAATATCTCAGGTGTTATCCAGGGGAACTTCACTTGATGTTTAACTCTCACCTCCTTAATAGGAACATGCTTGTCAAATATACTCCCAAAGATCTTTATCCAGTATTTCAGGGCCTTGTCAGGGTCAGTTAGTTGGCACACGTGATCTAGAGATGCTGCTTTCAACACTTTCAGAAATGATTCTAAATTGAATTTATTAAAACTTCTAAATGTAATATTGCTGTGTTTGTTTTTGAGAACTTTAAATCCATGTCGTGTCCATGTGCAACAGACCGGACAGTGATCACTAAGTGATGTGTGAGGGACTTTACATTCTTTAATGTTTTCTGTATGAGCTACATTTATGTGATCTATTAGTGTGGATGATGAGCTACATATATGTGATCTATTAGTGTGGATGATGAGCTACATATATGTGATCTATTAGTGTGGATGCCGTTTCAGTTAATCTGGGATAAGTTGTATGATAAAACAGTATCATTCCATGTAGCGTTTGAATGTCTGTAATCAATATTGAAATCTTCAAGAACAGTTATACCCTTACTTAAATGACAAAACATAATCCATCATACTTGTAAAGTAATCTTACCATGATGCTGTTGCATTTGGATTACGATACAGAAACCCAATTAAGATTGGATTCTGCTTTGGAACTTTGATTTCCAACCATATACATTCAGTATCTGGTGTCTCAAGGTCTGTTCTACGGCAAGAGTGTATGGCTGTGGTAACGTATACAACTAATCCTGTCTCAAGCTTCCTAGTAGAGTCACGTCGAAGTAGTTTATAACCATCTGTCCTAATGTCCTGGTCAGTTATATTTTTATTTAGACAAATTTCTGAAAAGCCAAAGATGTGGAAGTGACTGACCATGGTTGGTGCCTCAGGAAGTTTGCCTAACCGATGATAAATGTTTTAGGTGATCAAGTCTGAGGCCATCATTTTGTAGACACTTATCAACTTCCGGGCCATTTTCCACAACAACAATTATGGCAAGATTATAGTAATAACTATAATTACACAACAGGAATCAAGCAATCAACAATCAAGCAAATCAAGGAATCAAGTAAATCAAGTAATCAACAATCAAACAAATCAAACAATCAACAATCGAGCAAATCAAACAATCAACAGTCAAGCAAATCAAGGAATCATGAAATTTTACTAACAGGTGGAACAAGCAAGTATTCGGTTCTCACACACAGACAAATATAACTTACAAACTGCAAAAATCTAAAATAAAACTTCCAAGAATTAGACAAATAAATAAACGAATTGGGAGCAAGAAATGAAATGATATAACGCAATGAGTACTAAATAAACCTATGACAAAAAATGACCAGTCACTATGTTCCGGCGAATAACAATTTTCCTTGGTATCGCGGATGGAAGGCGTCAGTTTGTGATGGATCACGATGGCACTGGCATCAGTCTCTGACACGTGCTGCCTGTAGAGCATCATTCATTCATTCCTTTGCATGTCCCTTGCGGAACTTTGCCTCCCAAACAGCACTCCTGTAGGCCTCTCGGTTGTGAGCAAGATGGCCTGCTGCTGCTGCATCCATTTCCAGATCATCAACGATGTCTTGCAGCCATCTTCGTTTCGGTCTTCCTCTTTTTCTTTTTCCCATTATGTATCCTTCCAATACGGTCTTCTCTAAATTATCATGACGTTTAATGTGTCCAAAATATTTAAGTTTTCTCTCTTTAATCCTCTTTACTAGCCAGCCTTCTTCAATATTAAGCTCTGTAGAGCATCATCCCATTTCTATTGTGTAGAGATAACATATAGACTCAAGGCTGCGGGGCTAAACTGCAACAAATACTGCAGCCCTAGATTTCTTTGATGATGCTGCATGGAGCTTGCTTGTGAGTTGTGCATGATGAAGTCTTCCAATGTTGTAGTAGATTGAGGAGGAGTCGGAGAATTTTTCTCTGTTCATGGAGAAAATCAGGGCCTACCAGGAAGACTGGGACAAAGAGACCTGGTTTTACAACTTGTAAACGGTTACATATTAATCTCTCACCTTTCGCTGAAACATACGATCAGAAATGAGCGATAACTTTGAAAACCACATGCAACTACCTGGCACCAGTCTCACTGAGACAAGACGCCATAAGCTTAATTAAGAAATGCCCTACTTTCATTGTGCCTGACCTAATTTGTACAGCAGGTCACATGACATTACTATATGACCTATTTTTTAAAAGTTGTCTATCAGCACCAAAAGCGTAACTAACCTAGAGTTTTCCTCAAGATACTGTGCAGGTATCCAGACTGTCTGTCACCCGGCTTCATCCACACAATGGGCAGTCGTAGAAGCTCCTTGCACAGTCTCCGGTCTGAGGAATTGTTATCATCATCATTAGCACTAACATCGAGTTATTGTTAACCATCTACACATTCATCATAATCATTAGCATCATCATCATCACTATCGTTGTTGTAAATCATCTACACATTCGAATTACCGCATTAATTACAAAAAACAAAAGTTCTTGGTGGCCGGCGCTGTGAGGATGTTGAACAACAGACCTTCAGTAGGACGAGTAATGTGTTAAGTTGTTTGCTGCAAGTCCAGAAGTAGTCTACATACAACCAGACATCTGTATGAGTCTGCGAACAAGGGAACTAAGGCAATCCTACTCCCGCTATCCAGGCTAACGGATTTCCTTAATACATGTCAGAGTGGCAGATAAGGTCATTGTCAGCTCAGATCTGCTGAGCCAGACCATGATGTCTTTGTCCTAGAGAAAGATACGACGATCGTGCCCTACCATCTCCGTCTATCATCTCTCACTGCCAACATCATTACTTCTGGTGACTCACATATTTCGTACTGGTTATTAAACAATTACGGCCACAATCTTTACAAGCACCACTAACAACACCAAGACCTCCACCAATCACAGCCACAGCCACTACTATCACTAACCACAGCCACTACTACCACTAACAACAGCAACAATCACTATTACCACTAATCACAGCCACAACAACTGCCACCAATCACAGCCACTACTACCACTAACCACAGCCACTACTACCACTAACAACAGCAACAACCACTGCCACTATCAACAACCACTATTACCATTAACCACAGTCACACCAGCTTAATAAAGGAAACTTAACCATGTCTGAAGCCTGTAAAGTTGACACATCTGAGGCGGGAGTGAGGCTTGAGGTTGAGGAGGCCGAGAGAGAAACTGTCCATGAGAGACATACACTCTCCGTTCTCTGCTGACACGGTCAGGTAGTCGCTGGAGACAGGCTCCTCATTGGGGATCAGGCTCTGCAGGCAAAGAGGAAGCTGTGTCTGGTCGTGGTTCCAATGATGATGATGATGAAGATGATGAGAACACAGACTACATTTTAGATAACTGATGGCGACGGCAGCAATGAAGGAGAGAACTGTGTACATGAGATAACAGAAAGCCTCCAGGTAACCTAACGTCTCACCTGAACATGCAGCAAAGGAAACGGCCAGGTGGAGACCAGATGTGCCAGGGCTTTGAGCTGTCGCTGGAGGATAGCCTCAGTTAGAAGACACGGGTACAGGTCAGAAGGTAAGGCGTTGAGTTTCATAGTCTCCAGGCGTCCTTGTTGTGAGACTGTCTCGTACAGGCAGAGTTCCCGCAGTTTTCTTGTGACAGAAATGTCAGTTTGTGTGTAAGGGGAATACATGTGTGACAGAAATGTCAATTTGTGTGTAAGGGGAATACATGTGTGACAGAAATGTCAGTTTGTGTGTAAGGAGAATACATGTGTGACAGAACAAACTTACAGATCTTGTTGTGACTGTTTATATCTGACTACATTCTGTAAGGAGAATACATGTGTGACAGAACAAACTTACAGATCTTGTTGTGACTGTTTATATCTGACTACATTCTGTAAGGAGAATACATGTGTGACAGAACAAACTTACAGATCTTGTTGTGACTGTTTATATCTGACTACATTCTGTAAGGAGAATACATGTGTGACAGAACAAACTTACAGATCTTGTTGTGACTGTTTATATCTGACTACATTCTGTAAGGAGAATACATGTGTGACAGAACAAACTTACAGATCTTGTTGTGACTGTTTATATCTGACTACATTCTGTAAGGAGAATACATGTGTGACAGAACAAACTTACAGATCTTGATGTGACTGTTTTTATCTGACTACATTCTGTAAGGAGAATACATGTGTGACAGAACAAACTTACAGATCTTGATGTGACTGTTTATATCTGACTACATTCTGTAAGGAGAATACATGTGTGACAGAACAAACTTACAGATCTTGATGTGACTGTTTATATCTGACTACATTCTGTAAGGAGAATACATGTGTGACAGAACAAACTTACAGATCTTGATGTGACTGTTTATATCTGACTACATTCTGGGAATAATCTGCTGCACTTATTGAAGATTCAGTTGGTAGTTCCTGAAAGTGAAACTCTACAGTCACAGCCATCTGTGCATACAGTCATCTAAATAAATCAGTTCTAAACTGATGCTGAAGGTCTCTGACTGATCGTCTGTGATGCTGAATGTCTGTGACAGATAGTGACAGCTGTGACGGATGTTAAAGTTCTGTGACATTGTGTGCCATGCTTGTGAGTCTTGAAATATAAATTAGAAAATGTTGGGAAAACTTTTCCACTCAGTTTGAAAATAACATTCATTTATCTCTGGTTTTTTTTTGTGTTTTTGTTTTTTTCCCTCTTAACCTCTCTCTCCCACTCTCTCTCTCACACACACACTCTCTCTTACGCACACACGCAGAGATATATCTAGACGTACTAATGCACACACAGAGACACACACACACACACAAAACGGGAAAAACACAGGGAGAAAAATTCTGTCTGTGAAACAAATAAAACTATGGCCAGGAAGACGTAGAAAATGTTAGAGAAATAAAAGGAATTTTTGGCACGACCTGACACTAGAAAGATCCAGGGCTCTCTCCTCATGTTTCTCTTGATAAAACAGTCATAAAACAATAACAGACAGACACGGACGAATGGAAGATAACATTGTCAGACGATTTGGGCATTTAATATTTAAAAACTAGTCCCATTATTCATGACAGGCTCTTTTTCTTTCTTTCCTTCTTTCTTGCTTTCTTTCTTTGCCAATTCTCATGACCAAAGAAATGAAATGGATGAGAAGGGAAGTATAAACATGCCTGACATGGGAACAACCAAGGAAACGTGGTCGCTTACCTTGGGGAACAGACTGGCTCGCCGTGGATGTCTTTAATAAAAGCCAGTTTATCATCAGCATCCCTATAAAGATGATAGACAAAATGTCCCTCTGTCATCCACAGCGGGTGTCGCTTCAAACTTGCATCATAGCTGTCATAGCTATTCTCGCTGTCTTCCAATTGGTTGAAATCTGCAGTGGTGTAATCTACTTCGTTCATTGCGTCGGTCATCGCCATGGCAACAGTTCTCTGATTGGTTGATGAGATGAAATAGGCAGGATGTTGGGGAAAAAAAGTACAAAGTACTGGAGAAAAACTGACTGTTTGCCTCCTCTTATTTATAAATTCCTCACATTTATAAATTAGCAAAGAGCCAGGTGAAACATTTAATAAATCTGAACCTAAAATTTGGTAGCTTCAAGGATAAGAACCACTAAAATATCCTGACTGCTGCCATGAGAAAGATATATCTGGTATACATAAGCTACGATGCGATTTGCACATTTCAAAATTACACAAAACAATGAGGATCTATGAGAAGAGCACCAGGTCATGTACAATGTTATTTGGAGTGGAACGTGGAGCATCGGTTTCTTTGTGCTGTTTCTCTGTTTCTTTTTTTAACTCCTCACTTCGCCGAAAAGCCGAGCTTTACTTATGGAAAGGAGGAGAGTTTGGGGGGGGGGGGGAGGAGGAAAGGAGAGACAGATAGTGTGAGAGAGAGAGTGAGAGAGTAAGAGAGAGAGTGTGTGAGAGAGAATGAGAGAGAGTGAGAGAGAGTGTGTGAGAGAGAGTGTGAGAGAGAGTGAGAGAGAGTGAGAGATAGTGAGAGAGTGAGAGAGAGTGAGAGAGAGAGAGTGAGAGAGAGTGTGTGAGAGAGAGTGTGAGAGAGAGTGAGAGAGAGAGAGAGTGAGAGAGAGAGTACCGGAATAGAACAGAGTGGTGCTGCCAAAGGAGAACTGCAGAAATATTCAAACATTGTTTCAAAAGAATGGTACTACAAGAGAAAAGAGCAGGTCTATAAAATAGCCAGAACTAAAACAGAAGAGTAGAAAGAGTGAAATAAGAGTAGGTAAAGCTAACATACAATAGCAGACATACTAAAATAGAAAACTAGATACGATTACCATAAGAGAAAAGACAAGACCATTCCTTGAAAGTTTCACACAAGCTGGGTTTATGTTGCATTGCTAGTCTCTTGATATGGCCTAAACTTTAATTCTGACGCTGTTGTATGTTTGTGGTAGGTATTGTTTTGTTGTGCTTTCTTCAGTCCCAGAGTACATGATTTATTTATTTATTTATTTCCGTTTCAACAAAAACTTCTGTTTTGTGTTCAACATTTATAAACACACATAAAGTTGTCAATAAACTACAAATTGTTGGATACAGTATACTTTAGTTTATTTCAGACTGTGCTGTTTCTTCGCGTAAACATCAAAGGCCTGTCTCCTGATGTAAGCAACGAGATTTCCACCGCTAGCAAGAAACTGCGCTCTTTGGATGTTGTCCAAGTCAGCAGAAATTCTACCTCTAGGATGTCAAGAACGCCAGCTTGAGAAATAGAAGTCACTCAGTGTTCGCACAAACTCTGGGGATTCCGTAATTCTGAGAAAGCAACTTTTCAGACTTTCTATCACAAATCAGCAATTTCTGCAACACTGATGCTCACTAAAAATACACTCTGCGTGTTTTCAGAACCTCTCTAACAAAACATACACTGCTGTATGTAAACAAAGTACGGAACCTCTTATAATAGTTTTCTAACTACTTTTTAGTACCTTACTAGTATATATTTTCAACGAACTTAAATTCTCAGACTCTAGAGATACACAGACAATACAACAGTCCCGAATTTTATGGAATCAAATAAAAAAAAAAGGTGATCTTGTCATGCCTTAGAGGCACATAGGGATATGGTGTTAGTGTCCATATTTTCCTTGACCTGTCAGCACACTAGAGGGTGATATGGTCAGTATCACACCTGGCTGCCTTTCCTTCCCCAACTCCAGAAGAAGTCGGGTACCCATTTCTACAGCTGGGTGACTGGGGTGCCTCCGGCCGGATTCGAACCCCCGACCTTCGCCATGAGAGACCAGTGCACTAACCACTTCGCCACTCAGACACCCGGAATCAAATAAACTACGTATTTATTGTGAAAAGAATGGGCGGTGATCAGTGAGGATGAAGAATATTGATTGTAATAAGTGAACAAACCACTCCTAACCTTGACGAGAGCTTGTTCACCATATAAGGAAGGAGTGGGCTACACTATACTCACACTCAGACCAACTGCCAGACATACAGCATGAATGGACATAAATGTCAACTTACATTCTCACAAGAAGCCTTTCCATAGATTCGTAAGAAAATAACACAAGTATCCGACCTTATAAGTCCTACAATGCTTTAAAAGAACTATTGTTACATTCTTCAGTTAAACATACCTGGATCCATGGAAGGAAAACTCAATTCACATTCCATCACAAATTACTACACAATTTCCTAGAACACTTTCTAACCCATAATGATATCAAATCTCTAAATGATCTATCAAAATATCTCACTCAATATAATGACATAACTCAATCACTAATCATAAGCCTGTCACTATGATTCTCACACTTCTATCTCTTATCCTAATCCCACATTCTAATCTCCGTCTAAGCAATAATCAATCCATCTCCTACATAAAAGTTCAGCACTTAAATATCATCAATTTCTACTTTGAAAATCGCCTGTTTAAGACCTTCTATCACAAATCAGCAATTTCTGCAACACTGATGCTCACTAAAAATACACTCTGCGTGTTTTCAGAACCTCTCTAACAAAACATACACTGCTGTATGTAAACAAGTACGGAACCTCTTATAATAGTTTTCTAACTACTTTTTAGTACCTTACTAGTATATATTTTCAACGAACTTAAATTCTCAGACTCTAGAGATACACAGACAATACAACAGTCCCGAATTTTATGGAATCAAATAAAAAAAAAAGGTGATCTTGTCATGCCTTAGAGGCACATAGGGATATGGTGTTAGTGTCCATATTTTCCTTGACCTGTCAGCACACTAGAGGGTGATATGGTCAGTATCACACCTGGCTGCCTTTCCTTCCCCAACTCCAGAAGAAGTCGGGTACCCATTTCTACAGCTGGGTGACTGGGGTGCCTCCGGCCGGATTCGAACCCCCGACCTTCGCCATGAGAGACCAGTGCACTAACCACTTCGCCACTCAGACACCCGGAATCAAATAAACTACGTATTTATTGTGAAAAGAATGGGCGGTGATCAGTGAGGATGAAGAATATTGATTGTAATAAGTGAACAAACCACTCCTAACCTTGACGAGAGCTTGTTCACCATATAAGGAAGGAGTGGGCTACACTATACTCACACTCAGACCAACTGCCAGACATACAGCATGAATGGACATAAATGTCAACTTACATTCTCACAAGAAGCCTTTCCATAGATTCGTAAGAAAATAACACAAGTATCCGACCTTATAAGTCCTACAATGCTTTAAAAGAACTATTGTTACATTCTTCAGTTAAACATACCTGGATCCATGGAAGGAAAACTCAATTCACATTCCATCACAAATTACTACACAATTTCCTAGAACACTTTCTAACCCATAATGATATCAAATCTCTAAATGATCTATCAAAATATCTCACTCAATATAATGACATAACTCAATCACTAATCATAAGCCTGTCACTATGATTCTCACACTTCTATCTCTTATCCTAATCCCACATTCTAATCTCCGTCTAAGCAATAATCAATCCATCTCCTACATAAAAGTTCAGCACTTAAATATCATCAATTTCTACTTTGAAAATCGCCTGTTTAAGACCTTGGGCTAGTCTCCGAAAAAACAACCTAATTTTTGCTAGCCATAAAAACAACTCTAGAGAAAGTTCAGTCAAAATCTCGGGATTACAACATCCAAATATGACCTTCAATGAAAAAAAAACTAACTGGAGATTACAAATTTAAAATTTAATAAAAACATGTCAGGATAAAATTCTCCACTCCCTGAGATTTTACAAGGCCTTAACTAAGCTTGAGTCAAAAAAAAAAAAAGTCAAGGTAAAGTTCATCAAACATGGTCATATATCTTGGGATTTTTAAAGTGTCAAGAATGACCTTCCTTTACACCAACAATCTACGTCATAATTAAATAAGGGATTTAATCAGTTAGTCAAAATACCAAATTTACCATGAATTATATCCCTTAGATAGAATAAAGAAGAGAATTAAAATAATTCTGTTACACTCTCTAACACAACAAACACGGCTGCATGTAAACAAAGTACAGAATCTAACACAACAAACACGGCTGCATGTAAACAAAGTACAGAATCTAACACAACAAACACGGCTGCATGTAAACAAAGTACAGAATCTAACACAACAAACACGGCTGCATGTAAACAAAGTACAGAATCTAACACAACAAACACGGCTGCATGTAACAAAGTACAGAATCTAACACAACAAACACGGCTGCATGTAAACAAAGTACAGAATCTAACACAACAAACACGGCTGCATGTAAACAAAGTACAGAATCTAACACAACAAACACGGCTGCATGTAAACAAAGTACAGAATCTAACACAACAAACACGGCTGCATGTAAACAAAGTACAGAATCTAACACAACAAACACGGCTGCATGTAAACAAAGTACAGAATCTAACACAACAAACACGGCTGCATGTAAACAAAGTACAGAATCTAACACAACAAACACGGCTGCATGTAAACAAAGTACAGAATCTAACACAACAAACACGGCTGCATGTAAACAAAGTACAGAATCTAACACAACAAACACGGCTGCATGTAAACACAGTACCAACCCTCGATCGTGTGTAACCGCCCTGTGTAGCTGTCTGCTCACCAACATGACCTGCCTACACCGTGTAACCGTCGTGTATATTACAATACCAGAATCGTTTCCCAGCTTGCCTGTTTGAGCCTGATCTCTCTGCCTGCTTTCACAGATATTTAACCCAGTTTCAGATATAAACTTGACCTTGATTTCAAAAGCTGTTAGACTAGCAACAAACCCGAGACGGGATCAAACCGTAGCCTGCACGTAGCACGGCAGTAACTGGCGCTGCTGCTAGGAAACAAGACTGCTAGAGCAGATAACAATTTTGTTCACAAGATGGCCTTCCATGTACCATTCATTCTTCATTTGTTCACGACTTTTTGAACAGAACTATACATCACTTCCTTCAAAATATTATCAGTCTAAAGATCAAGATATTAAATGATATTCTGCTTATTCTTTGTTCATTCTATCTAGTTGTGCAGGTGTTGTTCTGATTTAAGGTATCTGTTATTTATTTCTGTTCAGCTTTCTCTCTCCTTCTCTGTCTTTCTCTTTCTCCCACCTTCTCTGTCTTTCTCTCTCATTCTCTGTCTTTCTCTTTCTCTGTCCTTCTCTGTCTCTCTTTTTCGCTTTCTCTGTCTCGTTCTTTATCTTTTTCTGTCTGTCTCTTTCTCTGTCTCTCTTTTTCTCTCTATCTCTTTCTGTGTCTCTCATCCTCTTTTTCTATCTCTCTCTTTCTCTTTCTCTCTCTTTCTCTCTCTCTCTCTTTCTATGTATCTCTCTTTTTCGCTTTCTCTGTCTCTGTCTTTCTCCTTCTTTGTCTGTCTCTCTCTTTCTGTGTCTCTCTCTTTCTCTTTTTCTGTCTGTTCTTTCTTTTTCTTTCAGTATCTCTCTCTTTCTCTCTAATTCTCTGTCTCTATCTTTTCTTTCTTTGTCTCCCTCTTTCTCTAATATGGCTCTCTCTTTCTCTCTCCGTCTCTGTCTCTCTAATTCTCTTTCTGTGTCTCTTTCTATCTCTGTTTCTCCTCAATAGTCTTTTTCTTTCTCTTTCTTTGTCTCTCTCTTTATCTGTCTCTCTCTCTTTTTCTCCTTCTCTGCCTCTCTCTTTCTCTTTATCTCTCTCTTTTTCTGTGTGTGTGTGTCTCTCTCTTTGTCTCTCCTTCTCTATATTTCTATTTCTCTTCTCTTTCTCTATCTACCTCTGTCTTTCATTCTCTCTCTTTCTCTGACTTTCTCTTTCTCAGACTTTCTCTTTCTTCCTGTCTCTTTCTCTCTCCCTCCCTGACTTTCTCTTTCACTCTCCTTCTCTGTCTTTATCTTTCTCTCTCCTTCTCTGTCTCTTTTCTCTCTTCTTTCCTGTCTTTCTCTATCTCCTCTCTCCTATTCTCTGTCTTTCTCTCACTTTCTCTTGCTTCTCTCACTTTCTCTTTCTTTCTGTCCACGTATCTGTCTTCTCTTTCTCTCTCTGTCCTTCTTTCTCTCTCCTTCTATATCTTTCTCATTCTCTCTCTTTCTTTATGCTTCTCTTTCTTTCTCTCTTTGTCCCGTTCTCTCTCTCTCTCTCTCTCTCTCTCTCTCTTTCTCTCGACATCTCTGTCTTTCTCTATTTTTCTCTGTCCTTCTCTTTCCTTCTCCTTCTTTGTCTTTCTCATTCGCTATCCTCCTCTATCTTTCTCTTTCTGTCTTTTCTCTGTCTCTCTCTTTTTCGCTTTCTCTGTCTCTCTTTCTCTTTCTTTCTCTGTTTCTCTCTTTCTCTGTCTCTCTCTTCCTATTTTTCTGTCTTTCTCTTTCTCTCTCTCTCTCTGTATCTCTCTCTTTCTCTCTAATTCTCTCTCTCTTTCTCTCTCTGTCTTTCTTTTTCTATTGTGTCTCTCTCTTTCTCTCTCCTTCTCTGTCTCTCTAATTCTCTTTCTCTATCTCTCTCTTTTGTCTTTCTCTTTCTCTTCTCTTTCTGTCTCTCTTTTTCTCTCTCCTTCTCTGTCTTTCTCTTTCTCTCTCTCTTCTTCCTGTCTCTTTCTCTCTCTTTCTCTTTCTCTGTCTCTCTCTCTTTCACTTTCTTCTCTGTCTTTCTCTTTCTCTCTCCTTCTCTGTCTTTCTCTTTCTCTTGTGAAAATAAAGTATGTTCGTTCGTTCTTTCTTTCCTTCTCTTTCTCTCTCCTTCCCTGACTCTTTCTTTCTCCTGTTATGTCTTTCTCTTTATCTCTACTTTTCTCTCTCTCTCTTCTTCTCTGTCTCTCTCTTCTTCCTGTCTCTTTCTCTCTCCTTCTGTCTCTCTCGTTTTCTTTCCTTCTGTCTCTGTCTCTCTCCTTCTCTCTAATTCTCTCTCTTTCTCTCTCTGTCTTTCTTTTTCTATTGTGTCTCTCTTTCTCTCTCCTTCTCTGTCTCTCTAATTCTCTTTCTCTATCTCTCTCTTTTGTCTTTCTCTTTCTCTTCTCTTTCTGTCTCTCTTTTTCTCTCTCCTTCTCTGTCTTTCTCTTTCTCTCTCTCTTTCTCTCTCCTCCTTTGTCTTTCTCTTCTCTTTCTCTGTCTCTCTCTCTTTCACTTTCTTCTCTGTCTTTCTCTTTCTCTCTCCTTCTCTGTCTTTCTCTTTCTCTTGTGAAAATAAAGTATGTTCGTTCGTTCTTTCTTTCCTTCTCTTTCTCTCTCCTTCCCTGACTCTTTCTTTCTCCTGTTATGTCTTTCTCTTTATCTCTACTTTTCTCTCTCTCTCTTCTTCTCTGTCTCTCTCTTCTTCCCTGTCTCTTTCTCTCTCCTTCTGTCTCTCTCGTTTTCTTTCCTTCTGTCTCTGTCTCTCTCCTTCTCTGTCTCTTCTTCTTCTTCTTCTCTCTCTCTTTCGTTTATATACAGACTGGGAAACAATCTCATAAACAGAGCCAATGACATCACGTGATGTCTTGTTTTCCTTCATGTACTGACAGCATTGGGAGCATTGTAATTTAGTGCGCCTCACTCTGCAGATCCTTTTTTTAAAGTTTCATTTCCCGCAGTACCTTATGTCAGTTACATAGTATTAGAGATGAGTAGATGGGAGAGCGTCTTTACAACCACATCCTAGAACATCCACATGCGAGGGAAGTTCACTTTCTACTTTACTACCTCCCCCCGCTTCCCCCCACTCCCCCCCACCCTTACTCCCCTGGTCAGGTTTATAAAGCACTCTGAGGTCTGGCTACTAGACCATCAATTTTGTTCAAACGTAATTCACAGTACAGATGTAATACACAGTACAGATGTAATACACAGTACAGATGTAATACACAATACAGATGTAATACATAGTACAGATGTAATACACAATACAGATGTAATACATAGTACAGATGTAATACATAGTACAGATGTAATACACAGTACAGATGTAATACATAGTACAAACGTAATACACAGTACAGATGTAATACACAGTACAAACGTAATACACAGTACAGATGTAATACACAGTACAAACGTAATACACAGTACAGATGTAATACACAGTACAAACGTAATTCACAGTACAAATGTAATACACAGTACAAACGTAATTCACAGTACAAATGTAATACACAGTACAAACGTAATTCACAGTACAGATGTAATACACAGTACAAACGTAATTCACAGTACAGATGTAATACACAGTACAAACGTAATTCACAGTACAGATGTAATACACAGTACAGATGTAATACACAGTACAGATGTAATACACAGTACAAACGTAATTCACAGTACAAATGTAATACACAGTACAAACGTAATTCACAGTACAGATGTAATACACAGTACAAACGTAATTCACAGTACAGATGTAATACACAGTAGAAACGTAATTCACAGTACAGATGTAATACACAGTACAAACGTAATTCACAGTACAGATGTAATACACAGTACAAACGTAATTCACAGTACAAATGTAATACACAGTAC
The DNA here is from genome assembly GCA_009760885.1 of Achatina immaculata. Classification (NCBI taxonomy): domain Eukaryota; kingdom Metazoa; phylum Mollusca; class Gastropoda; order Stylommatophora; family Achatinidae; genus Lissachatina; species Lissachatina immaculata. Next base: position 7,557,743 of record CM019693.1, read on the forward strand.
AAACGTAATTCACAGTACAGATGTAATACACAGTACAAACGTAATTCACAGTACAGATGTAATACACAGTAGAAACGTAATTCACAGTACAGATGTAATACACAGTACAAACGTAATTCACAGTACAGATGTAATACACAGTACAACTAATACACAGTCTAAATACATTTGAAGCACATTATCTTACTTTCTCTCTCTTTGTCCCAGTATCCCAGTAAACTGAAACACAGATAAAACATAAACATAGGAGGCTTGGGTTATGTTCCACACATTCTTGAAAAAGGTGACTAGTTTGTACACAGGTACAAGCCGAGCCACGGTTTTCTAGTGAGTTGACGGCATGTAACCATGGCAACGTGTGTGAGTGCTCCTGCGTGATTGTCTGCTCACGCGTGCTAGCTGTATCTGGCTCATGATGCTGTGACGTCACTGTTATTCACCTGATACTTACCTGAAAAACCCAGACACCAGTAACTCAGGCATCAGTAACTCAGGCATCAGAAACACAGGCATCAGTAACCCAGGCATCAGTAACTCAGGCTTCAGTAAATCAGGCATCAGAAACCCAGGCATCGGTAACCCAGGCATCAGTAACTCAGGCTTCAGTAACTCAAGCACCAGTGTGTCGACGATCACCAGCCTGTAACAACAGACTCAGTAATGTAACTTTGTTACACCTAGTTCTGGTGTTTCTCATGGTTCTTTTATCATCTTTTGTTTCATTGCTCCTATTTCTCAAATATATTCTTTAATTTATTATCATCATTTTCTCCCCTTCTCTTTCCTTCTTTCTCTCTCTCTCTCTCTCTCTCTAATCTGCTGGCCTCTACACGACGTATACTGGACTATCCTAATATATATATATCTTATCTCCATCCATCCATCCATCCATCCATCCATCCATCCATCCATCCATCCATCCATCCATCCACACAGAATAGCTGATCTATGATCACACACACGTACATGCTGTTATGAGCTAAAGTAAACTTTTCTTGTCTGAGAAATTTTGGTCCAAAAATATTCCAGGTGAGCACTGCATGTTTGTGTTTACTGCCAAGATTTTCAGGTGTGCAGTGAGAAGAAAGGAGACAGGGTGGAGGGAGAAGGGGAGAGACATAGAGAGAGAGAGAGTGCGTAGCATCTTGCCAAATCTCGGGACTGCTGCATGCACATTTCTCCTGCAAACGTGACCTCACGGACGTGAATACATTAACCCCGTCTGACAGAAGACATTTGGTACTGAGATGATGTCTTCCCCCCCCCCCCTTTTTCCCCCCTCGTTAATGCGTAAAACGAAAACTGCGTAATGTTTGGATTCTCGTATATCAGAAGCATAAGTCATAGTTTTTCTAACACCTCGTATAGCGAGCGCTCTGTTCTGACTCTGTAAAAGATAAAAGTAAGATTTTTTTCTCTTGACTTTATTACAACTTGAGTTTATGGACACATATTTGAATGCACACACTTCCTAGATCATAATCAGCTCCTTAAATTCTTCTCAAATGATACATTTTTATTTCATTTTTCAGTGATCTCTTTCGAGTAGTTAAGATTAATCTTAAACTGCACATTTTACAAGAATGTGATGATGAGGGTCTGCATTGTTTCAGATTTTAGTGATTTCAAAGATGTCATTCAAAGACTACTTCATCGTCGCTTGCTCAGACATCGACACAATTTCTCAGACATCGACATTAATCTTTCTCAGACATCTACACTAATCTCTCTCAGACATCGACACTAATCTCTCTCAGACATCGACATTAATCTTTCTCAGACATCGACATTAATCTTTCTCAGACATCGACATTAATCTTTCTCAGACATCGACATTAATCTTTCTCAGACATCGACATTAATCTTTCTCAGACATCGACACTAATCTCTCTCAGACATCGACATTAATCTTTCTCAGACATCGACACTAATCTCTCTCAGACATCGACACTAATCTCTCTCAGACATCGACATTAATCTTTCTCAGACATCGACACTAATCTCTCTCAGACATCGACATTAATCTTTCTCAGACATATTCTTTAATTTATTATCATCATTTTCTCCCCTTCTCTTTCCTTCTTTCTCTCTCTCTCTCTCTCTCTAATCTGCTGGCCTCTACACGACGTATACTGGACTATCCTAATATATATATCTTATCTCCATCCATCCATCCATCCATCCATCCATCCATCCATCCATCCATCCATCCATCCATCCACACAGAATAGCTGATCTATGATCACACACACGTACATGCTGTTATGAGCTAAAGTAAACTTTTCTTGTCTGAGAAATTTTGGTCCAAAAATATTCCAGGTGAGCACTGCATGTTTGTGTTTACTGCCAAGATTTTCAGGTGTGCAGTGAGAAGAAAGGAGACAGGGTGGAGGGAGAAGGGGAGAGACATAGAGAGAGAGAGAGTGCGTAGCATCTTGCCAAATCTCGGGACTGCTGCATGCACATTTCTCCTGCAAACGTGACCTCACGGACGTGAATACATTAACCCCGTCTGACAGAAGACATTTGGTACTGAGATGATGTCTTCCCCCCCCCCCCTTTTTCCCCCCTCGTTAATGCGTAAAACGAAAACTGCGTAATGTTTGGATTCTCGTATATCAGAAGCATAAGTCATAGTTTTTCTAACACCTCGTATAGCGAGCGCTCTGTTCTGACTCTGTAAAAGATAAAAGTAAGATTTTTTTCTCTTGACTTTATTACAACTTGAGTTTATGGACACATATTTGAATGCACACACTTCCTAGATCATAATCAGCTCCTTAAATTCTTCTCAAATGATACATTTTTATTTCATTTTTCAGTGATCTCTTTCGAGTAGTTAAGATTAATCTTAAACTGCACATTTTACAAGAATGTGATGATGAGGGTCTGCATTGTTTCAGATTTTAGTGATTTCAAAGATGTCATTCAAAGACTACTTCATCGTCGCTTGCTCAGACATCGACACAATCTCTCAGACATCGACTAATCTTTCTCAGACATCTACACTAATCTCTCAGACATCGACTAATCTCTCTCAGACATCGACATTAATCTTTCTCAGACATCGACATTAATCTTTCTCAGACATCGACATTAATCTTTCTCAGACATCGACATTAATCTTTCTCAGACATCGACATTAATCTTTCTCAGACATCGACACTAATCTCTCTCAGACATCGACATTAATCTTTCTCAGACATCGACACTAATCTCTCTCAGACATCGACACTAATCTCTCTCAGACATCGACATTAATCTTTCTCAGACATCGACACTAATCTCTCTCAGACATCGACATTAATCTTTCTCAGACATCGACATTAATCTTTCTCAGACATCGACACTAATCTCTCTCAGACATCGACATTAATCTTTCTCAGACATCGACACTAATCTCTCTCAGACATCGACATTAATCTTTCTCAGACATCGACACTAATCTCTCTCAGACATCGACATTAATCTCTCTCAGACATCGACACTAATCTTTCTCAGACATTTACACTAATCTCTCTCAGACATCGACATTAATCTTTCTCAGACATCGACACTAATCTTTCTCAGACATCGACATTAATCTCTCTCAGACATCGACACTAATCTTTCTCAGACATCTACACTAATCTCTCTCAGACATCTACACTAATCTTTCTCAGACATTTACACTAATCTTTCTCAGACATCGACATTAATCTTTCTCAGACATCGACACTAATCTCTCTCAGACATCTACACTAATCTCTCTCAGACATCGACATTAATCTTTCTCAGACATCTACACTAATCTTTCTCAGACATCGACACTAATCTTTCTCAGACATCTACACTAATCTCTCTCAGACATCGACATTAATCTCTCTCAGACATCTACACTAATCTTTCTCAGACATCGACACTAATCTCTCTCAGACATCGACATTAATCTCTCTCAGACATCGACATTAATCTTTCTCAGACATCTACACTAATCTCTCTCAGACATCTACACTAATCTTTCTCAGACATCGACACTAATCTTTCTCAGACATCGACACTAATCTTTCTCAGACATCGACATTAATCTTTCTCAGACATCGACACTAATCTCTCTCAGACATCGACATTAATCTTTCTCAGACATCGACACTAATCTCTCTCAGACATCGACATTAATCTTTCTCAGACATCGACATTAATCTTTCTCAGACATCGACACTAATCTCTCTCAGACATCGACACAATCTCTCTCAGACATCGACACAATCTCTCTCAGACATCGACACAATCTCTCAGACATCGACACAATCTCTCAGACATCGACACTAATCTTTCTCAGACATCGACACTAATCTCTCTCAGACATCGACATTAATCTTTCTCAGACATCGACACAATCTCTCAGACATCGACACTAATCTCTCTCAGACATCGACACAATCTCTCAGACATCGACACTAATCTCTCTCAGACATCGACACAATCTCTCAGACATCGACACAATCTCTCAGACATCGACACAATCTCTCAGACATCGACACTAATCTCTCAGACATCGACACTAATCTCTCAGACATCTACACTAATCTCTCTCAGACATCTACACTAATCTCTCAGACATCGACACTAATCTCTCTCAGACATCGACACTAATCTCTCAGACATCTACACTAATCTCTCTCAGACATCGACACTAATCTCTCTCAGACATCGACACTAATCTCTCTCAGACATCGACACTAATCTCTCAGACATCGACACTAATCTCTCAGACATCGACACTAATCTCTCTCAGACATCGACACTAAATCTCTCTCAGACATCTACACTAATCTCTCAGACATCGACACTAATCTCTCAGACATCTACACTAATCTCTCAGACATCGACACTAATCTCTCTCAGACATCGACACTAATCTCTCAGACATCGACACTAATCTCTCAGACATCTACACTAATCTCTCAGACATCGACACTAATCTCTTTCAGACATCGACACTAATCTCTCAGACATCGACACTAATCTCTTTCAGACATCGACACTAATCTCTTTCAGACATCGACACTAATCTCTCAGACATCGACACTAATCTCTCAGACATCGACACTAATCTCTCAGACATCGACACTAATCTCTCAGACATCTACACTAATCTCTCAGACATCGACACTAATCTCTTTCAGACATCGACACTAATCTCTCAGACATCGACACTAATCTCTCAGACATCGACACTAATCTCTTTCAGACATCGACACTAATCTCTCAGACATCGACACTAATCTCTTTCAGACATCGACACTAATCTCTCAGACATCGACACTAATCTCTTTCAGACATCGACACTAATCTCTCAGACATCGACACTAATCTCTTTCAGACATCGACACTAATCTCTTTCAGACATCGACACTAATCTCTCAGACATCGACACTAATCTCTTTCAGACATCGACACTAATCTCTCAGACATCGACACTAATCTCTCAGACATCTACACTAATCTCTCAGACATCGACACTAATCTCTTTCAGACATCGACACTAATCTTTCAGACATCGACACTAATCTCTCTCAGACATCTACACTAATCTCTCAGACATCTAATCTCTCAGACATCTACACTAATCTCTCAGACATCGACACTAATCTCTCAGACATCGACACTAATCTCTCAGACATCGACACTAATCTCTCAGACATCGACACTAATCTCTCAGACATCGACACTAATCTCTCAGACATCGACACTAATCTCTCAGACATCGACACTAATCTCTCAGACATCTACACTAATCTCTCAGACATCTACACTAATCTCTCAGACATCTACACTAATCTCTCAGACATCTACACTAATCTCTCAGACATCTACACTAATCTCTCAGACATCGACACTAATCTCTCAGACATCTACACTAATCTCTCAGACATCTACACTAATCTCTCAGACATCTACACTAATCTCTCAGACATCTACACTAATCTCTCAGACATCTACACTAATCTCTCAGACATCTACACTAATCTCTCAGACATCTACACTAATCTCTCTCAGACATCGACACTAATCTCAGACATCGACACTAATCTCAGACATCGACATAATCTCTCAGACATCGACACTAATCTCTCTGAGACATCGACACTAATCTCAGACATCGACACTATCTCTCAGACATACACTAATCTCTCTGAGACATCGACACTATCTCTCAGACATACACTAATCTCTCAGACATCAACACTAATCTCTCAGACATCGACACTATCTCTCAGACATCAACACTAATCTCTCAGACATACACTAATCTCTCAGACATCGACACTATCTCTCAGACATCAACACTAATCTCTCAGACATCAACACTAATCTCTCAGACATACACTAATCTCTCTGAGACATCGACACTAATCTCTCAGACATACACTAATCTCTCAGACATCGACACTAATCTCAGACATCGACATAATCTCTCAGACATACACTAATCTCTCAGACATCGACACTATCTCTCAGACATCAACACTAATCTCTCATACATCGACACTAATCTCAGACATCGACACTAATCTCTCAGACATCAACACTAATCTCTCAGACATACACTAATCTCTCAGACATCGACACTAATCTCTCAGACATCAACACTAATCTCTCAGACATCGACACTAATCTCAGACATCGACACTAATCTCAGACATCGACATAATCTCTCAGACATACACTAATCTCTCAGACATCGACACTAATCTCTCAGACATCAACACTAATCTCTCAGACATACACTAATCTCTCAGACATCGACATAATCTCTCAGACATCAACACTAATCTCTCAGACATACACTAATCTCTCAGACATCGACACTATCTCTCAGACATCAACACTAATCTCTCAGACATACACTAATCTCTCAGACATACACTAATCTCTCTGAGACATCGACACTAATCTCTCAGACATACACTAATCTCTCAGACATCGACACTAATCTCTCTGAGACATCGACACTAATCTCAGACATCGACACTAATCTCTCAGACATCGACACTATCTCTCAGACATCGACATAATCTCTCAGACATACACTAATCTCTCAGACATCGACACTATCTCTCAGACATCAACACTAATCTCTCAGACATACACTAATCTCTCAGACATCGACACTATCTCTCAGACATCAACACTAATCTCTCAGACATACACTAATCTCTCAGACATCGACACTATCTCTCAGACATCAACACTAATCCACGACATACTAAAAACTAGCAGAGACTAACTAGGGAGCAAACCACGACATACTAAAAACTAGCAGAGACTAACTAGGGAGCAAACCACGACATACTAAAAACTAGCAGAGACTAACTAGGGAGCAAACCACGACATACTAAAAACTAGCAGAGGCTACCTAGGTAGCAAGCCACGACATACTAAAAACTAGCAGAGACTAACTAGGGAGCAAACCACGACATACTAAAAAACTAGCAGAGACTAACTAGGTAGCAAACCACGACATACTAAAAACTAGCAGAGACTAACTAGGGAGCAAACCACGACATACTAAAAACTAGCAGAGACTAACTAGGTAGCAAACCACGACATACTAAAAACTAGCAGAGACTAACTAGGGAGCAAACCACGACATACTAAAAACTAGCAGAGGCTACCTAGGTAGCAAGCCACGACATACTAAAAACTAGCAGAGGCTACCTAGGTAGCAAACCACGACATACTAAAAACTAGCAGAGGCTACCTAGGTAGCAAACCACGACATACTAAAAACTAGCAGAGGCTACCTAGGTAGCAAACCACGACATACTAAAAACTAGCAGAGGCTACCTAGGTAGCAAACCACGACATACTAAAAACTAGCAGAGGCTACCTAGGTAGCAAACCACGACATACTAAAAACTAGCAGAGACTAACTAGGTAGCAAACCACGACATACTAAAAACTAGCAGAGACTAACTAGGGAGCAAACCACGACATACTAAAAACTAGCAGAGACTAACTAGGTAGCAAACCACGACATACTAAAAACTAGCAGAGACTAACTAGGGAGCAAACCACGACATACTAAAAACTAGCAGAGACTAACTAGGGAGCAAACCACGACATACTAAAAACTAGCAGAGACTAACTAGGGAGCAAACCACGACATACTAAAAACTAGCAGAGACTAACTAGGGAGCAAACCACGACATACTAAAAACTAGCAGAGACTAACTAGGGAGCAAACCACGACATACTAAAAACTAGCAGAGACTAACTAGGGAGCAAACCACGACATACTAAAAACTAGCAGAGGCTACCTAGGTAGCAAACCACGACATACTAAAAACTAGCAGAGACTAACTAGGGAGCAAACCACGACATACTAAAAACTAGCAGAGACTAACTAGGGAGCAAACCACGACATACTAAAAACTAGCAGAGACTAACTAGGGAGCAAACCACGACATACTAAAAACTAGCAGAGACTAACTAGGGAGCAAACCACGACATACTAAAAACTAGCAGAGACTAACTAGGGAGCAAACCACGACATACTAAAAACTAGCAGAGACTAACTAGGGAGCAAACCACGACATACTAAAAACTAGCAGAGACTAACTAGGGAGCAAACCACGACATACTAAAAACTAGCAGAGACTAACTAGGTAGCAAACCACGACATACTAAAAACTAGCAGAGACTAACTAGGGAGCAAACCACGACATACTAAAAACTAGCAGAGACTAACTAGGGAGCAAACCACGACATACTAAAAACTAGCAGAGACTAACTAGGGAGCAAACCACGACATACTAAAAACTAGCAGAGACTAACTAGGGAGCAAACCACGACATACTAAAAACTAGCAGAGACTAACTAGGGAGCAAACCACGACATACTAAAAACTAGCAGAGACTAACTAGGGAGCAAACCACGACATACTAAAAACTAGCAGAGACTAACTAGGGAGCAAACCACGACATACTAAAAACTAGCAGAGACTAACTAGGGAGCAAACCACGACATACTAAAAACTAGCAGAGACTAACTAGGGAGCAAACCACGACATACTAAAAACTAGCAGAGACTAACTAGGGAGCAAACCACGACATACTAAAAACTAGCAGAGACTAACTAGGGAGCAAACCACGACATACTAAAAACTAGCAGAGACTAACTAGGGAGCAAACCACGACATACTAAAAACTAGCAGAGACTAACTAGGGAGCAAACCACGACATACTAAAAACTAGCAGAGACTAACTAGGGAGCAAACCACGACATACTAAAAACTAGCAGAGACTAACTAGGGAGCAAACCACGACATACTAAAAACTAGCAGAGACTAACTAGGGAGCAAACCACGACATACTAAAAACTAGCAGAGACTAACTAGGGAGCAAACCACGACATACTAAAAACTAGCAGAGACTAACTAGGTAGCAAACCACGACATACTAAAAACTAGCAGAGACTAACTAGGGAGCAAACCACGACATACTAAAAACTAGCAGAGACTAACTAGGTAGCAAACCACGACATACTAAAAACTAGCAGAGACTAACTAGGGAGCAAACCACGACATACTAAAAACTAGCAGAGGCTACCTAGGTAGCAAGCCACGACATACTAAAAACTAGCAGAGGCTACCTGGGGAGCAAACCACGACATACTAAAAACTAGCAGAGGCTACCTGGGGAGCAAACCACGACATACTAAAAGCTAGCAGAGGCTACCTAGGGAGCAAATCACGACATACTAAAAAACTAGCAGAGGCTACCTTGGTAGCAAACCACGACATACTAAAAGCTAGCAGAGGCTACCTTGGTAGCAAACCACAACATACTAAAAACTAGCAGAGGCTACCTAGGTAGCAAACCACGACATACTAAAAACTAGCAGAGACTAACTAGGGAGCAAACCACGACATACTAAAAACTAGCAGAGACTAACTAGGTAGCAAACCACGACATACTAAAAACTAGCAGAGACTAACTAGGGAGCAAACCACGACATACTAAAAACTAGCAGAGACTAACTAGGTAGCAAACCACGACATACTAAAAACTAGCAGAGACTAACTAGGGAGCAAACCACGACATACTAAAAACTAGCAGAGGCTACCTAGGTAGCAAGCCACGACATACTAAAAACTAGCATAGGCTATCTGGGGAGCAAACCACGACATACTAAAAACTAGCAGAGGCTACCTGGGGAGCAAACCACGACATACTAAAAGCTAGCAGAGGCTACCTAGGGAGCAAATCACGACATACTAAAAAACTAGCAGAGGCTACCTTGGTAGCAAACCACGACATACTAAAAGCTAGCAGAGGCTACCTTGGTAGCAAACCACAACATACTAAAACTCTAGCAGGGACTACCTTGGTAGCAAACCACGACATACTACAAATCTAACAGGGACTACCTGGAGAGAAACCAATAAACCACGACGTACTAAAAAACTAGCAGGGACTACTTGGGGAGCAATCAGTAATAAACTAAAAATCTAGCAGAGACTACTTGGGGAGTAACCAGAAATAAACTAAAAATCTAGCAGGGACTACTTGGGGAGCAACCAATAAACCACGGAGTACTAAAAAACTAGAAGAGACTACCTAGGGAGCAACCGGCACCAAACTAAAAAATTAGCAGGGACTACCCGAGGAGCAACCAACAGCAAACTAAAAAAACTAGCAGGGTCTACCTGAGGAGCAACCAACAGCAAACTAAAAAACTAGCAGTGACTACCTGGGGAGTAAACCACGAAAAACTAAAAAGCAGCGACTACCTGGGGAGTAAACAACGACAAGCTAAAAAGTAGTGACTACCTGGGGAGTAAACCATGAAAAACTAAAAACAAGGACTACCTGGGGAGTAAACCACAAAAAACTAAAATGCAGTGACTACCTGGGGAGTAAATCACGACAAACTAAAAAGCATGGACTACCTGGGGAGTAAACAACGACAAGCTAAAAAACAGTGACTACCTGGGGAGTAAACCACGACAAACTAAAAACAAGGACTACCTGGGGAGTAAACCACGACAAACTAAAAACAAGTACTAGCTTGGGAGTAAACAACGACAAACTAAAAACAAGGATTACCTGGGGAGTAAACAACGACAAGCTAAAAAACAGTGACTACATGGGGAGTAAACCACGACAAACTAAGAACAAGGACTAGCTTGGGAGTAAACAACGACAAACTAAAATCCAAGGAGTGCCTGGGGAGTAAACAACGACAAACTAAAAACAAGGACTACCCGGGGAGTAAACAACGACAAACTAAAAACAAGGACTAGCTTGGGAGTAAACCACGACAAACTAAAAACAAGGACTACCCGGGGAGTAAACAACGACAAACTAAAAACAAGGACTACCCGGGGAGTAAACAACGACAAACTAAAAACAAGGACTAGCTTGGGAGTAAACAACGACAAACTAAAAACAAGGACTACCCGGGGAGTAAACCACGACAAACTAAAAACAAGGACTACCCGGGGAGTAAACAACGACAAACTAAAAACAAGGACTAGCTTGGGAGTAAACCACGACAAACTAAAAACAAGGACTAGCTTGGGAGTAAACAACGACAAACTAAAATCCAAGGAGTGCCTGGGGAGTAAACCACGAAAAACTAAAAGCAAGGACTACCTGGGGAGTAAACAACGACAAACTAAAAAAAAGATACACACGAAGAGTGAGACCAAAACTGGAATATAGCACGACAGCACGGGCAGCAGCAGCCAAAAGCAATCTCAACAAACTAGACAATCTACAAAATCAGGCACTGAGAATCATTACAGATACAATGAAAACACCAATAAAAGAACTGGAGAGTATAACACAAATACAACGTCTAGAAGACAGGATGGAACTGAAAACACTAGCAGGGTATTCAAACGTTGAACAGCCAAGCGGTGAGCGCATCCATAACCAAGGCAGAAGTAGACTAAAGAGAACAAACTTCATCCAAAGAGCAAATAAACTCTTCTAAGATGACCCACCAACCCCACATACATAAAACAAGTCTCTACAATCATTTGGAAATTCCCAACATTGAAAATAATTTTTTTAAAAAGTCACAAACAGCGAGATCAAATTAAAATGAGCAGAACAATAAATGACTGCAGTGTCGCAAATATAGCAGGGGACATAATAACATAAATATGTCTTAAACAATATGGTCAGGTACAGTTATCTCCACATGATATTTCCGCTGCCAGTTCGTGGGGTCTTGTTACAGATAAGATTGATCTATCTATCTATCTATCTATCTATCTATCTATCTATCTTTCTATCTATCTATGGACTGATGAACTAAATACTAAGACATGTTTAAAATCTGCTTTCTTGCGATTCTGTCCTCGCGACACACGAAGACTCGGGATATAGACACCCACAATCCTGGAAAGACAGGGTTGCCAACAATCCCGAGTGGCGATGTTTCCCAGGTTATCAACCCAGAGAAGATGTAGAGAATTTTCTGCACAAAAAGAGTTAACGACGCGAAGTAAAGAACGCGAACAGAGACATGAAGAGCAGGTCTTGTGTCAAGGGCACATCACTACACAGGTTCAGGAGAAGACAACCTCAATGTGACTGACTTGTATAAACATTTGCTCTACAACAAAGAAAGACAGAGCCATTGGTTTATTAAACCTAACTTGGGTTACCTACATTTGTCAGGGAAATATTTGAGAAGATGACAGTCAAAAAACCACGTGACTCGAGTCACTTCTGTCTATGGCACGCTGGGGAGAAAAATAGGTCATGGCAGGCCAGTTCGTGACAAATTAGTGGCGTGGGATGCGCTGTGAACTCAGGTTTCTCAGCCGAGAGAATCTGGTTCGGATCTCGGTTTTGTCAGGGATTTTCTTCTGTCTGAAGCAGCTTGCACTGGCCATGGCGACTTTACACGATCTTGTTCTAGATACACGACCTTGTTCTAGGTACACGACCTTATTATAGGTATACGACCTTGTTATTGGTACACGACCTTGTTCTAGGTACACGTTCTAGGTACACGACCTTATTATAGGTATACGACCTTGTTCTAGGTACACGTTCTAGGTACACGACCTTATTATAGGTATACGACCTTGTTCTAGGTACACGTTCTAGGTACACGACCTTATTATAGGTACACGACCTTATTATAGGTATACGACCTTGTTATAGGTATACGACCTTATTATAGGTATACGACCTTATTATAGGTATACGACCTTGTTATAGGTACATGTTCTAGGTACACGACCTTGTTATAGATACACGATCTTATTATAGGTATACGACCTTGTTATAGATACACGACCTTATTATAGGTATACGACCTTATTATAGATATACGACCTTGTTATTGGTACACGACCTTGTTCTAGATACACGACCTTATTATAGGTACACGACCTTGTTATAGGTACACATTCTAGGTACACGACCTTATTATAGGTATACGACCTTGTTATAGGTACACGACCCTGTTCTAGGTACACGACCTTATTATAGGTACACGACCCTGTTCTAGGTACACGACCTTGTTATAGGTACACGACCTTGTTATAGGTACACGGCCTTGTTCTTTGGTCTCTCAACATCAAAATATGCCCCCCGACCACACATGGAGATGGCCCGCGATTACATTTTTTGTTGGCCCGCAGCCAGTCTCGTGTGTTTTGCTGGAAAAGTTGACAGTATTGACTGCAGGAAACTCTCTACTGCAGAGAGCGGAACAAGTACCCCCCCCCCCCCCCCCCCCCCGACAAGTGTTTCGGCCCTATTAAACGCCTGACACTGTTCCTTTTTTTTTTCTCCGTCTTGCACTTAGAAGCGCATCTTAGCGATTTAGCCACGGAGGACTGATATCAGCAGTGACAAGCGAAATTACTTATGTTCCCAATGCTTGTTTCGCATACTCCACAGCCAGCATGAGGCCATTTCTGCTGTTTCTGAAAGGCTTTTCAATGCCCTTGCTCTTTCTTGTCCCTTTATGCCCAGTTGCTTACATAGGTCGTATGCTGATGTTGCTACGAATCCTCTATCTCACACTTTTTATTTATTTTGTAAAATTGTAGGATTACAATTGCCTGTATCTTAGTAATATTATCTCTATCTCTCTCTCTCTCCCTTCCGGCTCTCTCCTCTCTCTCTCTCTCTCTCTCTATATATATATATATATATATATATATATATATATATATATATATATTCGTGGACTGCATGTAGATGCAAAAAGTCTTTTCTGGTCCACCAAACAAAATCATTTGCCAATGCCTGTCTCTAGGGGAGGCAGAAAACAGGTATATACTGTCCTCTGTAACTGACAGTTTGACAGACAAATTAGGTCGTGTCAGCTGAACTAAACTTGCACAGACAACTTCGACATTTGTTTCGCTTTTTTATGGAAGCGAGTAACTGTTTGTAGTTCTACTGTCTATTCTCTTTCATTTTCACTTTCTCTCCTGTTCCTACTACTCGGTTATATGCCACCTCGAAAATTGCTCACAACACGATATGGCGACAACACAACAGTTTATTGTTGTGTTTGTTATTGGTCAAAGTTATCAGTTTCTCAGCAAGATCTGAGCTGGAATTTTCGGGCACAGGAAGGTCAATAAAGATCTAATGTCTGACACTAATTTTACTCTTTGTTGTTACACAGTGGGTCGTCACGTGACGATGATAAAAGTATCAGTCATTCATGACTTTGCATAATTTGTGGGCTGCTTTATAAAGGTTTGCTTTGTTGACTTCATGTGTTAACAGACTATGCTGACAGACTGTGTTAACAAATGTTAACTGTCTAAATGATGAATGCGGTAATGACGGTTTAAGTACTGAATATGAAAATCTAATCAACCGCTGACCAGAAATGAGATGAAAGACAAAATTGAATGTTGACTTTCAAATATTCTTTAGAAAAAAACAACCTGTGCCTTGTGTTAAAAGAGCCTTCAGGTTCCAGAACTCACCATGCAGTCCTGCACTCTCCACAGAGATTTCATAGCCCAAACCTGATCCGAGAAAAAGATCATGGATGAAAAACCATGAGACATGTTTGAAGACCTCCTGCTAATGATAGTATTCACGAAGACGACCCATGTTTTTGTCTAGATGAATTGGTAGATGAAATTTAACACAGAAGAAGAAAAGTGAATATCTACATTTCTAGGACATCTCTCGTCTTGATCTCAGCCATCAAACATTTCTAGGACATCTCTTGTCTTGATCTCAGCCATCAAACATCTCTAGGACATCTCTTGTCTTGATCTCAGCCATAAAACATTTCTAGGACATCTCTTGCCTTGATCTCAGCTCTCAAACATTTCTAGGACATCTCTTGTCTTAATCTCAGCCCTCTAACATTTCTAGGACATCTCTTGTCTTGATCTCAGCTCTCAAATATTTCTAGGACATCTCTTGTCTTGATCTCAGCTCTCAAACATTTCTAGGACATCTCTTGTCTTGATCTCAGCCCTCAAATATTTCTAGGACATCTCTTGTCTTGATCTCAGCCCTCAAATATTTCTAGGACATCTCTTGTCTTGATCTCAGCCATCAAACATTTCTAGGACATCTCTTGTCTTGATCTCAGCCATCAAATATTTCTAGGACATCTCTTGTCTTGATCTCAGCCATAAAACATTTCTAGGACATCTCTTGTCTTGATTTCAGCCATCAAACATTTCTAGGACATCTCTTGTCTTGATCTCAGTCTCAAACATTTCTAGGACATCTCCTGTCTTGATATCAGCCATCAAACATTTCTAGGACATCTCTTGTCTTGATCTCAGCTCTCAAATATTTCTAGGACATCTCTTGTCTTGATATCAGCCATCAAACTTTTCTAGGACATCTCTTGTCTTGATCTCAGCTCTCAAACATTTCTAGGACATCTCTTGTCTTGATCTCAGCTCTCTAACATTTCTAGGACATCTCTTGTCTTGATCTCAGCCATTAAACATTTCTAGGACATCTCTTGCCTTGATCTCAGCTCTCAAACATTTCTAGGGCATCTCTTGTCTTGATCTCAGCCATCAAACATTTCTAGGACATCTCTTGTTTTGATCTCAGACATCAAATTTTTGCGACGAACAGAAGAAAAGGCCCGAGTTCGCAGAAAATAAATTCAGAATAACCAACTCTCGTCTGTGCTCAGTGAAGCAAACAGGACATAACTCCAAGCGACAAACAGTAATGCACATACATGCAGCGACAAACAGTAATGCACATACATGCAGCGACAAACAGTAATGCACATACATGCAGCGACAAACAGTAACACACATACATGCAGCGACAAACAGTAACACACATACATGCAGCGACAAACAGTAACACACATACATGCAGCGACAAACAGTAACACACATACATGCAGCGACAAACAGTAACACACATACATGCAGTGACAAACAGTAACACACATACATGCAGCGACAAACAGTAACACACATACATGCAGCGACAAACAGTAATGCACATACATGCAGCGACAAACAGTAATGCACATACATGCAGCGACAAACAGTAACACACATACATGCAGCGACAAACAGTAACACACATACATGCAGCGACAAACAGTAACACACATACATGCAGTGACAAACAGTAACACACATACATGCAGTGACAAACAGTAACACACATACATGCAGTGACAAACAGTAACACACATACATGCAGTGACAAACAGTAATGCAAGCTGCGTGAAAAAATTCGTTTCAAAATTCTTTGTGAAGGCTGTGTCTCGTGTTTTGTGTTGATTTGGTTAGGGCGCTGACATGAACACAAAAGCTAGAAAGAGTGAACTTTTGCCTGTGTTTTGAGACCGTGAAATGTGAATGAATGAATTCACACAATATACTTGCACCTAGGAGCAGAAAGAATCACTAACAGTGGTTCACTGGTCTTTGTTAGAAAGCAAACGAGAGAAGTAATGAAGGGTCTGCCCAAAACGAAGAAGATTTGCCGAGGAGGAGAGTACACGTTTGCTTTACTAACAGAGATAAGATATACAAAAATAATAATAAAGTGTGCAAACATTTGAGTATTTACCTGTACGTACATGAGGCCACTGTCTCCGCCTGTTTTCAGAATGAGCCTATAAGAGATGGACCTACAATTAGTTTCACATTCCCGCTCCACGAAAGTCTTTGTAGTCAAATCTGTAGACAGAGATGTTAGAGCACAGACGTGTCTGCGATTCACTTGAGAAAATTAGATCTACAAGAGAGATTAGGATCTTACTGGGGTGTTTTTTTAATGTGACAGCGACTACAATATGTAATAGGCGGGATATTCACTCTGTTACTTGTTAAGACTGTCTTAAGGTCTGAAGATTTCTACATCGAGGGCTACAGACAGTCTGAGATATTTGATAATTAAAAAGATCAAAATTCTGTGAGAAGAGGAAAGAGCTTCCGGAAACAAGGTAAGTTTTTAAAATGTAAGAAACGATCAGTCATGGACAGTCCCTGGTTTAGATTTGGTGGCATCCTAAGGCTTTATATAGATTATACCTGATCTGGGGCTGCTTGTGGAGATCGCTGCAACAGAGTGTCTAAGTAGAAGACATCTGCCATTGTAAAACAATATTACTTTTCGTGTAAGTTGTTCCTCCATTTAATGTTGAGTATAATGTTAGTAAAAAGAAGCTGTGGGACTTTAAAACTATCACGAGTTTGTTCTCAAGTTTTCGGTTTACTGTAAGCAAATCTCTCTGCTTCCTGTTTGCATGTTTTCATTTTTTTTTCATGGAATAATTCACGCAAGAACTTTGGTGCTGGGAGACCTGGAAGTAAACTTCAAGTTTGTGAATAAATTGTTTTCTTTTTCTTCTTCCAGGGATTCTTAACCGGAGATATCCGCACCCCATGGGGTTAGGGGTCCCCAGGGCAATTTGAATATCTGAAACACCGTAGTTAGATTAGACTGTAGCTAGATTAGACTGTAGTTAGATTAGACTGCAGTTAGATTAGACTGTAGTTAGATTAGACTGTAGTTAGATTAGACTGTAGTTAGATTAGACTGTAGTTAGTTTAGACACGTTTTCACATGTTCTGCTTCGTAATGTCCATACTCGAAGTAAAACCAAGCTTCTGTCATCCATGCTGGTACCTAACAAGATCAGCCAGGATTTTAACGGTCTGACAAAACGAGTTGTGGGAACTTACTGAACAATCCATTACGAGGTCTGAAATTGTTTAAAAAAAATAAGAACACTTGTTTTATGCCAATAATTTTATATCGTCATTTTCATTGAAGTACTTCGTAGTTCATTGTCTGTCTGAACCACGTGGTTGTCCAAAATACGCGCAAGTTCTGGAAGTAGAGCCATACTAAAGGCCCTAAACATGGCTTACAATTTCTTGCCTTCTCAAACATTTTAGGGCAACAACATTCAGAAGCCCAACCTACAAGAACTGGGGAGTAAAGAAGAAGTTCAGATTTTGTCACGCGAACAATAGCATTTCCCAGCATTTATTGTAACCATTTCGTCATGTTCTAAAATCTTCAAGTGTGTTAGCAGCCAAACACAAACTACAGTCAGTGTGTTAGCAGCCAAACACAAACTACAGTCAGTGTGTTGGCAGCCACACAAACTACTGACAGCGTGTTGGCAGCCACACAAACTACAGTCAGTGTGTTGGCAGCCACATAAACTACTGACAGCGTGTTGGCAGCCACACAAACTACAGTCAGTGTGTTGGCAGCCACACACAAGCTAGAGTCAGTGTGTTAGCAGCTACACAAACTACTGACAGCGTGTTGGCAGCCACACAAACTACAGTCAGTGTGTTGGCAGCCACACAAACTACTGACAGCGTGTTGGCAGCCACACAAACTACAGTCAGTGTGGTGGCAGCCACACAAACTACTGACAGCGTGTTGACAGCCACACACAAGCTACATTCTCTGAGATATGGAACAAGACTGACACACGACAGCTGAGTATGGTTTGTCTGAAGAGGAAACCAAGCGCCTTAAAATGCTATAGTAGAAGTAGTTATTGTTGTAGTAGTTTTGTTGTTGTTGTAGAAGTTGTTGTAGTGATTTTGTTGTTGTTGTAGAAATTGTTGTAGTAGTAGCTGTGTTGTTGTTGTAGAAATTGTTGTAGTAGTAGCTGTGTTGTTGTTGTAGAAATTGTTGTAGTAGTAGCTGTGTTGTTGTTGTAGAAGTTGTTGTAGTAGTAGCTGTGTTGTTGTTGTAGAAATTGTTGTAGTAGTAGCTGTGTTGTTGTTGTAGAAATTGTTGTAGTAGTAGCTGTGTTGTTGTTGTAGAAGTTGTTGTAGTAGTAGCTGTGTTGTTGTTGTAGAAATTGTTGTAGTAGTAGCTGTGTTGTGTTGTAGAAATTGTTGTAGTAGTAGCTGTGTTGTTGTTGTAGAAGTTGTTGTAGTAGTAGCTGTGTTGTTGTTGTAGAAATTGTTGTAGTAGTAGCTGTGTTGTTGTTGTAGAAATTGTTGTAGTAGTAGCTGTGTTGTTGTTGTAGAAATTGTTGTAGTAGTAGCTGTGTTGTTGTTGTAGAAGTTGTTGTAATAGTAGCTGTGTTGTTGTTGTAGAAGTTGTTGTAGTAGTAGCTGTGTTGTTGTTGTAGAAGTTGTTGTAGTAGTAGCTGTGTTGTTGTTGTAGTAGTTGTTGTAGTAGTAGCTGTGTTGTTGTTGTAGAAATTGTTGTAGTAGTAGCTGTGTGTTGTTGTAGAAGTTGTTGTAGTAGTAGCTGTGTTGTGTTGTAGAAGTTGTTGTAGTAGTAGCTGTGTTGTTGTTGTAGAAGTTGTTGTAGTAGTAGCTGTGTTGTTGTTGTAGAAGTTGTTGTAGTAGTAGCTGTGTTGTTGTTGTAGAAATTGTTGTAGTAGTAGCTGTGTTGTTGTTGTAGAAATTGTTGTAGTAGTAGCTGTGTTGTTGTTGTAGAAATTGTTGTAGTAGTAGCTGTGTTGTTGTTGTAGAAATTGTTGTAGTAGTAGCTGTGTTGTTGTTGTAGAAATTGTTGTAGTAGTAGCTGTGTTGTTGTTGTCGTCGTCGTAGCTGTAGAAACACGCTTTGTACTCCCAGACAGGCTGTGCACGCCTAGACAGGCTGTGTATTCTCACTCAGGCTGTGCACGCCTAGACAGGCTGTGTATTCTCACTCAGGCTGTGTACGCCTAGAAGGGTGTGTATTCTCAGTTTGTGTACGCTCAGACAGACTGTGTACTCCCAAACACAGTTTGTAGACAGGTTGTGTACTCCCAAACACACTTTGTAGACAGGCTGTGTACTCCCAAACATACTTTGTAGACAGACTGTGTACTCCCAAACACACTTTGTAGACAGGCTGTGTACTCCCAAACATACTTTGTAGACAGGCTGTGTACTCCCAAACACACTTTTTAGACAGACTGTGTACTCTCAAACACACTTTTTAGACAGCCTGTATACTCCCAAACACACTTTGTAGACAGGCTGTATACTCCCAAACACACTTTTTAGACAGCCTGTATACTCCCAAACACACTTTGTAGACAGCCTGTATACTCCCAAACACACTTTTTAGACAGCCTGTATACTCCCAAACACACTTTGTAGACAGTCTGTATACTCCCAAACACACTTTTTAGACAGACTGTGTACTCCCAAACACACTTTTTAGACAGCCTGTATACGTCTAGACAGACTATAGGACCAAAACATCCTGTTTGTTGGTGTATAATGAAGAAATTCGATCAGGTCAAGGTCAGCTCATGGCCCTCATATCTGTCTCCCCGACGTCAACATTTCTGCTCTTAAATTTGATGGTAAGCAAAGTTTTACAAGCATCGAGTATTTTCTTCGGATATGGAGTTCCAGAGACACGTCATCATCCAGTAAATAAAGAGATGAACATATTGCACATATCCAGGGCAAACGCAGGGACATGTCACAGACACATCACAGAAGTTAAGCTACCCATAGAGATATGTGGTTTTACACAAGTATGTTGTACGCATGGCACGCGCGCTGCAATAAGTTCCTTCTCCTTCTAGTCTGAAGTGACCCATTCTTCAGCTTGTATCCATGTTAACACTAAGCACAAGCAGACTCTCACACCTTGGGGCAAGTAGCAAGAACAGACAGATGCACCACATTCCCAGTCTGTGGGGGCCACGAGCTTTACCTGAACTGACAGGATATTTGTGAGTGAATTTTCCATCAACTGCGAGGGCTGAGAAGAGCTGGCGAAAGATCAGGCCAGAAGGAGAACGACTCTGCTTATGAGTAGAGAGTAAAATTTGGGTGACAAAATACACAAGAGCAAATTTGCTAGATCTCTCAACACAAACAAATTTCAGACTCCGGCTTCACTGTATTCGAGACAACCTCATATATGCCCCGCCGTATGTCGCAGCATCCAGCCAAGATGCTAAGAATTCCTGGCAAATGTTGGTTGTTTACGACGCGTTTTCTGCCACACAGTTCGGATTTCCTGTACCTTTAATTTCTCCTAGCTTCAGCAATCTCTTCAGATCTACACTGCTGTTCCATTCCTGCTCTTAATTTTCTCTCAGCTTGTCCAATACAGCCTTAGCAATGTCCCCCTTGTCCATTGTCAGTCTGCTGTTTGTTTTAGCCTGTCCAGCAAGTCTGCCACATCATTACCATGTACTCCCGCACGCCCTGGACAGTAAAGCCACACTAGGCTTATCACAGCTGACTGGCTTAACAGATAAACTCATTCTTTTCGGAGGAATTTCTTCTCATTCTTACGAAGCATACTCTGTGAATCCATCACAATGACACCATTAACCACAGCATGAGCAACTAACCACTCCTTCGCCGCCGACACAGCCTTAATTTCCATCCGCATGCTTGATGTGGCGACTTCAGAGGTTCACAAACCCTGTGCCACGACTCTTCCATTTCGGTAGGCAACAAAACCCCAACCACTTGTGCTGTTCCCAGTCACCGAGCCATCTGTATACATTGCGGTGTCGGAAGAGCCACAGTGATGGGAAGAGCCATGGTGATGCTGGATGAGATCTTGAATCCAAAGTTCATCTGTTTCCTATGCCCAATCTTGACATTCACGGCCCTTCTGTATAATAACCTTCACAGGTGAGGTCGGTCTCGTACCCGTAACGAAATACCTTTAAGCACCTCATCAAGGCTGCAAATTGACTTTATTGTAACCTCAGGCTCAGCCATCCAGAATCTTCCTCGTGTGATGCGTCTTCCCTTTATCAACCACAACTCCCTATGGAGAGGATGATCCTTGATGCCAGCAACCCTGATGTGTGCCTTTACCTGAGCATACTTGTGTTTAGACCTCACACTCGCATATCAAGCAGAAAGCTCATGCCAGCACCGGAGTACCCCTGGTGCAACCCAAGACCACTCTCATTGCCTCGTTCTGTACTCACTCTGTTCAGTCTGTTCAGATGTGCATTGGAGAAGGTGAGCAGGCCAAGACCTACTCCAGTGGTGACAGTACTGCGTCCATAATACAAACTGCTAGAATCAGCCATGTGATGCTTGTCAGATTCACATGAACAGCCTTCTACCTGCTTCAAAACCATCTTGAAATGAGGAAAAGTGCCATTTGTGATCTTTTTTGTTCGAAGTTTGATTCCGACACCCTGTGCTGGTTATTTTCAGTCCTGTTAGATTTTCAGCTTTTGGACTTTCCACAGTTTGTTCGGTCTTCAGGTGTTGCTAGCGCTTTTTCCCCTCTAACTCCTGTAAAAATCCAGCAGCTGACACTCTGTGTATTCTATTATGCTGTAATAAATTCCACAACATTCTTTCCTCTGTTGTTTGAAGTTTGAAATTTTAAATTGCCACAAAAGAAAAATAAGCACCGGTCATTTTTCGGAAAAAGAAACGGTTACGTCTGTTTTCAGCATCGCAAACAATTTAAACTTGGCAAACAATGATGACTGCGTGCTGTCTGGAAGCAACCGTTTCTTTACTTCAACAAATCTTGAATTATTTCTCTGCCTGGAAGCAAGGTTGGAAAGTTCTGTTTAGCCATGTCTCAAACTTGGGAACTCTGGTTGTCCCAGCACCAAAGAACAATTTTTTTCGCTGAGAAATAAAATTATGTTCTACTGTGTGTTAAATCCAACATGAAATATATAATCCAACTGACTGCAACAATATTTGGGGATTTTTTGTGTGTTTTTTTGACATCCAATAAATCCAAGAGTCACGAATCACAACAATCTTTTCCAACAATATTTGGGGGATTTTTTTTGTTGAATACCACTGCCATCAAAACTACTGGTACAAGTTCCTACATCTTCATTTCCCGTACTGCTCTCCAATTCGAAACTGGTTCTGAATTTGTCAGATAATGTCTGAAAAATCATCAGAGCTGCGTCTGCAGTCAGTCCAACAGGTCTGCCACTGTCAGAAACACATATAGTAAGATTGTCGAGTGTGTGGATGTGTCAGTTTTGCTTCTCTCTTTGAACCTTAAGTGCCCAGGGCACATGGGACTTCTGCAAGGGTTTTCCACAAACGTCTGTCCTTTGCTTTTCTTTCTGCTCTTGCCCAGGTGAGCCCTCTATTGCTCAATATCCCCTCTGTTGTTCTTCTCCATGTCTCTTTTGATCTACCCTTACTTCTGTTCCCCTGTGGTGTCTATCTTAGTGCTATTTTTGGTAGTGAGTTGTCAGTCATTCGGAGCACATGTCCCAACTATCACCAGCGTCTTTCGTCCATAATTGCTGTCAGTGGCTTCATCTGCATTTCTGCCAACAAGATGTTTTTTCTTACGATGTTTGGCCAAAATATTCTTCTAATTCTTCGTAAACATTTAGTCTGCAAAGAATTCAGCTTGTTTTTTTAAAAATGGTTTTGGTGATTTTCCAGCATTCACTTCCGTAGAGTAGTACACTTAGCACATTACTCTTAAATATCCTGATTTTCGACTTCATGCTTAGTTTTTTAGATTTCCATATAGTCTATAGCATTGCAAAAACCTGGTTTGCTCTAGTAAGTCTGTTGTTGATGTCCTCTGTGCTGTCTCCATTTTCTACTTCTTTACAGCCAAAATATACAAATCCGTTGACCTCCTCCATTAACTTGCTATCTACTCTGAGTACATTTCTATTGTTCACATTTTGCTTCATTAAATTTTTCGTTCCCATGTTGATCTTTAATCCTATGTTGTTTGCATTCTGAGTTAGCTTGTTTATTTTATCTTGCATATCTTTGTGACAAAACAAAACAGCTGAGAAATACATAAATGATTTTGAATGTAAATGTTACAGAAGAGTTCTTCAAATATCATGGACACCAAAAAAAAAAAGAACAAATATATCCATATTACAAGAACTTAATATTGAAGAATGCTGGCTAGTAAAGAAGATTAAAGAGAGAAAACTAAAATATTTTGGACACTCTAAACGTCATGATAATCTAGAGAAAACCGTGTTAGAAGGGTACATAATGGGAACAAGAAAGAGAGGCGAAGATGGCTGCAAGACATCGTTGATGTTCTGCAAATGGATGCTTCAGCAGCAGGCCATCTTGCTCACAACCGAGAGGCCTACAGGAGTGCTGTTAGGGAGGCAAAGTTCCACAAGGGACATGCAAATGAATGAATGAATGAATGAATCTTTGTGGCTGCTTGACAGTAGACAGATGTCGTCAGCAAAGTCAAGGTCCTCCAGCACTGTGTCAAGGGTCCATTGTAATCCTTTGCGTTTGTCTGATGTTGCCTCCTTCATTAACCAGTCTACTGGCAAGATAAACAATGTTGGTGATAGTACACATCCCTGTTTCACTCCTGTTTGTACCCTAAAGCTTCTGGAGGTATGTTCTCCACAGATCACTTTGCACTGAAAACTTTCGAGTAGGGCTTTGATGACATTCACTCTCTTATGGGGGAGGCCAAGCCATCTTAGAACTTTCCACAGTGCATCTCTGTTGACACTGTCAAAGGCTTTCTCAATATCTATAAACAATGCATATGTTGTGCTATGCCACTCATTTGCCTGTTCTAATATTTGTCTAAGTACAAATATGTGGTCTATGCATGATCTTCCGTTTCTAAATCCTGCCTACTCTTTCCGAAGTTTTCCCTCAAGCGTTGGTACAATTCTGTTGATGATTGCCTGCAAAATACTTTACTGGTGAGTGGCAGTAGGGTAATGCCTCTTCAGTTCCCGCAATCTCTGAGGTCACCCTTCTTTGGTAGTTTTACTATAAGACCAATTTTCCACTCCTCTGGAGCTTTTTCTAGATCCCAAATTTGCTGTAGTATCCGACAAAGTTGTTTTGGTGTTTCTGTTTCTTCTGTTTTCAACATCTCAGCAGTCACTTCATCTTCACCTGATGCCCTGTCTGATTTTAGCCTCTTTATCGCCTCCTTTACTTCACTTATTGTTATTGGTCCTGTATTGATGCTTAGTTCCGTTTTTGCTTCAGGTATGTCTTTTGTTTGTGCTGCTTGTGTTCTGTTTAGTAGGGTGTTAAAGTGTTCCCTCCATCTTTCAATTTTTTTCTCTTTTTTCCACTGATCAGTTGTCCCTTATGTGTCCTTACTGTACTCTCACATCTTGTGTTGAAGTTACCTGTCATCTGCTTTGTGATTTTGTGTATGGTTTTTATGTCATTTGCATATGCTGCTTTCTCTGCTGTTTCTGCTAAGTTGTCATAATATTGAAGTTTATCTTGACGGCATGATTCCTTCACTTCTTTGTCTTTTTGTGCATAATTACTTAAAACTTGTTCTTTTAGCTGTTGTGATTTGGTGTTCAGTAATTTTTTCTTGATTTCCTTTCTTTGCTCTATCTTTTCTCATGTGGTCTTGCTTATCCATTCCTCTTTTCTCCGTTTCCGATATCCCAGTACCTCTTTTGCTGTTTCCTGTAGCGTTTCATTGAACTCTAGTATGAACATTTCTGCTTTGTCTTGTAGGACACTGAAGCGGTTCTTAAGTACTATAGAGAACTTAAGGTTCAGAGAGAGAGAGATAGAGAACTCATTTCTTGTTTGCTGGTATTTCATTTTTGTTGTATCAAAGCGCGCCTTTCTTGGTTCTCTGATTTTGGTTTTCTTTAATTTTAATCTTACTTTAGATACCAGAAGGTTGTGATTACTTCCTACATCTGCTCCTTTCCATGCTCTCACATCTTGTAGTGACCGTTTCCACTTGTTGTTTATTAGTATGTGATCGATCTGGTTTTCTGTGGTTTTATCTGGGGACCTCCAAGTCACTTTATGGATGTTTATTTGGTGGAAAATTGTCCCTCCGATGGTCATCATGTTTTCTTCACAGAAACTGCACAGTCTTTCTCCATTTTCATTTATTTCTCCAATTCCTTCTCTTCCCATGATTCTTCTTCTATCTTCAATTCCCTTACTTACTTTTGCATTGAAGTCGCCAAAGATGAGTAGCATATCATGCTTAGGTATTGTTTCCACTGTTGTTTGGAGGTTGTTGTAAAAATCTTCTTTTAATTCCTCTTCAGCTGGTTCTGTTGGTGCATAACAAACTATACTAGACAACTTCGTGAATCTTGAGTTGAAGCGTGCATATAATAATCTCTCATTTATAGGGGTCCATTTCAGCAATGCTCTTGATGCTTCTTTTGTTATAATCAATGCTAGTCGTCCTTCGTGATGGTCTTCTCTACCTGACCATATTATTGTATTTTCTGTGTGATGTGTTGTTAATTTCTTTCTGCCTTGTCCTGTCCATCTTGCTTCTTATATTCCTAGTATGTCTAGTTTGTATCTGTGCATTTCCTTGTTGGTTTGTGCTAGTTTTCCAGTCTGGTTAAGTGTTCTTACATTCCAGCTGCCTATTTGCATCTTGTGTTTAGGTTCCAGGAGGTCTGCAGTCGGGCTGGGGACTTCCAGTGGCTGGTTTTCATCCAAAGCCTTCATGGGCCCAGTTTCCTGATAAGCATTTCTCCTTCCACCTGCATTTGTTTTTTCCCCTTGCTTGTGTTTCTGTAGCAGTCTGATAGTTTTTTTTACCAGATAGAGTTGCTTCCCCTATGCCGAACCCTCCTTAGCCGCCTTTTACGATCATGCGTGGTAGGGTACAGTGGTCCTATTATTTGCTTCGCAGGCATATGCCGAAATCCCTGGTTCCACACGGGGGCAGTTTTGTCTACCGGTCTAGAAAATAAACGCTTAAAAATACACAAATAATGTTTACACTTCAAATGGCCTCTTATGACAGGCATGGCAGGAAGGTATGTTTTCGATTGAGAAGATCTCTGACTGGTTAAATGAAAATTTACATCGAGTTTTTAACGAAAGAATACGCCGCAACCTTTAAGGGATAAAAGGTAGACGCCCGACTAACCAGAGGCAGCCCAAAAGAGATATTAAGCCTGGGAAGCGTGTCGAACTGTTAGAGCGCGGAGAGAAGAGAAGAAGAGCGGGTCGGATCGAAGCTTCGGAGATGTCGTTTTGGTAACTGTGATACATGTCTTTCAGCACACAAGTCTGGAAGATTCGTCCTGAGTTAAAGCGAAGGCCATTTCTGATACAGTTTGAAAGCTCACGCTTGTAGTATCCCTTGGACACGACACACCATCCTTTTTGAAGTATATAGCAAGCAAGACACCACAAAACAAAGACGATAAAGTCAGTTCTGCTACAAGACAGTAGCAAGCCACCATGAATTATCTTGTGGATTGCAAATGTGCAAGAGTTTCCGATAAGTCTTGATCGATGCCATGAAGATTACAAAGACAGTGCTCAATTTTGTGACAGAATTTAGAAATAGAATTTAGAAATAGACGGAATAAAAGACATTAGTTTGAGTTTGAGGAGCAAAAAGAGGCCCACTCACAGACAAGAGAATGTGTGGTCTAGTTTAGAGAAAGACAGAAAGAAGAAGGAAAAGAGGCAAGAAATGAAAGGAGTAGATAATGAGATAAATCGGTAGAAATGGAAAACAAAAAGTAAGTCTAACATTTTGACAAAATGCCTTCATGAAGAATAAATGAAATAATAAAATAACATAAACGTAAAAACTTGAGAAATTAGCTGTCACAACCGCCGCTAGTATGGAAGTTTGGCACATTATTCTTCTAAGTGTTGTCTGAAAGTAACTCATTTCTCTCATAGATCTATAATAATTTTCTGTATCGTACCAGAGCCGACCATTTTGTGTCCGACTTTCACACTAGTACGACATCTGGCAGATAAGTTTCAATTTGTTTGAGTGTATACATCTGTAACTTTATTATTTCTGTTGTCATCGACAAAGGTATATTGCCGAAATATTGAATCCTTATTGTTTGTTTTTCATTTCCACATGGTCATGTTATTATTTGCTACTGCTGTTTATGTCCTTTTTTCTTCATCTTTCCATATTTTGTTTTGTAAAACAATCGTACACCTCTGTGTGACTGTCCTCACTGGTAAAATGTTTACAAAGTTGTGAACGGTCACTCAAAGCCCGGAAGTGTGTACGGCTTGGTGGGTGGAGCGTCCTCGTTCACGTGATCCGAACGTATGAAGACCTATATATAGTAGAGGAAAGCGTGACAGGAGAGAGAGAAAACATGAGGATATGGCGGGGGTTAGTTCGTGTCGTCTGTGCTTATAATTATCGTAAATACTAACCCCATTCGACCTCATAATGTTTGATAACGTATTGTGAAATCATAACATGCTGTGGATTATGTCATTCTCGTCTTTATAGAGATTCTCTGATTCTTGGTGATATTCTTCATATTTTTTGGATGTGCACACATCAAGGCCCGTCATGTGTTAATTCGCATGGATAATATTATGTCTATGTATCAGGAGATACCTAACCTGGCAGAAGCAGCTGCCCAATCAATGATGTGCATTAGTATTCTTGGAGATGGGAGGGAGGCACATTAGCGGCAGTTGTGAGTGATAATTCATTGCATGAGCACAACGGGGATCTATGTGTGATAATTCAGTGCATGGGCACAAGGGAAGCTGTGTGTGATAATTTAGTGAATTGGATCAAGGAATGATATGTGTGATAATTCAGTGCATTGGCACAGAGGGTGTTGTGTGGATAATTCAGTGCATGGGCACAAGGGGATCTATGTGTGATAATTCAGTGCATGGGAATCAAAGGGTGATATGTGGATAAATAAGTGCATCGGCACAAGCGGGAGATATGTGTGATAATCCACTGCATTGCCACAGGGGGTGTTATGTGGATAATTCAGTGCATGGTACAAGGGGAGATATGTGGTTAATTCAGCGCACTGGCACAAGGGAAGGTTTGTGTGATCATCAGTGCGTTAGCACAAGGGGAGATACGAGTTTCATAAGAGGGCAGTAGCTGCTATGTTAATAAGTGCGATGGCACAATTTAGAATAATGTATGCATTGCATTATGATGGCCAGAAGAGCCCAGGCCAATTGGGTCCATATGATTTCATTTGATACTTAGAGAGTTATACATTATATTGATGGCATGCTTATTATACTCATGATGATACATGTTGATGTCCTGTATGTGCAATGTCTGTTGTGACGTTAATATGGTGTATGTAGTGTGGATAAATAAACGTTGATTGATTTGAATTGTTTGACTTGGTTATGTGTATTGCATGCCATGTAATATTGTATGGATATATGTAATATGCTATATAATTGGCATACAGTATCCTTGGAGGGGAAATCCTGGGTTGTCGGTTAGATGGGTTCAGCCTGGCCATCCAGTATGGTAGTTCATTAGGCCACGGATATGTGGGTCTCAGCTGGCTTTGGTTATATCCCTTCCCAATTCCATAGCCAATTGTAGATTTAGCACCCGCTAGGTCTACAAAGTCGTCATCACATTTATCTATTTGCAGGAAACAGCAAGTACTGATTATTTCACTGACCCAGTCGCAAGGTCCAAGAAAGAAAATGAATTCATCTACTGACCCAGTAGAATCTGAAGTAGATGGTAAATTCGCGACCATCTCCTCACACAACCACACGAACAGTGGCAGACAATCCACCGGCATGGACACAGAACCACTTGACAAAAACAGTATGGCTCTAAAACCAGTGGACAGTAGGCAACACCAACCAGGTGACTTGCCAGGACACAAGAAGGCACAAACATCTCCCGCGCTTGCCAGCGAGGATAACCAACATCAACAACAGAGTGATCACGTCTCAGAACCAGGGTAAGATTTGTGTGACATCGTTTCTGTGTTTTATAAGATAAACATTTGTTTCGTGGTGTCAGATTCCTCCGGCAGACATTATCCTGTATAATATTCACGTGTCTCACGGTAAAACTTATGCCAGACCATGCAGGCACAAAACTGTGTACACTCGAGGTATCTTAGTGATGAGACAAACTAAAAAAACTGAAGGAAAAAAAAAAGAGCAACAGGTCGACAATGGCGTAGATTGATAGACAACATACCTAGACAGCTTCACCGAGCTTACTGTGAAAACTTAGAACACAGAAGGGCCCTCTTAACAGCTCTGTAGGCCCCGGTGAAAGCAATGCACAGGAGCCTCTATCCACACAGGCCACTATTTAATTTCTACAAAGAAGGGTTACCCTGGAAATATTTGAAAAGTGGGGCCCCTGTCCAATATGTCCATGGGTTAAGACGGTAGTGGGACAGAGTAAGTTGAGAACCGTTCTAGTCAACCTTCCATGGTGAGACGGCGCAAGATGAACTGTGAGTTAGTTTCGAATCTTTGTAACCAATTTTGTTCACTGCATGAAGTTCAACAAATTCTAAAGTTCATGGAACTTGACAAACTGTAAACGGAAAGTAGAGAAATGGCGCTAATTGTGAACCCTCGTCATAAGTAAACATTATATATAGATAACTATGTACTTCTTTGAAAGCATGAAAAGATACATACAGACACATGGAGTCACAGAGACATTAGGGACACATGGAGACACAGAGACACTAGAGACACATGGAGTCACAGAGACACTAGAGACACATGGAGACACAGAGACACTAGAGACACATGGAGTCACAGAGACACTAGAGACACATGGAGTCACAGAGACACTAGAGACGCACGGAGACACAGAGACATTATGGACACATGGAGTCATAGAGACACTAGAGACACATGGAGTTACAGAGACACTAGAGACACTTGGAGACACAGAGACATTAGGGACACATGGAGTCACAGAGACACTAGAGACGCACGGAGACACAGAGACCCTAGAGACACACGGAGTCATAGAGACACTAGAGACACTTGGAGTCACAGAGACACTAATGACACATGGAGTCACAGAGACCCTAGAGACACATGGAGTCACAGAGACACTAGGGACACATGGAAACACAGAGACACTAGGGACACATGGAGTCACAGAGACACTAAGGACACGTGGAGACACAGAGACACTAGGGACACATGGAGTCACAGAGACACTAGGGACACATGGAGACACAGAGACAATAGGGACATATGGAGTCACAGAGACACTAGAGACACATGGAGTCACAGAGACACTAGGGACACATGGAGACACAGAGACACTAGGGACACATGGAAACACAGAGACACTAGGGACACATGGAAACACAGAGACACTAAGGACACGTGGAGACACAGAGACAATAGGGACACATGGAGACACAGAGACAATAGGGACACATGGAGACACAGAGACTATAGGGACACATGGAGACACAGAGACAATAGGGACACATGGAGTCACAGAGACGCTAGAGAGACACACAAACAGAATATCAGAATTTTGTCGTTTATTTGCGCATTTATATTAAAAAAATAATTTGTTCTCGTTTGTATTTTCTCTTCTTATCTCCGTCTTTGTCTACATCTTCTTTAACATTCCTCATTATATTTTCAGTATACAAGTTAAATAAGTAAGGCGACAATATGCACCCCTACGACACAGTAGACGTCAGTGTCAGTGAAGCAGAACTGTCCAAGATGGCATATCTCATTGCTGGGCTTCTGGAATTAGGCTATTGCGCCATTCTGTCACAATTTGTTGATCAGCCGGAGCAGAGATCGCGGTGGTGGAGTCTGTGGAAAAAGCTGCTATTTGGGTTTAATCTGGGAGTTAAAGAAACAAGATTCTGGAATCCTATAGATGTCCTTTTCCAGCCTTCTATACACGCTACATAGATGATGGCATTGGGGTCACATCTATGCCAGAGGAAGACCTTGACAACTTCATTAGTTTAGTTAAGAAGTTAAATCATTTCTTACACTTCTCATGTCTCTACATCTTCTGCTAACTTTCTCGACATTGCTGTCACTATCGGTCCTACTGGGCTTACTACTTCTGTCCACTATAAACTTACAAACTCTCACAGCTATCTCTTGTACTCCTCCTCCCACCTCAATTCCCTTCTCCCAGCTTCTTAGATTGCGACGTTTGTGTACTGAGGATGGCGATTTCCATGATCAAGCTCACAGGATGTTAGATTTCTTCCGCCAACGCGGCTATCCAGAACATGTTTTCACGTCATCTTGGAACCGCATCAGCCACATAATCTGGCAACAGTCCCTCACTCCTAAACCGCCCTGTAGTTCTAACAAACTGCTCACGCACCACCCTCATAGTTTGGCAGTCAAGAACAGACTGTTTCGCCATCTCCATCTCCTCCAGACCGAGCCTGACACACGTGAACTCTTTAGGGAACCCCCATTGGTGGCCTACAGATGGGACAAAAACTTCAGGGACCTATTAGTTAGAAGTCGCCTTAAGACAGAGGACTCTTTTTATGGTAACAGACGTTGCAGTCGTCATAGATGCAACACTTGCCCGTTTGTTACTGAGGCTAGCCAGATCTCCTTCCCTAAGTCCACGTTATCAGTTCAGGAAGGCGTCACCTGCACTTCACGCAATGTCATTTATGCCATTATGTGCAAACGTTGAGATATGAAGTATATAGGGGAGACCGGTTTGCGCTTAGGAGACCGTTTTCGTCAACATCTTAACGATATTTCCAAGTAAGCAATGGACTCCTGTGGCAGAACCATACACCCCTCTCTACCTGTATTACTAGAACCATAACCCCTATCTACCTGTATTACTAGAAACAGTTTTACCGCAGTCGTTATCTCTTTTATTTGAGTTAAAAAAACCCACTGTACCCCGTTCCCCATACGACCCCACTCATGCCCGTGTTTCAACAAGAAAGAGCCCAAGGAGATTTCAGTCATGTAACTGATCTTCTGGTCTCACTTCTTCCATATTGAAATGGCGGTCTGTTTGTTCTTAAAATCTACATTGAAAGAAATGAACTCTCCAGCCTTACCATGTAAATTGAAACATTTGCTTGTTTCACTGTTAGCCTGTTGGTTGTTTCACTGTCATCTTTCTTGCATTGTTTCACTGTTATCTTGTTTGTTGTTTCACTGTTATCTTTTTTCCATTGTTTCACTGTTATCTTGTTTGTTGTTTCACTGTTATCTTTCTTCCATTGTTTCACTGTTATTTTGTTTGTTGTTTCACTGTTTCACTGTTATCTTTTTCACTGTGATCTTGTTGGTTGTTTTACTTTTATCTTGTTTATTGTGTGACTGTTATCTTTTCTCACTGTTTCACTGTTATCTTGTTTGTTGTTTCACTGTTATCTTTCTTCCATTGTTTCACTGTTACTTGTTTGTTATTTCACTGTTATCTTTTATTCTTTGTTTCACTGTTATCTTGTTTGTTGTTTCACTGTTATCTTTCTTGCATTGTTTCACTGTTATCTTGTTTGTTGTTTCACTGTTATCTTTTTTCCATTGTTTCACTGTTATCTTGTTTGTTGTTTCACTGTTATCTTTCTTCCATTGTTTCACTGTTATTTTGTTTGTTGTTTCACTGTTATCTTTTTTTCATTGTTTCATTGTTATCTTGTTTTTTGTTTCATTTTTATTTTTTTTTATTGTTTCACTGTTATCTTGTTTCTTGTTTCACTGTTTCACTGTTATCTTGTTTGTTGTTTCACTGTTATCTTTTTTCACTGTTTCACTGTTATCTTGTTTGTTGCTTCACTGCTATATTTTTTGCATTGTTTCACTGTAATTTTGTTTGTCGTTTCACTGTTATATTTTTTCATTGTTTCGCTGTTATCATGTTTGTTGTTTCACTGTTATCTTGTTTGTTGTTTCACTGTTATCCTGCTGGTGCCTTCTTATAGAGTAACTTCATCAGAGCCAGAGGTCGTCATATCAGCAGAAGATTTACAAGGCGAGGCACACTTGTCCCTGAGATCCCACTTGTTCTCGATGTGGTATATTGTCGTCATTATCATCACACCCATCGTCTGTCTACCAATTATATACTGCGTCGATGAAAAGGTAATTGTCATACGTTTCATTATCTTCATTGTCATTCATCATTTACAGTTAGCAAAGATAATAGCATTCAGTATTTAATAATATAACATAACAATCAGCATCTGCTGAATTTGTACATTCTCTTAAATATACACATACACATACAAC
Source organism: Achatina immaculata (assembly GCA_009760885.1). Taxonomy (NCBI): domain Eukaryota; kingdom Metazoa; phylum Mollusca; class Gastropoda; order Stylommatophora; family Achatinidae; genus Lissachatina; species Lissachatina immaculata. Next base: position 7,592,102 of record CM019693.1, read on the forward strand.
TGCAGTGTATACTGTAGATTCTATATGTACTGTAGATAATGTAAGTACTTTAGATCGTGTAGGGGTTGTAGATTATGTTTGTACTGTAGATCATTTGTGTACTGTATGTTATAGAACTAGGCGGATTATCATTGGCACTGCAAAGAAAATATCACATATGAAGAATCTAGGGCATGAGACAATAAGGCATTATAAAAGTACAGATGGAAACTCCAGAAACATGGAAATAAAAACATAGTTGCAGAATCATCATCATCATCATCATCATGTAGCACGAGAACCCGAATTTGCATGTATACGTACCCAAGCAGAAGCCAATACTGACAATGTCTCAAACCCGGGACATTAAAAAAAAGGTTACACAACATTTTTATCACAGTAATACTTTCTTCTTTCACTGCTTTTCAATGTTTTTCGTACGTCTATATAAATTAAACTATTTTTGTATATTTATATATATTAAACTGGTTTTGTATGTCTACATAAATTATCTATTTTTACTCATCATCATCATCATGTGCCGTGCCGACTGGCGTTGGCTATTATGCTTCTCCAGAGTATGTGATCCTTCATGCAGGCCATCAGCTCAGTTGGTGATCTCCTCTCACACCATCCCGTCAGACTGTCCAGTATCATTTCTCTTGGTCTTCCTCTTGATCTTCTTCTTTCTATTTTTACTGACTCCTTTTAAAATCTACATTTTCCCACTGTTTCAAAGTCCCGAGTTTGGGCTGGGGAATTTGATCATTTTCCTGTAAACTACTTCTTCAAATACACCGACAGGTACGAGGAAGAGAACATGTTGACCCACTGTAACTTACAACACGGATATAGTTGAACATTCTAAGACCTTCACCAAATAACTAGGACTTTCAGTCATGTCAGTGTGTGGAAATGAAACTATGACCCCTTGGTCTCAGCCTGCATGTGCTATCTGCCGTCACGTGCAAGTTTACTCACATCTCACAGTACAGTGTCACGTGCCTTGCTTAATTGTGCAGATGGTTGCTGCGTTATTCTCATAATTGCCATGTCTAGTTTCAGAAACAAGCTCGTTGTGGCTACGTTATCGCCGTAATGGCAGTGTATTGGACAACAGAATGTATACCAATTCCTATAACATCGCTTCTACCCGTGGTACTCCTGCCATCTCTAGGAGTGTTGTCAGCCAGAGCCACATCCAAGATGTATTTCAATGTAAGTTTTGTCTCCAAAATGGAGATTATAAATTGGAACACATGTAAACATTGCTAACATTATGCAAAACATGTCCGCGAACAGCACCGAGGTTCATCATCATCGTTAAATAAACTGATAGAAACCTGATAAGATTTTAAAACAGCCGGGCCTTGTATAAGTACGCAGTGAAAACATTTAGTCCAAGTACATCGATGCTGCCAGAATTAATGGTATGAGCTGTGAACCAGCCTCATTGTACATGGCCAAACTATAAGTGCTTTCTGCTGCCTAGTCACGAGTTGACCAGAAACTGCCAACTAGTGTCGCCATCAGCACCAACTCCGTAGCTAGCAGCGTCATTCCTCTTCCTTCCCAGAGCTGTAACCCTGGTAGCCATTTTTTCTTGAGACGGAGGGATTTTTTGTTTTGTTTAGCGAGCCACGGTTTGACCGCCACTGTGATGAGTGGAGTTTGACACCAGGTGTGATGAGTGGAGTTTGACACCAGGTGTGATGAGTGGAGTTTGACACCGGGTGTGGTGAGTGGAGTTTGACACCAGGTGTGATGAGTGGAGTTTGACACCAGGTGTGATGAGTGGAGTTTGACACCAGGTGTGATGAGTGGAGTTTGACACCAGGTGTGGTGAGTGGAGTTTGACACCAGGTGTGATGAGTGGAGTTTGACACCAGGTGTGATGAGTGGAGTTTGACACCAGGTGTGATGAGTGGAGTTTGACACCAGGTGTGATGAGTGGAGTTGACACCAGGTGTGATGAGTGGAGTTTGACACCAGGTGTGGTGAGTGGAGTTTGACACCAGGTGTGATGAGTGGAGTTTGACACCGGGTGTGGTGAGTGGAGTTTGACACCAGGTGTGGTGAGTGGAGTTTGACACCAGGTGTGATGAGTGGAGTTTGACACCAGGTGTGATGAGTGGAGTTTGACACCAGGTGTGGTGAGTGGAGTTTGACACCAGGTGTGATGAGTGGAGTTTGACACCAGGTGTGATGAGTGGAGTTTGACACCAGGTGTGATGAGTGGAGTTTGACACCAGGTGTGATGAGTGGAGTTTGACACCAGGTGTGATGAGTGGAGTTTGACACCAGGTGTGATGAGTGGAGTTTGACACCAGGTGTGATGAGTGGAGTTTGACACCAGGTGTGATGAGTGGAGTTGACACCAGGTGTGATGAGTGGAGTTGACACCAGGTGTGATGAGTGGAGTTTGACACCAGGTGTGATGAGTGGAGTTTGACACTGGGTGTGGTGAGTGGAGTTTGACACCGGGTGTGGTGAGTGGAGTTTGACACCAGGTGTGATGAGTGGAGTTTGACACCAGGTGTGATGAGTGGAGTTTGACACCAGGTGTGATGAGTGGAGTTTGACACCAGGTGTGATGAGTGGAGTTTGACACCAGGTGTGGTGAGTGGAGTTTGACACTGGGTGTGGTGAGTGGAGTTTGACACCAGGTGTGGTGAGTGGAGTTTGACACCAGGTGGATGAGTGGAGTTTGACACCAGGTGTGATGAGTGGAGTTTGACACCAGGTGTGGTGAGTGGAGTTTGACACCAGTGTGGTGAGTGGAGTTTGACACCAGGTGTGATGAGTGGAGTTTGACACCAGGTGTGGTGAGTGGAGTTTGACACCAGGTGTGATGAGTGGAGTTTGACACCAGGTGTGGTGAGTGGAGTTTGACACCAGGTGTGATGAGTGGAGTTTGACACCAGGTGTGATGAGTGGAGTTTGACACCAGGTGTGGTGAGTGGAGTTTGACACCAGGTGTGATGAGTGGAGTTTGACACCAGGTGTGGTGAGTGGAGTTTGACACAGGTGTGATGAGGGAGTTTGACACCAGGTGTGATGAGTGGAGTTTGACACCAGGTGTGGTGAGTGGAGTTTGACACCAGGTGTGGTGAGTGGAGTTTGACACCAGGTGTGGTGAGTGGAGTTTGACACTGGGTGTGGTGAGTGGAGTTTGACACCGCCTGGTAGGCGAGTGAGTGACTAATCGCTGTAGACAAAGATTCTAAAAATACACTACAAAGAATCTTTACATCCGATTTAAAAAAAGATAATTTAGTGAATAAAGAAACGATAAGGTTGTAGAGATGTGAGATGATAATGGTGGTAAATTGTGTGATAAGAGCGTGGGGTTAGAGGTTAAAAAACAGTTATAGGCCGGGTTTAATGGAACAAACAAATCTAGGCACAAGGTGAAAGTAACCCTGCCAGGCCGGGCCTATCATCTCCGTCTACGGGAAAATCTTTGTTAAGCGACGCACAAGTTTTCAGGAACTGCCCCCCCCCCCCTCCACCCTGTGGAATGTTTCGTCTACTATGAGGCCCCTTAAAACGGGAAAGCACTCCGAACCCCTAAGTGGTGCACCGACCCCCCCCCCCCCATTTTTTTCCTCAATTCACTGTCTGTGAGATTTAGTATTAGTGCCAGTAACTCCCCTTGACCTGCCAGCACTAACCTGGCCATGCCGTGGGATTTAGTATTAGTGCCAGTAATTCCCCTTGACCTGCCAGCACTAACCTGGCCATGCCGTGAGATTTAGTATTAGTGCCAGTAATTCCCCTTGACCTGCCAGCACTAACCTGGCCATGCCGTGGGATTTAGTATTAGTGCCAGTAACTCCCCTTGACCTGCCAGCACTAACCTGGCCATGCCGTGGGATTTAGTATTAGTGCCAGTAACTCCCCTTGACCTGTCAGCACTAACCTGGCCATGCCGTGGGATTTAGTATTAGTGCCAGTAACTCCCCTTGACCTGCCAGCACTAACCTGGCCATGCCGTGGGTTGGTGTTTTAATGTCTCTCTTTGTTTTTTGTAAAGATATACCATGCAGAAGGTCAGCGAGATCTCAAAGACAGTCCAAACAGAAAATCATATCTAAGGAGAAAACAATAGTGCACACAGGCAGTCAGTCAAATCTCAGGAATATGTTAGATGTATTTTGAGAGTTTCTGGAATTGTGACACGAATGTGACGTGTCTGTGAAGTTATTACTGATGAATATTAGGTCGAGTGGGCCCAGATTAGTGACCAGTTTTCTCATATGAAAAGCAGAGGGCTAGAAGCAAACAATTATCTCTGTTCAGACACTCCAGTTGTAAAACTGGGTACCTGGCGTGCAGATGCTAGGGAATTAGCCTATGAAAACATAAATATCTTTCTGTAGAGCGAGACAAACCAGATTTCGCAGTACACAAACTGTTTATAAGTAAAGGTAAAACAGGATATCTCGCGATGATTTGTCCATAAATAATGGACCTGGCCATAGTTCGGAGCGAGGTAAACAGAGGAAGAGAAGACAAGGAACTTCTGACAAAACTATGGGGGAAATAGGAAGAGAGGACAGGGAACTTCTGACAAAACTATGGGGGAAATAGGAAGAGAGGACAGGGAACTTCTGATAAAACTATAGGGGAAATAGGAAGAGAAGACAGGGAACTTCTGACAAAACTAAGGGGGAAATAGGAAGAGAAGACAGGGAACTTCTGACAAAACTTTGAGGGAAATAGGAAAAGAAGACAGGGAACTTCTGACAAAACTATGAGGGAAATAGGAAGAGAAGACAGGGAACTTCTGACAAAACTATGGGGGAAATAGGAAGAGAAGACAGGGAACTTCTGACAAAACTATGGGGGAAATAGGAAGAGAGGACAGGGAACTTCTGACAAAACTAAGGGGGAAATAGGAATAGAAGACAGGGAACTTCTGACAAAACTAAGGGGGAAATAGGAAGAGAGGACAGGGAACTTCTGACAAAACTAAGGGGGAAATAGGAAGAGTAGGCAAGGAACTTTTCTCAAAACTATGACGAGGATTAGAATATTTATAGAAGGCGGCAATGAGAGACTGTCAAGATCTTTGGCAAGACAATACTGAGAGAAAATCAAGATCTTTGGAAAGGAATCAGAGAGAGAGAGAGAGAGAGAGAGAGAGAGAGAGAGAGAGAGAGAGAGAGAGAGAGAGAGAGAGAGTAGATCTGTGGGCAGTAAAAAAGTAGACAAGTTTGTAAGATTTGAAGATTGTTTAATAGCTGTACTGTTGTTTAATGGCTGTACTGTAGTTCTTTGTTATTATCTGATGGCTCTTTCATCGTACAGTACTTTATTATCTGAGAAGTATACTTTGATACCTGATTATTATTTGAGAACTTGTAGTGTAGTACTTAACTATTAACAGAGAACTTGTAGTGTAGTGCTTGGTTTTTGGCTGAGAACTAGTAATATAGTTTTAACTATTGACTGGGAACTCGTAATATAGTTTTAACTATTGATTGAGAACTCGTAATATAGTTTCAACTATTGACTGAGAACTCATAATATAGTTTTAACTATTGACTGAGAACTCGTAATATAGTTTTAATTATTGACTGAGAACTCGTAGCGTAGTGCTTAATTTTTGTTTGAGAACTCGTAGAGGCGCCTAATTTTGGGCTGAGAATTCATAGTATAGTATGTAACTATTAACAGAGAACTCGTAGTATAGTGCTTGATTTTTGGCTGAGAACTCGTAGTATAGTACTTAACTACTGAGTGAGAAATCGGCTGGTAATGCTTGCTTTTTGTCGGATAACTCGTAGTGTAGTGCTTGATTACTTGCTGAGATTCTTCAATAATGCATGAGAGTTGTGATGTAGTTATTGATTAACACTCCTACATACAGTTTTGAAAGGTAAATATGAGACAGACAAAACGCTTTGTTTCAGAAAACTTGACACGCGACAGCGAAAGGATATTTGTTTTCTGTAATGTAGTCCTCCAGTAATGTTTAATAGCAGCAGCTTTGTACTCGTAGTTTATGATCACAGTACGCAAAGATACCAGTTATATTTTCTTGTTAGGACACGTCCATGCTGTTTGTTGGAGGTCTCCTTGTTGCAATCGCTATTGAGGCGTGGAATGTTCATAAAAGGATTGCCTTATTGGTTATCAGGATAGTAGGGGCGGAGCCACGATGGTAAGTTATTCAAATCATTCAGTTGGATGATTTAAGTTATGGCTGCTTGTACTTTATATCACTGTCGGTCATTTACCACTCTTGTGTTCTTTTTCTAGCTAGTTTCTTGTGTTAGTTTTCTAGCTCGTCTCTTGTGTTCGTTTTCTAGCTAGTTTCGTTTTCTAGCTCGTCTCCTGTGTTCGTTTTCTAGCTAGTTTCTTGTGTTCGTTTTCTAGCTCGTCTCTTGTGTTCGTTTTCTAGCTCGTCTCTTGTGTTCGTTTTCTAGTTCGTCTCTTGTGTTAGTTTTCTAGCTCGTCTCTTGTGTTAGTTTTCTAGCTCGTCTCTTGTGTTAGTTTTCTAGCTCGTCTCTTGTGTTAGTTTTCTAGCTCGTCTCTTGTGTTCGTTTTCTAACTGGACTCTTGTCTTTGTTTTCTAGCTCGTCTCTTGTGTTCGTTTTCTAGCTAGTCTTCTCTGTTCGTTTTTCTAGCTCTTCTCTTGTGAACGTAAAAAACAGTTCAGATTTCAAACAGTGATACAAAGTTTTTTCTTTCATGTTCTTACGTTAGAAAAAATATCATACCTTCACAATTGTGATTGAGGTCAGACTTTGCGAAAGATATTAGTCTGTCATAGAACTTAGATCATTCGAGTGCTAGAACTTAAATCATTCACTTGATTAATAAATCAAAGTTAAAACTCAGATTATCCCAGAGATCAGTAATCTATGACAAAACTCAGATCATCCCGGAGATCAGTAATCTATGATACAAATCCACGTCATCACAGAGATCAGTAATCTGTGATAAATTTCCACATCATCCGAGAGATCAGTGATCTATGACGAAGCTCACATCATCCGAGAGATCAGTGATCTATGACGAAGCTCACATCATCCGAGAGATCAGTGATCTATGACGAAGCTCACATCATCCGAGAGATCAGTGATCTATGACGAAGCTCACATCATCCGAGAGATCAGTGATCTATGACGAAGCTCACATCATCCAAGAGATCAGTGATCTATGACGAAGCTCACATCATCATGATGTGATTTATTTTTCCCAGCTGGCATCATTCTTTGTCTTTTCCATTGTCCCCTTATTCGACAGAAATATTGACGCTTTGTTTCTTCTGTTCAATATTAGCATGTCATATTATTTAATCAAATCTGTTTCCATGTCAAACAATCTGCGCACCACAAATAGATATACTATAAAACACCGTTCATATGCTATAAAACACCATCTACATATCATAAAACACCACTTATATAATGTAGAACTTATTACTTGGTGCTTAAGGTTTTATCAGCTTTATTAATTTCATTCTTATCTATATCTTTCTTCTTTGTTATCATCGTAGGAGGTTCTCATTCTCTTGATGTTCATGGCTTAAATCGCTGGCCGTTATTAATCAGTCCAGTTCCCAATGTAGTACAGCTGTTTGTGGAACAACTCTCAAAACAGCACCCATCCACACTATCCACTACCCACTTTCTTGCCCTTTCAGTTTGGTGTCCAGTCAGCCACCTTAAGTGACTCTGCTGCTAGGAAATAAATCAACATCTCACTCACCACTTTCTCCACCAACAACAATGACTGCTCAAAGGCATATTTTAACCAGGGCAAACAACTGGTTCAGTGTAATCACAACACCAGACGCCACACAAGTTTACACCAGGGAACACAGAAACACACAACTGTATCTTCTCACAAAACTATTCACATCAACATGAAAAATATGGCCATGCTTATCAAAAGCAACATGACAAAACCAAGCGTCACTCCACGTGATGGTCTAGGTGTCCTGTCACTCCACGTGATGGTCTGGGCGTCATGTCACTCCACGTGATGGTCTGGGCGTCCTGTCACTCCAGGTGACGGTCTAGGCGTCATGTCACTCCACGTGATGGTCTAGGCGTCCTGTCACTCCAGGTGACGGTCTGGGTGTCCTGTCACACCACGTGACGGTCTGGGTGTCCTGTCACACCACGTGACGGTCTGGGCGTCCTGTCACTCCACGTGACGGTCTGGGCGTCCTGTCACTCCACTTGATGGTCTGGGCGTCCTGTCACTCCACGTGACGGTCTGGGCGTCCTGTCACTCCACTTGATGGTCTGGGCGTCCTGTCACTCCACGTGACGGTCTGGGCGTCCTGTCACTCCACTTGACGGTCTGGGCGTCCTGTCACACCACGTGACGGTCTGGGCGTCCTGTCACTCCACGTGACGCTAATACTTATTTCAACACCTGTTATGAATCTCTTGGTTTCTCTTCAACAAAAATGCATGTCCCCAAAATCTCGAGTTAGCCACACTCCCCTACACTCAGGAGTTTTTTTGCCAACTCAGCTACATACATCAAAATACGCAGTACACTGCCTGCATCGTCATTATCAAATAAAGGCAATAATAAAATGAGCAATGATAACATTATGACTCATATGAAAACGAAACATATCATAGCAATATAATTATGGATGATTTGACACTGACCAACAATACACAAATGCGCAAACACAAAACACCTAGCAAACAAATAGCAGTGTCAATGAGTCAAAATGAAAACATTCACATATGTCAAAATGAAAATCTCAATGATGAAATTATGCACCAAAAATCCTAATCTTAAATGGAAATCATTACACACTTAACGTTGAACACACATCACGTTTTACAGTTACAATACTCTACATCCGACAATTTACATATAGAATCTACACAACATGAGGCTGCCCGGGCAGTATTTGGGGTTCACAGCAGAGCAGTCATTTATTCCACAACAGTATCAGAAACTTTAATATTCACATCCAGATATCCCACGGTCACATGCTCGCCCATGTTATCTGTCCGTATGCCCCAGAACGACTGATCTAACTAGCTGCACATTACACCCCACCTGATCAACAGCACAGGTAGCCCTGGGAAACCACGAGTTAAGTTGACCCTTGACCACCCGAACGGCCGATTTCGAAGAAATAAGCTCAGCCCACCTCACAATAACATAAAACGCCACTTATATAGCATAAAACAACACTTACATACCATAGAACACAACCTATATAAAATAAAACACTGCTTATATTATATAAAACACCACTTGTATAGTATAAACACATTATAAAACTATATCTTTACCACAGAACAACAGAATTTTGATATCTTCACTTTCAGTCTTCTTCTAGGAATTACGCTGGTCACGTGGTTTCTGTCTATGTGGATTTCCAACACAGCAACCACGGCTATGATGATGACAATCGCAAACGCTCTCATAGAGCATCTGGAGAAAGTGAAGGAGATGCGAGCGCCCATTCCATCAACTGACATAGGCTCGAATTATAACACAAATAAGAGGTTGGAACAGCTTATCATAATTATAGCACAAATAAGGGTTTGGAACAGCGTGTCAGAATCATAGCACAAATAAGATATTGTTACAGTCTATCAGAATTATAGAACAAATAAGAGGATGTTACAGTTTATCAGAATTAAAGCATAAAATAGAGGTTAGAACAGATTATCATAATTATAGCACAAATAAGAAACTGGACCAGTTTATCAGAATTATAGCACAAATAAAAGGTCGGAACAGTTTATCAGAATTATAACACAAATAAGAAGTTGGAACAGTTAATCAGAATTATCAATCAAGTGTCGTGCCGCGTGGCGTAGGCGATCATTTCTCTGCACAGTTCCCTGTCTTTAGACTTGATTATGAGATTCGCCAGTGACTTTCTTCCTAGCCACACTGACAGCCCATCAAGTAACTTCTCTCTCTGTCTTTCTCTGTCTCTTCTTCCCTCAAATTTTCCATTTGCCACGGTGTGTTCCAATTTTCATCTTCTCAGAAAATGTCCTACAAATCTCGTTTATCTGACTCTGATCTTTGCTGTAATTTGCCTTTTAACTCCAGCTTCTTTTAAAACTTCTTCATTGGTTTTCTTGGCTGTCCATTGTACCTTCAACATCCTTCTTATGAACCACATTTCCATTGCCTCCATTTCTCGCTATACTCTCTTATTCATGGACCATGCATCATATCCATAAAACAAAATTGGCTCGATATAACATTTAAGTACTTGGAATCTTGTTTCCATTGATATGGATCTGTTGCACAAGATGTTTCTCATTTTCTGGAATGCTGACTTGGCCTGAGCACGTCTGCTTTTATTTCGTTGTGACATTTCCCATCAGCTGTTATAACTGTTCCTAAGTACTTGAATCTATCAACTTGTTTCAGTTCTGTGCCATCGGTGGTAATGCTACATGTTAGTGGTATTCTTTTCTTTGAGATGACCATCACTTCAGTCTTCTTTTTATTCAGGCTAAGACCTTTACTTTTACTTTCACAAACCACGATGTACAGAAGAGCCTGTAGCTCCCCTTCACTTTTAGAAATCAGAACTGTGTCGTCTGCATATCTGAAGTTGTTAAAGTTTTACCCGCCACTTGATATTCCTGGCAAGCTGTCTATATTTCTTATTATGTTTTCACTGTACAAGGAGAAGAGGTAAGGAGATAGAACACATCCTTGTCTCACTCCCAATTTTATGTCTTGGAATGCTCCTATTTGGTTCTCAACATTCATTGCTGCCGATTGTTGCCAGTATATATTTTTGATGAGTTTCAGATCTTTCCCATCTATGTTGGTGTCTTCCAGCATTCTTATAATCTCTGTGTGTCTCAGAATTATAGCACAAATAAGAGGCTGGAACAGCATATCACAATCATAACATAAATAAGAGAATGTTACAGTTGATCATAATTATAGCACAAATAACTTATTTTAACACTTTATCAGAGTTGTAGCACACATAAGAAGTTGCAGTTTATTATAATTATAGCACAAATAAGATGTTGCAACATCGTGTCAGAGTTATAGCACATATAAGATATTGTAACAGCTTGTCAGAATTACAGCACAAATAAGAGGTCATAATAGCTTATCAGATCTAGTATTTATGTTGGTGTCAGAGTTATTTACTCCTTTTTTTAAGGAAAAGGACGGCAAAATGAGTATCAGTCGATGAGTACGGCACAAGATGATGATTAGCTTTCCTGTAAGGGAGGCAGAGAAAGAACTAGTTTTGAGTGGAGACTCACTCACAAGACGCGAAAAACACACACACACACAAATATTCGCTTAACATACGAACATAACATAATTTTTGTGGTGCTTATGTTGTCGTGACAGAAGTTACAATAGCTGAATGAAAGTATAAACTAGGAAAAAAGTAGGAACAGTGTTATTACTTACTGACTAAGAGTTGTAAGTAATAAAGCTGTTTTTTATGAATTAAGTAATAAAGCTGTTCCTACTGTTTTCCTAGTTTATACATGTTGGTATAACAGCTTTACTGCAGAGCTTCGTGTATAGTTGTACACTTTGTAATCGTTAAGTAATAAAGCTGCTCCTACTTTTTCCTGTTTTATACATTGTTGTACAACTGGTACTAGTAGAGTTGTCCTAGACAGAACTGTATGGTGCAGTTTTATATGAACAAGTAGAGAGAAGGAAGGAAGGAAGAAAGGTTAGCAATGAAGAGCAGGAACAGTGAAATGGTCATAAAATACAGTAAAACAACCAAATATTTCGACAAAATTGCCTTTATCAAGGACAAAGATAAGTCAAAGAGATAAAAACACGCAAATAAACTTATCTGCCATCTGCTGTCACTGAGAAAACTGGGCTACTGCAGGTGAAAGAGAAAATATGAAGAGATAGAGGAGACCTCCCTCCCTTCCTTCCTTCCTTCCTTCCTTCTTATTTTCGTAAAATTGCGCCATACAGCTCCATCTAACTTTACTTTCTCCATCTAACTTTACTTTCTCCATCTAACTTTACTTTCTTCATCTAACTTTACTTTCTTCATCTAACTTTACTTTCTCCATCTAACTTTACTTTCTTCATCTAACTTTACTTTCTTCATCTAACTTTACTTTCTCCATCTAACTTTACTTTCTTCATCTAACTTTACTTTCTCCATCTAACTTTACTTTCTCCATCTAACTTTACTTTCTCCATCTAACTTTGTTTTCTCTATCTAACTTTACTTTCTCCATCTCTTTATGTTGTATTAGATTTTATTGTCACCATCTGGCTTTTTTCTGTTCTGCTTTTCCCTCTGTATGTTTTTCATTATTGTATTATGCCTTTTGATTTGAACGAATTATTTTAACTGTTTGTTTCTTATATTTTTCTTGATTTCTCTCTTCCATTTCAGTTTAGTACTTCTTTGTTTGTTACTTGTCACAAATTCATCATATTCTACCACATTTCAAGCCTGCAGATATTCTCTTCTGTTTTCTTGTTTCAATGTCCATCTTCTAAACGACAGAGAAGTGAGTAGTATACATAACATTAGAATGACCTCCATCTTCGGTTGTTGTGCTATATGGTTTAAGTAAAACTTTGTTTTTCATTCTTTTGAAAGTATATTTAGACATTCCTATTCATTTATTAACTTCCATCTTACATTTCTCCTCTTCTGTTATCACATGCCCCGAAATATAAATTTTGTCTCTTTTCTCGTGCGTCTCCATTTATTTTAGTGTTTACAGTTGGTTTGTGCTGTTCCCTGCCGATTGCCACCAGCTTCGTCTTTCTAATAATTTTTTACTGTCTACGTTCTTGGCTTTCGCTATTCAAAGCAAAGTTTACAGAATATTTTTAGAATAATGCAAGAAATATGAATCAGATTCTGCCGCGGATACAGAATTTCGATATTTTGCTCTGAAATAGAAAGAAAAAACTTTGATATAGTCCAAACATTCACGAGCTTGCAGCCAATGTCTAAGTGGTAGCACTGACACAGCGATGGCCGCTAGCAGGTCAGCTATATCTACGCGTGTGTTTGTTGAAGCGGGAAAATGGTAGTTAATGTTTCGTGTCTAAACTACTCTTCATCCACACTTTTCCCAGCCACAGAGCCTGAGGTTTGTGTTGTCGCTAGTAACTTGAAACTCGGAAAATTATAAATCGCAAATACAAAGGTGTCTCGCTACTTTTATATACAGGTGCCCTACTGTTCTTACATACAGGTGCCCCGCTGGTCTTACATACAAGTGCCCCGCTGGTCTTACATACAGGTGCCCCCCAGGTCTTACATACAGGTGCCCCGCTGGTCTCACATACAGGTGCCCCCAGGTATTACATACAGGTGCCCCACTGTTCTTACATACAGGTGCCCGCTACTTTTATATTCAGGTGCCCCCAGGTCTTACATACAGGTGCCCCACTGTTCTTACATACAGGTGCCCGCTACTTTTATATTCAGGTGCCCCCAGGTCTTACATACAGGTGCCCCCAGGTCTTACATACAGGTGCCCCATTGTTCGTGTATAGTTGTACACTTTGTAATCGTTAAGTAATAAAGCTGCTCCTACTTTTTCCTGTTTTATACATTGTTGTACAACTGGTACTAGTAGAGTTGTCCTAGACAGAACTGTATGGTGCAGTTTTATATGAACAAGTAGAGAGAAGGAAGGAAGGAAGAAAGGTTAGCAATGAAGAGCAGGAACAGTGAAATGGTCATAAAATACAGTAAAACAACCAAATATTTCGACAAAATTGCCTTTATCAAGGACAAAGATAAGTCAAAGAGATAAAAACACGCAAATAAACTTATCTGCCATCTGCTGTCACTGAGAAAACTGGGCTACTGCAGGTGAAAGAGAAAATATGAAGAGATAGAGGAGACCTCCCTCCCTTCCTTCCTTCCTTCCTTCTTATTTTCGTAAAATTGCGCCATACAGCTCCATCTAACTTTACTTTCTCCATCTAACTTTACTTTCTCCATCTAACTTTACTTTCTTCATCTAACTTTACTTTCTTCATCTAACTTTACTTTCTCCATCTAACTTTACTTTCTTCATCTAACTTTACTTTCTTCATCTAACTTTACTTTCTCCATCTAACTTTACTTTCTTCATCTAACTTTACTTTCTCCATCTAACTTTACTTTCTCCATCTAACTTTACTTTCTCCATCTAACTTTGTTTTCTCTATCTAACTTTACTTTCTCCATCTCTTTATGTTGTATTAGATTTTATTGTCACCATCTGGCTTTTTTCTGTTCTGCTTTTCCCTCTGTATGTTTTTCATTATTGTATTATGCCTTTTGATTTGAACGAATTATTTTAACTGTTTGTTTCTTATATTTTTCTTGATTTCTCTCTTCCATTTCAGTTTAGTACTTCTTTGTTTGTTACTTGTCACAAATTCATCATATTCTACCACATTTCAAGCCTGCAGATATTCTCTTCTGTTTTCTTGTTTCAATGTCCATCTTCTAAACGACAGAGAAGTGAGTAGTATACATAACATTAGAATGACCTCCATCTTCGGTTGTTGTGCTATATGGTTTAAGTAAAACTTTGTTTTTCATTCTTTTGAAAGTATATTTAGACATTCCTATTCATTTATTAACTTCCATCTTACATTTCTCCTCTTCTGTTATCACATGCCCCGAAATATAAATTTTGTCTCTTTTCTCGTGCGTCTCCATTTATTTTAGTGTTTACAGTTGGTTTGTGCTGTTCCCTGCCGATTGCCACCAGCTTCGTCTTTCTAATAATTTTTTACTGTCTACGTTCTTGGCTTTCGCTATTCAAAGCAAAGTTTACAGAATATTTTTAGAATAATGCAAGAAATATGAATCAGATTCTGCCGCGGATACAGAATTTCGATATTTTGCTCTGAAATAGAAAGAAAAAACTTTGATATAGTCCAAACATTCACGAGCTTGCAGCCAATGTCTAAGTGGTAGCACTGACACAGCGATGGCCGCTAGCAGGTCAGCTATATCTACGCGTGTGTTTGTTGAAGCGGGAAAATGGTAGTTAATGTTTCGTGTCTAAACTACTCTTCATCCACACTTTTCCCAGCCACAGAGCCTGAGGTTTGTGTTGTCGCTAGTAACTTGAAACTCGGAAAATTATAAATCGCAAATACAAAGGTGTCTCGCTACTTTTATATACAGGTGCCCTACTGTTCTTACATACAGGTGCCCCGCTGGTCTTACATACAAGTGCCCCGCTGGTCTTACATACAGGTGCCCCCCAGGTCTTACATACAGGTGCCCCGCTGGTCTCACATACAGGTGCCCCCAGGTATTACATACAGGTGCCCCACTGTTCTTACATACAGGTGCCCGCTACTTTTATATTCAGGTGCCCCCCCAGGTCTTACATACAGGTGCCCACTGTTCTTACATACAGGTGCCCGCTACTTTTATATTCAGGTGCCCCCAGGTCTTACATACAGGTGCCCCCAGGTCTTACATACAGGTGCCCCATTGTTCTTACATACAGGTGCCCCATTGTTCTTACATACAGGTGCCCCGCTACTTTTATATACAGGTCCCCACTGTTCTTACATACAGGTGCCCACTGTTCTTACATACAGGTACCTCACTGTTCTTACGTACAGGTCCCCACTGTTCTTACATACAGATCCCCACTGTTCTTACATACAGATCCCCACTGTTCTTACATACAGGTCCCCACTGTTCTTACATACAGGTCCCCACTGTTCTTACATACAGGTCCCCACTGTTCTTACATACAGGTACCACACTGTTCTTACATACAGGTCCACACTGTTCTTACATACAGGTACCACACTGTTCTTACATACAGGTCCCCACTGTTCTTACATACAGGTACCACACTGTTCTTACATACAGGTACCACACTGTTCTTACATACAGGTACCACACTGTTCTTACATACAGGTCCCCACTGTTCTTACATACAGGTCCCCACTGTTCTTACATACAGGTCCCCACTGTTCTTACATACAGGTCCCCACTGTTCTTACATACAGGTACCACACTGTTCTTACATACAGGTCCCCACTGTTCTTACATACAGGTCCCCACTGTTCTTACATACAGGTCCCCACTGTTCTTACATACAGGTCCCCACTGTTCTTACATACAGGTCCCCACTGTTCTTACACACAGGTACCACACTGTTCTTACATACAGGTACCACACTGTTCTTACATACAGGTACCACACTGTTCTTACATACAGGTACCACACTGTTCTTACATACAGGTACCACACTGTTCTTACATACAGGTACCACACTGTTCTTACATACAGGTACCACACTGTTCTTACATACAGGTACCTCACTGTTCTTACATACAGGTACCCCACTGTTCTTACATACAGGTACCCCACTGTTCTTACATACAGGTACCACACTGTTCTTACATACAGGTACCACACTGTTCTTACATACAGGTACCACACTGTTCTTACATACAGGTACCACACTGTTCTTACATACAGGTCCCCACTGTTCTTACATACAGGTCCCCACTGTTCTTACATACAGGTGCCCCACTGTTCTTACATACAGGTCCCCACTGTTCTTACATACAGGTGCCCCACTGTTCTTACATACATGTGCCCCACTGCCCCTAATTTTACATGCAGGTCTCTTGTATGCAGCAACTAAAAGCTTGTTAGTCAACTTAACTGGAAAGGGGGGAGGGGGTCCAGCATGTTCATTGCTCCAAGACTAGGAAGGCTTTCCTCGTTGTAAGGAAGAGTCTGGAGGGCTCCTAGGGGCCCCGTAGTGGATGAAAACAGAATGGCTATCAAAAGGGTAAAAGAGGAAGGGAGAAAAGAATAGTTTTGACTGGGTTACATAATTCGTCTCTTGGGACCTGCTTGCCAGATTTTATGAAACAAACTATTCAAGGTCAGAGCAGATAATGAAGATGTAAGTTTTGTCTCATCATCGCTCAAGAGATCATATCCTCTCTCTCTCTCTCTCTCTCTCTCTCTCTCTCTCAGCCTTTTTTCCTGCGGAATTACATCAGATAAAACTGAAGAGAGAGAGAGAGAGAGAGAGAGAGAGAGAGAGAGAGAGCGCTTTTGTCAGGTTATCAGTTCCTAATTCTTTCCGCAGAGAGGCTTCAGGCCAGGACAGTGAGAGAGCTCAGATGAAGGGTCCCAGGAGACAAACTGTCAAAAAAGACCCTCACCTTATAAGAATGGGCAAGGCTTTGTCTCTCATCGCAGCGTACGCGGCCAACATTGGAGGAGTAGCCAGTCTTACAGGTACTGGCCCAAACTTGGTGTTCTTCGCTTCCGTACAAAGGTGAGTTACTAGACGAAGGTTTCCAGTATCTACAGGCACAGTGGTGAGTTACTAGACAAAAGTTTACTTTACCCGTGGGCACAGAGCTGGGTTACTAGATGAAAGTTTACGGTAGCCATGGACACAGAAGTGGGTTACTAGATGACAATTTACAGTATCTGTGGGGCAAAGAGGTGGGTTCTGGATGAAAATTTACCGTAGCCGTGGGCACAGAGATGGGTTACTAGATGAAAGTTTACTTTAGCCGTGGGCACAGAGATGGGTTACTAGATGAAAGTTTACTTTAGCCGTGGGCACAGAGATGGGTTACTAAATGAAAGTTTACTTTAGCCGTGGGCACAGAGATGGGTTACTAAATGAAAGTTTACTTTAGCCGTGGGCATAACCAGTGCATGTGCTAAACATTTTTGTGCAATAAACGGAAAAAGTAATCTGCATAAAACTGCTCTTATCAAAGGTCAGTGCTGCGCCTCTCTGAGGTTTTCATCCTGACTACAAATTTAAATAAAAAAAAAGGTAGAACAAGAGAGGAATATACAGGAAGCAGTGGTGGATTTAGACATAAGCTAAACAAGCTGTGGCTTAGATCTCACACACGTTCTGGCGTAAATTTTATAGCAAGAACATTCCAAATTTTATAAAGCTTAGAGTCTCACACACGTTCTGGCACACATTTTCTAACAAGTTACATTCCTAATGTTATAAAGCTTAGTGTCTCACACACGTTCTGGCGCAAGTTACATTCCTAATGTTATAAAGCTTAGTGTCTCACACACGTTCTGGCGCAAATTTTCTAACAAGTTACATTCCTAATGTTATAAAGCTTAGTGTCTCACACACGTTCTGGCGCAAGTTTTCTAACAAGTTACATTCCTAATGTTATAAAGCTTAGAGTCTCACACACGTTCTGGCGCAAATTTTCTAACAAGTTACATTCCTAATGTTATAAAGCTTAGAGTCTTACACACGTTCTGGCGCAAGTTACATTCCTAATGTTATAAAGCTTAGAGTCTCACACACGTTCTGGCGCAAGTTACATTCCTAATGTTATAAAGCTTAGAGTCTCACACACGTTCTGGCGCAAGTTACATTCCTAATGTTATAAAGCTTAGAGTCTCACACACGTTCTGGCGCAAGTTACATTCCTAATGTTATAAAGCTTAGAGTCTCACACACGTTCTGGCGCAAGTTACATTCCTAATGTTATAAAGCTTAGAGTCTCACACACGTTCTGGCGCAAGTTACATTCCTAATGTTATAAAGCTTAGAGTCTCACACACGTTCTGGCGCAAGTTACATTCCTAATGTTATAAAGCTTAGGGCATCAGCAAGTCTAAATCTGGAAGAGACTGAGAAGATGACTAAATGGCACTGGAAGAAAAAAAACAATCAGGCATTCCAGATACTGTCAGATCTAAATAAGTAGGAACATTCACAAATGAGAACAGAACATATGACGATGATGATAAAAAGAATTTGATGGTTTTGTTTTCATGTAGTTCTCTTGATGACACTGAATGAAGATCAAACATTACATGAGAAGAATGGCCAAGAAAAGTTTCAGTTTAAAAGTTTGATTTTTCAGGCTGTGAACCACAACTCACATGACATCTGTCACCTGTTCACATGACACCTGTCATCTGTTCACATGAGTGCCCACTATTCATATGACATCTGTTCTCCATTCACATGATTGCCAATTACCCACATGGCATCTGCACATTATCCACATAGCATCTGTCCTCTGTTCATATGACATTTGTCTTTTTTCATGTGATATCTGTCTGCTTCTCTCATGACATCAGTTTTATCTTCACATGATATCTCCCCACTGCTCACATGACATCTATCATCTGCTCACATGACATCTATCATCTGCTCACATGATTGTTACTGCTCAAATGACATCTGTCCTCTGCTCATCTTACATCTGCCCACTATTCACCTGTCATCTTTTCATATGACACTTGGCCATTGGTCATCTGACATCTGTTGTCTGTTCACATGACATCTGCCCACTCTTTACATGATTTATGCACACTGCTCACATGGCTTCTGCACACAGCTCACATGACATCAGTCATCTGCTCATATGACATCTGTACATTATTCACATGACATTTATCTTCTCACCTGAAACCTGTCCATTACTCACCTGACATTTGTTTGTAGCTCACCTAACACCTGTTCACAAGTCACCTTTGTTTGTAGCTCACCTGACACCTGTTTACTAGTCACCTGACATCTGTTTACTAGTCACCTGACATTTGTTTGTAGCTCACCTGACACCTGTTTACTAGTAACCTGACACCTGTTTACTAGTCACCTGACACCTGTTCACTAGTCACCTGATATTTGTTTGTAGCTCACCTGACACTTGTTTACTAGTCACCTGATATTTGTTTGTAGCTCACCTGACACCTGTTCACTAGTCACCTGATATTTGTTTGTAGCTCACCTGACACTTGTTTACTAGTCACCTGACATTTGTTTGTAGCTCACACGACACCTGTTCACTAGTCACCTGACATTTGTTTGTAGCTCACCTGACACATGTTTACTAGTCACTTGACATTTGTTTGTAGCTCATCTGACACCTGTTCACTAGTCACCTGATATTTGTTTGTAGCTCACCTGACACCTGTTTACTAGTCACCTGACATTTGTTTGTAGCTCACCTGACACCTGTTTACTCCTACTTTATGTTCTGCACCATTTTTGTTCTAAATATATTCCATCGACAGATTGTATGAAAATGTAGGTCTTCACTCACCTGTTAGTTTTAGCACCTGGTTGATTTATGGTCTGCCACTGTCCTTGGTTCTAGTCATAGTCATGTGGCTGTGGATGGTTCTTGTGTATCTAAGATGCAGGTAAGAAATTTCACCATCTTTGTTTCAGTTTGTTCATACAGGTATTATATTTATGCAACAGAAGCACAAATGACTGAAAAATGACTAATGTTTTCATTTAGCTCTCAATGTTTTGTTTATGTTTTGTTCTATTTGTCTTCTCTCTCAAATCTCATCCAAGTATACGCACCAACTTCAGAAAACTCTGATGATGAGATAAAAGAATTTTACAACAATCTGGACATGGCAATGAAACAGTGCAAACCATGGGAAGTAAACTTTGTGCCGGGTGATTTAAACGCGAAAGTAGGGACTGAACAAGACAATGAAGCTACTGGCAAGTATGGACTAGGAATAAGAAACAAAAGAGGAGAGATGTTGATTGAGTAGGCAGAAAGGAATAAAATGATAAATACTTGGTTTCAACAACACCTAAGGCAACTATGGACATGAAAAAGCCCAAATAACATACATAACCAGATAGATTGCATTATGATCAACAGAAGATTCAGGAACTCACTAATCTCTGTGAAAACAAGACCAAGCGCAAATTGCAACAGTGACCACATCCCAATCATAGGAAAAGTGAGAATCAGGCTAAAGAAGTTAAAGGTAGCAGCTAAAAACAAAGAACCAGATAGAGAGCTGTTATGGAAATATAAAGCAATACAAAAACAATATAGGACCATAGTACATAATAGGTTTAATGCTATAGAGAAGACTGAAATGATTGATGAACAATGGAATATGCTCAAAGACTCTATTCACCAAACATCTATCGAAATCCTACCTCCAAATAAAAGACACACTAAACAGAGGTGAATGACAGAAGAAATTTTGCAAACAAATGGATTGAAGAAGAAGTCTTAAGGAAGAAAAAGATGAATATGACAAAATAAATAAAGAAAAAAGACACAAATGCAATAAAGCTAAAGAAGAGTGGCTAAATAAGAAATGTAATGAAATAGAGACTCACCATCATGGAAATGCAAGAGATATGTACAAACAAATAAAGGAGTTAACAAACAAAAGGACATACCACAAAACTGGTTGCCTAAAGTCAAAGGACAGAGAAGAAATAATGGCACGATGGAACAAATACATTAGAGAACTCTATGAGGACAATAGAAGTGAAATAGATATACAAAATAATAATGAAGGGCCTCACATATTAAAAGCGGAAGTGGAAGAAGCCATCAAACACATGAAAAACAACAAAGCACCAGGACCAGATAAAATCACCAAGGAAGAATTGGAAGCATTAGGAGAGCTTGGCATAGAAATAATTACCAGACTGTTGAATGACGTCTATAACAGTAACTATGTCCCATCAGACATTTTGCAATCAGTTTTCATTGCCCTACCAAAGAAACAAGGTGCAGTTGAATGTGAGGACCATCGAACCATTAGTCTTATGAGTCATATTACCAAAATCCTGCTTCGTACTGTCATGAGAAGAGCCAGGAGCAAAATAAAACCAGAAATCGCTTCACTGAAGGAAAAGGTACAAGTAACGCCATATATATAATAAGAACATTGACTGAGAGATCAATAGAACTAAAGATAGACCTATACTTATGCTTCATAGACTACTGTAAAGCATTTGATAAAGTGAGACACACAGAAATTATAAGAACGCTGGAAGACATCAACATAAATGAGAGAGATCTGAAACTCATCAAAAACATATACTGGCAACAATCAGCAGCAATGAGGGTTGAGAACAAAATAGGAGCATTCCAAGACATAAAACTGGGAGTGAGACAAGGATGTGTTCTATCTCCTGACCTCTTCTCCTTGTACAGTGAAAACATAATGAGAAATATAGAGAGCTTGACAGGAATACCAGTTGACAGGTACAACCTTAACAACTTAAGATATGCAGACGACACAGTCCTGATTGCTAAAAGTGAAGGGGAGCTACAGGTTCTTCTGGACATTGTGGTTCATTAAAGTAAAAGTAAAGGTCTCAGCCTGAACAAAAAGAAGACTGAAGTGATGGTTATCTCAAAGAAAAAAATACCACCAAAACGTAGCATTACCATTGATGGCACAAATCTGAAACAAAGTGATAGATTCAAGTACTTGGGAACGATTATAATAACTGATGGGAAATGTCACAACGAAATAAAAAGCAGACGTGCTCAGGCCAAGTCAGAATTCCAGAAAATGAGAAATGTCTTGTGCAACAAATCCATATCAATGGAAACAAGATTCCGAATACTTAAATGTTATATCGAGCCAATTTTGTTTTATGGATGTGAAGCATGGTCTATGAATAAGAAAGTACAGCGAGAAATGGAGGCAATGGAAATGTGGTTCATAAGAAGGATGTTGAAGGTGCCATGGACAGCTAAGAAAACCAATGAAGAAGTCTTAAGAGAGGCTGGAGTTAAAAAGCAGATTATAGCAAAGATCAGAGTCAAAGAAGCGAGATTTATAGGACATTTTCTGAGAAGACGAAAATTGGAACACACCATGGCAACTGGAAAAATTGAAGGAAGAAGAGACAGAGGAAGACAGAGAGAGAAGTTACTGGATGAGCTGTCAGTGTTGCTAGGAAGAAAGAGACCAGTGGATCTCATAATCAAGTCTAAGGAAAGGGAACTGTGGAGAGAAATGATAACCTACACCACGCAGCATGGCATCTGAAACTGAAAATGTCTTCTCTCTGGGTCAAATTCTAGAGCCTAAGTGACAAGTTACCAAACTTACAGACTTCATTTGTCATATTTATGTCTTCTTTTTTGTTTTTACATTTCTTTATCTTAGGTTTATTAGCTTTCAGATGCTAACATTTTTCTGCATCAAATTTAACTTTATTACACTATCATATCCTGTTAGCTTTATTATATTGTTATGTCCTCAAATATATCTCTGTCTAACTTTATTACATTATTATATACTCAGATAAACTCGTATCTCCATGTTAGCTGTATTACACTATCATATCCTTAAATATATCCATGTGTTAGCTTTGTTACACTATCATATCATCAGATAATCTCTGTGTTTGCTTTATTGCACTATCATATCCTCAAATATATCTGTGTGTTAGCTTTATTAAATTACCATATTCTCAGATAAATTCAGTCTTTACATTATTACTATCATTAATTCATTCACTTGCATGTCCTTTGCAGAACTTTGCCTCCCTAACAGCACTCCTGTAGGCCTCTCAGTTGTGAGCAAGATGGCCTGCTGCTGATGAATCATTTTGCAGATCATCAACGATGTCTTGCAGCCATCTTCACCTTGGTCTTCCTCTTTCTCTTTCCCATTATCCACTCTTCCAAGATGGTCCTCTCTAGATTATCATGACATTTAATGTGTCCAGAATATTTTAGTTTTCTCTCTTTAATCTTCTTTATTAGCCAGCCCTCCTGTAGTTTGGATATATTTGTTCTTTTTTGTGTCCATGATATTTGAAGAACTCTTCTGTAGCATTTACATTCAAAGGCATTTATGTGTTTCTCAGCTGTTTTGTTAAGTGTCCAGGTCTCACAGGCATGTGTTGCGATGGGAAAGATGTATGCCCTTAAAAATCTTATTTTTGTAGTTCTGTCTGTTCCTCTCCACATATTCTTTAGTTGTTTTACTTTCTGAAGAGCAATAGATGTCCTCCTTTTAATTTCCCTCATTGTATCTGTATTATTAGTTAGTAGTGATCCAAGATATTCAAAACTCTTTACTTCTTCCAGTTTTTCCTCATTGATACATATATCAGCTGCCTTGTTTATTTTTGTCAGTTGTCATCAATTTAGTTTTTTTTGCATTAAGCTAGAGGTTTTGCTCATCATTACTCTTACGGACTGACATAATTAGTTTTTCCATTTCTTTTTGTGTTGTGGATAGTAACACTGTGTCATCAGCATATCTAATCTCTCGTATTTCATAACCTCCAATTGTTATGTCATCATAATATCCTTTGTCTACATCTTCTCTAACATTCAACATTATGTTTTTTGTCAAACCAAGTTGTTGTTTCACAATTTATTCTTACTGCTGCTTGTTGGTCTAGATACAGCAGTGATGTTAATTTTATCAAATGTGTTGGAAATCCCATTTTTTCCATTATTTCCTAAAGTTTCTGGTGTTGTACACAATCAAATGCTTTTGAGTAGTCTATAAAGGATAATTATAGATTCACTTAAACTCTCTGCATTTCTCTATTATTAATCTTATACTGAATATATGATCTCTTGATCCTCTTCCTTGCCTGAAACCAGCTTGGACCATATTGACTTCTTCTTCTGTTTTCTTACAAAGTCTGCCCTTTACGATTTTTAACAGAATTTTACTGTCATGACTAATCAGGCCAACAGTTCTGTAGTTTGTGCATCATTTCAGGTTACCCTTTTTTGGCAGTGGTATGAATACAGTTCTTTTCCATTCTTTTGGCCAAATACCTGAATGCCATATCTTTTTACATAGTGCATGATAGATTGTTGCACATTCCTTTCCTCCTGTTTTAATAGGGTCAACTGTTATCTCATCACATCCTGGTGATTTAGCAGTTTTCAGATTCTTTATTGCCCATAAAACTTCTTCTGTTGTTGGTTCAGGTTCTTTCTCCTCCAATAATAATTCACACTGTTGATTTCTGCTTTCACAGTCTATTACTATCATATCTTCAGATATATCTGTGTTAGCTTTATTACATTATCACACCTTTCTAAAATATATCTGTGTTTTAGCTTAATTATACTATCACACTTTCCTAAGATATATTTGTGTGTTAGCTTTATTACATGTTAGATTTATCTCTGTGTTAGCTTTATTACACTATCACACCTTCCTCAAATATGTCTGTTAGATTTATTACATTCACACTTTCCTAAGATATTTCTCAGTTTTACATTTTTGACACAAACTTTCTCAGATATATCTCTGATTGTGTTAGATTTATTACACTATCATTTCTTCAGCCGTATCCATTATTATTTCAGTTTGAAGTTATCATTTGCTGAAACAGATTATTCATTACATCACAAGTGAAATTAATATTGTATAAAAGTTGGTTGCCCTCTGTAAATCATGTCATAAAATAATTAACCATGGCTACATCTGCCACAACAATTGTCACATAGCAAAATATATAACCTTGGCTACATCTGCCACAACAATTGTCACATAGCAAAATATATAACCATGGCTACACCTTCCACAACAATTGTTACATCACAAAAAATTATAACCATGGCTCATTCTACATCACAAAAATCATAAAAAAATATAACCTTTCCTGCACCTACCATAACCATTGTCACGTCTTGGTATCTAACCAAGAAAAGATCAGTGTATGGCAGCCTGGTTAGCTGTGTGGTTAGGCACTCAGTTTATTAATCCGGTGGGATCGGGTTCAGTCCCAGCATTGGAATTCTTTGCGGTACAAGACCGAAAAAGGCCCCGGGTTGACCCAGGTTCTAGAATTGGGTACCAGAAGAAATCTGGGAAGGTAAATGCGGACAGGCGTGATACTGACCACATCAGACTTTCATGTGCCGAAGGTCAGGGAAAATACGGGCCTAACACCATATTCCCCAATAAGCCTTAAAGGCATAGAAAAGTGAATTTTACCTTTTTTTTACATCTAACCATAAACATTGTCACATTACAAAGAAATATAACCATGGCTACATCTAACCACAATAATTATCACATCACAAAAAAATGTAACCATGTCTTGTCTAAGTGCAACCATTGTCAAGTCACTAAAAATATAACCATGACTATGTCTAACCACAACCGTTGTCAGGGGTGGATGTAACTGGTGCTGCTGTCATGCCAAGTCAGACAACGAAGAAACAGAGGCTGTAAATAAAGCACTGAGGGATGAGTACAAGAAATTAGGAACTATCACGTGAGTATATCTCTATAGATTAGATTTGTCTGTTTATCACGTTAGTAATGTATTTATAGATTAGATTTATCTATTTATCCTGTAAGTACTGTATCTATAGATAAGATTTATCTGTAGATCATGTAAATACTGTATCTATCTAAACATACGATATGCCGAGCGAGAAAAAGGAAGAGAAACATCGAAAATTTTCAAGTTTTGATGATGTAGATAGGGGTATAGATTTGCCCTGTGACCAGACCACTGTTCTTGAATGTATTCCAAGTATATCTAAACATATTAGATGACTGGAGAAGTTGTTAGGATGTTATTTCAGACATTAATTTAGTGAGAATGTAACATAGAATCACAATACGAGATCAACAAATAGATCTAGACATCTCAGACGATAAGTAGTGTAGATCTAGACCTACAATCATTGTCTAAAAACATCACATTACTTCTTTTTTCCTAAAAAACTCTGCATTTATGACATTTTCATACATTTAGTTATATTTTGAAACATAATAAGTACACAGAAGTACATGGAAATACTGTTTTTACAACTATACCCACTAAACATATTTTATTTCAGCATCCAACTGAACGTCCGTGTTTCTTCCTGTGGCACAGGAAGATACGTAGGACATTACATATATATAATATATACATACTGTTAAAAAACACAACAAATACGATGTTGCAATTTAAACTGAAGTTTGCTGATCAGACAAGGGCATATTGCCTGAAACATTCACTTGGACATTAAATTCACTTGCTGACCTGAATTGTACTCAGCAGATGATTCATGAGCACAGAAAAATAACACTAATCAAAACAGCATTTTTGACAATAACTCATGACAGGTTCACGAGAATCTCATGAAACTTACTGAACACAAAACTCACTGACCATGTTATTAAATGCCTATAAAAGATTGACGCTCCTAGAATCAATTCATTTGAAAAGTCAATGCAGAAGTATGGCTCATTTCACTACAGAACAACGAATCATCATCATTGGACGTTTACAGACTAGGCAGTCACAAAATGTCATGGCCAGAATGTGGTTAGAAGCACCATTAGTCACCTTTGGAGACGATTTCAAGAAATTGGGTAAATTGCAGACTGGCCGCACAGTGGAAGACCCATAGTCACAATTCCTACCGAAGACCACTTCATATGCCTGCGTCAGCTCAGGAATCGATTTGCATCTGCATCCTCAACAGTCCAGTCAATGATAGCAACTCGTCGAATTTCAGAACAAACGATCTGTAACTGGCTGCACAACGCTGGTCTTTGGGCTAGAAGACCCTACAAATGTCCTATTCTTACGGACCGGCATTGCCAGACCTGACTGCAGTGGGCGAACCAGCATTGTCAATGGACCGTTGCGAATGATTGGAGAATGGTTTGGTTTAGTGATGATCATTCTTTCTGCTCCAGCGACACAATAAACGTAGAAGAGTTTACTGCAGAGTCCGTGAGCGCTATGCCCAGAACTGCATGGATGAGGCTCCTCCACAAGGTGGTAGAGGTGTACTGGTGTGTACTGGTGTGGCCTGAATGCCTAACGATACGTCACTGAAATTCTTCGTCCTCATGTCCTTCCACTTCTGACTGCACCAGAGTCAATTTTTCAGCAGGATAAAGCTTGACTTCATGTTGCACAACTTACCACGGAGTTCCTCGCTGACAATAACCTCAGACCTTTTCGTGGCCATCCATGTCATCAGATATGAACCCAATAGAACACTTATGGAATGAACTCAACAGATAAGTCCGCCAGCGAGATGTGGCATTAACCAATCTCCGACATTTGTCTCTTGCACTGTGGGAAGAGTGGGCAGCCATCCCACAACAACAGATTCAACAGCTAATTGGATCCATGTCAAGGAGATGTTGTTCTTTGATACAGGCCAGAGAAGACCATACACTTTGCTGAAACAGAGGCCTCAGTCGCAAAGAATAAAACTTCAAAACAAATTTAATGAACATCATTTCATTGTTAAAGTCTTAAAGTTTCTTCATGCCAGGACTGAAACTTTAATTCCATAAAATACAATTTTGATACAAGTTTGAAATTTGGTGTCCATTACAACTACAGTAGTGTTGCATTTCGTTTCTTTGAACACCACATGATATATCTTTCACATAATTCTCTGTTTATAGATAAGATCTGTGTAAAAGAAAGATTTGTCTGTTATTGATAATTTATGTCTGCATATAAGAAAGTACAATCCATTGAATATAATACTCAAGATTATAATGCATGTAAAGATATGAAACACAATAATCAGTAGTTCACATGATTATCAGTGTATAAATAATGTACGAAGATATATAATCAGTTCCATATAAATGGACTAAATTTGGAAGCAAATGAATTTTAAAAAATAAGACTATGTCATTATGTACAACGATGATACGTTTCCTGAACAAAATTCATCATATTCATCAATTCCAGGTATGCCCAGTGGAGTGTATTGATCAGTTTTATGATGTTGATTGTGATTTGGATTACACGTGACCTTGGAGGAGTTGGCGGATGGGCTGTGTTGTTTCCTAAAAAGTAAGGCTGCCATTATATCATCCTAAAAAAGTAAGGTTGCCATTATATCATCCTAAAAAAGTAAGGTTGCCATTATATCATCCTAAAAAGTAAGGTTGCCATTATATCATCCTAAAAAGTAAGGTTGCCATTATATCATCCTAAAAAGTAAGGTTGCCATTATATCATCCTAAAAAGTAAGGTTGCCATTATATCATCCTAAAAAGTAAGGTTGCCATTATTTCATCTGAGAAGTTTTCTTCTGAACTGAGTAATTTTAACATGTCAATTTAGGTTGATGACATGCCTCTCTCAGTGTTGTGTGAAAGGCCTCTCTCAGTGTTGTGTGAAAGGCCTCTCTCAGTGTTGTATGAAAGCCTCTCTCAGTGTTGTATGAAAGGCCTCTCTCAATGTTGTATGAAAGGCCTCTCTCAATGTTGTATGAAAGGCCTCTCTCAGTGTTGTATGAAAGCCTCTGTCAGTGTTGTATGAAAGGCCTCTCTCAGTGTTGTGTGAAGGAACTGTTAGAACACAAAATGGTTTGCCTGTCTGGTTTGTGTGTCTTTCTTTATTTTTCATTTTCTTCATGGTTTGCAGATCAGAACTTTTAATTTTCTCCATTTGTTATGTTCCAAATTTCATAAAATACAACTTCTTTTTGTGTTTTTCTGGCAGAGATATGCTGCTATTTTTCTTCTCATTTTTCTCAGTCTTCACACTTGCTTATTTCAAAAGCATTTCATCATCTGCAGTGATGTTTCTACAGTGATGGTTCCACAGCAGTGATTTTGAAGTGATGGTTCCACAGTGATGGATCTGCATTGATGGTTCCACAGCAGTGATTTTGAAGTAATTATTTCACAGTAATGGTTCTGCAGTGATGGTTTCACAGTAATGAATCTGCAGTGATGGTTTCACAGTAATGGTTCTGCAGTGATGGTTCCACAGCAGTGATCTTGAAGTAATTATTTCACAGTAATAGTTCTGCAGTGATGGTTTCACAGTAATGGATCTGCAGTGATGGTTTCACAATAATGGTTCTGCATTGATGGTTTCACAGTAATGGATCTGCAGTGATGGTTTCATAGTAATGGATCTGCAGTGATGGTTCTACAGTAATGGCATCAGCTATGATTCAAGGTTCAAAGTTCAAAATTCAGACTCCACTTCACTGCATTCTGGACCACCCCATATATGCTCAGCTGCATGCCGCAGCATCCACTGATAGTATATTTGCTAATAGTTCCTGTCAAATGTTAGTTATGTACAATGCGTTTTCTGTCACACAGTTTGGATTTCCTGCCAGTACCTTTAATTTGTCCTATCTCTAGGAGTTTTTCACAGTTACATTATTCTTCCATTCCCGCTCTTCATTCTCCAATACAGCCTTAGCAATTTCCACCTTGTCCATTGTCAATCTGCCATTTATTTTTGCCTGTCCAGCCAGTCTGTCTGCCATATCTTTGCCGTGTATTCCCACACGCCCTGGATAGTAAAGCCACTTTAGCACCTTTAGGCACCTTATCTGGATTGCAAACTGACTTTATTGTACCCTCTGCCTCAGCCATCCAAGATCTGCCTCTTTTGATGTGTCTTCCCTTTACCAACCCCAGCTCCTTCTGGAGAGGATGATCCTTCATGCCAGCACCCCTGATGTATGCCTTGACCAGAGCAACTTGTGTTCAGACTTCACACTCAGCAAATCAAATAGAAAGTGCTTGGCCACTACCGGAGTATCCCTGGTGCAAGCCAAGACCACTCTCATTGGCTCGTTCTGCACACACTCTAGTTTATTCAGCTGTGCATCGGACAGGGTGAGCAGGTCAAGATCATACTCCAGTGACTGTGGAAAGTCTGCTGTGGTCATTAACCTAATCACTCCCAAAGCTTACCTGGCTTTTCGTACTGCATTGTCCACATGGTGTGCAAAGGACAATGAACAATCAAACGTGATCCCTAGATACCTCATGATTTGCAATCTCTTAGTATCTTGGCTCTGACACTTCACAATTGGTACTTAAATTCTGTTATTTAATGAGCACACGGGATTCTGTTATTTAATGAGCACACGGGATGCTAGCTTTTCCTGGGTTGATCGCCACATTGTTATCCTCACACCAGCTTGTTATCTGGTCCACCCTGCTCTGCATTCTTGAGCTAGTTCCTCTCTACGCCTCCCATGCTCATATGTTAATATATCATCATCGTACATCAGTGTTCTCCCTACACCATTTTCAAATAACAGGGCAGGGCCAGTAGAACATACACTGAATAGCACAGGAGACAAGGGAGACCCTGAAGCAGCCC
Source organism: Achatina immaculata (assembly GCA_009760885.1). NCBI lineage: Eukaryota > Metazoa > Mollusca > Gastropoda > Stylommatophora > Achatinidae > Lissachatina > Lissachatina immaculata. The sequence goes on from CM019693.1 coordinate 7,622,896, forward strand.
CATAGCAATGGTTCTTGGCTCTGAGATCCATGTTCTGTATCTTAAGACAACCGATCACCTCAACAGCAATGAACCAATATTGTATCTGCCCCAAACTCCATCAGAACTGTCAACAGCATTGTATAATCCACTCTCTTGTATGTAACCTCAAGATCAAGTGCCACAGTTACGGTTTCATCTTTACTCTGAAATCCCTCATATACATCATAAGCCAGTATCACAGCCATGTTGGTTGTATCTCTTCCTGGATGATAACCTTCTAATGTATTTGGTAGTAGCCCGCTGGTCTCTAGAAAGTCTGATAGTCACCCAGCTATAATCCTCTGAATCACCTTGCCATATACATTTTGTAATGTAATAATTTGATATCCATTCAGTTTTGTATTGTCCTTTCCTATTTTTGGCAACATAAGTAACTGTGCAGCCACTCTTCAGGTGTGACATCAGTGTCCTTGAATCATCAGTTGATGCTTCAAGGTCATGACTGTAAAATAGTAAAGGTTGTTTCATCTTAAAAGATGGTTTCTGAGTAGCAAGATGTGAGATATTTGTGGAACTTGCCAAACATTTTGTTGAATGATTTCTCTTTTTTAGCTGATTCTTCCAGTATTCAAACAACACAGCAACAGCAAAGTAGTTTAGATCAAGATTTAAGTTGTTAATTTCTCCTGCTGCAAGTACAGCAGTATTTCTTGTGATGTGAAATTCTCAAAGTTTTATGCAATAGTTATCATAATTGTACTTCAGTTAAATGATTTTTATTTTGACAGTGACAATGAAATACTCTAATGTTGCAGACTAACACAAACATGATAATGTAGAAATATAATCACATGACAGTTGTCACAACTTTGGTGATGGAAAAATATCAGTGTTGTGACAGTGTAACACCAGACCCATGTACAGCAAGGAGTAGTGGGAGTAGAATCTTTCATGTCTAGAGTACAATATTGGTGCCATAGCTACCAGGACCCCATTGCTAACTATGGTGACCACTGTTAACTAAAATGGCCTTCTACGAACAACTATGGCCCTAGAGGAGCCTATTTTAACTGGCAGGCATTCATCACCACACCAGGCCCATCCCTAATTACTCCAAATTAACCAATAGTTGCAAGGTGAGAGGGGGTGGGGGAGCTTCAAATATTACTGGATAGGCAGCACTGAAGAGCAAGAACAAACAGGTTCTCATTAATATTCATGAGTCTGGCACTGGACCTTGGCTCACCAAAAGAATTTCCCACACCCCCTCCCCAAAAAGAAATCACTAAGACTTAATCAAAGGTTATTTTTCTAAGATCAAATGAGTTTGTAAAACAGTTCTACATGACAAAGATTACTTTCCAAAGATCAAACAATATAAACAGTTATACAGGACAAAGATTATTTCCCCAAGATAAAACAAGTTTATACACAGTTATGCAGGACAAAGTTTATTTCCCAAAGATAAAACAATGGAAACAGTTATGCAGGACAAAGATTATTTCACCAAGACTAGTGAAGCATGTAAACAGTTCTGTATGACAAAGATTATTTCCCTCAATCTTTAAACAGTTCTACATGACAAAGATTATTTATTCAAGATCAGCCAAGTCTGTAAACAGTTCTGCAGGACAAAGATTATTTCCCCAAGACCAACCAAATTTATGCCCAATTCTGTCAGCCGCGCAGAGCTGCGCTGACCTGCACAGCGCGGGCGGTTGCTGTTGCGCAGGCCGACCGTTCTTTTGGCGAAAAAGCGCTCTCGAGTTCCGTGCGTGGGGAGACATGCTTTCGCTCCCTTCCCGGACGGCGAGAGTTAAGGTGTTTCGATGCAGAAGCAAGTGGTTTGTCCGTCGAGCGAAGCATGTAAACGGCTAGCCAGCCAGGTTCGTGATAACGATGTAGTACGGTTTTGTCGACCGATGGTCTCGAAATTGGCCCATCTCTCGCAAAGACTATCGGGTCTGCAGTATGTAACGTGTGTTGTTTGTGGGTGGCCAGGCTTTCTTTTCCGCTCGTTAGAGCAGAGAGAGCCGCCCCCGCCGGTTAAAGGAAATGAAACGCCGCCGGGGTCGAAAGGGATCCGCTCTGAGCAGAGCGCTGTCTCCCTTGCCCCGCGTCGGTCTGTCGGCAGATATCCGACAAAGGTTCGGTGAAGAAAGCTATCTGGTTGATCCTGCCAGTAGTCATATGCTTGTCTCAAAGATTAAGCCATGCATGTCTAAGTTCACACTGTCTCACGGCGAAACCGCGAATGGCTCATTAAATCAGTCGAGGTTCCTTAGATGACACGATCCTACTTGGATAACTGTGGCAATTCTAGAGCTAATACATGCTTACCAAGCTCCGACCCTCGTGGAAAGAGCGCTTTTATTAGTTCAAAACCCCGCTGTTGGCGAGATCTTCAGCTGCCGTGCGTGGAGCAGTGCTCTTCCCGGCCAATGAAGAAATTTGCAAATGAGGTTGCCGTGCAGCATCACTGCCGAAAATGTGGTTGAAAGAATAAAGCGAAGCAAACAGTCAAATCATGGCACCTCTGGTCTGGAGGTCGGCCACGTCCTGAGTGCAGTCATGTCGGGTGAAATGCATGAACCGGCTTGTCTCACTGCTGGCGAGACTCTTCAAATGCCGTGCGTGGAGTGAAGCTCCTCCCGGTTAAGGAAGTAAATGCGGAAAAGAAATAAAGGTTGCTGTGCGGAGCCGATGGGAAAAGGTGGTGGAAAGTGAAGTTTAATCGGTATGTCCAGTAGTATCGCTACGAGAGCTATACCACGACACCTCTGCTCTAGAGGTCGCCCACGTCCGAAATACACCTACACTGGTGAAATATGCCTAAACCGGCACACACCAGGGGTGGAACTTGATGGCTAGACATGTCATGCCACCTCCGCTCTAGAGGTCGGTAACGCCTGATAAACACCCATACTGGTGAATTTTGCCTAAACCGGCTCATACCAGGGGTGAATCTTGAAGGCTATGCATGTCACAGTACCTCTGCTCTAGAGGTCGGTCCCGTCCCAAACACGCCCATACTGGGATAATGCCTAAACCGGCTCAACCCAGGGGTAGAAGTCACTAGTGGCGAGGATTCGTCCTCCTGGACAAAAGCTCCATCCTGGTCACAACTAGGAAGGGTAGCGGCCACGACCGCAAAATGCTGAAGTCGGAGACACTGGACCAGGGAAGTCTAGATAGGCAACCACCTCTCACCCGGCGGGGATGTTTGCGTATCCTAATCACGCTGAGGTTTTCCGGTGAGAAAGTCCAACCCTGGACTGGATGGGCAAACACCTCTCACCCGGCGGTGATACACGGGTATCTCAAAACACGTCGAGGTTTTCCGGTGAGAAAGTCCAACTCTGGCCTGGGTGGGCTACCGCCTCTCACCCAGCGGGGATGCACTGATATCCTAAACACGTCGAGGTCTTCCGGTGAGAAAGTCCAACCCTAGACTAAACTGGTGCAATGAAAACGACGGTGTCACGCAATCCCGCTTCCGAGATCCACCAAGAATACAGGCTAAAGCACTGTGACACTCTGAATCTCTTGTGGTCCTTTCGTGGATCTCGTGTGATCTATTTTGGATCACACAGGGGACCACGGGACCTAACGAGGACCACAGGCGTGAATTCAGTAGGTTCACAGTGCGGTTTTTGGTGGTAGAAGTGAACGAAGAAGAAGAAGAAGAAGATGCCCAATTCTGTGTGACAGGACGACAGTTACACCTCTAGAATAACCTCCTGGCTTGTAAGTTACAAAAAACTTAAGTTACCAGAAAAAGATGAAAGGAAAGTTACCAGAAAAAGATGAAAGGACTTTATCAGTGATACACATGATGTATTCTAACAGACAGTCAGTGTAAGCCAGTCTGTGTATATTAGTTTTGTATTAAATTAATTACTTAGTAAATATGATTTTCCTTGTCAGTTATGTCAGCGACTCCACACCTTCTTTGCTGTTTGGTATTCTGATGTTTATTCTCCCTGCATCATTCCCAACATCTTTCTTGAATGGGTGTAACAAATCAGGTAAAGTGTTCATTATTTACTGGATATTTTATTATAAATATTCTAATGTATGTTTTCAAGTTCTTTTTTTTTCAGTCACAGAAATTAATTTATTTTGTCCTTCTTGTTTTCACTTTATTCTAATTACTCTGTAATAATCATTTTATGTTCTTTCTGTTTTCACATAGTTCTAATTACTCTGTAACAATCATTTTATGTTCTTCCTGTTTTCTTGTAGTTCTAATTACTCTGTAATAATCATTTTATGTTCTTCCTGTTTTCTTGTAGTTCTAATTACTCTGTAATAATCATTTTATGTTTTCCTGTTTTCATGTAGCTCTAATTACTCTGTAATAATCATTTTATGTTCTTCCTGTTTTCATGCAGTTCTAATTACTCTGTAATAATCATTTTATGTTCTTCCTGTTTTCTTGTAGTTCTAATTACTCTGTAATAATCATTTTATGTTCTTCCTCTTTTCACGTAGTTCTAATTACTCTGTAATGATCATTTATGATGTTCCTGTTTTCTTGTAGTTCTAATTACTCTGTAATAATCATTTTACAATGTCCGACAATTAAGTAATGAGACTGCTTTTATTTTGGCCAAGATAAAAATGTCATCTATGAAGCAAAGCATGGAATCCAAAGAGGCAACTTTCATCTATGATCTGGCAGCTTTTCGTCACCACCCGATAAGCAGATGACAAACAAGCCGCCATTTTGTTGACCTAGTTAGAGGTGGATTGTCACGTAATCAGAGTGGACCAAAACGCTAACATTAAATTCTGTTTAAAACTCAGAAAAAGTGTCATTGAGACAGTTGAATTGATGTGACAAGTTTATGGGGATAATTTTTTTTTTTAATCTCGTGTAGAGATATTCAGGTGGTATTCACAGCTCAAAAGTGGTATGGAAACGACTACAGATGCAACTAGACAATGACGCCCAATTTCTGTTCGTAATGAGGAACTCATAGCAAAAGTCAGAGAATGGATATAAGAAGATCGTTGTTTGACTGTAAGGATGATGGCAGATGAATTTGGTGTTAACTGAGAGACCATTCATAAAATTGTAGTGGAAGATTTGGGCAAGAAAAAGTTGTTTGCCAGTTTGTACCACACAGCAGAAATGTGGTTTATTAGAAGAATGTTGCGAATCCCCTGGACAGCAAAAATAACTAATGAAGAATGTAGGAGAAGAGCTGGAGAGACAAAAAACCTTGTCAAGAAGATAAGAGAGAGACAATGTACTTTCATAGGACATGCAATGAGAAGAGGGGGCATTGAAAATATTATAACAACAGGAAAAATAGAAGGAAGAAGATCAAGAGGAAGACCAAGAGAAATGATATTGGACAGTCTGACGGGATGGTGTGAGAGGAGATCACCAACTGAGCTGATGGCCTGCATGAAGGATCGCGTACTCTGGAGAAGCATAATAGCCAACGCCAGTCGGCACGGCACATGATGATGATGACCACATTCGTTGTCCGATGACCAAAAACATTAGCGTGTTGAGTACGCAAAAGTCATCATCAAAACATGTCTCAGAAACACACATTTCTTAAATTTGATTGTTGCAGAGAATGAAACATGGAATTTTCTTGATGATACCACAACTAAACGCCAAAGTGCTCAGTAGAAGTCATCATCATCATCATCATCATCATCACCACCAAAATGCCAAAAAAAAACGTCTTCAAATGTCGAAAGTGAAGACAATGTTGATGTGCTTCTATGACAGCAAAGGAGTTATTCACAAAGAATTTATTCCAAGGGGACGGAGGTTTATGTAAATGTTTTGAAACGCCTATTGAAAAGGACTCTTCGAGTCCGATCCGAGTATTCAACACCTGGCAGTTTTTTTCTTCTTCATGATAATGCACCGGCTCACCAGGCGGTAGTTGTACATGAATTTTTGACCCAAAAACAAGTGTGTGTTCTCAACTATCCACCCTATTCCCCAGAATTGTCTCCCTGCGATTATTTTCTATTCCCAAAATTAAAGCTGTCATTGAAAGGACGCTTCTTTGACGATACCAATGACATCCAAAGGGTTGTAACATCAAGTTTAAGGGCCATACCAACAGAAGAACTACGGAGGTCGTTCCAGTATTTGTTAGATCGTGCCACCCGCTGTATCAATGCACAAGGGGCTTACTTTGAATAGAATACTAGTTATATCTTCAACTGTTGTTTCTTTTATTTTCTTTTAATGGAATTAGTCTCATTACTTAATTGTCGGACTTTGTATGTTCTTCCTGTTTTATTTTTCATAAAGGTTCTTATTTTCTTGCTTACCTGATAATAAACATTTGATATTCTTGTTTTAGTGATCATAAAAAAGTTATGTTTTTATTTTATGTTATATGTAATTCATATTTTCTTTCTGTTTTTTTTTCATAACATTTTTAAGCTTCTCATGTTTTATTGTTCATAAACAGTTTATGTTCTAGTGTCATCTATCATAAGCATATTATATTATTCCTGTTTTATTTTTCATAAAGATTTTTATGTTCTTGTTTTATTAATCATAAACATTTTGTGTTCTTGTTTTATTGATCGTAAAAATGTAATGATGAGAAACAAGATTAAACCAGAAATATCAGAAGAACATTGTGTATTTGTAGAGAGAGAAAGAACAACAAATGCAGTTTTCTTACTAATGATGTTATCAGAACAATCTTCCTGTGCCACAGGAAGAAACGTGGACGTTCAGTTGGGTGCCGGAATAAAACTGCGGGTCTTGATATGTATAGGGGGTATAGTTGTAAAATGGAGTGGAAAACAGTATTTTCATGTACTTCCGTGTACTTATTATGTTAAAAATAGAACTAAATGTATGAAAATTTCATAAATGTAGAGTTTTTTTAGGAAAAAAGAAGTAATGTGATGTTTTTAGACAATGAATGTGCCCAGCTGACCATCGGGTAGGTCTAGATCTACACTACTTACCATCTGAGATGTCTATATCTACTTGTCGATCTTGTATTGTGATTCTAAGTTACATTCTCGCTAAATTAATGTCTGAAATAACATCCTAACTACTTCTCCAGTCGTCTAATATGTCTAGATCTACTTGGGATACATTCAAGAGCAGTGAGGTGGTCACAGGCCATGTCCATACCCCTATCTACATCATCAAAAATTGAAAATTTTCGATGTTTCTCTTCCTTTTTCTCGCTCGGCATCGCTGGTAACTAAGGACTCTTTCACCATTTTGAAAAGTTTCACCGGAAACGAGGACGAAATATGTATAATCTAAATGTTACACCGGTTGTTTTATTGAAACAAATGAATTGTCACTATAATGAACATGGCACCCAATTCAGTAACCGGAAGTTCTCACTATCGCGACAATGGCACAGGAACCATGCTTGATAAAATAGGAACTGATGGAAGAGACCTACAGATAGTAAAGAACATACACTGACAACAAACACTGGCAATAAGAGTGGACAATACAATTAGAGTCCAATTCAAGTGCCATGCCTCGTGGCGTAGGCCTTCATTTCTCTTCACAACTCCCTGTCTCCATTTCTCACTGTACTCTCTTATTCATAGACCATGCTTCACACCCATAAAACAAAATTGGCTCGATGTTACATTTAAGTACTTGGAATCTTGTTTCCATTGATATGGACTTGTTGCACAAGATGTTTCTCTTTGTCTGGAATGCTGGATTGGTCTGATTATATCTGCTTTTTATTTCATTGTGACATTTCCCATCAGTTGTTATAATCGTTCTTAAGTAATTGAATCTATCAACTTGTTTCAGATTTGTGCCATCAATGATAATGCTACATTTTGGTGGTATTCTTTTCTTTGAGATGACCATCACTTCAGTCTTCATTTTGTTCAGGTTGAGACGTTTATTTTTACTTTCACGAACCACGATGTCCAGAAGAGCCTGTAGCTCCCCTTCACTTTTAGCAATCAAGACTGTGTCATCTGCATATCTTAAGTTGTTAAGGTTGTACCTGTCAACTGATATTCCTGGCATGTTCTCTGTATTTCTCATGTTTTTGCTGTAAAAGGAGAAGAGGTCAAGAGATAGAACACATCCTTGTCTCACTCCCAATTGTATGTCTTGGAATGCTCCAGAGAGTACAATAAATTAAAAGAAGTGTCAGATAATGATGTGTTCTGTCTCCAGATTTCTTCTCTTTATATTGCACTGTGAAATAATAATGGGAGAAATCAAGGAAATAGATGGAGTAAAGACTGAAGGAAAGAAAGTTAACATCAGATATGCAGACTACACAGTAATGATAGCAGAAGGTAGAAAAACCTTACAAAAACTCCTAGATAAAGTCACAGATGACACAGTACTGATAGCAGAAGGTAGGAAAAGCTTACAAAAACTCCTAGACAAAGTCACAGATGACACAGTACTGATAGCAGAAGGTAGAAAAACCTTACAAAAACTCCTAGACAAAGTCACAGATGACACAGTACTGATAGCAGAAGGTAGAAAAACCTTACAAAAACTCCTAGACAAAGTCACAGATGACACAGTACTGATAGCAGAAGGTAGAAAAACCTTACAAAAACTCCTGGATAAAGTCACAGAAGAAAGCAAAAAGAAAAAAAAGGGGGAGGGTTAGACCTAAACATGAATAAAACAGAAGTAATGGTGATATCCAATAAAAAAAAAATAAGAAAATACCAGAATGCAGTATTATAGGACAGGGAATGACAACAAGAAAGATCAAGTGATACAAATATTTAGCTACATCTCAGGGCAGGTGCACCAAAGAAATCAGAACCAGGATAGCAATGGCAAAGACAGCTTTTGGAAAAATAAAGAACATATTAACAAATCTAAGAACTGTCACTGGCAATAAGAAAGAGTTTTAAGATACTTATTTGTTTATTTACAAGCTTTCTATTTTGTTCATGTGAACCACATGATCAGCTAGTATTCATATGAAATTTGGTCACAGTTGTAGCAGTCCAAAAACTGTGCAGCCATATTTTCATATATTTTTGTGTCTTATGAACTCTGTGATTTGTCTGAGTTTGATTATGCTAAATTTTCATATTCATTGCTTTCATCATTAATTCATCCTGTACACACATCTCTAATTCTGGACACATATCTTTATCCTAAACATTCATCTTTAATTTATTCTAAACAAACTTCTTGAAGTTATCTTGTACATATTACATTTTCCACTTGCAACTCCAAACACCCACATGTATGAAAAAATGTTGCATATTCTAACCACAAATAAGATTAATTACTGATTCTTCAATTATCAATCTCATTAACAGCCTCATACAAAAAAATTGTCCCTCTTTTGACCTGGAAGCAGGTACATGAGAAGATGCCCTGGTCTCTGTACCTCTTACTTGGAGGTGGCTATGCCCTAGCCGAAGCTGCTACGGTAGCGTGTGATTTAATCTTATGTTTATGACTTCAGTTTTGTACGTATTAGTAATAAGAACTTTAATAACCATTTTCTCTTAAAAGATTTCATAACCAAGTACCAAATGTTAAAAACAAATTTTATTTCTAATAAAGATTATAAATCATAATTAATTTATGAAAAAAAATCATTGTGATGTGCTGTAAGTTCATGCATTTAATTCAGTCAGTCATTTGCATGTCCCTTGCAGACTTTGCCTCCCTAACAGCACATATATATTGATATATTTTTTTCTTTTTTGTGTCCATATTTGAAGAATTCTTCTGTAGCATTTACATTTAAAGGCATTTATGTGTTTCTCAGCTGTTTTGTTAAATGTCCAGGTCTCACAGCATATGCATTTAATTAATTCATTCATTCATTTGCATGTTCCTTGCTGAACTTTGGCTCCCTAACAGCACTCCTGTAGGCCTCTCGGTTGTAAGCAAGATGGCCTGCTGCTGATGCATCCATCTGCAGATCTCAACGATGTCTTGCAACCATCTTCTCCTTGGTCTTCCTCTCTTTTTTTTTCCCATTATGTACCCTTCCGAGACAGTCTTCTCTAGATTATCATGACATTTAATGTGTCCAAAATATTTAAATTTTCTCTCTTTAATCCTCTTTACTAGCCAGCCTTCTTCAATATTAAGTTCTTGTAGTATGGATATAATTGTTCTTTTTTGTGTCCATGATTTTTGGAGAACTCTTCTGTAGCATTTACATTCAAAGGCATTTATGTGTTTCTCAGCTGTTTTGTTAAATGCCCAGGTCTCAAAGGCATATGTTGCCATGGGAAAGATAAATGCCATTAAAAATCTTATTTTTGTAGTTCTGTCTGTTTCGCTCCACAGATTCTTTTGTTTTTTACTTTCTGAAGAGTGATAGATGTCCTCCTTTTAATTTCCCTCATTGTATCTCCATTATTAGTTAGCAGTGATCCAAGACATTCAAAACTCTCCACTTCCTCCAGTTTTTCCTCATTGATACATATATCAGCTGCCTTGTTTGTTTTGTCAGTTGTCATCAATTTAGTTTTCTTTACATTAAGATAGACTGACATAATTAGTTTTTCCATTCCTTTTTGTGTTGTGGACAGTAATACTATGTCATCAGCATATCTAATCTCTGGTATTTCATAACCTCCAATTGTTATGGCATCGTAATATTCTTTTTCTACATCTTCTCTAATATTCCTCATTATGTTTTCAGTATACAAGTTAAATAAGTAAGGCAACAATATGCACCCTTGATGGACCCCTTGTTTTATGTCAAACCAAGTTGTTGTTTCACCATTTATTCTTACTGCTGCTTGTTGGTCTAGATACAGCAGTGATGTTAATTGTATCAAATGTGTTGGAAATCCCATTTTTTCCATTATTTCCTAAAGTTTCTGGTGTTGTACACAATCAAATGCCTTTGAGTAGTCTATAAAGGATAAATATAGATTCACATTAAATTCTCTGCATTTATCTATTATTAATCTTATACTGAATATATGATCTCTTGATCCTCTTCCTTGTCTGAAACCAGCTTGGACCATACTGACTTCTTCTTCTATTTTCTTACAATGTTTACCCTTTACGATTTTTAACAGAATTTTACTGTCATGGCTAATTAGGCCCCCGTGTGGTACCGAGGATCTGCAAAGAATAGGACCACTGTACCCTACCACGCATGATCGTAAAAGGCGACTAAAGAAGGTTCGGCATAGGGCCAGCAACCCTATCTGGTAAAATAAAAACTATCAGACTATTATGGAAACAGAAGCAAGGGAAAAAATAAATGCAGGTGGAAGGAGAAATGCGTATCAGGAAACTGAGCCGATGAAGGTTGTGGATAAAAGCCAGCCACTGGAAGTCCCCAGCCTGACTGCAGACCTCCTGGAACCTAAACATAAGATGCAAATAGGCAGCTGGAATGTAAGAACACTTAACCAGACTGGAAAACTAGCACAAACCATCAAGGAAATGCACAGATACAAACTAGACATACTAGGAATACAAGAAGCAAGATGGACAGGACAAGGCAGAAGGAAATTAACACCACAGCACACAGAAGATACAATAATATGGTCAGGTAAAGAAGATCATCATGAAGGAGGAGTAGCATTGATTATAACAAAAGAAGCATCAAGAGCATTGCTGAAATGGACCCCTATAAATGAGAGATTATTATATGCACGCTTCAACTCAAGATTCATGAAGCTGTCTGTTATAGTTTGTTATGCACCAACAGAAGCAGCTAAAGAGGAATTAAAAGATTTTTACAACAGCCTCCAAGCCACAGTAGAAACAATACCCAAGCATGATATGCTACTCATCTTGGGCGACTTCAATGCAAAAGTAGGTGAGGGAAATGAAGATAGAAGAAGAATCATGGGAAGAGAAGGAATCGGAGAAATAAATGAAAATGGAGAAAGACTGTGCAGTTTCTGTGAAGAAAACATGATGACCATCAGAGGGACAATTTTCCAACATAAAAACATCCATAAAGTGATTTGGAGGTCCCCAGATAAAACCACAGAAAACCAAGTTGGTCACATACTAATAAACAACAAGTGGAAACGGTCACTACAAGATGTGAGAGCAAGGAAAGGAGCAGATGTAGGAAGTGATCACAACCTTCTGGTAGCAAAAATAAAACTAAAATTAAGGTAAGCCAAAATCGGAGAACACAGAAAGATACGTTTTGATACAAGAAAACTGAAAGACCAGCAAAGAAGAAATGAATTCTCAATAGTACTTAAGAACCGCTTCAGTGTCCTACAAGACAAAGCAGAAATGTCCATACTAGAGTTCAATAAAACACTACAGGAAACAGCAAAAGAGGTGCTGGGATATCGGAAATGGAGAAAAGAGGAACGGATAAGCAAGACTACATGGGAAAAGATAGAGCAAAGAAGAGAAATCAAGAAAAAATTACTGAACACCAAATCACAACGGCTTAAAGAACAAGTTTTAAGTAATTATACACAAAAAGACAAAGAAGTGAAGGAATCATACCGTCAAGATAAACGTCAATACTATGACAACTTAGCAGAAGCAGCAGAGAAAGCAGCATATGCAAATGACATGAAAACCATATACAAAATCACAAAACAGATGGCAGGTAACTTCAGCACAAGATATGAGAGTGCAGTAAGGACACAAAATGGACAACTGGTCAGTGGAGAAAGAGAAAAAAATTGAAAAATGGAGGGAACATTTTAACACCCTACTAAACAGAACACAAGCAGCACAAACAATAGACATACCCGAAGCAAAAATGGAACTAAACATCAATACAGGACCAATAACAATAAGTGAAGTAAGGGAGGTGATAAAGAAGCTAAAATTAGACAGGGCACCAGGTGAAGATGAAGTGACTGCTGAGATGTTGAAAGCAGAAGAAACAGAAACACCAAAACAACTCTGCCAGATACTACAACAAATTTGGGATCTAGAAAAAGCTCCAGAGGAGTGGAAAACTGGCCTTTTAGTAAAACTACCAAAGAAGGGTGAACTCAGAGATTGTGGAGAGGCATTACCCTCCTGCTACTCAACAGTAAAGTATTTTGCAGAATAATCATCAACAGAATAATACCAGCACTTGAGGGAAAACTTCGGAAAGAGCAGGCAGGATTTAGGAAAGGAAGATCATGTATAGACCACATATTTGTACTTAGACAAATATTAGAACAGGCAAATGAGTGGCATAGGACAACATATGCATTGTTTATAGATTTTGAGAAAGCCTTTGACAGTGTCAACAGAGATGCACTGTGGAAAATCCTAAGATGGCATGGCCTCCCCCATAAGATAGTGAATGTAATCAAAGCCCTATACGAGGGTTTTCAGTGCAAAGTGATCTGTGGAGAACATACCTCCAGCAGCTTTAGGGTACAAACAGGAGTGAAGCAGGGATGTGTACTATCACGAACATTATTTATCTTGGCAGTAGACTGGTTAATGAAGGAGGCAACATCAGACAAACTCAGAGGATTACAATGGACCCTTGCACAGTGCTGGAGGACCTTGACTTTGTGGACGACATTTGTCTACTATCAAGCAGCCACAAAGATATGCAAGATAAAATAAACAAGCTAATTCAGAATGCAAACAACATAGGACTAAAGATCAACATAGGAAAGACAAAGTTAATGAAGCAAAATGTGAGCAACAGAAATGTACTCAGAGTAGATAGCAAGTTAGTGGAGGATGTCAATGAATTTGTATACCTTGGCAGTAGAGTAGTAGAAAATGGAGACAGCATAGAGGACATCAACAGCAGACTTACTAGAGCAAACCAGGCTTTTGCAGTGCTGCAGACTATATGGTAATCTAAAAAAACTAAGCATAAATATGAAAATCAGGATATTTAAGAGTAATGTTCTAAGTGTACTACTCTATGGAAGTAAATGCTGGAAAATCACCAAAACCATAGAAAACAAGTTCAATTCTTTCCAGAATAAATGTTTACAAAGAATTAGAAAAATATTTTGGCCAAACACCATAAGAAATAACATCTTGTTGGCAGGTATTTGGCCAAAAGAATGGAAAAGAACTGTATTCATACCACTGTCAAAAAAGGGTAACCTGAAATTATGCACAAATTACAGAACTGTTGCCCTAATTAGTCTCTCTCTCTCTCTCTCTCTGAACCTTAAGTGCCCAGGGCACATGGGGCTTCTGCAATAGCTTTCCACAAATGCCTGTCCTTTGCCTGTTTTTCTGCTCTTGCCCAGGTGAGACCTCTATTGCTCAACATCCTTTCTGTTGTTCTTCTCCATGTCTCTTTTGGTCTACCTTTACTTCTGTTCCCCTGTGGTGTCAATCTTAGTGTTATTTTTGGTAGTGAGTTGTCAGTCATTCGGAGCACATGTCCCAACCATCACCAGCATCTTTCCTCAATAATTGCTGTCAGTGGCTTCATCTGCATTTCTACATAAATCTACAGAACTATAATTTGAAATATACTCCATGCAAATATCATCCTATCGTCTTTTCCTTCATAAGTAGATAAATGATGATAATTAGTTGTTATTATTGTTGTTATTATTAATTTTATTATTTCAGTGGTGTCTCAGCTCAAATTATTATTGTTTTCTTCAGGCCTCAGGGCTGTCTGCCTGGGTGGGAACCCAGCTTCTGGTGTTCAAAGATCTTAACAAATGGACAATTCTGTTCCTAGTTTGTTACATTGTAACTTTTGCTACTGAAGTCACAAGCAACACAGCCATAACCACACTCATGATGCCCATTCTCTCACAGATGGTGAGTACAAGATGGAACAGATTTCTTTCTTCGTGTACTGTGTACTGTACTTGCTTGTATTACTGAACACTAAACTCGTGTTTGCACATACTCTGTTCTGTACTGTGCTTATTACGTTTTAACATGAGCATTAGGCCCAGACGTTACATTGGTATACTCCATGTAACAAGACAACCCACATAACAATAACTTCAACTACACATTAATACACGACATGACCAGTTACATGTAATCAACTAACTCAACACCACAGTTGACACTTAACATGAATCCAATAACCACAGGATTCAGCAGACACAAATTCATAAATGTTTAATGATGAATCCCATTTGTTCGATGTGTGTTGCAATGATGTGGAGTGTAAACTTGATGAGAATAATTACAAATGATCATAAAAAAAATATGTCCGGGTGACTAACATCGCCATGGGACCAAGTCAGACATTTAACCTTGACAAAACATGCCAACTTCAAAAATTACATATGACTTTCAATCTGACATTACTACTTTGTCCAAAATGGAACAAATCAAACACACAATCTACATGACTACTACAACGTTTGTCCTAAAAAAGAACAATCCATCAACTACAACAATTTGTCCTAAAAAGGACAGTCCATCTAACTTACATAATGAACTAAAGAATCTCGACATCCCTTTCTAGAATTAAAACACAACAACCTGTCACTACAACATTCTGACCCAAACTGTTTTCTCAAACTCGTTCATACATCCCGCCTATCAGAATCCACGTGACTCAGTTCTCCCTCAGAACACGAGATACTTTCTCCGTGCTTAGCATAAACGGATGAGTTGTGCTCTATTAGACCACAACAACAGGGTTTCTCACAAGACAATCTGTACAGAATAACATTCTGTTACAAAGATGGAACAGTGAAAGTTTAAACCCTGACTAAGTAACATGTAAGCTGGAGTTAAAACTTGGGGCCTGGATCTTGGTGTGCTGATCCTCTTCTTTGACATCTGGGCATGCACGAAATCTACTTGCTCCAGAAATGTCATTGTCTGCCACAGAAAGTAAGTGACCTCAGTTTTTAGTGTGGTTGAGGTACCTGAGCAAAAACATTTATCTTAAGAGTTTCTTTGTTCTCATACAATGCATGGGAAAGATCTACTGAGATTTTCAGCAAACACATTCTAGGATCTAGTGGGTTTCATCTTGTATGTGTTTAGGATCATCCACAAGTGCTTTCTCAGACAGATTAGTGTTGTCTGCTTTATCTTCAGGAGAAGGCTTATTTTGTCTGTTTTTTTCTGAAGAGGGGGTTCATTTTGTCTACTTTATTCTAAAAAGGAGGGCTCATGTTGTCTACTTTATTCTAAAAGGAGGTGCATACTGTCTGCTTTGAAGTGATTGTTGTCTTTCTGAGACTTTTTTAAAGTTGTTGACCTCCAACCTCTAGCTAAAGGCTTTACATCTTTGTATGCTAGAACCATGACTCTCTGAAGTTGTTTAATAAACTGTTTAACCAGAGTGTTTTGGTGGGCCCAAACTCAGCAACATAAATTGGCATCATCAGTGACCAGTGAGACAACCTTAGCAAAGCACAAAGAAAAAGTGAGGACAGAAATATGACTGTAACATGAAGAGGTTCATTTGAACTCTTTTATGAAGGTCAAAAGATACATCGTGCATCAAATTTAATTAAGTTCCTTTAGCATGATTTCTATTTTTAACTAAAACACTCTACTTATTTTTTATCTACATTCTCTCAATCAGTATTCTTTGGTGCATCATGCAGGTTTAGTTCATCAACTGATATTCTAAGGTCTGTCCTCATTATGTTCAGTTAATGAAGCGTGATTCTAAAATGTTTCTATTTTCATTTTTTGCAGGCACTCAGCCTGCAGCTGAACCCGCTGTTCTTAATGTTTCCTGCAGCCATTGCCACATCATTTGCCTTCATGTTGCCTGTGGCAACACCTCCAAATAGATTTATGAGAATCATTGACATGGTAAGTAACTATAGATTTATGAGAATCATTATCATGGTAAGTAGCCACAGATTTATGAGAATCACTGACATGGTAAGTAGCCACAGATTTATGAGAATCACTGACATGGTAAGTAGCCACAAATTTATGAGAATCATTGACATGGTAAGTAACTATAGATTTATGAGAATCATTGACATGGTAAGTAACTATAGATTTATGAGAATCATTGACATGGTAAGTAACTATAGATTTATGAGAATCATTGACATGGTAAGTAACTATAGATTTATGAGAATCACTGACATGGTAAGTAGCCACAGATTTATGAGAATCATTGACATGGTAAGTAACTATAGATTTATGAGAATCATTGATATGGTAAGTAACCACAGATTTATGAGAATCATTGACATGGTAAGTAACCACAGATTTATGAGAATCACTGATGAAGAAACATAAGAAAAGACAAAAAACAATACATACGAGATTGTTGTGAAAGAATAGAAGGACATCAGAAGTGTGGAAGAGATAGTGAAATGTTTAAAGAAATGAAGAAATTGACAGGAAATGTCACACCTAAGCTAAATTTGTAATTTCTGATCAGATGGGGAATATCTTGACAGAGACAGAAGAAATTCTAGAAAGATGGAAGGAATATTGCAGAGGAATGTACAAAACAACTGACTGTGAAAGCAGAAATCAACAGTGTGAATTATTACTGGAGGAGAAAGAACCTGAACTGCCAATAGAAGAAGTTTTATGGGCAATAAAGAATCTGAAAAATGGTAAATCACCAGGATGTGATGAGATAACAGCTGAACTTATTAAAGCAGGAGGAAAGGAATGTACAACAGTCTATCATGCACTATGTAAAAAGATATGGCATTCAGGTATTTGGCCAAAAGAATGGAAAAGAACTGTAATCATACCACTGTCAAAAAAGGGTAACCTGAAATTATGCACAAACTACAGAACTGTTGCCCTGATTAGTTGTGCCACTAAAATTCTGTTAAAAATCATAATGGGTAGACTTTATAAGAAAATAGAAGAAGAAGTCAATATGGTCCAAGCTGGTTTCAGGCAAGGAAGAGGATCAAGAGATCATATATTCAATCTAAGATTAATAATAGAGAAATGCAGAGAGTTTATTGTGAATCTATATTTATCCTTTAAAGACTACTCAAAGGCATTTGATTGTGTACAACACCAGAAACTCTGGGAAATAATGGAAAAAATGGGATTTCCAACACATTTGATACAATTAACATCACTGCTATATATAGACCTACTAGTAGCAGTAAGAATAAATGGTGAAACAACAACTTGGTTTGACATAAAACAAGGGGTCCATCAGGGGTGCATATTGTCGCCTTACTTATTTAACTTGTATACTGAAAATATAATGAGGAATATTAGAGAAGATGTAGAAAAAGAATATTACAATGCCATAACAATTGGAGGTTATGAAATGCCAAAGGTTAGATATGCTGTTGACATAGTATTACTGTCCACAACACAAAAAGGAATGGAAAAACTAATTATGTCAGTCCATAAAAACAGCGAAGAACAAAACCTATTTCTTAATGCGAAGAGAACTAAATTGATGTCAACTGACAAAACAAACAAGGCATCTGAAATATGTATGAGTGAGGAAAAACTGGAAGAAGTGGAGAGTTTTGAATATCTTGGATCACTACTAATAATGGAGATACAATGAGGGAAATTAAAAGGAGGACATCTATCACTCTTCAGAAAGTAAAACAACAAAAGAATCTGTGGAGAGGAAAAGACAGAACCACAAAAATAAGATTTTTAAGGGCATGCATCTTTCCCATCGCAACATATGCCTGTGAGACCTGGACACTTAACAAAACAGCTGAGAAACACATAAATGCCTTTGAATGTAAATGCTACAGAAGAGTTTTTCAAATATCATGGACACAAAAAGAAACAAATATATCCATACTACAAAAACGTAATATTGAAGAAGGCTGGCTAGTAAAGATGATTCATCATCATCATCATGTGCCGTGCCGACTGGCATTGGCTATTATGCTTCTCCAGAGAATCCGATCCTTCATGCAGGCCATCAGTTCAGTTGGAGATCTCCTCTCACACCATCCCGTCAGACTGTCCAGTATCATTTCTCTTGGTCTTCCTCTTGATCTTCTTCCTTCTATTTTTCCTGTTGTTATAATATTTTCAATGCCCCCTCTTCTCATTGCATGTCCTATGAATCATTATTAAGAGTCATGTCCTATGAAAGTACATTGTCTCTCTCTTATATTTTTGACAAGGTTTTTTGTCTCTCCAGCTCTTCTCATACATTCTTCATTAGTTATTTTTGCTGTCCAGGGGATTCACAACATTCTTCTAATAAACCACATTTCTGCTGCTTCCAATAATTTTTGTGCAGACTTGCCTATTGTCCATGATTCACTTCCATATAACAAGATAGGTTCAATATAGCATTTTAGGACTTGTTTTCTAACATTCATTGATAAAGATGTGTTAGCTAATATGTTTCTCATTCTCTGAAATGCAGTCTTTGCTTGGCCTATTCTGTTCCTAATTTCTGTTCTGCACTTCCCATCTGAAGTTATTACTGCTCCAAGGTATTTGAATTTCTGCACCTGCTTTAGAATAGTTCCGTTTAATTTTATACTGCATGCTGGTGGATTCTGTTTCTTAGATATAACCATAGTCTCTGTCTTTTTGATGTTCAAAGTAAGGCCTTTCTGTTCACTTTCTTTGGCGACTTTATCCAAGAGATTTTGCAGGTCTTGTTGGTTCTCAGCTATCAGTACTGTGTCGTCAGCATACCGAAGGTTGTTAATATTGTATCCTCCAATTTTTATGCCTGGTTCTATGATGATTGTTCTTAGAATATTCTTGCTATACAAAGATGATTAAATAGATAAAAAACTAAAATATTTTGGACACATTAAATGTCATGATAATGTAGAGAGAACCTTCTTGGGAGGGTACATAATGGGAAAAAGAAAGAGAGGAAGACCAAAGCGAAGATAATTGCAAGACATTGTTGATGATCTGCAAATGGATGCATCAGCAGCAGGCCATCTTGCTCACAACCGAGAGGCCTACAGGAGTGCTGTTAGGGAGGCAAAGTTCTGCAAGGGACATGCAAATGAATGAATTAATGAATGAATGAGTACATCATTAACTCATGTAGAGTCTGAGCTCTGGACAAAAGTTAATGAAAAAAGCAGTAGAACTACTTCCTCCTTCTACTTCTGATTGAGACCAGTCTTCTTCTCTTGCTGTCAGACATACCAAGGACCAGCACTGCACTCTCAGCCGGGGAATATCAAACAAAAATCAGATTTTAAAGGGCCAAAAATGTGAAATCTCGGCACTGAAATCTCAGCCCTGAATCTCAGTCCTGAAATCTCAGTCCTGAATCTCAGCCCTTAATCTCAGCACTGAAATCTCAGCCCTGAATCTTAGTCCTGAAATCTCAGCCCTGAATGTCAGTCCTGAAATCTCAGCCCTGAATCTCAGCCCTGAATCTCAGTCCTGAAATTTCAGCCCTGAATCTCAGTCCTGAAATCTCAGCCATGAATCTCAGCACTGAAATCTCAGCACTGAAATCTCAGCCCTGATTCTCAGCCCTGATTCTCAGCCCTGAATCTCAGTCCTGAAATCTCAGCCCTGAAGGTTTCAGAGGAAGAAAAACCAGAGATCCATGCACAAATGACAGTCGGCTTTGGCTGCTTTGTGTATGCTTTATCTTGTTCTGAAGTACTTTCAAAAAGATTGGATGATGTTTGTCTACAAATACTTGACTTCGTTCTAAGAAACTACATTGATTCCTATCTCAGTTGTCAGGCTGCTGTGACTAGGCCAGTTATCGTGAGAGATGTGAACAAGTAAGATTAGGTCTTGACTGTTTATGGTTTGCAAACCCCAGTATCAGAGTGGACACTTCTTCTCCCTCCCAAGTAGAGTGGATATCTCTTCTCCCCTCCCCTAGTATCAGAGTGGACACTTCTTCTTCCTCCCAAGTAGAGTGGATATCTCTTCTCCTCTCCTCTAGTATCAGAGTGGACACTTCTTCTTCCTCCCAAGTAGAGTGGATATCTCTTCTCCTCTCCCCTAGTATCAGAGTGGACACTTCTTCTCCTTCCCAAGTAGAGTGGATATCTCTCTCCTCTCCTCTAGTATCAGAGTGGACACTTCTTCTTCCTCCCAAGTAGAGTGGATATCTCTTCTCCTCTCCCCTAGTATCAGAGTGGGCACTTCTTCTCCTTCCCAAGTAGAGTGGATATCTCTTCTCCTCTCCTCTAGTATCAGAGTGGACACTTCTTCTTCCTCCCAAGTAGAGTGGATATCTCTTCTCCTCTCCCCTAGTATCAGAGTGGACACTTCTTCTCCTTCCCAAGTAGAGTGGATATCTCTTCTCCTCTCCTCTAGTATCAGAGTGGACACTTCTTCTTCCTCCCAAGTAGAGTGGATATCTCTTCTCCTCTCCCCTAGTATCAGAGTGGGCACTTCTTCTCCTTCCCAAGTAGAGTGGATATCTCTTCTCCTCTCCCCTAGTATCAGAGTGGACACTTCTTCTTCCTCCCAAGTAGAGTGGATATCTCTTCTCCTCTCCCCTAGTATCAGAGTGGACACTTCTTCTCCTTCCCAAGTAGAGTGGATATCTCTTCTCCTCTCCTCTAGTATCAGAGTGGACACTTCTTCTTCCTCCCAAGTAGAGTGGATATCTCTTCTCCTCTCCCCTAGTATCAGAGTGGGCACTTCTTCTCCTTCCCAAGTAGAGTGGATATCTCTTCTCCTCTCCCCTAGTATCAGAGTGGACACTTCTTCTCCTTCCCAAGTAGAGTGGATATCTCTTCTCCTCCCCTAGTATCAGAGTGGACACTTCTTCTCCTTCCCAAGTAGAGTGGATATCTCTTCTCCTCTCCCCTAGTATCAGAGTGGACACTTCTTCTCCTTCCCAAGTAGAGTGGATATCTCTTCTCCTCTCCCCTAGTATCAGAGTGGACACTTCTTCTCCTTCCCAAGTAGAGTGGATATCTCTTCTCCTCTCCCCTAGTATCAGAGTGGACACTTCTTCTCCTTCCCAAGTAGAGTGGATACCTCTTCTCCTCTCCCTTAGTATCAGAGTGGACACTTCTTCCTTCCCTCTTTCTCCCAGAACTAGGAGCAGACACTACTTCTCCCTTCCTCTAGTATCAGAGTGAACATTTCTTCCCTCTTTCTCCCAGTATTAGAGCAGACACTACTTCTCCCTTCCTCTAGTATCAGAGTGATCATTTCTTCCCTTTTTCTCCCAGTATTAGAATGTATAAAATAGGAAAAAGTAGGAGCATCTTTATTACTTAACGATTACAAAGTTGTGACGTTTCGGCGTGAGCCTTAATCATACAAAAACATACAGGACGAAGAAATAGAGAGAGGAGATAAAGTATAGATTCACATGAATACTATTTAAAAAAATTTTTTTTGAGGGTACTTAGCTGTAAATTGTAAGGTGTGACTTGTCCGGCGGTGTGTGTCAGGAATGGATTTAGTAGAACGTGGAGACTGTTTAAATAGAGATCTGTCACATGTGGTTGGTGGGTTGTAACTGGGGGTGGTGGATGGGGAACCGGGGAGGGGATAGAGAGTGATACAATATTGACCTAGCTAGGAGAAGTCGAAACAGATGATTGGGGAAGAGGGGTTGTAGAGTGATGCTGTGAGGAAGTTTGAAAAGTAAGAATGGGTGGACTTAGTGGAGAGGTACTATAATGATTGAAGAGAATGTTACGTGTAGCTAAACAGCGAGTTCAACCCATGTGGCTCTAGCGTCCCATAATTTTGAATACAGCGGTTCTCAAGTACTAGGCGGCTTGTGTCATCTGCGTGACATTGTTTGATGGCTGTTACCAGAAAATCAGATTTGCCGCTGTGGTTGGGGCCATTGAAATGATTTGGGACTGGTTTCAAAGCATGCTGGGCTATGTCGTACAGATGTTTTTTGCATGCGGTCCCCTAATCTGAGGCCGGTCTCACCAATATATGTTATCTTGCATCTTTTGCAAACAATGACATATATCACATTACGGGACTCGCATGTGAATCCCTCATGAAGAGTGAGGATAGTTTTTGGGAAAGGCGATTGTGTTCATTTCCCAGACTACCGGGCAGGTAACGCAGTTACATTTTCTGGTGCCAACATATGTAAGGCTCTGCTTCAAGTGGGTGTAGACAAGGATATCCTTAAGGTTTGGCTCACGTTTATATGCCAATAGGGGTGGATCAGAACAAATGTCGCGAGTGTCGGAGTCTAGTTGGATTATCGGCAGATGACGATAAAGAATTTTCTTAACCATCTGACCGTGCAGGTGGAAAGGCAGTACTAACTTAACTCTGTCAGATGGAGTAACAGGCTTTTTCCTGAATACTTCTTCGCGGCTCACTAGTTGGATACGGTTGAAGGCTTCACGAAGTAGGTAGGTCCTACAAAATGTCACAACTTTGTAATCGTTAAGTAATAAAGATGCTTCTACTTTTTCCTATTTTATACATTCTGGTATCACAGCTTTACTGCAGTGCTTCGTGTGTAGTTATATATCTTATATCCTTCCCGTGCCGTTAAACGTCACATAGGGCTCGCAAAGTAGTTCGCCAATTTTTCCTGTCTTCGGCGAGTCTTCTAACCTCATCAAGGGATTTTATGCCTGTCAATTTGGCCTCTCTTAATAATGTCCTCTTCAGAGTTTCACGCGGTCTGCCTCTTTTTCTTCGGCCTGTTGTGTTCCACTTGATAGCATGTTTTGGGATTCTCTGATCATTTCTTCTCATCAAGTGACCAGTAGTTATATACTTATACACTAATTATTGTGTGTCTCCCAGTATTAGAGCAGACACTACTGCTCCCATCCCCAGTATCAGAGTGAACATTTCTTCCATCTTTCTGCCAGTATTAGAGCAGACACAACTGCTCCCCTCCCTAGTATCAGAGTGAACATTTCTTCCATCTTTCTGCCAGTATTAGAGCAGACACAACTGCTCCCCTCCCTAGTATCAGAGTGAACATTTCTTCCATCTTTCTGCCAGTATTAGAGCAGACACAACTGCTCCCCTCCCTAGTATCAGAGTGGAAACTACTTCTCCTTCCCCAGTATCAGAGTGGAGATGTCTCATCTCCCCCCTGTATCATAGTGGATACATCTGTTGCCATCCTCCCATTATCAGAGTAGACACTTCTGTTACCCTCCTCCTAGTATAAAAGTAGACACCTCTGTTCCCCTCCTCCGGGTATCAGAGTAGACACTTCTGTTCCCTTCCTCCTAGTATCAGAGAAGACACTTCTGTTCCCCTCCTACTAGTATCAGAGTAAACACCTCTGTTTCCCTCCTCTGAGTATCAGAGTAGACACTTCTGTTCCCTTCCTCCTAGTATCAGAGTAAACACTTCTGTTTCCCTCCTCTGAGTATCAGAGTAGACACTTCTGTTCCCTTCCTCCTAGTATCAGAGAAGACACTTCTGTTCCCTTCCTCCTAGTATCAGAGAAGACACTTCTGTTCCCCTCCTCTGAGTATCAGAGTAGACACTTCTGTTCCCCTCCTACTAGTATCAGAGTAAACACTTCTGTTTCCCTCCTCTGAGTATCAGAGTAGACACTTCTGTTCCCTTCCTCCTAGTATCAGAGAAGACACTTCTGTTCCCCTCCTCCTAGTATCAGAGTAGACACTTCTGTTCCCCTCCTCCTAGTATCAGAGAAGACACTTCTGTTCCCCTCCTACTAGTATCAGAGTAGATATTTCTGTTCCCCTCCTCCGAGTATCAGAGTAGATACTTCTGTTCCCCTCCCCCAATTAACTATCTACCATTAACAGTAAAACCCTGGAACTGCAGCAGCCACAACAAAAATTTTTATCAAACATACCTACCATTAATGTTATCACCAGCTTTATCATAAACTGTTATCATACATACCTACCATTAATATTATCACCAACTTTATCATAAAATGTTATCATACATACCTACCATTAATGTTATCACCCCCATTATCATAAACTGTTATCATACATACCTACCATTAATGTTATTACAGCTTTATCATAAACTTCCTACAAGTAATACGAGGTGTGATTGATAAGTTCTCGGCATAAGGTACAAATACTTGAAACGCACAGTTGATATTAGGTGCATTTGTAAATCAGGTTAATGTAAGGTTAAAATCCAAGTTTCAAGAAATTAACTGCAATCAATTTTTTTTACAGGCTACTGAAGTGGTAAGGGGTGGCAGACATTGAGAAAATGGATAACATTTCTCATCGAGCAGTCATTCACTACCTCTGCGTCAAGGGCTTATCATCGAAGGAAATCCATGAGGATATGGTAGAGACTCTAGGGGAGAGTGTCCCTTCTTACAGAACAGTGAAGAAATGGGCAGCTCATTTCAGACATGGAAGGGAGAGTCTGGAAGATGATCCCTGTCCTTGAAGACCATGAATGGTAACCCCCGATGAAACCACCGGCAGAATCCATGACATGATAATGGAGGATTGACAACTAACTGAACGGTACATTGCTACTGAGTCGGGCATCTCCCAGGAACGTGCTCATGCCATTATTCACAATGATCTTCAAATGACAAAGGTCTCTGCTTGATGGGTTCCGAAACTTCTTTGAGCTGATCACGCACGACATCGTCTCAACATGTCAAGAGAGATAATCTTGGCCATTTTTCTGCAGATCCTGAAAAGTTTATTCAGCAGTTTATGACTATGGATGAGACTTGGGTTCATCATTTTCAACCAGAAACCAAAGAACAGCCAAAGCAGTGTAAACATCATGGATTCCCACCTCCAAAGAAAGCAAGGGTGGTTCTGTCTGCAGGTAAAGTGACGGCTTCCATCTTTTGGGATTCAGAAGGTTTGCTATTAGTAGACTATCTTCAAAAGGGCAGAACGGTCACTGGGGCCTTTTACGCTAATCTTGTGAAGCAACTGCGGGTCAAATTGAAGGAAAAGCGTCGAGAGAAATTAATGAGAGGAGTCATTTTTCATCAAGACAATGCTCCTGTTCACAATCGGTGGTGGCAATGGCTGCCATTCATGAATGCGGCTTCCAGCTTCTTGAACATCCTCCTTATTCCCCAGATTTGCCCCCTTCAGACTGTTTACCAAACTAAAAAAAAGGAGCTCAGTGGTCACAAATTTGCTACAGATGATGACGTCATTCATGCTGTAGACCACTTTCTACTGGCACAAGATGCTGACTTTTACAAAGAGGGGATCCGTATGCTCCAGGATCACTGGACTAAGTGCATAAACATGCAAGGGGACTATTGTGAAAAATAACCAAAAAAAAAAAGTCGTCCACAAATAATCCGTTGTACCTTATTCCGAGAACTTATCAATCACCCCTTATAAGTAGGTTGTACTTTTAATTCCAACAGGTCATAAGTGGGTGGTTCCTGAACATCGTCAGTGTTCCTATCCTAGTGTTTGCCACGGCCACCTGGGGCAACGCTTTCTTTAGCTTTGACCAGTTTCCTGAAGAGATGTTAAACAGAACCACTGTCTGAGTCAGTGACTGAATGGAGAGGATTAGTTAGTGAGTCAGTGACTGAATGGAGAGGATTAGTTAGTGAGTCAGTGACTGAATGGAGAGGATTAGTTAGTGAGTTAGTGACTGAATGGAGAGGATTAGTTAGTGAGTCAGTGACTGAATGGAGAGGATTAGTTAGTGAGTCAGTGACTGAATGGAGAGGATTAGTTAGTGAGTTAGTGACTGAATGGAGAGGATTAGTTAGTGAGTCAGTGACTGAATGGAGAGGATTAGTTAGTGAGTCAGTGACTGAATGGAGAGGATTAGTTAGTGAGTCAGTGACTGAATGGAGAGGATTAGTTAGTGAGTCAGTGACTGAATGGAGAGGATTAGTTAGTGAGTTAGTGACTGAATGGAGAGGATTAGTTAGTGAGTCAGTGACTGAATGGAGAGGATTAGTTAGTGAGTCAGTGACTGAATGGAGAGGATTAGTTAGTGAGTTAGTGACTGAATGGAGAGGATTAGTTAGTGAGTCAGTGACTGAATGGAGAGGATTAGTTAGTGAGTCAGTGACTGAATGGAGAGGATTAGTTAGTGAGTCAGTGACTGAATGGAGAGGATTAGTTAGTGAGTTAGTGACTGAATGGAGAGGATTAGTTAGTGAGTCAGTGACTGAATGGAGAGGATTAGTCAGTGAGTCAGTGACTGAATGGAGAGGATTAGTTAGTCAGTCAGTGACTGAATGGAGAGGATTAGTCAGTCAGTCAGTGACTGAATGGAGAGGATTAGTTAGTGAGTCAGTGACTGAATGGAGAGGACTGTTCATTGAATATATAACTGAAAGGAGAGAATTGGTCAGTGAATCAGTGACTGAAAGGAGAAAGAACTGGTCAGTGAGTCAGTGTCTGAATGGAATAGCTTAGCTAAGATCACCATCATCTCCCCTTCCACATGTTAAAGAAAGAACAGAATAACACAAGAAAAGAATTGTAGAACAAAAGAAAAAAAGAATGATGCTGAGAAAGTTTGAAATGTCCTGGCTGTTACTTTTGATCTGAATAGGGAAAGTTTATCTTTACTTTGTACTCTATATAGAACTAGCTTTACTTTGTATTTACATAGAACTATCTTTTATTTGTACTCTACATAGAACTGTCTTTGTTTTGTACTCTAGATAGGTCTATCTTTGCTTTGTACTCTACATAGTACTATCTTTCCTTTTTATTCTGCATAGAACTATCTTTGTTTTGCACTCTACATAGGTCCATCTTTGCAATGTCCTCTGCATAGAACTATCTTTGCACTGTACTTTACATAGGACTAAGAGAAGGTGCGATGCATATTATAATGTACAATATTAATCCTTTTATTATCGAATTTCTAGATTTGTTTTTTGTTAAGTTCACTCAATGTCACAATATTCTTCTGTTTCTTATCTGGCACACAGAAAAACCAAAGAGTGTACATGTAACACTTATCTAGTAATTGTAACTGGGTTTTGGAAAAATAATTATAACACAGCCCAACAAAGAAAAATTTTTTTTCTTGGTGCCTTGATCTTTAGGCCTGTTCCTAGGATTATTTGGAGCATTGATTCAGAAAATTGCATTGGACAGAACCCATCAGCTCTAGTTTCTTAGATATGGCTGAATTTATAAAATTTTAGTCCACTCTTTAAAAAAATCTCTTCTACAGAATTGGGACATTAAGAGAACCCAGTTTAGTGGGCATAAAACCCCTTGATGAAGTTGAAAAACTCGCCAAAAACAGGAAAACTTGGCAAACAACTGTGTGAGCCCTATGCAATGTTTAATGGCATGGGAAGGATGTAAGAAGTAAGACAGAATTGGGATGTCATAACAAGCTGTGTTATTTGAATGGAAAAGTTAAATATTTAATTTACCCACATTTTTTGGGCTTATAATGACCTTTGTTTCACAACTCTTCATCTATTTTTTTCCTATAATGCACACTGGCATAGAAATGTGTAGTTCAAATGATAAAATCACTTTTTCTCTGTTTTATTATATAATTATGTGCTCAAAATTAAGATTGTTAATCATGGTTTTCGTAGACTACATAATTTTGTATTTCAAAGGTTTCTCAACATGATCTGTTTAAAACAGTTGTACTGTATAATAGTTATGACCGTAAAGGAGGTATATGTATATTCCCCCTCATATCATTTCATTTTTGCAAATCAAAAACTGTAGAAGTGATGGCTACTTCAAGATGGAGCTGCTTGAATCATCTCAATGTTCATTCATTCATTCATTTGCATGTCCCTTGCGGAACTTTGCCTCCCAAACAGCACTCCTGTGGGCCTCTCGGTTGTGAGCAAGATGGCCTGCTGCTGCTGCGTCCATCTGCAGATCGTCAATGATTTCTTGCAGCCATCTTCGTTTTGGTCTTCCTCTTTTTCTTTTTCCCATTATGTATCCTTCCAAAATGGTCTTCTCTAAATTATCGTGACGTTTAATGTGTCCTAAATATTTAAGTTTTCTCTCTTTAATCTTCTTTACTAGCCAGCCTTCTTCAATATTAAGTTCTTGTAGTATAGATATATTTGTTCTTTTTTGTGTCCACGATATTTGGAGAACTCTTCTGTAGCATTTACATTCAAAGGCATTTATGTGTTTCTCAGCTGTTTTGTTAAGTGTCCAGGTCTCACAGGCATATGTTGCGATGAGAAAGATGCATGCCCTTAAAAATCTTATTTTTGTAGTTCTGTCTGCTCCTCTCCACAGATTCTTTATTTGTTTTACTTTCTGAAGAGCAATAGATGTCCTTTTAATTTCCCTCATTGTATCTCCATTATTAGTTAGTAGTGATCCAAGATATTAAAAACTCTCCACTTCTTCCAATTTTTCCTCATTGGGATATATATTTCAGCTGCCTTGTTTGTTTTGTCAGTTGTCATCAATTTAGTTTTCTTTTCATTAAGATAGAGGTTCTGCTCTTCGCTGTTCTTACGGACTGACATAATTAGTTTTTCCATTCCTTTTTGTGTTGTGGATAGTAACACTGTGTCATCAGCATATCTAATCTCTGGTATTTCATAACCTCCAATTGTTATGGCATCGTAATATTCTTTGTCTACATCTTCTCTAACGTTCCTCATTATATTTTCAGTATACAAGTTAAATAAGTAGGGTGACAATATGCACCCCTGACGGACCCCTTGTTTTATGTCAAACCAAGTTGTTGTTTCACCATTTATTCTTACTGCTGCTTGTTGGTCTAAATACAGCAGTGATGTTAATTGTATCAAATGTGTTGGAAATCCTATTTTTTCCATTATTTCCCAAAGTTTCTGGTGTTGTACACAATCAAATGCCTTTGAGTAGTCTATAAAGGATAAATATAGATTCACATTAAACTCTCTGCATTTCTCTATTATTAATCTTAGATTGAATATATGATCTCTTGATCCTCTTCCTTGCCTGAAACCAACTTGGACCATATTGACTTCTTCTTCTATTTTCTTATGAAGTCTACCCATTATGATTTTTAACAGAATTTTACTGGCATGACTAATCAGGGCAACAGTTCTGTAGTTTGTGCATAATTTCAGGTTACCCTTTTTTGGCAGTGGTATGAATACAGTTATTTTCCATTCTTTTGGCCAAATATCTGAATGCCATATCTTTTTGCACAGTGCATGATAGATTGTTGCACACTCCTTTCCTCCTGCTTTAATAAATTCAGCTGTTATCTCATCACATCCTAGTGATTTAGCATTTTTCAGATTCTTTATTGCCCATAAAACTTCTTCTATTGTCGGTCCAGGTTCTTTCTCCTCCAATAATAATTCACACTGTTGATTTCTGTCAAGGTATTCCCCATCTCATCACAAATTACATTTAGCTTAGGTGTGACATTTCTCATCAATGTCTTCATTTCTTTAAACATTTCACTATCTCTTCCACACTTCTGATGTTCTTCTATTCTTTCACAACAATCTTGTATGTATTGTTTTTTTTTTCTTTTCTTATGTTTCTTCGTACTTCTTTTGTTAAAGTATTATATTTCTCTTTTATATTTTCATCTCAATGTATTTTGGTATATTTGTGGGGAGTACACACCGATATTGACGAGAAAAGTCACACCTAAGCTAAATGTAATTTGTGTTGATGTGGGGAATACCTTGACAGAGACAGAGGAAATTCTAGAAAGATGGAAGGAATATTGCAAAGGAATGTATGAAACAACCGACTGTGGAAACAGAAATCAACAGTGTGAATTATTATTGGAGGAGAAAGAACCTGGACCGACAATAGAAGAAGTTTTATGGGCAATAAAGAATCTGAAAAATGCTAAATCACTAGGATGTGATGAGATAACAGCTGAATTTATTAAAGCAGGTGGAAAGGAGTGTGCAACAATCTATCATGCACTGTGTAAAAAGATATGGTATTCAGATATTTGGCCAAAAGAATGAAAAAGAACTGTATTCATACCACTGCCAAAAAAGGGTAACCTGAAATTATGCACAAACTACAGAACTGTAGCCCTGATTAGGTATGCCAGTAAAATTCTGTAAATATCATAATGGGGAGACTTCACAAGAAAATAGAAGAAGTTAGTATGGTCCAAGCTGGTTTCAGACAAGGAAGAGGATCAAAAGATCACTATTCAACATAAGATTAATAATAGAGAAATGCAGAGAGTTTAATGTGAATCTATATTTATCTTTTATAGATTACTCAAAGGCATTTGACTGTGTGCAACACCAGAAACTTTGGGAAATAATGGAAAAAATAGGATTTCCAACACATTTGATACAATTAACATCACTGCTATATCTAGACCAACAAGCAGCAGTAAGAGTAAATGGTGAAACAACAACCGAACATTGTAGTGTACTCCACAGAAAAACATGAACTAATAATGATCGAGCTTACGGTTCTGTACGAAACAAGAATAGAGGAGCAACATCAATTCAAATGTGAGAAGTACAATGACCTGGTCAAGCAACTGAGGCAGGGGGCAGGAGTCAGGGCAAAAGTGATAGCTGTAGAAGTGGGAGCGAGAGGATTCGTAGCAACATCAGCATATGACCTATGTAAGCAACTGGGCATAAAGGGACAAGCAAGAGCAAGGGCACTGAAAAGTCTTTCAGAAACAGCAGAAAAGACTTCATGCTGGCTATGGAGTATGTGAAACAAGCATTGAGAACATAAATGTCATTTGCCACAACCAATACCAGTCCTCTGTAGCTAAATCACTATAGACGTACTTCAAAGTGCAGTGTCAACTGAATGATCATAGGTTCAATCCCGGGACAAAAAAAAAAGCAACTCACAAGACCTCTGGGAGTCATGACCCAGATGGGCCCACCCCCCTTAGTATGTCAGGAGTTTAATAGGGCTGAAACACTTGTCTGAGGGGGGGGGGAATACTTCTTCTGATGATCTGAAGCAGTTGTGTTGTTGTTCTGCCCTCTACAGTAGAGAGTTTCCTGCATACAACTTGGTTTGACATAAAACAAAGGGTCCATCAGGGGTGCATATTGTCGCCTTACTTATTTAACTTGTATACTGAAAATATAATGGGGAATGTTAGAGAAGATGTAGACAAAGAATATTACTTTGCCATAACAATTAGAGGTTATGAAATATCAGAGATTAGATATGCTGATGACACAGTATTACTGTCCACAACACAAAAAGGAATGGAAAAACTAATTATGTCAGTCTGTAAGAACAGCGAAGAGCAAAACCTCTATCTTAATGTGAAGAAAACTAAATTGATGACAACTGACAAAACAAACAAGGCAGCTGAAATATGTATCAGTGAGGAAAAATTGGAAGAAGTGGAGAGTTTTTAATATCATGGATCACTACTAACTAATAATGGAGATCATTGATGATTTGCAAATGGATGTATCTGCCGCAGGCCATCTTGCTAACAACTGTGAGGCCTACAGGAGTGCTGTTATGGAGGCAAAGTTCCGCAAGGGACATGCAAATGAATGAATGAATGAACACACTGAAAGCAAGTAGGAAACCTATTTCTGAGTTTGTAAAAAGAGCATATGTAGGTTATTTTGGCATCAAGTTTGGAGATGAAGATAAGCCATGGGCTCCTCATATTGTATGCAAAACTTGTACAGAGCATTTGCATCAGTGGACAAGTGGAAAGAGAAGCTGTCTGAAATTTGGAGTACTAATGATGTGGAGGGAACTGAAAAACCACTTCAATGACTTATTTTTCTATTGTTAATATCATATGCATCAATCAAAATAATTGTGAAAAGTGGTCTTGCCCTGATCTACCTTCAGGCAGGAGACTTGTTCCATACTTGAATCTTGTACCCGTTCCACCTTTCCTTGAACTACCACAGCTCTCAGAGGATGAGTCTTGCATGTCTGATATCACACAAGGCAAAGAAAGTGAGGGTAGTGACAGTGAATTCCAAACAATTTCGCATAGTGATCATTTTGATCAGAATGAACTGAGTGATCTGATCGGGGACTTAAATCTTTCCAAGGAGTCTTCTGAATTGCTTGCTTCCAGACTAAAGGAAAAGAATGTACATCAGTTTGGAATGAAAATGACATTTTATTGAATGAAAGAAAAGGATTTGCTGGCATTCTTTACCAAAGACAACAACTCAGTATTCTAGAATGACATTGGAAACCTTGTGAAGATAACTGGTCTTTCAGAATATAACCCAAGTGAGTAGCATCATTTCATCAACAGTTGAAAAGTTTGAAATGTGTTCTTTTAAATAATGGCAACAAATATGGTTCTATTCTTCTATTCCAATTGGTCATTCCAGCAAGATTTGAAAGAAGAGTACAAGGTCATCTCTTTAGTCTTGGAAAAGATAAATTACCAAGAACATCAATGGGTGATATGTGTAAATTTGAAGATAGTTCATTTTCTTCCTGGTCAACAAAGTGGTTATACAAAGTATCCTTGCTTTTTATGCCTTTAGGATAGTAGAGCCAAACATGAACATTGGGCAAGAAAAGATTGGCCTCTGAGCGAATATATGGTGGTTGGAAGACAAAATGTAATCATTGAACCTTTGGTAGCACGAGATAGCATCATACTGCCACCACTACATATAAAGCTAGGTCTGATGAAACAATTTGTAAAGGCTTTGAATAAAAACTGTTTGTGTGTGTGCATTGAATACATAGTGCATAAGTTACCTGGACTTACCATAAAAAAACTGAGGCAGGAATTTTCAATGGTTCACAGATCGGACAATTTATAAATGACCCATATTTCATAGCATCAGTGAATGGAATTGAATCATGTGCCTGGTCTTCATTTGTTCTTGTTGTGGAAAGCTTTCTTGGCAAAAATAAGACAGACAACCACACACAATTAGTAGAGGATATGCTCTTTCTTTTCAACAGGCGTGGCTGTAAAATGAATGTTAAATTCAGTTATCTGCAGTCACTTAGATCGCTTTCCAGAGGGCTTTGGTGACTTAAGTGAAGAACAAGATGAAAGATTTCACCAAGACATAAAAACAATGGAAGCCAGATACCAAGGAGGATGGGATGCACACATCATGGCAGATTCCACTCTCAGAAGTCTTACAAAAGGAGTTTCTTGTGTGTCGAATGAGTAGAAATTTTGTACCATAAACTTGTGCTTTTGGTATGAAATAAGTAGATTTTCATGTAGTACACTTTTCTTTTAATTTGTAATATGTTTCCTTCATGCTTAAAAGATATTAATTTAAACACTACATTAAAATATCATAATTTGTTATGGGCTAGCAAAGTGAAGAGTGGTATATCGTATATGTTCTGCATCTCAAAAACTAGAGCTGATAGGAGAAAATGTGTACCATTTTTGGAATCAGCAGGTCAAATATATAACAAAAACAGGTCTAACATTTGAGGCACCAAAATGTTTGTTGGCCAGAGTAATAATTCCATCATTTTAAAAAATCATTATGTTTTTTTTTGCTTGTGTGCTATAATGTTTCCAAAGATCTTAATTAAATGTTTCAGACTGAAACAAAGCAATCTGGCTAGTAGATGTTGACCAGATTTCATTTAATGACTTTAAATGCACATTAACACTTCAAAATAAATCTTGAAACCGATTTACCAATCCCACAACTAAATGTCAACCTAGATGAAATTACACTGAATGAAATTGAAACAGCAGTGAATTTAATAACTAACAGTAAAGCTGCAAGTGAAAATGAAATAATAGCTGAAATGTAAAAAGCTGTTAATATAGACAACATGAAACAACTACAGAGAATGTTTAATAAAATTTGGAAAGAAGAAAAGGTTCCTTCTAAATGGAAAAAAGGAATCATTGTTAAAATACCTTTAAAAAAAAGGCAACCTTAGTGACTGCAATAACTAGAGAGGAGTAACCTTATTATCAATTGTGTCAAAAGTATTTTGCAAAGTTATTCTGAATAGAATTAAAGATATAGTGGATACCGAAATGAGAGAAAAACAAGCAGAATTTCAAAAAGGCAGAAGTTGTCTCAACCAGATCTTTACTCTAAGAATAATACTTGAAGAACATATTGAAAATCAAAAACCATTAACCCTGAACTTCATAGACTTTAAAAGGCATTTGATAGCATACACAGAGATTCATTGTAGAGAATTTTAAGTCTATATGGAATACCATCTAAAATTGTCAACATCATTAAGGACCTCTACAACAGATATGTTTATGCAGTCAACACAGAGGAAGGGATGAGCGAAATGTTCCAGATTGAGGTATGAAACAAGGATGTATATTATCTCCCTTGCTTTTTTAGAATTGCCATAGACTTCATAATGAAAAAAATGCTGCATAGGTAAAACGGGCATTGATTGGGTACATCAGACTCAGCTGGAAGATCTTGATTTTGCAGATAACATAACTCTTATCAGTGACAATGTGAAATCGATGCAAGAAGAAACAGATACTCTGTCCTCACTGGATAGTAAAATAGGACTATACTTTAACAAGGAAGAAACAAAAATAGAGAAATTTCTCATTAATCACGAAGGAAAAATATACATAGAAGGAACAGCTGTTGAAGAAATAAACCATTTTGCATATCTCGGCAGCTACATAGACCAAGATGATGACACCAGAAAGGAAGTTAGAATTAGATTTGCAAAAGTAGCATTGACCTTCAAGAATCTTGAGAACATATGGCATTCAAAAGTTATAAGCACAAAAACCAAGTTAGGATTATTCAATTCAAATGTAATATCCACCCTCATTTATGCATGTGAAAGCTGGAAACAACTAAAGAAATAGACAAGACGTTAGACTCTTTTGAAAACAAATGCCTAAGTGGGTATAAAATGGAAAGAATTCAAGAACAAAACAGAGATAAGACAGATGAGCAAACAACCTGTCTCATGGGTGATCAGAAAAAGAAGATGGACATATATTGGTGACATCATGAGAAGAAACAATCAGGCAATCCCAGAACAAGCTATCAAGTGGACCAGAACAGGTTGAAGAAAAAGAGGTCGACCGTGTGAAACTCTAAGAAGGACATTTTTAGAGAGGCCAGTTTGGTGGGCAAAACATCCTTTGATGAGATTGAAAAACTCGCTGAAGACAGGAAATCTTGGCAAACTACCATGCGAGC
This sequence comes from Achatina immaculata, assembly GCA_009760885.1. NCBI lineage: Eukaryota > Metazoa > Mollusca > Gastropoda > Stylommatophora > Achatinidae > Lissachatina > Lissachatina immaculata. The sequence goes on from CM019693.1 coordinate 7,658,613, forward strand.
CACACGTGATGTTTAACGGCACGGAAGGGTGCATGATACTTTAAAATTGCCACAAATCAACTATTTAATAAAAACCCAATGAAAATGAATTCTTCATTACATTATATTTGACTGTATATTTGAATATTTGTATTGAAATCAAAACTTTCTTTCTTCCAGCTAGCAAACTATAAATTATATACAAACAAGTGAAGTGAAATGCTGGTTTGTCATTTTTATATTTAATATAAACTTTCAATGTTTGGAACATAATTCTCTCTTTCTGTATTCACTTACTTTCTTCTATCTTTAGTTTCCTTTAAGTAAAAATATATCTCTGTAGGCTTTGAGACATGCCTACAAGAAAGATATGTCATGCCTAAATGTAGACACTTCAACACAAATTTTGTTTTGTGCGTAAGCAGGTTTGCACTTAATCAGCAACAACACACGAGGGGTGATTGATAAGTTCTCAGCTTAAGGTACAACGGATTATTTGTGGACAACTGTTTTGGGTTATTTCTCAACATAGTCCCCTTGCAAGTTAATGCACTTAGTCCAGAGATCTTGGAGCATTGTAAACCTATTTTATGGTTTTTGAGTGCATTTATTCGTTATCGTATAGTGGTTACTTCTCTGTTGTGGAGGGTGTGCGGGATGATATGTTCATCCTGATGTATCTCTAGCTCCTATGAATATACACATTTCGTTTATATATTCTATACATATGTATCTGTACTTGCCCCTGTTTTCAACCTGTTTATATGGGATCAATGTCCCCAGGGTTTCAGAGTACTAGATTATAGACATGGGCATGGTGTAACCACTTATGTGGTTAGGTGAAAATTACTGTCTTCCCATTCCTAGTTCACACCTGATTCCTCCAATCCCCTGCACATACCTAAGAATTGGGAGCTCGGCTATTCTTGTCTGCAGTATCAGAGATATTCACTTCCAACTGCCCGCTCCAATTATTTCTCCAACCCGGGGTCTTTCCTTCTTGGGCCACTCCTCTTGTCTGTGACCACCACTGTGATGATTTATTATAGTATCTAATTACACAGTGATCTTACAATACAGTCCTGTCATACATCTGCCAGTCATTAAATGATAAGTCCAACCAGTGCATATAAAAACTCCAACATGAACTATTTATTTCTTATCAGCAATCAGTAGCTTAAATATAAGGCAGCTGTTCACAGCAGCTCTACTGCCTGTGCTGTATATATGTTGTATCAAAGCATACATTCTAGTGCCCCCCTTCTTATTTGTATAAGATAAATATTGCTCATAGTAACTCTCAATGACATTTCAACATCAGTATAGGCAGATATGTGTTATACGAGATAGATGACGCTATCATTTTAATCGATATATCAAACAATCTACATGTTCCAAGTGAAATACATTACATCAGTGTCATATGCTGAATACATAGCATCCATATCATAAGCTAGCAACATTACTTCAATGCCATATACGCTATTTCTCTTTTTTACGAATGCTACATGAAGTTTCTACACATACTACTTACAACAGTCGACTCCGGATATCACAGGACAACACTTAACATATTACAATCACAGACGATCATGACTTAACATGAAGGAGGCCGATGAGCAACGCTTTGAGATCATAGCTTACGACACAATATACTCATGTCCCTTTTTAATAATAGGAATACACAGTTTGCCCCAAATGATAATACCTTTAGCTCCCTCAGAAAACAAATATGCTTACTTGCCATACCTTGACAGAGTGAGGACTTCTCTCGCGCAACTTTCCACGAGTCTCATTCCCAGGTTCCTGGATCATGTGATATTACCCTCATTAGCATACTCATAAAAGTGTGAGAACTTGTGAACGGGCTACTGTGTCTGGTCACTATGATTCGGCCACAATCCTGTCAACCAAGCGTTCTATCCTGTTCACAGCATATGGATCCCTTCTTTGTAAAAGTCAGCATCTTGCACCAGTAGAAAGTGGTCTACAGCATGAATGACGTCATCATCTGTAGCAAATTTGCGACCACTCAGATCCTTTTTTTTTTTAGTTTAGTAAACATGTAATAGTCCGAAGGGGCCAAATCTGGGGAATAAGGAGGATGTTCAAGAAGCTGGAAGCTGCATTCATGAATGGCAGCCATCGCCACTGCCGACTTGTGAACTGGAGCATTCTCTTGCTGAAAGATGACTCCTCTCGTCAGTTTCCCTCTACGCTTTTCCTTCACTTTGACCCGTAGTTGCTTCACAAGATTAGCATAATAGGCCTCAGTGACCATTTTGCCCTTTTGAAGATATTGACCCAATAGCACACCTTCTGAATCCCAAAAGATGGAAGCCGTCACTTTACCTGCAGACAGAACCACCCTTGCTTTTCTTTGGAGGTGGGAATCCATGATGTTTCCACTGCTTTGGCTGTTCTTTGGTTTCTGGTTGAAAATGATGAACCCAAGTCTCATCCATAGTCATAAACTGCTGAATAAACTTTTCAGGATCTGCAGAAAAATGGCCAAGATTGTCTCTTGACATGTTGAGACGCTGTCATGTGCGATCAGCTCAAAGAAGTTTCAGAACCCATCGAGCAGAGACCATGTCATTTGAAGATCATTGTGAATAATGGCATGAACACGTTCCTGGGAGATGCCCAACTCAGTAGCAATGTACCACTCAGTTAGTTGTCAATCCTCCATTATCATGTCATGGATTCTGCCGGTGGTTTCATCGGTGGTTACCATTCTTGGTCATCCTGGACGAGGATCTTCTTCCAGACTCTCCCTTCCATGTTTGAATTGAGCTGTCCACTTCTTCACTGTGTTGTAAGAAGGGGCACTCACCCGTATGGATCTCTTTCGATGGTAAGCCTTTGATGCAGAGGTAGCGAACTGCTCAATGAGAAATGTTATCCATTTTCTCAATTTCTGCCACCCCTTACCACTTCAGTAGCCTGTAAAAAAATTGATTGCAGTTAATTTCTTGAAACTTGGTGTTTAATCTTACATTAACCTGATCTACAAATGCACCTGATATCAACTGTGCATTTCAAGTATTTGTACCTTATGCCGATAACTTATCAATTACCCCTCGTAAAAGAAGAGAGAGAAATAAGAGAACAGATTCTTGAGTGAAGGTAGAATAATTATAAATGTGAAAGATTCACAAATATTGAGTAATGATTTATCTTGAAAACTTTGTAGTATCAGCATCAAGCACATTGTGATAACAAGCTGTGCAATGGTCAACAATATTTATATAAACTCTGAAGCCATTTGCCCACATTTGGACTGATTTATGATATTTCTGATCATCTTCAATGACTTTTCATGTTTGAATGATTTTCCATCACTGCTACAGATTTTATCCTTTTTTTTTCCCTGGAAATGTTTTTCAGTGCAGATATTTTTTCTTTTTTTTATGATCAGATTATCCTTAGATGATGTACCTGAAATAGTGGCACATGCCTGAAATAGTGGCACATGCCTGAAATAGTGGCACATGCCTGAAATAGTGGCACATGCCTGAAATAGTGCCACATGTCTAAAATAGTGGCATATGTCTGAAATATTGGTACATGTCTGAAATAGTTCCATGTGTCTGAAACCTCATTTTGTTGTATACTCAGTCACATTAGAAATAGTGCAACATGCCTGAAACCTCATCTTGTTGTAAACTCAGTCATATTAGAAATAGTGCCACATGTCTGATACCTCATCTTGTTGTAAACTCAGTCATATTAGAAATAGTGCCACATGCCTGAAACCTCATCTTGTTGTAAACTCAGTCATATTAGAAACAGAATAATGTGATTGAACTCCCGTCTTGCTGTTAGCTCCCACACACTAAAATAGAGCTGCATGGCTGAATTTCCATACTGTTGAAGAACAACTTACAAGCAAAACTATGAGCTCATCAAGCACATAATTCAGATGACACTGTCACATAAGTCAGATGACACGGCCACATAAGTCACATGACACTGCCACATAAATCACATGACACTGCCACATAATGCTGCGTAATGGATAACATGTAATGTGAACAAATAACTTTAAATGTGGCAGTATTCAAGAATATAAACTAGGAAAAAGTAGGAGCAGCTTTATTACTTAATGGTTACAAAGTTGTGACGTTTTGGCGTGAGCTTTAATCATACAAAAACGTACAGGACGAAGAAATAGAGAGAGGAGATAAAGTATAGATTCACATGAATACCATTAAAAAAAAAATTTTAAAGAGTACTTAGCTGTAAATTGTAAGGTGTGACTTGTACGGTGGTGTGTGTCAGGAATGGATTTAGTAGAACATGGAGACTGTTTAAATAGAGACCTGTGGTATGTGGTTAGTGGGTTGTAACTGGGGGTGGTGGATGGGGAACCGGGGAGGGGAGAGAGAGTGATACAATATTGATCTAGCCAGGAGAAGTTGAAATAGATGATTGAGGAAGACGGGTTGCAAAGTGATGCTGTGAGGAGGTTTGAAAAGTAAGAAGGGGTGGAGTTTAGTGGGGAGGTACTATAATGATTGAGGAGAATGTTAAGTGTAGCTAAACAGCAAGTTTAACCAATGTGGCTCCAGCGTCTCATAATTTTGAATGCAGCGGTTCTCAAGCTCCAGGCAGCTTGTGTCATCTGCGTGACATTGTTTGATGGCTGTTACCAGAAAATCAGATTTGCCTCTGTGGTTGGGGCCATTGAAATGATTTGGGACTGGTTTCAAAGCATGCTGGGCTATGTCGTACAGATGTTTTTTGCATGCGGTCCCCTAATCTGAGGCCGGTCTCACCAATATATGTTATCCTGCATCTTTTGCAAACGATGACATATATCACATTACGGGACTCGCATGTGAATTCCTCATGAAGAGTGAGGATAGTTTTGGGAAAGGTGATTGTTTTCATTTCCCAGACAGGTAACGCACCGGGGGCGGTTACATTTGCTGGTGCCAACATATGTAAGGCGCTGCTTCAAGTGGCTGTGGACGAGGATGTCCTTAAGGTTTGGCTCACGTTTGTATAGAATATCTGTTTGTATAGAATATCTGTGGGTGCCAGCAATATTTCAGTCCATTCACAAACTTTCTGGATCAGAAATGCAGACACAGTATCAAATCAACATTATCATGAGGACTCTCACTCACCACCAACTACAACAAAAACTGATTTGACACTCACTCACCACCAACTACAACAAAAACTGATTTAACACTCACTCACCACCAACTACAACAAAAACTGATTTGACACTCACTCACCACCAACTACAACAAAAACTGATTTAACACTCACCACCAACTACAACAAAAACTGATTTAACACTCACCACCAACTACAACAAAAACTGATTTGACATTCACTCACCACCAACTACAACAAAAACTGATTTAACACTCACCACCAACTACAACAAAAACTGATTTAACACTCACCACCAACTACAACAAAAACTGATTTGACATTCACTCACCACCAACTACAACAAAAACTGATTTAACACTCACCACCAACTACAACAAAAACTGATTTAACACTCACCACCAACTACAACAAAAACTGATTTGACATTCACTCACCACCAACTACAACAAAAACTGATTTGACATTCACTCACCACCAACTACAACAAAAACTGATTTAACACTCACCACCAACTACAACAAAAACTGATTTAACACTCACCACCAACTACAACAAAAACTGATTTGACATTCACTCACCACCAACTACAACAAAAACTGATTTAACACTCACCACCAACTACAACAAAAACTGATTTGACACTCACTCACCACCAACTACAACAAAAACTGATTTGACATTCACTCACCACCAACTACAACAAAAACTGATTTGACGACAGAGATATCAGGAATATATGTGTAGATTTAATTCCTAAAATGAAACTCTAAATAATGGCTCACACAACAAACCCCCCAAAATGTGCTTAAAACTGCCTGAAAATTGCCTAAATACAAATATAAATTGCTTAGTAATCAGTTGTGGTCCACATTAGAGCAGAGACTAAATTACAAATATTTAAATGCAAAAATTTCACAAAATGTAATAGATAATGTATAAAATGGTGCAAAGATAACAGTTTTCATGTATCAAATTCAGCATATTTAACTAAGTCATCTGCTTACAACACAGTGTTTACACTGGATCTGGAAATATTATCAAGTTCATGAACATAAAAATCTCTTGTTCATTTCTGTCAAAAAAAAAAAAAAAAATCAAATCTCCATCATCTTTATTCATCTTGTTCAAGGAAAAAAAAAACCTCTCTTGACAGTTTTTCCTGGCTCTTTTTTCTAATTCTTAAGATGTCCTGGAAATATCAACTTTTGTGATGCTAATCTAAATATCCAACTTTACTCATGCCCCAACTTATCCTCAAAAAGGAACTCAAAACCTGTCCTTGATGATGAAGACAGGACTTGATACAGTTCTTTGCTATTTCTGTTCTTCATCCGGTGAGAGTTCACATCCATGCTTTCCTCTACACACTACTTAGTCAAAATGACAGAGGAAGAATTACAATATGCATACAAAACAAACAGAAATGTCCCGAATTGACCTGAATTGTCACAATTGGCTTTCTGTATAAGAAACTAGACATTTTTTACCAGCTTCTCATTTTCTAGATTCCTTTTTTTTGTTTGGTGATGAATTCATCTTTGTTACATATAAATGAGATTTAATGACTTTTTCATGAAATGCTGATAGTGGCGTGTACCCTACTGCTCCAGATCTTTCAGGTGGAGACAGAAGTACTCCAAGGTTTACTTGCCTGGAGTGCACACCTGCTGTAGGTAGATATTTTTCTGGGTATTAAATCTCATTGCTGTGAATGTTTAGAGAAAACAACATAACAGTTTTGGGAGGTACAAGATGGACAGACAAAAAGCAAACATCAGCATTCAGTAGGTCTTCAACCTAACAGACATGTGCTTTCCCACAGAACCAGTGAGTCTTGATTAGACACTCCTCTGCATACATGATGTGATTACAAGGAGAACTGGTGCACAAAACAGTCTTAACACTGCTCTTCTCCAACTCCTAATGCAGCATTAGATGTGTAAAAGCTTCACCATTCAGATCTGTTTTGGGCCAGCTATTTATTACATTATTACAATTAACCCAGTTAAATTAGGATATAGTTATCCTGGCCAAATTAGGATGTAGCTAGCCTGGCCAGGTCAGGATGTAGCTAGTCATGCAAAATTAGGATGTAACTCTCTCTCTCTCTCTGAACCTTAAGTGCCCAGGGCACATGGGGCTTCCACAAGGGTTTTCCACAAATGCCTGTCCTTCGCCTTTTTTTCTGCTCTTGCCCAGGTGAGCCCTCTATTGCTCAACATCCTTTCTGTTGTTCTTCTCCATGTCTCTTTTGGTCTACCCTTATTTCTGCTCCCCTGTGGTGTCCATCTTAGTGCTATTTTTGGTAGTGAGTTGTCAGTCATTCGGAGCACATGTCCCAACCATCGCCAGCGTCTTTCCTCAATAATTGTTGTCAGTGGCTTCATCTGCATTTCTGCCAATAAGATGTTATTTCTTATGGTGTTTGGCCAAAATATTTTTCTAATTCTTCATAAACATTTAGTCTGGAAAGAATTCAACTTGTTTTCTATGGTTCTGGTGATTTTCCAGCATTCACCTCCATAGAGTAGTACACTTAGAACATTACTCTTAAATATCCTGATTTTCATATTTATGCTTAGTTTTTTTTATTTCCATATAGGATGTAACTAGCTTAGACAAATTATATATAACTAGCCTAGCCAAATTAGTCGTAACTAGCCTGGTCAAATTAGGATGTAAGTAGCTTGGGCAAATTAGATTTAACTAGTCTGGCCAAATTAGATGTAACTAGGCTAGCCAAATTAGATTTAACTAGCCTAGTCAAATTAAATGTAACTAGTCTGTTCAAATTAGGAGTTAACTAGCTTGGCCAAATTAAATGTAACTAACCTGGGCAGGTCAGGATGTAACTAGCCTGGCCAGTTCAGGATGTAGCTAGTCTGGCTAGGTCAGGATGTAGCTAGCCTGTCCAAATTAGGATTTAGCTAGCCTGTCCAAATTAGGATGTAGCTAGCCTGTCCAAATTAGGATGTAGCCAGCTTGGCCAAATTATGATATAACTACCCCAGCCAAATCAGGATTTTGCAAGTCTGGCCAAGTCAGGATGTAGGATGTCCAGTCATCTGTCCTTTAATATGGCCAAACCATAAATCAATATAAAATGTGAATAATGACTGACTTTACCCGTCCAATCATCTCATCTCTCACACATCCCTCCCTTCTTCCTAAAACAAACATACACATCACACAATGATGAAATAAATGAAACAATAATAAAAATTAACAACGCACTGCAAATTAGTCAAAAAAAATCATACAGAATACAAAATCATTCAAGTACAGCACAAACCATAACATCATATGACTAACTGATAGCTATTAAACATTATACAACTAACCATATAACTAGTCGATCAAAAGCTACAACATCACATAGCAAACTAACTAATCTAAAGCCAGGAATAAAATAAAATAAAACATAACATAACAAAACAAAACAAAAAGGTTCACTGGTTGAAGGTTATATTCCCAAGAAACAGCCTGCAATATGTGACAGAATATGCTTTAAGCAAAACACTTGAAGAGTAGTCTCTCCTGAGATATCTAATTTTGGAAACATCGGGTTGCGCTGCAAATGAACGAGTGATGTAAAGTTCGCATACATTGTTACACACTGTGAACGGATTTTAAAGAAGAAAAAAAAAGCAGCCGACGTGAAGAAGAGAACGGTTACGACCGGCAAAGAAGGAGATCCAAGAATGTGGAGCGGACATGAAGAAGAGATACGCTCAAGACCGGCGAGGATGGAGGGTTTGAAGATGTAGAGCCAGGCAAGATCATCCTTCAGAATTAGTACTTTTTGGTCGGGTTGTCGAATTGTAGAGTTTAAGTTGTAGTCTGTCTCTTTGTAGGGAAATGTTAAAGTTGATTAATTTGTCCTTTTAATGACAGTTCTCTTCTAGTTTTCCTTTAGGTAGAGTTGAAGGTAGATTATCCCTCTGGTCTAGGCTGTGAATTCAGACTGAGAAAGTATGGTGGGTTTTTCAATTGTAAGAAGTTAGCAATGTCCTTTAACATTTTGCCGTGAGAGAGTTCTCCCCATGGCAATGTTAATCGCCCGGACATTTATTTCATGTTATTGTAATTATCATCAGTCTTTTCATTCTACTTTCATTGGCAACATCACCTACAAATGGGTTTCACTAATAAAAATGTTCTCTTGAAATTGCTGGAATTATGTGATAATGGATCTATGATATGTCGCAAATGTGGAGTAGGAAGGAGCAGTTAATTTTGTTTATATTGTTAGGTTTCTGTGTGAATCTAGTGCTGTACTGATCCTGGGTTAATGAAGTTACATAGTGAATATCAATGTAACGAAACGGGGATGTAACTCCTTGCACGATGCAGATGTCGTTGTAGTCCCCCACTGCCGAAAGGCCTGTGCTACACAGATAGGAAGTTGGATGCTTGCACGTTTGACTATTTTAAATATGAGCTACACTAAACCTCACATGAAACTCACAACAAAATGATATTAAACATAAGAAGAATATTTTTAAAATCCCATAATAAAACACGAATGATCAATGATTATGGATGACCAATGACCATGGATGATCATGGATGAAAACTGATTTCGAGTACTGATAATGTTCTTATTTTGCATAAAATCTATTTTTATGGCCCCCTCCTTTCTCCAAGCTCTGCATAAATAGTGGGCACTGGGGCATAATGTTCAGCAACGTTCACTTGTAAAATGCCCTGGAAAAAAAGGTAGCAAGAAACTAAAAAATGGCACTAGAAAATGTGATGCAGAATCTTTGAGGAAGCCCTGAATGTTTGGAGTCAACGGAAAACAATTTGAAAACCCAACAAAATATGGTTGTAAGTAACATTACTATTACAAATTCAGAATGTTAGCAAACATTTTATAATACACATAAATAAAGAAAAGCTTTTATATTACCTTGCAGTCCGAGGACATATAAACGTATTTTGCATAATACTATACCAAGATCACAAGAGAAACTATTTACTATACTTCCTAAAGTAACTTGCAGCTAAAATTAGCTTAATTCATCCATTTAATCAAAAGAGAAACAGCTTTTGTGTTTCACACATTTATTCTGTTCGTCAGAGTTCAGAGATGGGAATTGAATCATTATCAGTGTCTCATAGAAACTGCTCTTCGGTCTTAGTCATTTTTCCAAAATGTGTAAACAGTGTCCAAGTTAACTAAATTGTCTGAAGCTAAGTAGAGTTTGATTGTTGTCAAAATGATCAGTTTTCAAAAGTTTCATGATTTTAGTTTTGATTTGATTCATTAGGCTAAAGCCTCTTTCACAGTCTGCACTAGAAGCCTGAAATGTTCCACGAATATTCAAAAAGAGAGACAATTCTCTGAATTGTGTCTGTTGAAATGTGTTGGAAATATTATCTCCGAAAGTTTGCATTGAACCTCCCTTTATTTTCTCACTGACAGTTAATTCTACATACTGATTTAGCAAATCTTTTACGAAGATTTCCTATATCTTATAAAGTACTGAACTGTATCGTGCGACCAAGGTTTTCAATTGCTGTCTACCAAAATTGAACTCTTCTAAATTCTGAATAAATGAAAATGAATCTTTATCAAATATATACCACTCTTTACGTTCGTCCTCTGGAAAACAGCTGTCAAAATGATCGAATACTCCTTCATTAAAGCGAACTACTGCAGTTGTGTCAACAGGAATTTGGTATAATGTTGTGAGATCTTGAATTACTGCTGAGAAATGGGCAGTTGAACCAAGATACTGTGTTTGCAGTTTTATAATGTTGGCTTTTGTAAATTGGTAGGCCTCTATTGTAGTTAGTGTACTGCGTTGAAGAAGTCAACACAACTCTGCCAATTCTTGTAACACATCATTTAAAATAGCAATAGCAACATGATATTCAGGCTTGGTCAGTTTATCCAGACACTATTTATGAACTGGGTCACTGTCTTGTTCAACCTGATCTTTGTAGGACTGTATCAATGATGTGTAGTTATTCATCAAAGCTCTAACAGCAAAATGTCTAGAAAGCCATCTGACTTCATTCAAAGGACAGAAGGAAACAGCTTCACAATTAGCAGCCTGACAAAGTTCTTCAAACTTATGTTTCGTCACCGATGACCTACTGAAAATTGCATAAACTATTCTAAAAAGTGTTTCGATATCTTTCATTAATGATACGTTTTTCCAAGCATCACACAGACCTAAGTTTCCTCTATGTGCTAGACAATGTTGTTCTAGTAAATGTGGTAAATATCAGGGCAAAATTCCTGTCATGCCTTCCTGCTTTCCTAACATAACTGAGCACCATCAGATGTAAACACAACCATTTTCTGCAATTCTGTATTGTTTACTGCAAAAACTGTTTAATTGCTTCAACTATGCTTGAACTATTACATGAAGTTAGTTTTATAATTCCTTCAAACATAAATAATTAACATTTTGCTGACAATGATTGTGTTGATCTGATTTACCATTCATCCCACATTTTTCCTGTAGCTCATTCGTTACCAGTTTTCGCTTGTTTGCAAATTATGCAAACTCATCATCATCATCACGTGCCATGCCGACTGGCGTTGGCTATTATGCTTCTCCAGAATACACGATCCTTCATGCAGGCCATCAGTTCAGTTGGTGATCTCCTCTCACACCATCCCGTCAGACCGTCCAGTATCATTTCTCTTGGTCTTCCTCTTGATCTTCTTCCTTCTATTTTTCCTGTTGTTATAATATTTTCAATGCCCCCTCTTCTCATTGCATGTCCTATGAAAGTACATTGTCTATCTCTTATCTTTTTGACAAGGTTTTTTGTCTCTCCAGCTCTTCTCATACATTCTTCATTGGTTATTTTTGCTGTCCAGGGGATTCGCAACATTCTTCTAATAAACCACATTTCTGCTGCTTTCAATGATTTTTGTGCAGACTTGCCTATTGTCCATGATTCACTTCCATATAACAAGATAGATTCAATATAGCATTTTAGGACTCGTTTTCTAACATTCATTGATAAAGATGTGTTAGCTAATATGTTTCTCATTCTCTGAAATGCAGTCTTTGCTTGGCCTATTCTGTTCCTAATTTCTGTTCTGCATTTCCCATCTGAAGTTATTACTGTGTACTGTGTCGTCAGCATACCGAAGGTTGTTAATATTGTATCCTCCAATTTTTATGCCTGGTTCTGTGATGATTGTTCTTAGAATATTCTCGCTATATAGAGAAAAAAGGTCTGGAGATAGTACACATCCTTGTCGCACCCCTTGTTTTATAGGTTGATATTTTCCAGTTCTCTTTTCAACTCGAACTGCTGCTTCTTGCTGCCAGTATAGATGTTTTACAATCCTCAGGTCTTTGCCGTCTATATTGATGTCTTCAAGCATTTTAATAATTTCATTATGTTTCACCTTGTCAAATGCCTTGGTGTAATCAATGAAGCATAAGTAGAGATCTTTCTGTACTTCTAAAGCTCTTTCTGTTAGTGTTCGTAAAGAATAAATGGCATTGTGTGTTCCCTTTCCTTCAACAAATCCAAACTGTTCATCTGCTATTTCCATTTTTATCTTTTTCCTTGTTCTTCTCATAATTATTCTCAGAAGTAGCTTCGTTATGTGACATGAGAGGCTGATAGTCCGGTGGTCGTCACATTCCTTTGCACCTGGTTTCTTTGGTAGTGCTATAAACGTGGATTTAATCAGGTCACTAGGAATATAACCACTGTTGTAAATGTCATTCAGTAACTTGGTTATTATTTTTATTCCTGTCTCCTCTAGTGCATCTATTTCTTCTATTGTTGTATTATCAGGCCCAGTCGCTTTTCCTTTCTTCATGTGTTTGATGGCATCTATGATTTCATCTTGAAGTATTGGTGGTCCCTCACAGTTTTCAGTATCTGGTGTTAATTCTGGTCTTTCTCCTCCATATAGCTCACCGATATACTCTGTCCACCTGTCCACAATGTCTTCTTTTCCCATTAACATTTTACCTTCTTTCGATTTCATTCATCCTGTGGTATATTTTGTTTTCCTGCCTGTGAGTTCATTAATTCGTTTGTGCATGTTTTTGCTGTCTTTAATATGAGAGTCCTCTATCTGTCTACACTGCTCATTTAACCACACTTCTTTTGCTTCTCTGCATTTGCGTCTTATTTCTTTATTTATCTTGTTATATTTTTCCTCGTTATTTTTACTCCTCCTCCTCTTGTCCATCAGTCCTAAGATATCGTCTGTCATCCATTTATTTTTAGGGGCTTCTTTTTTTGGTGGTATTATCTCCTTAACAGTTTGGTGCATAGAATCTCTTAACATTTCCCATTGTTCATCTATACAATTTATGTTTGCTATTGCATTGTATCTATTTGTTATAATAACTTTGTATTGTTCTCGCAGTTCTTAGTCATTTTTAAGAAGTTCTGTATTCAGTTTGATGTTTCTCACTTTTCTGCCTGCTTTCTTTAGTTTTATTCTAACTTTTCCACAGAGTGGATCATGGTCACTATTGCAGTCAGCTCCTGGCATGGTTTTTGTTGTCAGTAATGCATTGCGGAATAGTTTGTTGATTAATATGTAGTCTATCTGGTTAAAAGTCTTTTTGTCTGGACTGCACCACGTTGCCAGTCTTCGAGGATGTTGCTTAAACCAGGTGTTTCCTACAACCATGCTGTGTATTCTTGCCCATTCAATTAATTTATAACCTCTGTCATTCCTCTCCCCCAGTCCATAGTCACCAACGATGTCTGAAGTTCTTCCTTTACCAACTTTGGCATTAAAATCTCCCATGACTATGGTAACTTCATGTGACTTTGTGTGTTTTAGTGCTGTCTCTATGTCATTATAAAATAGCTGTATATCTTCTTCAGAGCTTTCAGATGTTGGAGCGTACACTTGTATAATATTTATGTTTATTGGTTGTCCTTTCTGTCGGGCTAGCAGGACTCGGTCCGAGATGTTCAAATATCCTACAATTGTCCTTGCCGTTTGTTCATCAAATATAATTCCTACTTCTCGTTCATGTTTCTCACTTCCTGAATATATTATTGTATATTTATCTGAGTTTATCTTCCCTGCACCTGTCCATCTAACTTCACTCATTCCTAATATGTTTATCTTGATCCTTTCTATTTCCATCTTTACATTTTCTAATTTTCCAGCCTGGAATAAAGTTCTAACATTCCATGTTGCTATTTTGAACTTGTTATTTGTGCCACCAGTAGCTTGATGACGATCTGGCCTCACGTGTGGCTCGTGAGCTGCCCTACCAGACGAGGCTGCTCCAGAGGAACATCCATTAACGTCGTTCATGATGAATCGATTATTCTGTTCAAGCATAACTATTCTTGGGAGCTACAACAGTGGTTTCCCGTTGCCTTCTGTCGGTTTTTGTACGGACTCTCCGCTAGTCTTTGGACTCCCTGTCCTACCCTCAAGGCAGTAAACTACGAGGTGTAATTAATAAGTTCTCGGCCTAAGGTACAACGGATTATTTGTGGACAACTTTTTGGGGTTATTTCTCAACATAGTCCCATTGCAAGTTTATGCACTTAGTCCAGCGATCCTGGAGCATACGGATCCCTTCTTTGTAAAAGCCAGCATCTTGTGCCAGTAGAAAGTGGTCTACAGCATGAATGATGTCATCATCTGCAGCAAATTTGCGACAATTGAGCTCCTTTTTTGAGATCGGTAAACAGGTAATAGTCCGAAGGGGCCAAATCTGGGGAATAAGGAGGATGTTCAAGAAGCTGGAAGCCGCATTTATGAATAGCAGCCATTGCCACCGCCAACTTGTGAGCTGGAGCATTGTCTGGGTGAAAGATGACCTATCTCGTTAATTTCCCTCGATGCTTTTCCTTCAATTTGACCCGCAGTTGCTTCACAAGATTAGCATAATAGGCCCCGGTGACCGTTCAGCCATTTTCAAGATAATCTACCAATAGCACACCTTCTGAATCCCAAAAGATGGAGGCCATCACTTTGTCTGCAGACAGAACCACCTTTGCTTTCTTTGGAGGTGGGGATCCATGATGTTTCCACTGCTTTGACTGTTCGTTGGTTTCTGGTTGAAATAATGAACCCAAGTCTCATCCATAGTCACAAATTACTGAAGAAATTTTTCAGATTCTGCAGAAAAATGGCTAAAATTGTCTCTTGACATGTAGAGACGCTGTCGTTTGTGATCAGCTCTAAGAAGTTTCGGGACCCATCGAACAGAGACCTCTGTCATTTGAAGATCATTGTGAATAATGGCATGAACACGTTCCTGCGAATTCCCAAACTCAGTAGCAATGGATCGCTCAGTTAGTCGTCGATCCTCCATTATCATGTCATGGATTCTGCCGGTGGTTTCATCGGTGATTACTGTTCTTGGTCTTCCTGGACGAGGATCATCTTCCAGACTCTCCCTTCTATGTTTGAATTGAGCTGCCCATTTCTTCACTGTTCTGTAAGAAGGGGCACTCTCCCCTAGAGTCTCCACAGTATCTTCACTGATCTCCTTCGATGATAAGCCCTTGATGCAGAGGTAGCAAATGATTGCTCGATGCGAAATTTTATCCATTTTTTCAATTTCTGCCACCCCGTACCACTTCAGTAGCCTGTAAAAAAAAATTGATTACCGTTAATTTCTTGAAACTTTGTGTTCAATCTTACATTAACCTGATCTACAAATCCACCTACTATAAACTGTGTGTTTCAAGTATTTGTACCCTATGCCGAGAACTTATCAATCACCCCTTGTACTTCATCGTTTTCATTGTTACACGTAGATATCTCTTAAAACAACATGCAGCGTACCAGGAGGATGGCATGACAGTTTCTATAACTTCTCGCTCCTATTCCTCCTTATAACTGTAGCACACTTTCTTTCTTGGAGACCGATCGTTAATGTTCTCTTTTAAATTGCGCTTCGACATATTTGTATAGTTCAGTATCCCAACAGACTTATGAATATAATCCAGTGCTCCAACTGTTGTAAGAATACAATGGATATTAAGGTTCCAACAGCACGAATAGTATACTATGGAATAGTCACCAGCAGAAGTTAGCGTGCAGCACAGTGTGACCCAACATCTCTGCTGAAAATCTGACAGCCCGTTTGAACTTTGAACTCAACTGATACTCTCGAGTCTCACCCCTACTTGTTTCCCTCTATCTTGAAATAACCTTCTCGAACAAGAAAGCTCTTGAACAACGAAATTCTCGACGTCCTTATTGTCCTGTCAAGAATAATTTACAGAGACTGTAATAAAACAAATTAATTTACCAAACAATAGAAGATTAAATTAGGTTGATAGCAGGATAGATCTAATATCCAAATCTTTGCTGTCTGGCCATCTAATTATGGATTAGAACAGAGTTACTTTCACTTTTAAAAGTGACATTCTCATTAAAATACTAGTCACCCAAATTTATGCAGGAAAAGTATAGGGCGCAGGTTGCAGGAGTCTTTGTCAGTACCAGTTTGAACACTCCAGAAACACATAATTAAGTTACACACAACTTTGCACGTTTCCACGGCGACAGTAAACCTACTGCTATTGAAAAAAAAAACGAAACAAAACAGAACGGCTCTAATGTTGGTGGTCACGACGTCTGATGTTAGTTACCAAGATCAATTTGCATAGCTGAACAGCTCAATGGATATTCTCCTTTTTCACGACGCAGTGGAAATTAATTTGCCTGTTGTTTATTTTAATTACCCTCTATTCTCTGTGTGCCTACTTGTTTTGTTACGATTCTGCTACAGTACTACCGAAACCACAAGATAAAAGACCAGTTGAAATATCCGATCCGAAAATCATTTCTCAACAAGAAAGAAACAGTAAAGGAAAAAACATGTACCAGCATTGTATTTTTTAAATTGCAATTATAGCACAGAGTAACATCTGGGAACTGGACAATAAAAGTATCAATTTCTTTTTTATTTTTGGGTGGCTTCAGAAATTTTGTCCGCTGTATGATTTTTTCTGTGCGCGGCCGCGCAGCTTAGAGGGAACATTGATCTCCATTGAGTCATTACTGAAGATACAGTAGTCTACACTGACCAGTCACTAACTATTTGACCAGCATGAGATGATACATCAGCTTCCCATTTACAAAAAAAAAAACACAGTTTAAACATACCAGTCACATGAATTTGTTCCCTAGTTAGAAATCCTTAATTTTAAGCTCCCATTTCATTCATTCATTCATTTGCATGTTCCTTGCGGAACTTTGACTCCTTAACAGCACTCCTGTAGATCTCTCGGTTGTGAGCAAGATGCCCTGCTGCTGATGCTTCCATCAAATATCATGGATACAAAAAAGAACAATATATCCATACTACAAGAACTTAATATTGAAGAAGGCTGGCTAGTAAAGAGGATTAAAGAGATAAAACTTAAAATATTTCGAACACATTAAACGTCATGAGAATTTAGAGAAGACGGTCTTGGAATGGTACATAATAGGAAAAAGAAAGAGCATAAGACCAAGGCGAAGATGGCCACAAGACATCAACGGCAGGGCATCTTGCTTACAACCGAGAATCCTACAGGAGAGCTGTTAGGGAAGAAGAGTTCCGCAAGGGACATGCAAATGACTGACTGATTGATACAATAAATACCACAAAAATACTATGTTTCGTTCTGAGTTGAAGCTAAGGCTATTTGTGATACATTTTGAAAGTTCACGCTTGTAATATCCCTTGTGACATGGCACACCATCCTTTTTGAAGCATCTTGCAGGCAAAACACCACAAAACAAAGACGATTATTTCAGTTCTTCTACAAGACAGTAGCAAGCCACCATGAATTATCTTGTGGATTGCAAATGTACAAGAGTTTCCGATAAGTCTTGACTGATGTCGTGAAGATTACAAAGACAGTGCTCAATTTTGTGACAGAATTTAGAAATCTTACATCTTTCCCGTGCTGTTAAACGTCACATAAGTTTTTCTGTTTTTGTCCAGCTTTTCAACCTCATCCTTGGATTTTATGCCTATTAATTTAGCCTCTTAACAATGTCCTCTTTAGAGTTTCACGTGGTCGGACTCTTTCTCTTCGGCCTGTTGTGTTCCACTTGATAGTTTGTTTTGAGATTCTCTGATTGTTTCTTCTCATCACGTGACCGATATATGTCCATCTCGTTTTCCTAATCACTCATAAGAATGATTGTTGTTCGCTCATCCGTGTTATCTCTGTGTTGTTCTTGAATTCGTTCCACTTTATGCAGAGTATTTCCCGTAGGTATTTTTTTCAAGAGTCTAATTTCTTGTCTATTTCTTTAGTTGTTTTCCAGCTTTCACATGCATAAAAGAGGGTGGATATTGCCTTTGAATTCAATAATCCTAAATTAATTTTTGTGGATATAACTACTGAGTGAAATATGTTCTTATAATTCTTGAAAGTAAATGCTTCATTTACAATTCTAATACTTACTTCCTTTCTAGTGTCACCGTCCTGGTCTATGTAGCTGCCAAGGCATGCAAATTTATTTTACTTCTTCAACAGCTGTTCATACTATGCATATTTTTCCTTTTCGATTAATGGGAAGTTTCGTTATTTTTGTTTTTTTCCTTGTTAATTTCAATATCTATTTTGTTAGTCAGTGTAGACAGGGTATCTGTTTTTCCTTGCATCGATTTCACATTGTCACTGATAAGAGTCATATCATCTGCAAAATCAAGATATTCTGTTTGGGTCTGATGTACCCAATCAGTGTCCGTTTTACTTGAGCAACATTTTTTTTCATTTTGAAGTCTATGTAAAAAAAAATTAAAAAAGCAAAGAAGATAGTATAGATCCTTGTTTCATGCCTGTTTCAATTTGGAACCATTTACTCATTCCTTCTTATGTGTTGACTGCACAAACATTAATGTCCTTAATGATGTTAACAGTTTTAGATGATATTCCATATAGTCTTAAAATTCTCCACAGTGAATCTCTATGTATCTATCGAATGCCATTTTAAAGTTTATGAAGTTCAGGATTAATGGTTTCTGCTTTTCGATATGTTCTTCAAGTATTATTCTAAGAGTAAAGATCTGGTCGAGACAGCCTCTCCCTTTTCGAAATCCTGCTTTTGTCTTATCCCATTGCAGTATCGACAATATCGTTTAGAAATAGAAATAGAATTTAGAAATAGAAGGAATAAAAGACATTAGTTTGAGTTCGAGAGACAAAAAGAGGCCCACTCACAGACAAGAGGCAAGCAGAATGTGTGGTCTAGTTTAGAGAGAGACAGAAAGAAGAAGGAAAAGAGGCAAGAAATGAAAGGAGTAGATAATGAGATAAATCGGTAGAAGTGGAAAACAAAAGACAAAATGCCTTCATCAAGAATAAGTGAAATAACAAACATAAAAATGTGAGAAATTAGCTGTCACAGCCCCCGCTCGCATGAAAGTTTGGCACAGTATGCTACGAAGTGTTGTCTGAAAGTAACTAATTTCTCTCACAGATCTATAATAAGTTTCTGTATCGAGCCGACCATTTTGTGTCCGACTTTTACACTAGTAGGTCGCCTGGTAGCTAGGTTTCAATCTGTTTGAGTGTATATATCTGTTACTTTATTATTTCTGTTGTCATCGACAAAGGTATATTGCCGAAATATTGAATCCTTATTGTTTGTTTTTCATTTCCGCATGCTCATCTTTTTATGTCTTACAGCTGTTTATGTCCTTTTTTTCTTAATCTTTCCATATTTTTTGTTGTAAAACAGAATCGTACACCTGTGTGACTTTTCTCCACTGGTAAAAGTTTTATCAAAGTCGTCATCACATTTATCTATTTCCAGGAAACACCACGTACTGATTATTTCACTCTCCCACTCGCAAGGTCCAGGAAAAAAATGAATCCCGCTACTGATCCAGTAGAATCTGAAGTAGATGGTAATTCATAAATAATTAGTGTATAATTATATAAAACTAAGTACTGCATATAACTGCAAAAAGTCACTGCAGTAAAGCGGCGATAATACAATGTATAACAGGAAAAAAATGTAGGAACAGCTTTATTATACAGTTGTGACGTTTCGGTGTGAACCTTAATTAAGTGTAAAACACACACACACAAAGAGAACGAAGAAATAGAGAGAGTAGATAAAATATAAATCCACTTGAAAGATATGTAAAAAATAGACATGGAAAAAAATAGAGTTTAAAAATGGACGCAGCACTTAGCTGTGACTTGTAAGAAGCTGTGACTTGTAAGAGGTTGTGTTCAGAAGTGCACCTGGAAGTCAAGTTATGGGAAACCTACACTGGCAGACTCCCATAATTCCATGAAAGGTACATCGATGATGGCATTGAAGTCACCAGTATACACAGGACGAGCTAAGAAATGTTATTGAATTCGCCAACTCGCTTAATAAGAACATTGAATTCACTTATGAAATTTCTGACATTTTTGCCAACTTTCTAGACATTAAAATTTCTATTACCAGAGGCAGTCTTTTCACCTCTATATTTTACAAGCCCACCGACAGCCACATGCATTTACTTTATACCTCCTCCCATCCTGAAACTTGCAAGAGCTCCATTTCATACTCTCAACTCTTCCGTCTTCGGCGCCTATGTCAGGATAACTCAGACTTTATGGGTCAGTCTAACAAATTATTCGAATTTTTCCGTCATCGCCACTACCTAGAAAATGTCCTTCGCAAAGCATTTAACCGTATCCAACTTGTGAGCCGCGAAGAGGCATTCAGAATTAAAAATCTGTTACTCCATTCGACAGAGTTAAATTAGTACTTAATTTTCACCCATATGGTCAGATGGTTAAAAAAATTATTTATCGCCATCTGCCACTAATAGATCTCGACCCCGATACTAGCGGCATCTTTCTTGTCGATCCATATTTGCATACAAGCGGGAACCAAACCTTAAGGACATCCTCGTCCACAGCCACCTGAAGCAGAGCCTTACATATGTTGGCACTAGAAAATGTAACCGCCCTCGCTGTGTTACCTGCCCTGTAGTCAGGGAAGCGAAAACCTTTCCCAAAACTGTCCTCACTCTCCATGACGGATTCACATGCGAGTCCCGTAATGTCATAAATGTCGTTGTATGCGTAAGATGTAGGATAATTTACATTGATGAAACTGGCCTCAGATTAGACGACCGCACGCAGAAACATCTGTAAGATACACCCTGCATGTTTCGAAACTAGTCCCAAATCATTTCAATGGCCCCAACCACAGAGGCAAATCTGATTTTCTGGTAGCAGCCATCAAACAATGTCACGCTGATGTCAGAAGCCGCCTAGGGCTTAAGAATCACTACATTCAGGAATATGGGACGCTGAAACCACATGGTTAAAACTCGCTATTCAGCTACACCTAACATTCCTCTTTTCCACAATCATAATCCGTCTGCATTAATTTCCAGTCCGTTCACACTTGTAACACATAGTTCTACCATCACAACATCAGTGTATAATCCCTCCAGCTCAACTATAATCACCCATTCCAGCTTCTCCCAGCTAGATTACCACTGTATCACTCTCTCTTCTTTCCACGGTCCCTCCTCCCCCTCCTTATTTACGACCCAGCTATCACATATCGCAAGTCTCTATTTAAGCATTCTCTACACTCCACCATGCGCACTTCTGAAAACAGCCTCTTACAAGCCACAGCTTCTTACAAGGCACATCTAAGTGCTCCATTTATTTTATTCTTTTTTTCCCATTCCTTTTTTTACATAGCATTCATGTGAATTTATATTTTATCTTCTCTCTCTCTGTCTCTGTCTGTCTGTCTGTCTGTCTGTCTCACTCTCTATTAGTTTAATCTGTATGTTTTTGTACGATTAATTAAGGTTCACGCCGAAACGTCACAAATGTGTGTTTGTTAAGTAATAAAGCTGTTTCTACTTTTTTCATTGTATACATTATGGTAAATTCATGGCCATCTCCTCACACAACCACACGAATAAAGGCAGACAATCCACCGACGAGAAGACACAAACATCTCCCGCGCTTGCCAGCGAGGATAACCAACATCAACAACAGAGTGATCACGTCTCAGAACCAGGGTAAGATTTGTGTGACATCGTTTCTGTGTTTTATAAGATAAACATTTGTTTCGTGGTGTCAGATTCCTCCGGCAGACATTATCCTGTATAATATTCACGTGTCTCACGGTAAAACTTGTGCCAGACCATGCAGGCACAAAACTGTGTACACTCGAGGTATCTTAGTTATCAGACAAATTAAAAAAACTGAAGGGAAAAAAAAGAGCAACAGGTCGACAATGGCGTAGATTGATAGACAACATACCTAGACAGCTTCACCGAGCTTACTGTGAAAACTTAGAACACAGAAAGGCCCTCTTAACAGCTCTGTAGGCCCCGGTGAAAGCAATGCACAGGAGCCTCTATCCACACAGGCCACTATTTAATTTCCACAAAGAAGGGTTACCCTGGAAATATTTGAAAAGTGGGGCCCCTGTCCAATATGTCCATGGGTTAAGACGGTAGTGGGACAGAGTAAGTTGAAAACCGTTCCAATCAACCTTCCATGGGGAGACGGCGCAAGATGAACTGTGAGTTAGTTTCGAATCTTTGTAACCAATTTTGTTCACTGTATGAAGTTCAACAAATTCTAAAGTTCATGGAAATTGACAAACTGTAAACGGAAAGTAGAGAAATGGCGCTAATTGTGAACCCTCGTCATAAGTAAACATTATATATAGATAACTATGTACTTCTTTGGAAAGCATGAAAAGATACATACAGACACATGGAGTCACAGAGACACTAGAGACACATGGAGTCACAGAGACACTAGGGACATATGGAGTCACAGAGACACTAGAGACACATGGAGTCACAGAGACACTAGGGACATATGGAGTCACAGAGACACTAGGGACATATGGCAACACAAAGACACTAGACACACACACACACACACACACAGAATATCAGAATTTTGACATTTTTAAAAACATTTCTCTTCTTGGCTCCGTCTGGTCTCACTTGGCAGACGGTGCCAGCTTCTTCAGAACGACACAGCAGACATAAGTGTCGGTGAAGCAGAACTGGCAAAGATGGCATATCTCATTTCTGGGCTTCTGGAAATAGGCTATTGTGCCATTATATCACAATTTGTTTGTCAGTCGGAGTAGAGATCGCTGTGGTGGAGTCCCAATACGTTCCCACTCATGCCCGTGTATTAACAATAAAGAGCCCAAGGAGATTTCAGTCATGTAACTGATCTTCTGGTCTCACGCTTTCCATTTTGAAATGGCGGTCTGTTTGTTCTTAAAATCTACATTGAAAGAAATGAACTCTTCAGCCTCGCCCTGTAAACTGAAACGTTTGCTTGTTTCACTGTTATCTTGTTGGTCGTTTCACTGTTATCTTGTTGGTTGTTGTTTCACTGTCATCTTGTTGGTAGTCTTACTGTTATCTTGTTGGTTGTTTCACTGTTATTTTAGTGTTTATTTCACTTTTATCTTGTTGATTGTTTGACTCTTATCTTTTTGGTTGTTTCGCTGTTATCTTCTTTTCATTGTTTCACCGTTATCTTGTTGGTTGTTTCACTGTTATCGTTTTTAATTGTTTCAACTGTTATCTTGTTGGAAGTTTAACTGTTGTCTTTTTTCATTGTTTCACTGTTATTTTGTTGGTGGCCTTGTATAGAGAAACTTCACCAGAGCCAGAAGCCGTCATACCAACAGAAGATTTACAGGGTAGTGGGCACCTGTCCCTGGGATCCCATTTGTTCTCGATGTGGTATATTGTCGTCATTATCGTCACACCCATAGCCTGTCTACCACTTATATTATGCGCCAGTGAAAAGGTAATTGTCATACGTTTCATTATCTCTATTGTCATTCATCATTTACAGTTAGCAAAGATAACAGCATTCAGTATTTAATCATGACAAAAGTGACGCATAACAATCAGCATCTGCTGAATTTGTACATTCTCTTAAACATACACATACACATACAACTGCAGTATATACTGTATATTATATATGTACTGTAGATAATGTAAGTACTGTAGATCGTGTAAGGACTGTAGATTATGTATGTACTGTAGATCATGTACGTACTGTATGTTATAGAACTAGGCGGACTATCATTGGCATTGCAAAGAAAACATCACAAAGAAGAATCTAGGGCATGAGACAGTCAGTGATGATAAAAGTGAAGATAGAAACTCCAGAACCCTGGAAATAAAAACATAGTTGCAGAATCATCATCATGTAGCACGCGAACCCGAATTTGCATGTGTACGTACCCAAGCAGAAGTCAGTGCTGACAATGTCTCAACCCCAGACATTAAAAAAAAGGTTACACAACATTTTTATCTCCGTAATACTTTCTACTTTCACTGCATATAATACGCTTTTCAATGGTTTTCGTGCGTCTATATAAATCAAATTGGTTTCGTACGTCTATATAAATTAAACTATTTTTGTATGTTTATATTCATTAAAATGGTTTTGTATGTCTACATAAATTAACTATTTTTACGGACTCTTTTTTAAATCTACATTGTCCCACTACAAAGACCCGAGTTTGGGCTGGGGAATTTGATCATTTTCCTGTAAACTACTTCTTCAAATACACCGACAGGTACGAGGAAGAGAACATGTTGACCCACTGTAACTTACAACACGGATATAGTTGAACATTCTAAGACCTTCATCAAATAACTAGGACTTTCAGTCGTGTCAGTGTGTGGAAATGAAACTATGACCCCTTGGTCTCAGCCTGCATGTGCTATCTGCCGTCACGTGCAAGTTTACTCACATCTCACAGTACACTGTCACGTGCCTTGCTTAATTGTGCAGATGGTTGCTGCGTTATTCTCATAATTGCCATGTCTAGTTGCAGAGACAAGCTCGTTGTGGTTACGTTATCGCCGTAATGACAGTGTACTGGGTAACAGAATGTATACCAATTCCTATAGCATCGCTTCTACCCGTGGTACTCCTGCCATCTCTAGGAGTGATGTCAGCCAAAGCCACATCGAAGGTGTATTTCAATGTAAGTTTTGTCTCCAAAATGGAGATTATAAAATGGAACATATGTAAACATTGCTAACATTATGCAAGACATGTCCGCGAACAGCACGGAGGTTCATCATCATCGTTAAATAAACTGATAAAAACATGGTAAGATTTTAAAACAGCCGGGCCTTGTATGTGTAGGCAGAGAAAACATTTAGTCCACGTACATCGATGCTGCCAGAATTAATGGTATGAGCTGTGAACCAGCCTCATTGTACATGGCCAAACCATAAGTGCTTTCTGCTGCCTAGTCAGGAGTTGACCAGAAACTGCCAACTAGTGTCGCCATCAGCACCAACTCCGTAGCTAGCAGCGTCATTCCTCTTCCTTCCCAGAGCTGTAACCATGGTAGCCATTTTTTCTTGAGGCGGAGGGATTTTTTTTTTTAATTTAGCGAGCCACGGTTTGACCGCCACTGTGGTGAGTGGAGTTCGAAACCAGGTCGCCTGGTGGGCGAGCGAGTGAATAATCCACTGCGCTAACGCGGATCCGAGGGATGACAAAAAGTAGACAAGTTTGTAAGATTTGAAGATTGTTTAATAGCTCTACTGTAATTTGTCCTTATTATCTGATGGCTCTTTCATAGTACTCTGTTATCTGAGAAGTATAGTTCGATACTTGATTATTTTTTGGGAACTCATAGTATAGTGCTTCCCCCGTGTGGTACCCGGGATCTGCAAAGAATAGGACCACTGTACCCTACCACACATGATCGTAAAAGGCGGCTAAGGAGGGTTCGGCATAGGGCCAGCAACCCTATCTAGTAAAAAAAAAAACTATCAGACTGCTACAGAAACGGAAGCAAGGGAAACAACAAATGCAGGTGGAAGGAGAAATGCTTATAAGGGAACTGAGCCCATGAAGGTTGTGGATGAAAGCCAGCCACTGGAAGTCCCCAGCCCGACTGCAGACCTCCTGGAACCTAAACACAAGATGCAAAAAGGCAGCTGGAATGTAAGCACACTTAACAAGACTGGAAAACTAGCACAAACCATCAAGGGAATGCACAGATACAAACTAGACATACTAGGAATACAAGAAGTAAGATGGACAGGACAAGGCAGAAGGAAATTAACAACACAGCACACAGAAGATACAATAATATGGTCAGGTAAAGAAGATCTTCAAGAAGGAGGAGTAGCATTGATTATAACAAAAGAAGCATCAAGAGCATTGCTGAAATGGACCCCTATAAATGAGAGACTATTATATGCACGCTTCAACTCAAGATTCACGAAGCTGTCTATTATAGTTTGTTATGCACCAACAGAAGCAGCTGAAGAGGAATTAAAAGAAGATTTTTACAACAGCCTCCAAGCCACAGTAGAAACAATACCCAAGCATGATATGCTACTCATCTTGGGCGACCTCAATGCAAAAGTAAGTGAGGGAAATGAAGATAGAAGAAGAATCATGGGAAGAGAAGGATTCGGAGAATTAAATGAAAATGGAGAAAGAATGTGCAGTTTCTGTGAAGAAAACATGATGACCATTGAAGGGACAATTTTCCAACACAAAAACATCCATAAAGTGACTTGGAGGTCCCCAGATAAAACCACAGAAAACCAAATCGATCACATACTAATAAACAACAAGTGGAAACGGTCACTACAAGATGTGCGAGCAAGGAAAGGAGTAGATGTAGGAAGTGATCACAACCTTCTGGTAGCAAAAATAAAACTAAAATTCAGCAAAACCAAAATCGGAGAACACAGAAAGGCACACCTTGATACAAGCAAACTGATAGACCAGCAAACAAGAAATGAATTCTCAGTAGTACTTAAGAACCGCTTCAGTGTCCTACAAGACAAAGCAGAAATGTCCATACTAGAGTTCAATAAAACACTACAGGAAACAGCAAAAGAGGTGCTGGGATATCGGAAACGGAGAAAAGAGGAATGGATAAGCAAGGACAACATCGGAAAAGATAGAGCAAAGAAAAGAAATCAAGAAAAAAATTACTGAACACCAAATCACAACGGCTAAAAGAACAAATTTTAAGTAATTATGCGCAAAAAGACAAAGAAGTGATGGAATCATGCCGTCAAGATAAATGTCAATACTATGACAACTTAGCAGAAACAGCAGAGAAAGCAGCATATACAAATGACATGAAAACCATGTACAAAATCACAAAGCAGATGACAGGTAACTTCAGCACAAGATGTGAGAGTACAATAATGACACATAAGGGACAACTGGTCAGTGAAGAAAGAGAAAAATTTGAAAGATGGAGGGAACACTTTAACACTCTACTAAACAGAACACAACAGCACAAACAATAGACATACCTGAAGCAAAAACGGAACTAGACATCAATACAGGATCAATAACAATAAGTGAAGTAAAGGATGCAATAAAGAAGCTAAAATTAGACAGGGCACCAGGTGAAGATGAAGTGACTGCTGAGATGTTGAAAGCAGAAGAAACAGAAACACTAAAACAACTCTGCCAGATACTACAACACATTTGGGATCTAGAAAAAGCTCCAGAGGAGTGGAAAACTGGTCTTATAGTAAAACTACCAAAGAAGGGTGACCTCAGAGATTGCGGGAACTGGAGAGGCATTATCCTACTGCCACTCACCAGTAAAGTATTTTGCAGAATAATAATTATCAACAGAATTGTACCAGCACTTGAAAGAAAACTTCGGAAAGAACAGGCAGGATTTAGGAAAGGAAGATCATGCATAGACCACATATTTGTACTTAGACAAATATTAGAACAGGCATATGAGTGGCATAGCACAACATATGCACTGTTTATAGATTCTGAGAAAGTCTTTGACAGTGTCAACAGAGATGCACTGTGGAAAATCCTAAGATGGCATGGCCTCCCCCATAAGATAGTGGATGTAACCAAAGCCCTATACGAGGGTTTTCAGTGCAAAGTTATCTGTAGAGAACATACCTCCAGCAGCTTTAGGGTACAAACAGGAGTGAAGCAGGGATGTGTACTATCACCAACATTATTTATCTTGGCAGTAGACTGGTTAATGAAGGAGGCAACATTAGACAAACGCAGAGGATTACAATGGACTCTTGACACAGTTCTGGAGGACCTTGACTTTACAGACGACATTTGTCTTCTATCAAGCAGTCACAAAGATATGCAAGATAAAATAAACAAGCTAACTCAGAATGCAAACAACATAGGACTAAAGATCAGCGTAGGAAAGATCCCTTCGTTCTGTTTTTTCCGTACTTCTCCGTTCACCTTTTTATCTTCCAGTGCAGCTTGGTGGATTAACCAATAAGTATTTTGGCTCCACCCTTCAGATGTCCACTGGTTCCCATGCGCTTTCTGATTGTCCGTCATTCAAACTGCCCCGTTGCTTACATGTCGTAGGTCAATTGTCCAATAGCCCAGGCCTCTAAATATTTAATTGGTCAGCTGGCCGAGTTTGTCACTTCTTTATTTAAAAACCGTGTGTAATTGCATCACAGGTGTCAAGCGTCAACTCCATCTATACAGTTGTTATTTACCTAAGTCATTATCTTGCTATTTCCTGTCGGAGGTTTTATTGTGTCCTCGCTTTTCATTGTATCTGCCTTTTCTATTTGTCTTTTCTATTTTGTTTACTCGTGTCAACGTCCAGTCACTGCTTTGTTATCACTGGACCATCCTACTTTCTGGCGTCCTTCTTTTGTCTGGACCTACATGTCAGCGTCACTGTTTACTTTTGTCCGCGTCTTATACTCGTGTCATGGAAGTTCTATACCTTTCTCTTCCTTTCCTCGACCTACTTTTCTCTGTCGCTATTCGATCTTACTATTTTCTTTACTGCATATTTTCATAATCATATTCATTAATAATAATAATAACTACAATATCCGTTACTTACAAGGCTATGCTACACCCCTCCCTCGCCTTCCACGTAACAGTGGTGCCCGTGACTCGAACTATTGCTGGTTTGCGTGGCCCACGTTATTAGCCACTTTCTTTACGCTTGTTCTGACCATTGGATTATCGTGTTTTCTCAGTGCTGTGTGTTAGAGCTGTGCCCATACTTGCATTCTATTATAAATGTTTGCAGTGGGTATGATGTTTGACGTCGACATGATGTAGAAATATAAACAAAGAATCTGTGGAGAGGAACAGGCAGAACTACAAAAATAAGATTTTTAAGGGCATGCATCTTTCTCATGGCAACATATGCCTGTGAGACCTGGACACTTAACAAAACAGCTGAGAAACGCGTAAATGCCTTTGAATGTAAATGCTACAGAAAAGTTCTTCAAATATCATGGACACAAAAAAAGAACAAATATATTCATACTACAAGAACTTAATATTGAAGAAGGCTGGCTAGTAAAGAGGATTAAAGAGAGAAAACTTAAATATTTTGGACACATTAAACGTCATGATACATTTTGGTATCACAGCTTCACTGCAGTCCTTCATGTATAGTTGCATACTTATACACTAATTATTGTAGCAGAAACAAAACGGCTTTGGTTCAGAAAATTTGGCACGGAACAAGGGAAGGGATATTTGTTTGCTGTAATGTAGTCCTCCATTAATAGCAGCAGCTTTGTAGTTTATGATCACGGTAAGCAAAGATAACAATTATGTTTTCATATTAGGACACGTCCATGCTCTTTGTGGGAGGTCTGCTTGTTGCAATCGCTATTGAGGCGTGGAATGTACATAAAAGGATTGCCTTATTGGTTATCAGGATAGTAGGGTCAGAGCCACGATGGTAAGTTATTCAAATCATTCACGTTGGATGATTTAAATTATGGCTGCCTGTACTTCATATCACTGTCGGTCATTTACCACTCTTGTGTTCTTTTTTCTAGCTAATCTCGTGTGTTCGTTTTCTAGCTCGTCTCTTGTTTGTTTTTTTTTCACTAGTTCGTCTCTTGTGTTCTTTTTCTACCTCGTCTCTTGTGTTCTTTTTTCTAGCTCGTCTCTTCTGTTCGTTTTCTAGCTTGTCGTCTCTTGTGTTCTTTTTCTAGCTCGTCTCTTATGTTTGTTTTCTAGCACGTCTCTTCTGTTCGTTTAATAGCTTGTCGTCTCTTCTGTTCTTTTTCTATCTACTCTCTTGTGAACTCAAAAAAAAAAAAAAAAAGGAAAAGAAATTCAGATTTCATACTGTTATAGAAAGTAATTTTTTGTCATAAAAAAATCATACCTTCACATTTGTGATAGAGGTCATACCTTACGAGGGATATTGATCTGTCATAGAACTTAGATCATAGGAGAGCTAGAACTTAGATCATTCACTTTAATAATGAATCTAAGAAAAACTGAAATATCCCAGAGATCGCAAATAAAAGATAAAATTAAGATAAGTGATTATTTAAGTACTGCGTGAGGAAGGCAGAAGGTCTGATACTTCTGAAAGTAAAGTGATTATTTAAGTACTGCGTGAGGAAGGCAGAAGATCTGATACTTCTGAAAGTAAAGTGATTATTTAAGTACTGCGTGAGGAAGGCAGAAGATCTGATACTTCTGAAAGTAAAGTGATTCAGACGAGAAATTACGAGTAACTGAGGACGTGTTGCTGATCTAAGATGGTTGAAAGTTTAGAATTGTCCCCGTATCACATCTAGAATATACTGAAGATGGGGACATTGAGAAGTCCCACATCTAAAATAACGTTAGACTTTGATTTTGTGAAGAATGGTCACGTGCTTCAACGAATTTTATGTTTTTTTTTTGCATCTTATTCCAAGATATGTTATCAGTAATAAATCTGATAGCTTATTTGTCAGAATTAAATGAATTCAGTGAACTTTTCATCGGACTTGGTCTAGCTAATGTTGTAATGTGTGAGAAATCTAATTGTGTGGGAAGATAATGTCAGCATTAACCAAAGAACATCTTCTTCACTCTTAAATATATAATTCACAACTTGAAAGTATTATACAGAGATCAGTAATCTATGGTAAAACTCAAATCATCCCAGAGATTAGTAACCTCTGACAAAACTCACGTCATCATGATGTGATTTATTGTTCTCAGCTGATATCACTCTTTGTCTTTTCTGTTGTCCCCTTATTTGACAGAATTATTGACGTTTTGTTTCTTGTGTCCTGTATTAAAAATATGTTCTTGTGTTCTGTATTAAAAATATGTTTCAATGTCAGACGATCTGCCCACCACTTATATAGACATATCATAAAATACCACTCATATGAATAACATAAAACACCGTTTATATACTACTAAACACCATCTGCATGCCATATAAGACCACTCATATAACATAAAACGCCACTTATTTCCTATAAAGCACCGCTTATATAACATAAAATACCACTTATTTTCTATAAAACGCCACTTATATAACATAAAACACCACTTTTTTCTATAAAACACCACTTATATAACATAAACACCACTTGTACACGATTAAACACATTAAAAACTATATATTTACAATAAAGCAATAGAACTTTGATATCTTCACTTTCAGTCTTTTTCTAGGCATTGGGCTGGTCACGTGGTTTCTATCTATGTGGATTTCCAACACAGCAGCCACGGCTATGATGATGACAATCGTAACTGCTCTGATAGAGAACCTAGAGAAAGTGATGGAGATTCCATCAACTGGCTCAGGCTTGAATTATAGCACAAATAATAGGTTGTTACAGCATATCAGAATTAGAGCACAAGTAATAGTTTGTTACAGCATATCAGAATTATAGCACAAATAATAGGTTGTTACAGCATATCAGAATTAGAGCACAAATAATAGGTTGTTACAGCATATCAGAATTAGAGCACAAGTAATAGTTTGTTACAGCATATCAAAATTATTGCACAAATAATAGATTGTTACAGCATATTAGAACTAATGCACAGATAAAAGGTTGAAACAGTTTATCAGAATTATAGCACAAATAAGAGGTTCTAACAGCATATCACAATTACGGCACAAACAAGAGGTCAGAATAGCTTATCGGATCTGGTATTCATTTTGGTGTCATAATTTCCTCCTTTTTTAAAGAAAAAGATTGCAAAATGAGTCGATGAGCACAGCACAAGATGATGATTAGTTTTCCTGTAAGGGAAGCAGAGAAAGAGCTAGTTTTGACTTACAGGACGTGAAAAACACACACAAATATTCGCTTAACATACGAACATAACATACAGTTTTGTGATGCTTATGTTGTCGTGACAGAAGTTACAATAGTTGAATGAAAGCAGAGTATCATCATCATCATCATCATCGTGATGTGCTATCTCCCTAAAGAAGATTGACTGTAATGAGTTGCCACCTTGTTCTCCAAGCGTTTTCATAGTGCCCCTGGCGTAGATGATTCTGACCATTTCTGGCGGGATAACTGTAAAAGTCTTGCGGAATAACTGTGATAGTCTTATAGGATAACTATGATAATCTTGTGAGATAACTGTCATAGTCTTGCGAGATAACTGTGAAGGTCTTGCAGGATAACTGTGATAGTCTTGCGCTACGATAGTCGTTTAAGATAAGTGTGAAAGTCTTGCGAGATAACTGTGAAGGTCTTGCGAGATAACTGTGAAAGTCTTGCGAGATAACTGTGAAAGTCTTGCGGGATAACTGTGAAGGTCTTGCGGGATAACTGTGAAAGTCTTGCGGGATAACTGTGAAGGTCTTGCGGGATAACTGTTATTAAGGCATACTGGGGAATACGATGTTAGGCCCGTATTTTCCATGACCTTCGGCACATGAAAGTGTGAAGTGGTCAGTACTACCCTATCCGCATTTATCTTCCCAGATTTCTGTGGTACCTATTTTTAGAGGCTGGGTGGACCCCGGAACCTTTTCTTTTGTGTGTACCATAAAAAATCCCAGTGCTGGGACTGAACCCAGTACCCGAGCGCCTAACCACTCAGCCAACCAGCCCGCCAACTGTGATGGTAACATTCGTACAACTAGTACTAGTAGTGCCGACCTAGACGGAACTGTATTGTTCAGTTTCATATGAACAAGCAGAGAGAAACAGGGAAGGAAGGAAAGCAATGAGGAGTAGGAACAGTGAAATGGTCATTAAAAACAGTAGGAAAAACCCAATATTTCGGCACAATTGCCTTTATCAAGGACAACAGGCACGTCAGAGATAAAACATGCATATAAACTTATCTGCGATCTGCTGTCTCTGAGAAAACTGGGCTACTGTAGGTGAGAGAGAAAATATGAGAAATCAGAGGAGACCTTTCTTCCTTCCTTCCTCGATCAGTCATTTGCGTGTCCCTTACTGAACTTTGCCTCCCTAACATCACTCCTGTAGACCTCTCGGTTGTAACCAAGATGCCCTGCTGCTGATGCATCCTTTTCCAGATTATCAACGATGTCTTGCAGCCATCTTCGCCTTGGTCTTCCTCTCTTTTTTTCCCATTACGTACCCTTCCAAGACGGTCTTCTCTAGATTATCATGACGTTTAAGGTGTCAAAAATATTCAAGTTTTCTCTTTTTAATATTCTTTACTAGCCAACCTTCCTTCCTATTTTCTTATTTTCGTAAAACTGTACCATATACCTCCATCTAACTTTACTTTCTCCATCTAACTTTACTTTCTCCAACTTTATTTTCTCCAGTTAACTTTATTTTCTACAGTTAACTTTACTTTCTCCATCTAACTTTACTTTCTCTATCTCTTTATGTTGTATTAGAGTTTATTGTCACCATCTGGCTATTTTCTATTATACTTTTCCCTCTGTATATTTTCATTATTCTATTATGCCTCTTGATTTGAACGAATTATTTTAACTGTTTGTTTCTTATATTTTTCCTGATTTCTCTCTTCCATTTCAGTTTAGTACTTCTTTGTTTGTTACTTGTCACAAATTCACCATATTCTTCCACATTTCAAGCCTATAGATGTTCTCTTCTGTTTTCTTGTTTCAATGTCCATCTTCTAAACTACAGAGAAGTGTGTAGTATACATAACATTAGAATGACCTCCATCTTCGGTTGTTGTGCTATATGGTTAAAGTAAAACTTTGTTTTTCATTCTTTTGAAAGCATATTTAGACCAGAGATTAGATATGCTGATAACACAGTGTTACTGTCCACAACACAAAAAGGAATGGAAAAACTAATTATGTCAGTCCGTAAGAACAGCGAAGAGCAGAACCTCTATCTTAATGAAAAGAAAACTAAACTGATGACAACTGACAAAACAAACAAGGCAACTGAAATATGTATCAATGAGGAAACATTGGAAGAAGTGGAGAGTTTTGAATATCTTGGATCACTACTAACTAATAATGGAGATACAATGAGGGAAATTAAAAGGAGGACATCTATCGCTCTTCAGAAAGTAAAACAAATAAAGAATATGTGGAGAGGAACAGACAGAACTACAAAAATAAGATTTTTAAGGACATGCATCTTTCCCATCGCAACATATGCCTGTGAGACCTGGACACTTAACAAAACAGCAGAGAAACACATAAATGCCTTTGAATGTAAATGCTACAGAAGAGTTCTCCAAATATCGTGGACACAAAAAAGAACAAATATGTCTATACTACAAGAGCTTAATATTGAAGAAGGCTGGCTAGTAAAGAGGATTAAAGAGAGAAAACTTAAATATTTTGGACACATTAAACGTCATGATAATTTAGAGAAGACCGTATTGGAAGGATACATAATGGGAAAAAGAAAAAGAGTAAGACTAAAACGAAGATGGCTGCAAGACATCGTTGACGATCTGCAAATGGATGCAGTAGCAGCAGGCCATCTTGCTCACAACCGAGAGGCCTACAGGAGTGCTGTTTGGGAGGCAAAGTCCGCAGGGGACATCCAAATGAATGAATGATATTCGTTTATTAACTTTCATCTTACATTTCTCTTCTTCTGTTATCACATGCCCCGAAATATAAATTTTGTCTCTTTTCTCATACGTCTCCATTTATTTTAATGTTTACAGTTGGTTTTTGCTGTTCCCTGCCGATTGCCACCAGCTTCGTCTTTCTAATAATTTGTTACTGTCTACGTTCTTGGCTTTCGCTATTCAAAGCAAAGTTTACAGAATATTTTAAGAATAATGCAAGAAATATGAATCAGATTCTGCCGCGGATACAGAGTTTCGATATTTTACTCTGAAACAACAGAAAGAAAAAAAAACTTTGATATAGTCCAAACATTCACGAGCTTGCAGCCAACGTCTAAGTGGTAGCACTGACACAGCGATGGCGGCTAGCAGGTCAGGTATATCTACGCGTGTGTTTGTTGAAGCGGGAAAATGGTAATTAATGTTTCGTGTCTAAACTACTCTTCATCCACACTTTTCTCAGCCACAGAGCCTGAGGTTTGTGTTGTCGCTAGTAACTTGAAACTCGGAAAATTATAAATTGCAAATACAAATTTGCCCCGCTACTTTTATATACAGGTGCCCTGCTACTTTTATATACAGGTGCCCCACTGTTCTTACATACAGGTGCCCCACTGTTCTTACATACAGGTGCCCCACTGTTCTTACATACAGGTGCCCCACTGTTCTTACATACAGGTGCCCCACTGTTCTTACATACAGGTGCCCCACTGTTCTTACATACATGTGCCCCACTGCCCCTAATTTTACATGCAGGTCTCTTGTATGCAACAACTAAAAGCTTGTTAGTCAGCTTAACTGGAAAGGGGGGAGGGGGTCCAGCATGTTCATTGCTCCAAGACTAGGAAGGCTTTCCTCGTTGTAAGGAAGAGTCTGGAGGGCTCCTAGGGGCCCCGTAGTGGATGAAAACAGAATGGCTATCAAAAAGGTAAAAGAGGAAGGGAGAAAAGAATAGTTTTGACTCATCATCATCATCATGTGCCGTGCCGACTGGCGTTGGCTATTATGCTTCTCCAGAGTACGCGATCCTTCATGCATGCCATCAGCTCAGTTGGTGATCTCCTCTCACACCATCCTGTCAGACTGTCCAGTATCATTTCTCTTGGTCTTCCTCTTGATCTTCTTCCTTATATTTTTCCTGTTGTTATAATATTTTCAATGCCCCCTCTTCTCATTGCATGTCCTATGAAAGTACATTGTCTCTCTCTTATCTTTTTGACAAGGTTTTTTGTCTCTCCAGCTCTTCTCCTACATTCTTCATTAGTTATTTTTGCTGTCCAGGGGATTCGCAACATTCTTCTAATAAACCACATTTCTGCTGCTTCCAATGATTTTTGTGCAGACTTGCCTATTGTCCATGATTCACTTCCATGTAACAAGATAGGTTCAATATAGCATTTTAGTACTCGTTTTCTAACATTCATTGATAAGGATGTGTTGGTCAATATGTTTCTCATTCTCTGAAATGCAGTCTTTGCTTGGCCTATTCTGTTCCTAATTTCTGTTCTGCATTTCCCATCTGAAGTTATTACTGCTCCAAGGTATTTGAATTTCTGCACCTGCTTTAGAACAGTTCCGTTTAATTTAATACTGCATGCTGGTGGATTCTGTTTCTTAGATATAACCATAGTCTGTCTTTTTGATGTTCAAAGTAAGGCCTTTCTGTTCACTTTCTTTGGCGGCTTTATCCAAGAGATTTTGCAGGTCTTGTTGGTTCTCTGCTATCAGTACTGTGTCGTCAGCATACTGAAGGTTGTTAATATTATATCCTCCAATTTTTATGCCTGGTTCTGTGATGATTGTTTTTAGAATATTCTCGCTATACAGAGAAAAAAGGTCTGGAGATAGTACACATCCTTGTCGCACCCCTTGTTTTATAGGTTGGTATTTTCCAATTCTATTTTCAACTCGAACTGCTGCTTCTTGCTGCCAGTATAGATGTTTTACAATCCTCAGGTCTTTGCTGTCTATATTGATGTCTTCAAGCATTTTAATAATTTCATTATGTTTCACCTTGTCAAATGCCTTGGTGTAATCAATGAAGCATAAGTAGAGATATTTCTGTACTTCTAAAGCTCTTTCTGTTAGTGTTCGTAAAGCATAAATGGCATTGTGTGTTCCCTTTCCTTCAACAAATCCAAACTGTTCATCTGCTATTTCCATTTTTATCTTTTTCCTTGTTCTTCTCATAATTATTCTCAGAAGCAGCTTCGTTATGTGACACATTCCTTTGCACCTGGTTTCTTTGGTAGTGCTATAAACGTGGATTTAATCAGGTCACTGGGAATATAACCACTGTTGTAAATGTCATTCAGTAACTTGGTTATTATTTTTATTCCTGTCTCCTCTAGTGCCTCTATTTCTTCTATTGTTATATTATCAGGCCCAGTCGCTTTTCCT
Source organism: Achatina immaculata (assembly GCA_009760885.1). Taxonomy (NCBI): domain Eukaryota; kingdom Metazoa; phylum Mollusca; class Gastropoda; order Stylommatophora; family Achatinidae; genus Lissachatina; species Lissachatina immaculata. Next base: position 7,695,864 of record CM019693.1, read on the forward strand.
TTCTTCTTGTGTTTGATGGCATCTATGATTTCATCTTCAAGTATTGGTGGTCCCTCACAGTTTTCAGTATCTAGTGTTAATTCTGGTCTTTCTCCTCCATATAGCTCACCGATATACTCTGTCCACCTGTCCACAATGTCTTCTTTTCCCATTAACATTGTACCTTCTTTCGATTTCAGGCATCCTGTGGTATATTTTGTTTTCCTGCCTGTGAGTTCATTAATTCGTTTGTGCATGTTTTTGCTGTCTTTAATATGAGAGTCCTCTATCTGTCTACACTGCTCATTTAACCACACTTCTTTTGCTTCTCTGCATTTGCGTCTTATTTCTTTATTTATCTTGTTATATTTTTTCTCGTTATTTTTCCTCCTGCTCCTCTTGTCCATCAGTCCTAAGATGTCGTCTGTCATCCATTTATTTTTAGGGGCTTCTTTTTTTGGTGGTATTATCTCCTTAACAGTTTGGTGGATAGAATCTCTTAACATTTCCCATTGTTCATCTATACTATTTATCTTTGCTATTGCATTGTATCTATTTGTTATAATAACTTTGTATTGTTCTCTCAGTTCTTGGTCATTTTTAAGAAGTTCTGTATTCAGTTTGATGTTTCTCACTTTTCTGCCTGCTTTCTTTAGTTTTATTCTAACTTTTCCACAGAGTGGATCATGGTCACTATTGCAGTCAGCTCCTGGCATGGTTTTTGTTGTCAGTAATGCATTGCGGAATCGTTTGTTGATTAATATGTAGTCTATCTGATTAAAAGTCTTTTTGTCTGGACTGCACCACGTTGCCAGTCTTCGAGGATGTTGTTTAAACCAGGTGTTTCCTACAACCATGCTGTGTATTCTTGCCCATTCAATTAATTTATAACCTCTGTCATTCCTCTCCCCCAGTCCATAGTCACCAACGATGTCTGAAGTTCTTCCCTTACCAACCTTGGCATTAAAATCTCCCATGACTATGGTAACTTCATGTGACTGTGTGTTTTAGTGCTGTCTCTATGACATTGTAAAATAGCTGTAAATCTTCTTCACAGCTTTCAGATGTTGGAGCGTACACTTGTATAATATTTATGTTTATTGGTTGTCCTTTCAGCTGGGCTAGCAGGACTCGGTCCGAGATGTTCAAATATCCTACAATTGTCCCTGCCGTTTGTTCATCAAATATAATTCCTACTCCTCGTTCATGTTTCTCACTTCCTGAATATATTATTGTATATTTATCTGAGTTTATCTTCCCTGCACCTGTCCATCTAACTTCACTCATTCCTAATATGTTGATCTTCATCCTTTCCATTTCCATCTTTACATTTTCTAATTTTCCAGCCTGGAATAAAGTTCTAACATTCCATGTTGCTATTTTGAACTTGTTAGTTTTGCCACCAGTAGCTTGATGACGATCTGGCCTCATCTGTGGCTCGTGAGCTTCCCTACCGGACGAGGCTGTTCCAGAGGAACATCCATTAACGTCGTTCATGATGAATCAATTATTCTGTTTAAGCATAATTATTCTTGGGAATTACAACAGTGGTTTCCCGTTGCCTTCTGTCGGTTTGTATACGGACTCTCCGCTAGCCTTTGGACTCCCTGTCCTACCCGCAAGGCAGCGGGAGCGAGAGGTTTTAAGGCGCCTCTGACCCGCCTGGTATTCCCTTCACTGAGCACCTGAGGCACTTTATATGAGTAGTAGAGCCACCTACTACCCCACCTCGCTCTCTGAGTCTACCGCCAGTTGGTCCGCGCCTGCTTATTTGGATAACTCCTTATTCACAGGGATCCTCCATATCTGGAGGACTTTCACCATCCGCCACCTGTGACGCGCTGGGTTGGGGATGGTCGCCCCAGCTTTACCCAGGTGAGAGCGCGAAATCCTAACCACTAGACTGGGTTTTGACTGGGTTACATAATTCGTCTCTTGGGACCTGCTTGCCAGATTTTATGAAACAAACTATTCAAGGTCAGAGAAGATAATGAAGATGTAAGTTTTGCCTTATCATCGCTCAAGAGATCATATCCTTCTCTATCTATCTATCTATCTATCTATCTGTCTATCTATCTATCTATCTATCTATCTATCTATCTATCTATCTATCTATCTATCTATCTATCTATCTATCTATCTATCTCTCAGACTTTTTTCCTGCGGAATTACATCAGATAAAACTGAAGAGAGAGAGAGAGAGAGAGAGCTTTGTCAATTATTCCACAGAGAGGCTTCAGGCCAGGACAGTGAGAGAGCTCAGATGAAGGATCCCAGGAGACAAACTGCCAAAAAGGACCCTCATTTTATAGGAATGGCCAAGGGTTTGTCTCTCATCGCAGCGTACGCTTCAAGCATTGGAGGGGCAGGCAGTCTGACAGGTAGTGGCCCAAACTTGGTGGTCTTTGCTTCCGCACAAAAGTAAGTCATTAGACGAACGTTTACTTCAACCGTGGGAACAAAGGTAAATTTTAGCCGTAAACAAAAATGGTGAGTTACTATGTAAGTTTACTTTGGCCGCGGGTAAAAATGGTGAGTAACGAGATTAAAGTTTACTTTAGCCTTGGGCACAAAGGTGAAAGTGTACAGTATCGGCTGGCATAAATGTGAGTTACTAGATGAAAATTTACGGTAACATTGGCCATACAGGTGAGTTACTAGATGAAAGTTTACAATAGCTGTGGGCACAGAGGTGGGTTACTAGATGAAAGTTTACAGTAGCCGTGGACACGAGCCTTACATATGTTGGCACCAGAAAATGTAACCCACCCCCCCCCCCTGCGTTACCTGCCCTGTAGTCTGGGAAACGAAAACGATCACCTTTCCAAAAACTATCCTTACTCTTCATGAGGGATTCACATGCGAGCCCTGTAACGTGATATATGTAATCGTTTGCAAAAGATGCAGGATAACATATATTGGTGAGACTGGCCTCAGATTATGGGACCGGATGCAAAAACATCTGTAGGACATCGCCCAGCATGCTTCGAAACCAGTCCCAAATCATTTCAATGGCCCCAACCACAGAGGCAAATCTGATTTTCTGGTAACAACCATCAAACAATGTCACGCAGATGACACAAGCCGCCTGAGTACCGCTGCATTCAAAATTATGGGACGCTGGAGCCACATTGGTTAAACTCGCTGTTTAGCTACACTTAAAATTCTCTTCAATCATTATAATACCTCTCCACTAAGCTCCACCCCTTCTTACTTTTCAAACCTCCTCACAGCATCACTTTGCAACCCTTCTTCCCCAATCATCTGTTTCAACTTCTCCTGGCTAGGTCAACATTGTATCGTTCTCTCTCCCCTCCCCGGTTCCCCATTTTTCCTGGTTTATACATTATGGTATCACAGCTTTACTGCAGTGCTTCGTGTATAGTTATATACTTTTACACTAATTATTGTGTGTTCCTAATTTTATAAAGCTTAGAGTCACACACACGTTCTGGCGCAAATTTTCTAACAAGAACATTCCTAGTTTTATAAAGCTTAGGACCTCACACACGTTCTGGCGCAAATTTTCTAACAAGAACATTCCTAGTTTTATAAAGCTTAGGACCTCACACACGTTCTGGCGCAAATTTTCTTTCCTAGTTTTATAAAGCTTAGGATCTCACACACGTTCTGGCCCAAATTTTCTGACAAGTTACATTCCTAATGTTATAAAGCTTAGGGCATCAGCAAGTCTAAATCTGGAAGAGACTGAGAAGATGACTAAATGGCACTGGAAGAAAAAAAACAATCAGGCATTCCAGATACTGTCAGATCTAAATAAGTAGGAACATTCACAAATGAGAACAGAACACATGACGATGATGGTGATGATAAATAGATTTTTATGGTTTTGTTTTTTATGTAGTTCTCTTGATGACACTGAATGAAGATAAAAAATTACATGAGAAGAATGGCCAAGAGAAGTTTCAGTTTAAAAGTTTGATTTTTCAGGCTGTGAACCACAGATCACATGACACCTGTCCTTTGCTTACTTGACATCTGTCCTCTGCTTACTTGACATCTGTCCTTTATTTACATGACATGTGTCACCTGCTCACATGAAATGTTTCTTCTGCTAACCTGAAACCTGTCAGCTAGTTACCTGACACCTTGTAGCTCACCTGACACCTTGTAGCTCACCTGACACCTGTAGCTCACCTGACACTTGTAGCTCACCTGACACCTTGTAGCTCACCTGACACCTGTAGCTCACCTGACACTTGTAGCTCACCTGACACCCTGTAGCTCACCTGACACCTGTAGCTCACCTGACATCCTGTAGCTCACCTGACACCCTGTAGCTCACCTGACACCTGTAGCTTACCTGATACCCTGTAGCTCACCTGACACCTGTAGCTCACCTGACACCCTGTAGCTCACCTGACACCTGTAGCTCACCTGACACCTATTTACTCCTACTTCATGTATTGCACCATGTTTATTGTCAGTATATTCCTTCGACAGAATGTATGAAGCAGTAGGGCTTCAGTCACCTATTACTTTTGGCACCTACCTGATTTTTTGTGCCCCAATGTCCTTCATTCTAGTCATAGTCATGTGGCTGTGGATGGATTTTGTGTATCTAAGATGCAGGTAAGAAATTTCACCATCTTTGTTTCTGTTCATTCACCATGGTTCATTCACCATTCATTATTTCACCATCTTTGTTTCTGTTCATACATATATGATATTTATGCCACAGGAGCACAAATGACTGACAAATGACTGACATTTTCATTTAGCTCTTCTCTCTGGGTCACATTCCAGAGCCTAAGTGACAATTCACCAAACTTACAGACTTCATTTGTCATATTTATGTCTTCTTTTTTTGGTTTTACATTTCTTTATCTTAGGTTTATTAGCTTTCGGATACTAAAATGTTTCTGCATCATGTTTAACTTTATTACATTATCACATCCTCAAATATATCTCTGTGTTAGCTTTATTAGATTGTCATATCCTCAAATATATCTGCATTTATCTGTGGTCAGCTTTATTACATCATCATATCCTCAGATAATCTCAGTGTTTGCTTATTTACTATCATATCCTCAAATATATCTCTGTGTTGGCTTACTTTCACCATCACACTTTCCTCAGATAAATTTTGTGTGTTAGATTTATTCCACCATCACACTTTCCTCAGACATATCTCATTGTTAGATTTTTAACACTAACTTCCTCAGATATATCCCTGATTGTGTTAGATCTATTACACTATCATTTCTTCTGTATCCATTATTCTTTCAGTTTGAAGTTATCATTTGCTGAAAAAGATCATTCATTACATCACAAGTAAAATTAATATTGTATAAATGTTGTCCGCTATAAATCATGTCGTAAAATAATTAACCTTGGCTACATCTACTACAACAATTGTCACATCACAAAATATATAACCATAGCTACATCTACCACAACAAATGTCACATCACAAAAAATATGACCATTTCTCATTCTACATCACAAAAATCACAACAACAAAAACAACACATCACATAAGAATGTGACCTTGGCTGCATCTACCATAACCATTGTCAGGTCACAAAAAATATAACCATGGCTACATCTGACCAAGAAAAGATCAGTGTGTGGTGGCCTGGTTAGCTGAGTGGTTAGGCACTCAGTTTACTCACCTGGTGGCCCCAGATTCAGTCCCAGCAATGGGATTTTTTCTGGTACAAGACTGAAAAAGGCCCCCAGGGTCCACCCAGCCTAGAAAAATGGGGGCCAGAGAAATCTGGGAAGGTAAACACGGGCATGCATGGTTCTGACCACATCTTCATGTGCTGAAAGGCATGGAAAGTTCAGGCCTAACACCGTATACCCTAATATGCTTTAATGGCAGGGAAACGGGAATTTCATCTTTGTTTTTTAACATCTAAACACAACCATTGTCACATTGCAAAAAAATGTAACCATCTAAGCGCAACCATTGTCAAGTCACTAAAAATATAACCATGACTACATGTAACCACAACCGTTGTCAGGGGTGGATGTAACTACTGCTGTCATGCCAAGTCTGATAGCGAAGAAACAGAGGCTGTAAATAAAGCACTGAGGGATGAGTACAAGAAATTAGGAACTATCACGTGAGTATATCTCTATAGATTAGATTTGTCTGTTTATCACGTTAGTAATGTATTTATAGATTAGATTTATCTATTTATCCTGTAAGTACTGTATCTATAGATACGATTTATCTGTCTATCATGTAAGTATTGCATCTATTTAAATATGAGCAAAGTGGTTAGTGCACTGGTCTCTCGTGGCAAAGTTCGGGGGTTTGAATCTGACCGGAGGCACCCCAGTCACCCAGCTGTAGAAACGGGTACCCGACTTCTTCTGGAGTTGGGAAAGGAAAAGCAGCCAGGCATGATACTGACCATATCACCCTCTAGTGTGCTGACAGGTCAAGGAAAATATGGGCACTAACACCATATCCCTATGTGCTCTAAGGCATGTCAGGATTACCTGTATATAAGATAAATAAGACATTAAAGACATATCCTTCACATAATTTTCAGTTTATAGATGGAATCTGTGTAAAATAAAGATTTATCTATTAATAATTTATGTCTGATTATAAGAAAGTACAGGCCATTGAATATAGTACTCAAGAGTATAATGCATGTAAAGATATGAAACACAGTAATCCACAGTTTACAAGATTATCAGTGCATAAATAATACACATGGAAGGAAGCAGAGAATAATTCCAAGAAAGGGATGACTGGAGAGCCTTTATTTGTGGCCTGTGCTCTCAAAGGAGTGAAAGGCGATAATGATGATGATGACATATATGACTAAATTTAAAAGCAAATGAATTCCAGGTATGCCCAGTGGAGTGTATTGATCAGTTTTATTATATTGATTCTGATCTGGATTACACGTGACCTTGGAGGAGCTGGGGGATGGACTCTGCTGTTTCCTAAAAAGTAAGGTTGCCATTATATCATCCTAAAAAGTAAGGTTGCCATTATATCATCCTAAAAAGTAAGGTTGCCATTATATCATCCTAAAAAGTAAGATTGCCATTATATCATCCTAAAAAGTAAGGCTGCCATTATATCATCATAAAAAGTAAGGTTGTCATTATATCATCCTGAAAAGTAAGGTTGCCATTATATCATCTGAGGAGTTTTCTACTGAACTGAGTACTTTTAAAATGTCACTGTGTTGTGTGAAAGTCTCTCTCTCAGTGTTGTATGAAAGTCTCCCTCAGTTTTGTATGAAAGTCTCTCTCAGTGTGAAAACCTCTTTTGGTGCTATATGAAAGCCTCTCTCTGTGTTATGTTAAAGGCCTCTCTCAGTGTTGTATGAAAGTCTCTCTCAGTGTTGTATGAAAGCCTCTCTCAGTGTTGTATGAAAGCCTCTCTCAGTGTTGTATGAAAGCCTCACTCAGTGTTGTATGAAAGCCTATCTCAGTGTTGTGGGAAGGAACTGTTAGAACACAAAATGGTTTGCCTGTCTGGTTTGTGTGTCTTTCCTTATTTTTCATTTTCTTCATGCTTTGCAGATCAGAGCTTTTAATTTTATCCATTTGTTATCTTTCAAATTTCATAAAATACAACTTCTTTTTGTGTTTTTCTGGCAGAGATATGCTGCTATTTTTCTTCTCATTTTTATCGGTCTTCACACTTGCTTATTTCAAAAGCATTTCATCATCTGCAGTGATGTTTCTACAGTGATGGTTCCACAGCAGTGATTTTGAAGTGATGGTTCCACAGTGATAGATCTGCAGTGATGGTTCCACACTGATGGATCTGCAGTGATGGTTTCACAGTAATGGTTCTGCAGTGATGGCATCAGTTGATGATTCAATGTTATGAATGTACCATAGTAAAGGTTATTTCATCTTCTGGTTCCTGAGTAGCAAAATCTGAGATGTTGTAGATCTTGCCAAACAACATTTTGTTGAATGATTTCTCTTCTTTTGCTGACGTAACAGAACAGGATAGGTAAAGGATTTCGATAAAGGAAATAGAGTAGTCTCCCCTGTAGAGAGCTAATTTTGGAAATTTATAGGCATGCAAAGCAGGTGAAATAAGTTATGTAAAGTTGGCACATGTTGGTGGTAACTGTGAATGACTTGGAAAAGACACAGAAAGGAGCCTTGGAAGCAAAGAAGCTGGAATGTAAGAACACTTAATCAGCCTGGAAAACTAGCACAAACCATCAAGGAAATGCACAGATACAAACTAGACATACTAGGAATACAAGAAGCAAGATGGACAGGACAAGGCAGAAGGAAATTAACACAACAGCACACAGAAGATACAATAACATGGTCAGGTAAAGAAGATCTTCATGAAGGAGGAGAGCATTGATTATAACAAAAGAAGCATCAAGAGCATTGCTGAAATGGACCCCAATAAATGAGAGATTATTATATGCACGGTTCAACTCAAGATTCACGAAGCTGTCTATTATAGTTTGTTATGCACCAACAGAAGCAGCTGAAGAGGAATTAAAAGAAGATTTTTACAACAGCCTCCAAGCCACAGTAGAAACAATACCCCAGCATGATATGCTACTCATCTTGGGCGACTTCAATGCAAAAATAGGTGAGGGAAATGAAGATAGAATCATGGGAAGAGAAGGAATTGGAGAAATAAACGAAAATGGAGAAGACTGTGCACTTTCTGCGAAGAAAACATGATGACCATTGAAGGGACAATTTTCCAACACAAAAACATCCATAAAGTGATTTGGAGGTCCCCAGATAAAACCACAGGAAACCAAATTGATCACATACTAATAAACAACAAGTGGAGACGGTCACTGCAAGATGTGACAGCAAGGAAAGGAGCAGATGTAGGAAGTGATCACAAACTTCTGGTAGCAAAAATAAAACTAAAATTAAGGTAAACCAAAATTGGAGAACGCAGAAAGGCACACCTTGATACAAGAAAACTGATAGACCATCAAACAAGAAATGAATTCTCAGTAACACTTAAGAACCGCTTCAGTGTCCTACAAGACGAAGCAGAAATGTCCATAATAGAGTTCAATAAAACACTACAGGAAACAGCAAAAGAGGTGCTGAGATATCAGAAATGGAGAAAAGAGGAATGGATAAGCAAGAACACATGGAAAAAGATAGAGCAAAGAAAAGAAATCAAGAAAAAGTTACTGACCACCAAATCACACAGGTTAAAAGAACAATTTTTAAGTAATTATGCACAAAAAGACAAAGAAGTGAAGGAATCGTGCCGTAAAGATAAACGTCAGTACTATGACAACTTAACAGAAGCAGCAGAGAAAGCAGCATATGCAAATGACATGGAAACCATATACAAAATCACAAAGCAGATGACAGGTAACTTCAGCACAAGATGTGAGAGTGCAGTAAGGACACATAAGGGACAACTGATCAGTGGAGAAAGAGAAAAAATTGAAAGATGGAGGGAACACTTTAACACCCTACTAAACAGAACACAACAGCACAAACAATAGACATACCTGAAGCAAAAATGGAACTAAACATCAATACAGGACCAATAACAATAAGTGAAGTAAAGGAGGCAGTAAAGAAGCTAAAATTAGACAAGGCACCAGGTGAAGATGAAGTGACTGTGCAGATATTGAAAGCAGATGAAATAGAAACACCAAAACAACTTTGCCGGATATTACAACAAATCTGGGACCTAGAAAAAGCTCCAGAGGAGTGGAAAACTGGCCTTATAGTAAAACTACCAAAGAAGGGTGACCTCAGAGATTGCGGGAACTGGAGAGGCATTACCTTCCTGCCACTCACCAGTAAAGTATTTTGCATAATAATCATCAACAAAATTATACCAGCACTTGAGGGAAAACTTTGGAAAGAACAGGCAGGATTTAGGAAAGGAAGATCATGCGTAGACCACATATTTGTACTTATACAAATATTAGAACAGGCAAATGAGTGGCATAGCACAACATATGCACTGTTTATAGATTTTGAGAAAGCCTTTGACAGTGTCAATAGAGGTGATTGCCATGTGAAAACTAACCAGGCAGGTGCAATGCTGGGCCACCTGCCTCGTAAGGGTCCACCCAGTGCTACTGGAGGTCCTCTCAGTCGTCTTGTGGAGCCAGGAGACATGAGAGTAGAGCTACTGGCCAAAAATACAACAGCAGAAATCTGCCAAAAAAGAAAGAACTGAATCTAATGCAATGGAATGCTGAGAGTGTCAGTAGTGTTAGAGATGGCTATAGCAAAAAGGTGGAACTAGAGAACATACTCTTTGCAAATTTACCAATTTGGCTTTACCCTGTGAAGCAGCTTGCCAACAGATCGTGTAAGGACTCTATTCCTTTTTCCCAGCTTCTTAGATTGTGACGTTTGTGTACTGAGGATTTGGATTTCCAAGATTAAGTCCATAAAATGCTAGATTTATTCCGTCATTGCGGCTATCCAGAACCGCATCAGCCAACTATAGCGGCAACAAGCACTCACTCTTAAACCACACTGTAGCTCGGACAGAGTTAAACTGGTACTCATGCACCACCTTCATAGCTTGGCAGTTAAAAACGTACTGTTTTGCCATCTCCATCTCCTCCAGATCGAGCCTGAGACACGTGAACTTTTTGAGGAACCCCCATTGGTGGCCTACAAACAGGACAAGAATCTCAGGGACCTTTTAGTTCAAAGTTGCTTTAAGACAGATGACACTTTTTATGGTACCAGACATTGTGGACGCCGTAGATGCAACACTTGTCTGTTTGTTATTGAAGCTACCCAGATCTCCTTTCCTAAGTCCACGTTATCAGTTCAGGAGGGTTTCACCTGTACTTCACGTAATGTTATTTATGCCATTATGTGCAAACGTTGTGGTGTGAAGTACATAGGGGAGACTGGCTTACGCTTAGGAGATCGATTTCGCCAGCATCTCAATGATATTTCTAAGAGGCCCTGGACACCTGTGGCTAAACATTTTTGCTTTAGCAACCACAGGGAAAAACAGGACATTTCTGTTAGTGCGATCCGCTCTTGTTCTGCTGATGTGTGATCTCGGAGGGTCCTAGAACAGCGCCTTATTTTCCAGGCTGGCTGTCTCCACCCAGCTGGAATTAACAATGTCTTCAGCTTTCTGTAACTTCTTTAATTTTCCACCCCCCCCCTCCTTTTTTTACACTACTTTCTTTCTCCTAGCTACCCCTCCCTACTGCCACCCTCTTTTCTTCTCTGGCAACATATTGGTGTTTATAGGGTCTTGTCCTATTCACCAGTTTTACATTTTATCCCCCCAGATGTTTATGTTCTTCATTCATTATCTCTCCACTTCGTCTCTTCCCCCCCCCCCCAACACCTTCTCTAGCAGCTATCATGTTTCTGTTGCCCTCCCCCCTTCAACTACCTGTTTTCCTCCTCTCTCTCCACCTCATCTTTACGATTGGCTCTATCGCCTTATCCTTTGTGTGGCCCCCTGTGGTCTCTATGCATCTTCTAGTGGACATGCATTTCTCTGTTTCCTACTTCTGGAGGAGGCATATTAAGATAAGTTCTTCATTTAGTTATATGTTTTTGTCTTGTTTGTGCTTGTAATCCCTGAAAAAGGCTCACGCCAAAATATTGGAAGTTGTATGTTTTTCATTTATATATTCTCATAGTTTCGATTCATTTTTTCTCACTTTACTCACTCCCTCTGCCACTTTGTAAAATTACACCATACACCTCTATCTACCTTTATTAAATCAGAATTAAGAAAGTTTAAGTGAAATATGTCTAATTGAGGGCATGGTCAATGGAGGAACAATATTTCCACACAAAGAGATTCATAAAACAACATGGATATCTCCAGATGATAGAACTAGAAACCAGATTAGATCTTTTTTGTATTAGAAGCAATTCAGAATATCTCTGATAGATGTAAGAGCATATGGAGGTGCAGATGTCAAAAGTGATCACAATCTGTCTATAGGGAAAATAAGACTAAAACTTAAAAGCCAACACAAAAGAAAGCAATACTCAGAAAGATAAACAGTCAGAGTTTACAAGATGAAAATATTAAGAGTAATTTTAATCAAACTTACCAAACAGTTCGCTGCATTCAGTGAGGGAGAGGAGGCAGATTTAGATGACTTATGGAAATCTTACAGCACAGCCATAATTACATCCGCTAAAACAAGTGCTGGACTGCAAAGAACAAGTAGAAAAGCATGGATATCAGGCAATACATGAAAATCCATACATGAAAGACGAGCAGCCAAATTAGCCATGTTGAATCTAAAGACAGATCTTGGAAGAGATTTGGGGAAAGCAACATACAAAGAACTAGACATTCATTCATTCATTTGCATGTCCCTTGCGGAACTTTGCCTCCCAAACAGCACTCCTGTAGGCCTCTTGGTTGTGAGAAAGATGGCCTGCTGCTGCTGCGTCCATTTGCAGATCGTCAACGATTTCTTGCAGCCATCTTCGTTTTGGTCTTCCTCTTTTTCTTTTCCCCATTATGCATCCTTCCAGTATGGTCTTCTCTAAATTATCATGACGTTTAATGTGTCCAAAATATTTAAGTTTTCTATCTTTAATCCTCTTTACTAGCCAGCCTTCTTCAATATTAAGCTCTTGTAGTATAGATATATTTGTTCTTTTTTGTGTAAAAAGAACTAGACAATAAACCAAAAAGTTCAGCTAGAAGGGATAAAAGAGAATACATGGACAATATGGCAAAAGAAGCAGAGAAAGCAGCAAAAATAGGAGACAACAAAACTCTATTATTTTATTTACATCCTTCTTGTGCTATTAAACATCACATAGGGCTCGCATAGTTGTTTTCTAAGTTTTCCTGTTCTCGGCGAGTCTTCAACTTCATCAAGGGATGTTATGCCCACTAAGCTGGCTTCTTTTAACAATGTCATCTTTAGAGTTTCACGTGGTCGACCTTTTTTTCTTCGGCCTGTTGTGCTCCACTTGATAGCTTGTTTTGATATTCTCTGATTGTTTCTTCTCCTCATATGACCTACATATGTTCATCTTCTTTTTCTGATCACCCATGAGATAAGTTGCTGTTTGCTCATCTGTCTTATCTCTATGTTGTTTTTGAATTTGTTCCACTTTATACCAAGAGTTTTCCTGAGATATTTGTTTTCAAAAGAGTCTAATTTCTTGTCTATTTCTTTAGTTTTCCAGCTTTCGCATGCATAAATGAGGGTGGATTTTACATCTGAACTGAATAATCCTAACTTGGCTTTTGTGCTTATAACTTTTGAATGTCGTATGTTCTCAAGATTTTTGCTTTTGCAAATGCTTTTGCATTTCTAATTCTAAATTCCTTCCTGGTGTCACCATCCTGGTCTATGTAGCTGCCAAAGTATGCAAACTGGTTTACTTCATCAACAACTATTCCTTCTACGTATATTTTTCCTTCTTGATTAATGAGAAGTTTTGTTATTTTTGTTTTGTCTTTGTTAATTTCAAGACCTATTTTGCTAGCCAAGGAAGACAGAGAATCTGTTTTTTCCTACTTTGATTTCACATTGTCACTGATAAGAGTTATGTCATCTACAAAATCGAGATCTTCTATTTGGGTCCCATGTACCCAATCAATGCCAGTTTTACCCATACAGCATCTTTTCATTATAGAGTCTATGGCAAATCCGAAAACAAAGGGAGATAATATACATCCTTGTTTCACGCCTGTTTCAATCTGAAACCATTCGCTCATTCCTTGTTCTGTCTCGACTGCACAAACATATCCGTTGTAGAGATCTCTAATGATGTGGACAATTTTAGATGATATTCCATATAGTCTTAAAATTTTCCATGATTCTCTGTGATTGTATTCTCACAATATTACTTGGATCACATTTATCAAATGATTTTTTAAAGTCTATAAAGTTCAGGATTAATGATTTCTGCTTTTCAATATGCTCTTAAAGTATTATTCTTAGAGTAAAGATCTGGTCGAGACAGCTTCTCCCTTTTTGAAATCCTGCCTGTTCTCTCATTGCAGTATCCACTATATCTTTAATTCTATACAGAGTCACTTTACAAAGCACCTTTGACACAACTTCGGTTATTGCAATCACTGAGGTTGCCTTTTTTGGGGTATTTTAACAATGATTCCCTATATAACATACAAAGAGGCTAACAGGTACTATCGCATCCAAAGAAAGACCAATCCTTAGCAAAATTGGCACACTATTAACATCATGTAAAGACCATAAGTGGTGGATGGAATGGGAGAGCAGCTGACAGATAATGTTGGTTATGGTCACCATTCTATGATGGTAGGCAGATGATCTCAATGTAGGGACAATGGCTACGATCACTGACTAGTATAGTCACTGCCCGGAAGGATAGCAATGGTAAACTAACTTCTGGAATATATCAAGAAACCCAAACAGCAATCATGGAAAGTCAAATAGTAAAAAGATCTGGTGGTGAGTCCCCCAGGTCAGATAGATCTAATTTTAACACTGGGGAAGAGTGTGAGACAGAGGTCAGTACTAGTAATTGTGATGACAGACAAAATCCTGACAGTGTTACTAAGGAAAACCCCTGCATCAAACTAAAAAGAAAAATAAGAGTAGGAACATGGAATGTAAGAAGTACATAAAAGGGAAAATATCAAGTAATAAGTGACAAGATGAAAAGAACGGGGATACACATTTTGGGAATCTGTGAACATCGATGGAAAGGATCAGGACACTTTAAGAGCGAGAATGATAATATCTTTATATACTCTGGTGGAGAAGTAGGAGGAAAGAATGGAATGGCTTTTTATTTGGACAAATCAACATCAAAAGCATTACTAGGCTACAATCCAGTAAGTGATAGAATCCTAACAATCAGACTTAAGGGCACTCCTAGAAATGTAACAATCATCCAGATATATGCACCTACATCAGCAGCAGAAGAAGAGGAAGTATAAAACTTTTATAACACACTGCAAATGACAATAGACCAGGTATGGAAAAATGATATTGTATTAGTAATGGGTGATTTTAATGCAAAAATTGGTACAGAAAGAGCAGAAGATGAAGGACATGTTGTAGGGAAATTTAGCAAAGGACACAGAAATGAGGCAGGTGACAATCTAATGGCGTTTTGCATGGAAAATGAGCTAATGATCGCTAACACACTTTTTAAACAACATCCAAGAAGACTTTACACATGGACATCACCTGATGGTAAAACCAAGAATCAAATAGATTACATTTTAGTGCAAAGAAGGTGGAGGTCAAGTATAACATCAGAAAAAACTTTACCAGGTGTTAATTGTGACACGGACCATGAGTTATTAATAGCAGACATGAAGATAAAGATAAAAAAGACAGTTGCGGGATCAAGACCACTCCGCTTTGATCTTACAAATATACCAGAACAATACGGTATGGAAGTGAAGAACCGTTTCAAAATCCTGATGGCTGTACAGGAGGAGATGACACCAGATGAATTGGCTATGCAGGCCAAAGATATCTTAATAACAACAGCTAAAGACATGGTTCCAGTAAAGAAAACACAAAAGAATGGATGGATTACAGCAGGTACACTAGAACTAATAAAACAACGTAGAGAAATGAAGACACAATGGAAAGTGACAAACAACAACAAAGAGAAATATAAAACTTTAACAAAAGAAGTATGAAGAAACATAAGAAAAGACAAAAAACAATACATTCAAGATTGTTGTGAAAGAATAGAAGAACATCAGAAGTGTGGAAGAGATAGTGAAATGTTTAAAGAAATGAAGACATTGACGAGAAATGTCACACTTAAGCTAAATGTAATTTGTGATGAGATGGGGAATACCTTGACAGAGACAGAGGAAATTCTAGAAAGATGGAAGGAATGTTGCAAAGGAATGTATGAAACAACTGACTGTGGAAACAGAAATCAACAGTGTGAATTATTATTGGAGGAGAAAGAACCCGGACCGACAATAGAAGTTTTATGAGCAATAAAGAATCTGAAAATTGGTAAATCACCAGGATGTGATGAAATAACAGCTGAATTTATTAAAGCAGGAGGAAAGGAGTGTGCAACAATTTATCATGCACTGTGCAAAAAGATATGGCATTCAGGTATTTGGCCAAAAGAATGGAAAAGAACTGTATTCATACCACTGCCAAAAAAGGGTAACCTGAAATTATGCACAAACTACAGAGCTGTTGCCATGATTAATTATGCCAGTAAAATTCTGTTAAAAATCATAATGGGTAGACTTCAAATGAAAATAGAAGAAGAAGTCAATATGATCCAAGCTGGTTTCAGGCAAGGAAGACGATCAAGAGATCATATATTCAATATAAGATTAATAATAGAGAAATGCAGAGAGTTTAGTGTGATTCTATATTTATCCTTTATAGACTACTCAAAGGCATTTGATTGTGTACAACACCAGAAAATTTGGGGAATAATGGAAAAAATGGGATTTCCAACACATTTGATACAATTAACATCACTGCTGTATCTAGACCAATAAGCAGCAGTAAGAATAAATGGTGAAACAACAACTTGGTTTGACATAAAACAAGGGGTCCATCAGGGGTGCATATTGTCACCTTACTTATTTAACTTGTATACTGAAAATATAATGAGGAATGTTAGAGAAGATGTAGACAAAGAATATTACGATTCCAGAACAATTGGAGGTTATGAAATACCAGAGATTAGATATGCTGATGACACAGTATTACTGTCTACAATGCAAAAAGTAATGGAAAAACTAATTATGTCACTCTGTAAGAACAGCGAAGACCAAAACCTCTATCTTAATGCAAAGAAAACTAAATTGATGACAACTGACAAAACAAACAAGGCAGCTGAAATATGTATCAATGAGGAAAAACTCGAAGAATTGGAGAGTTTTGAATATCTTGGATCACTATTGACTAATAAAAATTCAGAAAGTAAAACAACTAAAGAATCTGTGGAGAGGAACAGACAGAACTACAAAAATAAGATTTTTGAGGGCATGCATCTTTCTCATGGCAACATATGCCTGTGAGACCTGGACACTTAACAAAACAGCTGAGAAACACATAAATGCCTTTGAATGTAAATGCTACAGAAGAGTTCTACAAATATCGTGGACACAAAAAGAACAAATATATCTATACTACAATAGCTTAATATTGTAGAAGGCTGGCTAGTAAAGAGGATTAAACATAGAAAACTTAAGTATTTTGGACACGTTAAAAGTCATGATAATCGAGAGAAGACTGTCTTGGAAGGGTATATAATGGGAAAAAGAAAGAGAGGAAGACCAAGGCGAAGATGGCTGTAAGACATCGTTGAGGATTTGCAAATGGATGTATCAGCAGCAGGCCATCTTTCTCACAACCAAGAGGCCTACACGAGTGCTTTTAGAGAGGCAAAGCTCCGCGAAAGACATGCAAATGACTGAATGAATGAACACATGAAAAAGGCCCCGGGGTTCACCCAGCCTCTAGAATTGGGTACCATGAAATCTGGGAAGGTAAAGCAGCCAGGCGTGATACTGACCACATCACACTTTTATGTGCCAAAGGTCGGAAAATACGAGCCTAACATCATATTCCCCAATATGCTTTAATGGCATGGAAACGGGATTTTTACCTTTACCTTTATATATAAGGTACGTAGGATATTATATATATATATATATATACTGTTAAAAAAACGCAACAAATACAATGTTGTGATGTAAACTGAAGTTTGCTGATCAGACAAGGGCAAATTGCCTGATGCGTTCACTTGGACATCAACTTCACGTGCTGACCTGAATTGTACTAGCAGATGATTCATGAGCACAGAAAAGCGACACTAGTCAATTTGAATATCTTGGATCACTACTAAATAATAATGAAGATACAATGAGGGAAATTAAAAGGAGGACATCTATCGCTCTTTGGAAAGTAAAACAAATAAAGAATATGTGGAGAGGATCAGACAGAACTACAAAAATAAGATTTTTAAGGGCATGCATCTTTCCCATCGCAACATATACCTGTGAGACCTGGACACTTAACAAAACAGCTGAGAAACACATAAATGCCTTTGAGTGTAAATGCTACAGAAGAGTTCTTCAAATAATATGGACACAAAAAAGAATAAATATATCCATACTAATGAACTTAATACTGAAGAAAGCTGGCTAGTAAAGAGGATTAAAGAGAGAAAACTTAAATATTTTGGACACATTAAACATCATGACAATTTAGAGAAGACCGTATTGGAAGGATACATAATGGAAAAAAGAAAAAGAGGAAGACCAAAATGAAGATGGCTGCAAGACATCTTTGACGATCTGCAAATGGATGCCACAGCAGCAGGCCATCTTTCTCACAACCGAGAGGCCTACAGGAGTGCTGTTTTGGGAGGCAAAGTTCCACAAGGGACATGCAAATGAATGAATGAATGAAAGACCAAAAGCAACACTTCCTGAACACTTCCAAGAAGTATTTAATCAACCACACCCAAAAGAATCGATAGACCTTGAAACTGACTTACCATTCCCACAACTAAATGTCAACCTAGATGAAACTACATTGCATGAAATTGAAACAGCAATGAATTTAATGGCTAACAACAAAACTGCAGGTAAGATGAAATAACAACCAAAATGTTAAAAACTATTAAGATTGACAACATAACCCAACTACAGAGAATGTTTAATAAAGTTTGGAAAGAAGAAAAAACTCTTCTAAATGGAAAAAAGGAATCATTAAAATACTGAAAAAAAGACAACTTTAGCAATTTGCAATAACTGGAGAAGAGTAACCTTAATATCAGTTGTGTCAAAAGTATTTTGCGAAGTTATTCTGAATAGAATTAAAGATATAATGGATACTGCAATGAGAGAAGAACAGGCAGGATTTCAAAAAGGGTGAAGTTGTCTCAACCAGATCTTTAAGAATAATACTTGAAGAACATATTGAAAAGCAAAGACCATTAATCCTGAACTTCATAGACTTTAAAAAGGCATTTTATAGCATGTACAGAAATTCATTATGGAGAATTTTAAGACTATATGTAATACCATCTAAAATTGTCAACACCATTAGAGACCTCTACAATGGATATGTTTGTGCAGTTAAGACAGAAGAAGGAATGAGCGAATGTAAGATTGAAACAGGCTTGGAACAAGGATGTATATTATCTCCCTTGGTTTTTGGAATTGCCATAGACTTTATAATGAAAAGATGCTGTACAGGTAAAACAGGCATTGATTGGGTACATGAGACCCAACTAGAAGATCTTGATTTTGTAGATAACATAACTCTTATCAGTGACGATGTGAAATCAATACAAGTCAAAACAGATACCCTGTCTTCACTGGCTAGTAAAATAGGACTTGAAATTAACAAAGATAAAATAAAAATAATTAAACTTCACATTAACCACGAAAAACAAATATTCATAGAAGGAAAAGCTGTTGGAGAAGTAAACCATTTTGCATATACTGGCAGCTACATAGACAGGAATGGTGACACCAGAAAGGAAGCTAGAATTCGAATTGCCAAATCAGCAATGACCTTCAAAAATCTTGAAAACATATGACATTCAAAAGTTATAAGCACAAAAACCAAATTAAGATTATTCAATTCAAATGTAATATCCACCCTCATTTATGTATGCGAAAGCTGAAAAACAACTAAAGAAATAGAAAAGAAATTAGACTCTTTTGAAAACAAATGCCTAAGGAAAATACTCAGTATAAACTGAAACGAATTTGAGAACAATACAGAGGTAAGACAGATGAGCAAATAACAATCTGTCTCCTGGGTGATCAGAAAAAGAAGATGGACATATGTAGGTCATGTGAAGAGAAGAAACAATCAGAGGGTCCCCAAACAAGCTATCAAGTGGAACACAACAGGCTGAAGAAAAAGAGGTTGACCACATGAAACTCTAAAGAGGACATTGTTAAGAGAAGCCAGTTCAGTGGGCATAACATCCCTTAATGAGATTGAAAAATTCACAGAAGACAGGAAATCTTGGCGAACTACCATGTGGGCCCTATGTGACGTTTAGTGGCATGGGAAGAATGTAAGATGTAAGATTAATTACCTAGTAAATATGATTTTCCTTGTCAGATCTGTCAGCGACTCCACGCCTTCTTTACTGATTGGTATTCTGATGTTTATTCTCCCTGCATCATTCCCAACATCTTTCTTGAATGGGTGTAACAAATCAGGTAAAGTGGTCAGTATTTACTGGCTATTTTATTATAAATATTCTAATGTGTGTTTTCAAGTTCTTTTTTTCAGTCACAGACAGTCCTTCCTCTTTTCACTTTGTTCTAATTACTCTGTAATAATCATTTTACAATGTCCGACAATTACGTAATGAGACTGATTTTATTATGGCCAAGACAAAAACACCATCAATGAAGCAAAGCATGGAATCCAAAAAGGAAATCTTCATATGTGATCTAGCAACTTTTCATCTCCGCCCGATAAGCAGATGACAGGTAAGCCTCCATTCTGTTGACCTAGTTAAAGCTGGATTGTCATGTAATCAGAATGGACCAAAAAGCTAACATTGAATTCTGTTTAAAACCGGGAAAAAGTTTCATTAAGACAGTTGAATTGATGTGACAAGTTTATGGGGATAATTGTTTATCTCATGTACAGATGTTCAGGTGGTATTCACGATATGAAAGTGGTGTGGAAACAATTACAAATGCAACTAGACATGGATGCACAATTTTTGTTCATAATGGGGAACTCACTGCAAAAGTCAGAGAATAGATACAAGAAGATCGTTATCTGACTGTGAGGATGATGGCAGATGAATTTGATGTTAACTGACAGACCATTCATAAAATTTTAGTGGAAGATTGCAGGTTTGTACCATAGGCATTATTTGATGACCAAAAACATCAGAGTGTTGAGTACACAAAAGACATCATCAAAATGTGTCGCAGAAACACGCATTTCTTAAATCTGATTGTTGCAGAGGATGAAACATGGATTTTCTGCTATGATACCACAACTAAACGTCAAAGTGCTCAATGGAAGTCATCATCATCACCAAAATGCAAAAAAGTTCATCTTCAAATGTCAAAAGTGAAGACAATGTTGGTGTGCTTCTATGACACCAAAGGAGATATTCACAAAGAATTTATTCCAGGGGGACAGACTGTTACTGCCAAAGTTTATTTCAGTATTTTGAAATGTCTATTGAAAAGGATTCTCAAAGTCCAACCTGAGTATTCAACACCTGGCAGTTTTTTCCTTCTTCATGATAATGCACAGACTCACTGGGCGATAGCTGTATAAGAATTTTTGGTGCAAAAATAGGTGTGTGTTCTCAACTATCCACCCTATTCCCCAGATTTGCCTCCCTTCAATTATTTTCTATTCCCACAATTAAAGTTACCATTGAAAGGACGCTTCTTTGATGATACTGATGACAACCAAAGGGTCGTAGCATCAAGTTTAAAGGCCATACGAACAGAAGAACTGCAGAGGTCATTCCAGTGTTTGTTAGATTGTGCCACTCACTGTGTCAATGAACAAGGGGCTTACTTTTAATAAAATACAGGTTATATTTTCAACTGTTGTTTATTTTACTTTTTTAATGGAATTAGTCTCATTATTTAATTGTCGGGCCTTATATGTTCTTCCTGTTTTATTTTTCATAAAGATTCTTATGTTCTTGCTTCACTGATTATAAACATTTGATATTCTTGTTTTAGTGATCATAAAAAAGTTATGTTTTTGTTTTATGTTATAAGTAATTCATATTCTATTTCTTTTTTTTTTTCATAACATATTTAAAGTTATGTTTTTGTTTTATGTTATAAGTAATTCATATTCTATTTCTGTTTTTTTTTCATAACATATTTAAGCTTCTCATGTTTTGTTGATCATAAACAGTTTATGTTCTAGTGTCATCTGTCATAAGCATATTATATTCTTCCTGTTTTATTTTTCATAAAGATTTTTATGTTCTTGTTTTATTAATCATAAACATTTTGTGTTCTTGTTTTACTGATCGTAAAAATTTAATGATGAGAAACAAGATTAAACCAGAAATATCAGATGAACAATGTCAATTTGTAGAGGGAAAAGGAACAACAAAAACAGTTTTCTTACTAAAGATGTTAACAGAACAATCCTAGAAGAGAACAAAGATCTTTATATATGTTTCATAGATTACATTAAAGTGTTTCATAGAATAAGACGTGAAGAAATTTTTAAGATGCTTGATAGACTAAGAATTGATGGAAGAGACCTACAGATAGTAAAGAACATATACTGGCAATAAATGTTGGCAATAAGAGTAGACATCAGAGGATTCAACAAATTAAAAAGATGTGTGAGTCAAGGATGTGTTCTGTCTCCAGATCTCTTCTCTTTAGATTGCACTGTGAAATAATAATGGGAGAAATCAAGGAAATAGACTGGAGGAAAGAAAGTAAACAACATCAGAAATGCAGACGACACAGTACTGATAGCAGAGGGTAGAAAAACCTTACAAAAACTCCTAGATAAAGTCACAGATGACACAGTACTAATAACAGAAGGTAGAAAAACCTTACAAAAACTCCTAGATAAAGTCACAGATGACACAGTAGTGATAGAAGAAGGTAGAAAAACCTTACAAAAACTCCTAGATAAAGTCACAGATGACACAGTAGTGATAGAAGAAGGTAGAAAAACCTTACAAAAACTCCTAGATAAAGTCACAGATGACACAGTAGTGATAGCAGAAGGTAGAGAAACCTTACAAAAACTCCTAGATAAAGTCACAGATGACACAGTACTGATAGCAGAAGGTAGAAAAACCTTACAAAAACTCCTAGATAAAGTCACAGATGACACAGTAGTGATAGCAGAAGGTAGAGAAACCTTACAAAAACTCCTGGATAAAGTCACAGATGACACAGTAGTGATAGCAGAAGGTAGAAAAACCTTACAAAAACTCCTAGATAAAGTCACAGATGACACAGTAGTGATAGCAGAAGGTAGAAAAACCTTACAAAAACTCCTAGATAAAGTCACAGATGACACAGTAATGATAGAAGAAGGTAGAAAAACCTTACAAAAACTCCTGGATAAAGTCACAGATGACACAGTAATGATAGAAGAAGGTAGAAAAACCTTACAAAAACTCCTAGATAAAGTCACAGATGACACAGTAATGATAGAAGAAGGTAGAAAAACCTTACAAAAACTCCTAGATAAAGTCACAGATGACACAGTAATGATAGAAGAAGGTAGAAAAACCTTACAAAAACTCCTAGATAAAGTCACAGATGACACAGTAATGATAGAAGAAGGTAGAAAAACCTTACAAAAACTCCTAGATAAAGTCACAGATGACACAGTAATGATAGAAGAAGGTAGAAAAACCTTACAAAAACTCCTAGATAAAGTCACAGATGACACAGTAATGATAGAAGAAGGTAGAAAAACCTTACAAAAACTCCTGGATAAAGTCACAGATGACACAGTAATGATAGCAGAAGGTAGAAAAACCTTACAAAAACTCCTGGATAAAGTCACAGATGACACAGTAGTGATAGCAGAAGGTAGAAAAACCTTACAAAAACTCCTGGATAAAGTCACAGATGACACAGTAATGATAGCAGAAGGTAGAGAAACCTTACAAAAACTCCTAGATAAAGTCACAGATGACACAGTAATGATAGAAGAAGGTAGAAAAACCTTACAAAAACTCCTGGATAAAGTCACAGATGACACAGTAATGATAGAAGAAGGTAGAAAAACCTTACAAAAACTCCTAGATAAAGTCACAGATGACACAGTAATGATAGAAGAAGGTAGAAAAACCTTACAAAAACTCCTAGATAAAGTCACAGATGACACAGTAGTGATAGAAGAAGGTAGAAAAACCTTACAAAAACTCCTAGATAAAGTCACAGATGACACAGTAATGATAGAAGAAGGTAGAAAAACCTTACAAAAACTCCTAGATAAAGTCACAGATGACACAGTAATGATAGAAGAAGGTAGAAAAACCTTACAAAAACTCCTAGATAAAGTCACAGATGACACAGTAATGATAGAAGAAGGTAGAAAAACCTTACAAAAACTCCTGGATAAAGTCACAGATGACACAGTAATGATAGCAGAAGGTAGAAAAACCTTACAAAAACTCCTGGATAAAGTCACAGATGACACAGTAGTGATAGCAGAAGGTAGAAAAACCTTACAAAAACTCCTGGATAAAGTCACAGAAGAAAGCAAAAAAAAAAAAAAGGGGGGGAGGGTTATACCTAAACACGAATAAAATAGAAGTAATGGTGATATCCAAAAAAAAAAAAAGAAAGAAAATACTTGTATGCAGAATTATAGTGCAAGGGAAGACAACAAGAAAGATCAAGTGATACAAATATTTAGTTACGGTCATAACATCTGTGGGCAGGTGCACCGAAGAAATCAGAACCAGGATAGCAATGGCAAAGACAGCTTTTGGAGAAAAATAAAGAACAATTTAACAGATGAAAAAACTGTTATTGACAATAGGAAAGAGAGTTTTAAGATACTTATTTGTTTATTTAAAAGCTTTCTACTTTTGTTCATGTGAACCACATGATCAGCTAGTATTCATATGAAATTTGGTCACAGTTGTAGCAGTCCAAAAACTGTGCAGCCATATTTTCATATATTTTTGTGTCTTATGAACTCTGTGATTTGTCTGAGTTTGATTATGCTAAATTTTCATATTCATTGCTTTCATCATTAATTCATCCTGTATACACATCTCTGATTCTGGACACATATCTTTATCCTATACATTCATCTTTAATTTATTCTAAACGAACATTTTGAAATTATCTTGTACATATTTAATTTTCCACTTGCAACTCCAAACACCCACATGTATGAAAAAATGTTGCATATTCTAACCACAAATAAGATTAATTACTGATTTTTCACTTATCAATCTCATTAACAGCCTCATACGAAAAAACTGTCCCACTTTTGACCTGGAAGCAGGTACATGAGAAGATGCCCTGGTCTCTGTACCTCTTACTTGGAGGTGGCTATGCCCTAGCCGAAGCTGCTACGGTAGCGTGTGATTTAATCTTATGTTTATGACTTCAGTTTTGTACGTGTTAGTGATAAGAACTTTAATAACCATTCTCTCTCCACCTTCAAAGATTTCACAACCAAGTACCAAGTGTTAAAAATAAATTTTATTTCTAATAAAGATTATAAATCATAATTAATTTATGAAAAAAAAATAATTGTGATGTGCTGTAAGTTCATGCATTTAATTCAATCAGTCATTCATTTGCATGCCCCTTGCAGAACTTTGCCTCACTAACAGCTCTCCTGTAGGCCTCTCGGTTGTAAGCAAGGTACCCTGCTGCTGGTGCATCTATTTGCAGATCATCAACGATGTCTTGCAGCCATCTTTGCCTTGGTCTTCCTCTCTTTCTTTTTCCCATTATGTACCCTTCCAAGACGGTCTTGTCTAGATTATCATGACGTTTAATGTGTCCAAAATATTTAAGTTTTCTTTGTTTAATCCTCTTTACTATCTAGCCTTCTTCAATATTAAGTTCTTGTTGTATGGAGGTATTTGCTCTTTTTTTTTTGTCCATGATATTTAAAGAACTCTTCTGTAGCATTTACATTCAAAGGCATTTATGTGTTTCTCAGCTGTTTTGTTAAGTGCCCAGGTCTCACATGCATATAATTACATTTATAAATTATATATAAAATTTAGAAAACAAAGCAAAACAAAAAAGTAATAAGTCAGTAAAACAAACTAAACAAATAAAAGTCAGTAACTTGGAACTATGAAGCAGATAATCATGTCTTAATAATTGTTAGTAAAAGGTTGTTTAGATTGTTTCATCTTAAAAGAGTCATGTTAAAGAGCGAGAGTCAATTAAAAGTAAGAGAGTCAAATAAAGGTAAGAGAGTTAAATTAAAGTAAGAGATTCAAGTTAAAGTAAGAAAGTCAAGTTATAAAGAAGTAAGAGAGAAATGGAAATTAATTTTATTTTACTCCCTACTTTTATTTGACCTCTTACACTCTTCCCGTGCGGGAGGAAAAACACGGACGTGTCGTTGGGTGCGGGAGTAAAAACGCAGGTCTTGACTGTAAGGGGGTCTAGTTGTAAAATGGAATGGAAAACAGTATTTCCATGTACTTCCGTATACGTAATATGTGTCAAAGTGTAGCTAAATGAATGAAAATTTCATAAATGCAGAGTTTTTTAGGAAAAAAGAAGTAATGTGATGTTTTTAGACACTGATTGTGGCCAGCTCACCATCGGCTAGGTCTAGATCCGCGCTACTTACCCCTATTTACCATCTGAGATGTGTAGATCTACTTGTCGATCTCGTATTGTGACTCCGTATTGCATTCTCGCTGAATGAATGTCTGAACTAACCTCCTAACTACTTCTCCAGTCGTCTAAATATGTCTAGATCTACTTAGAAAACATTCAAGAGCAGCGGGGTGGCCATAGGCTATGTCCATACCCCTATCTACATCGTCAAAAATTGAAAAATTTCCATGCTTCTCGTCCTTTTTCTCGCTCGGCATCGCTCGTAACTAGGCACTCTTTCGCCATTTTGAAAGTGTCACCGGAATCGCGGACAAAATATGTACAATCTAAATGTTACACCGCTTGTTTTAATGAAACAAACAATTGTCGAATATTCGACCAAACGGTAACTTTGGACCACCGGAAATGTCGAAAATTTGACCGTACGCACGGAAAGAGCTTCTTACTTTAACTTGATTCTCTTTACTCTCGAACTCCGATTCTCTTACATTAAATTGACTCTCTTACTTTAACTTGACTCTCTTACTTTTATTTGACTCTCTTACTTTCACTCGACTCGCTTACTGTTATTTGAATCTCTTACTTTAACTTTATTCTCTTACTTTAACTTGACTTTCTTACTTTATTTGACTCTCTTATTTTTATTTGACTCTCTTACTTTTATTTGATTCTCTTACTTAAACTTGACTCTCTTACTTTTATTTAACTCTTTTAATATTATTTGATGCTCTTACTTAAACTTGACTTTCTTACTTTAACTTGATTCTCTTGACTATTGAACTCTGATTCTCTTACTTTAACGTGACTCTCTTACTTTTATTTGACTCTCTTACTTTTATTTGACTCTCTTAATTTTTTAAAACTCTCTTACTTTAACTTGACTCTCTTACTTTTATTTGACTCTCTTAATTTTTTAAAACTCTCTTACTTTAACTTGACTCTCTTACTTTTATTTGACTTTCTTACTTTAACTTGACTCTCTTACTTTTATTTGGATCTCTTACTTAAACTTGGCTTTCTTACTTTAACTTGGTTCTCTTGACTCTCCAACTCTTATTCTCTTACATTAACTTGACTCTCTTATTTTAACCTGACTCTCTTACTTTAACTTGAGTCTCTTACTGGTATTTGACTCTCTTACTTTTATTTGACTATTATACTTTTATTTTACTCTCTTACTTTTATTTTACTCTCTTACTTTTATTTTACTCTCTTACTTTTATTTTACTCTCTTACTTTTATTTGACCCTCTTACTTAATCTTGACTCTCTTCCTTTAACTTGACTCTCTTACTTTTATTTGACTCTCTTAATATTATTTGACGCTCTTACTTTTATTTGACTTTCTTACTTTTATTTTACTTTCTTACTTTTATTTGACTTTCTTACTTTTATTTGACTCTCTTACTTTTATTTGACTCTCTTACTTTTATTTGACTCTCTTACTTTTATTTGATTTGCTTACTTTTATTTGACTTTCTTTCTTTAACTTTATTCTCTTACTTTCACTTTTCTCTCTTACTTTTATTTCACTCTCTTACTTAGACTTGACTTTCTTACTTTAACTTGATTCTCTTGACTCTCCAACTCTGATTCTCTTACTTTAACTTGACTCTCTTACTTTAACTCGATTCTCTAACTTGACACTAACTGTGAAGTTTC
The DNA here is from genome assembly GCA_009760885.1 of Achatina immaculata. Classification (NCBI taxonomy): domain Eukaryota; kingdom Metazoa; phylum Mollusca; class Gastropoda; order Stylommatophora; family Achatinidae; genus Lissachatina; species Lissachatina immaculata. The sequence goes on from CM019693.1 coordinate 7,723,698, forward strand.
CAGAGAAATCTTATGACACAAAATCAACCATAAAAACTACAGAACTATAATTTGAAATATACTCTATGTAAATATCATTCTATATGTAACTTTTCATTCAGAAGTAGATAAATGATGATAATTAGTGTTATTATTATTTCAGTGGTGTCTCAGCTCAAATTATTATTGTTTTCTTCAGGTCTCAGGGCTGTCTGTCTGGGTGGGAGCGCAGCTTCTGGTGTTCAAAGATCTTAACAAGTGGATACTTCTCTTCATAGTCTGTTACATGAATACCCTTGCTACTCAAGTCACAAGCAACACAGCCACGGCCACACTCATGATGCCCATTCTCTCGCAGATGGTGAGTACAAGATGGAACAGTGAAAGTTTAAACCCTGACTAAGTAACATGTAAACTGGAGTTAAAACTTGGGGCCTGGATCTTGGTGTGCTGATCCTCTTCTTTGACATCTGGGCATGCACGAAATCTACTTGCTCCAGAAATGTCATTGTCTGCCACAGAAAGTAAGTGACCTCAGGTTTTTAGTGTGGTTGAGGTACCTGAGCTAAAATATTTCTCTTAAGAGGTTCTTTGTTCTCATACAATGCATGGGAAAGATCTACTGAGATTTTCAGCAATCACATTCTAGGATCTAGTGGGTTTCATCTTGTATGTGTTTAGGATCATCCACAAGTGCTTTCTCAGACAGACTATTTTTGTCTGCTTTATCTTCAGGAGAAGGCTTATTTTGTCTGTTTTTTTTTTCTGAAGAGGGTGTTTATTTTGTCTACTTTATTCTAAAAAGGAGGGCTCACTTTGTCTACTTTATCCTAAAAGGAGGTGCATACTGTCTGCTTTGAAGTGATTGTTGTCTTTCTGAGACTTTTTTAAAGTTGTTGACCTCCAACCTCTAGCTAAAGGATTTACATCTTTGTATGCTAGAACTATGACTCTCTGAAGTTGTTTAATAAACTGTTTAACCAGAGTGTTTTGGTGGGCCCAAACTCAGCAACATAAATTGGCATCACCAGTGACCAGTGAGACAACCTTAACAAAGCACAAGGAAAAAGTGAGGACAGAAATATGACTGAAACATGAAGAGGTTGATTTGAACTCTTTTATGAAGGTCAAAAGTTTTAATTAAGTTCCTTTAGCATGGTTTCTGTTTTTATCTAAAACTTTATCTAGTTCTACTTGTTTTTTTTTTATCTACATTCTCTCAATCAGTTTTCATTGCTGCATCATGCAGGTTTAGTTCATCAACTGATATTCTAAGGTCTGTCCTCATTATGTTCAGTTAATGAAGCGTGATTCTAAAATGTTTCTATTTTCATTTTTTGCAGGCACTCAGCCTGCAGCTGAACCCGCTGTTCTTAATGTTTCCTGCAGCCATTGCCACATCATTTGCCTTCATGTTGCCTGTGGGTACACCTCCTAATGCTATTGTTTTTTCTTATGGCAGAGTGAGGGTCATAGACATGGTAAGTAGCCACAGATTTATGAGAGTCATTGACATGGTAAGCAGCCACTGATTTATGAATCACTTCTAGAATATAACCCATAATATCAAATAGTCACCAACCTGAAAATAATATGTGGGCAGTTAAGTAACAAAATGTCTGGTGTAACAGTATTTATCATGCTATTTAGATGAGATCATTTGAGATCAATTTGTTTTGCTGGTCGGAAATATTAAACATTATTGTAGAGTCACATATGTTTAAGTCCCTTAGATCTGAACTAAATGCACTATTTCCCTTGTATAGTTCAAGCAGTTCAGCACGTGATTTAGCCCGTCCATGTCTGTAACGGCAGACAAAATTGTAATCTCTTAATTTTATTTTGCACGGGATTCTGAGAGGGAATTTTCTTGACTCTAGTAATTTTGAGCAGGTAGCAGAATTTCTCTGGATTTTATGCAAGTTTTGTTAGGGAAAGTTTCTTAAGTGTCAACGATTGGAATGTCTGTGTTAACTTAACAGTCTTTATTTAGTTTTAGAGTTTAAATTGTTTGTTTTAGGAACGAAAGTTCAAGGTTATGTTGTTTACGACTTGTCAACTTCATGGAGTTATAAATCTCGTGTGATAGAGGCAAGTCAGTAGGAGTTTTGTAGTGAATTCAGTCATGTCCTATTTGAGCATAGTGATGCTTGTGTTGTCCTTTTTAGTACAAGGTTTTCTTTGTAATAGATTGATAGGAATTATGTTGTAGTGTCATTTCTAGGACCAGAGCTTACTGTTTGTGTTTTATTATTCTGGAAGATGAATGTTATCCTGGGACTTGTTATTCATTCCAGACATTAGTAAGTACTGTGTTTTTTTGTTTTTTTTTGTAACTGCTTGTTGGTAGAATGTTTCTTCCTTATGGCACGGACTGCGTGCCCAGGAAGTTTTTCATGTTTCACTTTTTTGACATTGCTGCATGACAGCAGTTTTTCCTTCCATCATCATATCCATTATCCACATCTTCCGCATCAATAAATTTGTTGTCTATTGAATTTGAACTACACTCTTGACTGTTCTACGACTGAGTTACTGCTGCGTTGTAAGCTTGAATTATGGAGTCCAGATGTTCTGTTGTTGTCCAGTGGAAGAAGGAGCGTGCCTGGGTGTACTGTTCTCTGAGTGTATCACAGAACACAAATCCTAGTCTCATATCATACATACCTACCATTAATATTATCACCAGCTTTATTATAAATGTTACTTCCAACAAGTAATAAGTGGGTTGTAATTTTAATTCCAACAGGTCATAAGTGGGTGGTTCCTGAGCTTCATCAGTGTTCCTGTCCTGCTGTTTGCCACCGCCACCTGGGGCAATACTATCTTTAATTTTGACCAGTTTCCTGAAGAGATGTTAAACAGAACCACTGTCTGAGTCAGTGACTGAATGGAGAGGATTAGTTAGTGAGTCAGTGACTGAATGGAGAGGATTAGTTAGTGAGTTAGTGACTGAATGGAGAGGATTAGTTAGTGAGTTAGTGACTGAATGGAGAGGATTAGTTAGTGAGTTAGTGACTGAATGGAGAGGATTAGTTAGTGAGTTAGTGACTGAATGGAGAGGATTAGTTAGTGAGTTAGTGACTGAATGGAGAGGATTAGTTAGTGAGTCAGTGACTGAATGGAGAGGATTAGTTAGTGAGTTAGTGACTGAATGGAGAGGACTAGTTAGTGAGTTAGTGACTGAATGGAGAGGACTAGTTAGTGACTGAATGGAGAGGACTAGTTAGTGAGTTAGTGACTGAATGGAGAGGACTAGTTAGTGAGTTAGTGACTGAATGGAGAGGACTAGTTAGTGAGTTAGTGACTGAATGGAGAGGACTAGTTAGTGAGTTAGTGACTGAATGGAGAGGATTAGTCAGTGAGTTAGTGACTGAATGGAGAGGACTAGTTAGTGAGTTAGTGACTGAATGGAGAGGACTAGTTAGTGAGTTAGTGACTGAATGGAGAGGACTAGTTAGTGAGTTAGTGACTGAATGGAGAGGACTAGTTAGTGAGTTAGTGACTGAATGGAGAGGATTAGTCAGTGAGTTAGTGACTGAATGGAGAGGACTAGTTAGTGAGTCAGTGACTGAATGGAGAGGACTAGTTAGTGAGTTAGTGACTGAATGGAGAGGACTAGTTAGTGAGTTAGTGACTGAATGGAGAGGACTAGTTAGTGAGTTAGTGACTGAATGGAGAGGACTAGTTAGTGAGTCAGTGACTGAATGGAGAGGACTAGTTAGTGAGTTAGTGACTGAATGGAGAGGACTAGTTAGTGAGTTAGTGACTGAATGGAGAGGACTAGTTAGTGAGTTAGTGACTGAATGGAGAGGATTAGTTAGTGAGTTAGTGACTGAATGGAGAGGATTAGTCAGTGAGTTAGTGACTGAATGGAGAGGACTAGTTAGTGAGTTAGTGACTGAATGGAGAGGATTAGTCAATGAGTTAGTGACTGAATGGAGAGGATTAGTCAGTGACTGAATAGAGAGGATTAGTCAGTGAGTTAGTGACTGAATGGAGAGGATTAGTAAGTTAGTGACTGAATGGAGAGGATTAGTCAGTAAGTCAGTGACTGAAAGGAGAGAACTGGTCAGTGAGTCAGTGACTGAAAGGAGAGAACTGGTCAGTGAGTCAGTGACTGAAAGGAGAGAACTGGTCAGTGAGTCAGTGACTGAAAGGAGAGAACTGGTCAGTGAGTCAATGACTGAAAGGAGAGAACTGGTCAGTGAGTCAGTGACTGAAAGGAGAGAACTGGTCAGTGAGTTAGTGAATGAAAGGAGAGAACTGGTCAGTGAGTCAGTGTCTGAATGGACTAGCTCAGCTAAGATCACCATCTCCCCTTCCACATGTTAAAGAAAGAACAGAATAACACAAGAAAAGAATTGTAGAACAAAAGCAAAAAAGAATGATGCTGAGAAAGTGTGAAATGTCCTGGCTGTTACCTTGGATCTGAATAGGGAAAGTTTATCTTTACTTTGTACTCTGCATAGAATTACCTTTATATTGTACTCCGCATATTAAGTACAATACTAATCATTTTGTTATAAAATATTTAGATTTTTTTTTTTGGTCAAGTTCACTCACTGTCACAACATTCTTTTATTTCTTATCTGACACACAGAAAAACCAAAGAGTGCATACATAACACTTAACTAGTAATTGTAACTGGGTCTTGGAAAATATAATTATAATCATTCCATCAGTTTAAAAAAATCGTTTTTTTTTTGTCTTATAGCTGTGAGCTGTAATGTTTCCAGTGATCTTAAATGTTTCAGATTGAAACAAAGCAATCTGACTACGGTTGGATAAAAACCCACTGAAAATGAATTCTTCATTACATTATATTTGACTGTATATTTGAATATTTGTACTGAAATCAAAACTTTCTTTCTTTCAGCTAGCAAACTATAAATTATATACAAACAAGTAAAATGAAATGCTGGTTTGTCATTTTTATATTTAATATAAACTTTCAATGTTTGGAACATAATTCTCTCTTCCTGTATTCACTTACTTTCTTCTATCTTTAGTTTCCTTTAAGTAAAAATATATCTCTGTAGGCTTTGAGACATGCCTACAAGAAGATATGTCATGCCTAAATGTAGACACTTTGACACAAATTTTGTTTTGTGCGTAAGCAGGTTTGCACTTAATCAGCAACAACACACGAGGGGTGATTGATAAGTTCTCAGCTTAAGGTACAACGGATTATTTGTGGACAACTGTTTTGGGTTATTTCTCAACATAGTCCCCTTGCAAGTTAATGCACTTAGTCCAGAGATCCTGGAGCATTGTAAACCTATTTTATGGTTTTTGAGTGCATTTATTCGTTATCGTATAGTGGTTACTTCTCTGTTGTGGAGGGTGTGCGGGATGATATGTGCATCCTGATGTATCTCTAGCTCCTATGAATATACACATTTCGTTTATATATTCTATACACATGTCTCTGTACTTGCCCCTGTTTTCAACATGTTTATATGGGATCAATGTCCCCAGGGTTTCAGAGTACTAGATTATGGACATGGGCATGGTGTAACCACTTATGTGGTTAGGTGAAAATTACTGTCTTCCCATTCCTAGTTCACACCTGATTCCTCCAATCCCCTGCACATACCTAAGAATTGGGAGCTCGGCTATTCTCGACTGCAGTATCAATTATTTATCCAACCTGGGGTCTTTCCTTCTTGGGCCGTTCCTCTTGCCTGCGACCACCACTGTGATGATTTCTTATAGTATCTAATTACACAGTGATCTTACAATACAGTCCTGTCATTCATCTGCCACCCATAAAATGATACGTCCAACCGGCGCATATAAAAACTCCGACATGAACTATTTATTTCTCACCAGCAATCAGTAGCTTAAATATAAGGCAACTGTTCACAACAGCTCTACTGCCTGTGCTATATATATACTGTATCAAAGTATACATTCGATTGCCCCCCTTCTTATTTGTATATGACAAATATTGCTCATAGTAACCCTCAATGACATTTCAACATATGTATAGGCAGATATGTGTATACAACGAGATAGATGATGCTATTGTTTTAATCGATATATCAAACAGTCTACATGGTCCAAGTGAAATACATTACACCAATGTCATATGCTGAATACATAGCATCCATATCATACATTACATATATATATAGTATATAATGTATACATAAAGCATATATAGTATATAGTATATATACTATTATATATATATATGTAGTATATACACTATTTCCCTTCTTACGAATGCTACATGAAGTTTCTACACATACTACTTACAACAATCGATTCCAGATATCACAGGACGACACTTAACATATTGCAATCACAGACGATCATGACTTAACATGAGGGAGGCCGCTGAGCAACGCTTTGAGATCGTAGCTCATGACACAATATACTCACGTCCCTTTTTAATAATAGGAATATACAGTTTGCCCAAAATGTTAAGACCTTTAGCTCCTTCAGAAAACAAATATGTGTGCTCACCATACTTTGACAGAATGAGGACTTCTCTCACACAACTCTCCGCGTGTCCCTATCCCAGATTTCTGGGTCATGTGATATTACCCTCATTAGCATACTCTTGTAAGTGTGAGAACTTGTGAACAGGCCACTGTGTCTGGTCACCATGATTCGGCCACAATCCCATCAATCAAGCGTTCAGTCCCGTTCACAGCATACATATCCCTTCTTTGTGAAAGTCAGCATCTTGTGCCAGTAGAAGGTGGTCTTTACATCATCATCTGAAGCAGATTTGTGACCACTGAGCTCATTTTTTGAGTTTGGTAAACAGGTAATAGTTCGAAAGAGGCCAAATCTGGGGTATAAGGAGGATGTTCAAGAAGCTAGAAGCCGCATCCATGAATGGCAGCCACTGCCACCGCTGATTGTGAACTGGAGCATTGTCTTGATGAAAGATGACTCTTCTCATCAATTTCCCTCGACGATTTTCCTTCAATTTGACCCACATCCACAGTTGCTTCACAAGATTAGCGTAATAGGCCCCAGTGACTGTTTTGCCCTTTTGAAGATAGTCTACCAATAGCACACCTTCTGAATCCCAAAAGATGGAAGCCATCACTTTGCCTGCAGACAGAACCACCCTTGCTTTCTTTGGAGGTGGGGATCCATGTTTCACTGCTTTGACTGTTCTTTGGTCCCTGGTTGAAAATGATGAACCCAAGTCTCATCCATAGTCACATATTGCTGAATAAACTTTTCAGGATCTGCATAAAAATGGCCAGGATTGTCTGTTGACATGTTGAGAGGCTGTCGTTTGTGATCAGCTCCAAGAAGTTTCGGGACCCATCAAGCAGAGACTTTTGTCATTTGAAGATCATTGTGAACAATGGCATGAACATGTTCTTGGGAGATGCCCAACTCAGTAGCAATGTACCACTCAGTCATCAATCCTCCATTATCATGTCATGGATTCTGCCGGTGGTTTCATCGGTGGTTACCGTTCCTTGAGCATCTTCCAGACTCTCCCTTCCATGCTTGAATTGAGCTGTCCATTTCTTCACTGTGCTGTAAGAAGGGGCACTCTCCCCTACGGATCTCTTTCAATGATAAGTCCTTGATGCAGAGGTAGCTCGATGAGAAATTTTATCCATTTTCTTAATTTCTGCCACCCTTTACCACTTCAGTAGCCTGTAAAAAAAAATTGGTTGCAGTTAATTTCTTGAAACTTTGTGTTTAATCTTACATTAACCTGATCTACAAATGACATAATATGATCTGTGTGTTTCAAGTATTTGTACCTTATGCCGAGAACTTATCAATCATCCCTCATAAACGAAGAGAGAGAAATAAGAGAACAGATTCTCGAGTGAAGGTAGAATAATTATAAATGTGAAAGATTCACAAATATTGAGTAATGATTTATCTTGAAAACTTTGTAGTATCAGCATCAAGCACATTGTGATAACAAGCTGTGCAATGGTCAACAACATTTATATAAACTCTGAAGCCATTTGCCCACATTTGGACTGATTTATGATGCTTCTGATCATCTTCGATGACTTTTCATGTTTAATGATTTTCCATCACTGCTACAGATTTTATCTTTTTTTTTTTACCCTGGAAATGTTTTTCAGCGCAGATTTTTTTTCTTTTTTTTTATGATCAGATTATCCTTAGATGATGTGCCTGAAATAGTGGCACATGTCTGAAATAGTGGCACATGTCTGAAATAGTGGCACATGTCTGAAATAGTGGCACATGTCTGGAATAGTGGCACATGTCTGGAACCTCATCTTGTTGTAAACTCAGTCACATTAGAAATAGTGTCACATGTCAGAAATAGTGTTACATGTCTGAAAGTGTCACATGTCTGAAATAGTGGTACATGCCTGAAATAGTGGCACATGCCTGAAACCTCATCTTGTTGTAAACTCAGTCATATTAGAAATAGTGCCACATGTCTGATACCTCATCTTGTTGTAAACTCAGTCATATTAGAAATAGTGGCACATGCCTGAAACCTCATCTTGTTGTAAACTTAGTCACATTAGAAATAGTGCCACATGCCTGAAACCTCATCTTGTTGTAAACTTAGTCACATTAGAAATAGTGCCACATGCCTGAAACTGCCACATAAATCAGATGAGACCATCACATAAGTCACATGATACTGCCACATAAGTCAGATGATACTGCCACATAAGTCACATAACACTGCCACATAAGTCACATGTGTAATGGATAACACGTAATGTGAACAAAGAACTATAAATGTGGAAGTATTCAAGAATATCTGTGGGTGCCAGCAATATTTCAGTCCATTCACAGGCTTTCTTGTTCAAAAATTCAGACAGAGTGTCAAATCAACATTATCATGAGGACACTCACTCACCACCAACTACAACAAAAACTGATTTGACATTCACTCACCACCAACTACAACAAAAACTGATTTAACACTCACTCACCACCAACTACAACAAAAACTGATTTGGGAGGTACAAGACGGACAGACAAAAAGCAAACATCAGCATTCCGTAGGTCTTCAACCTAACAGACGTATGCTCTCCCACAGAACCAGTCTTGATTAGATACTCCTCTGCATACATGATGTGATTACAAGGAGAACTGGTGCACAAAACAATCTTAGCTGCTCTTCTCCAACTCCTAATGCAGCATTAGATGTGGAAAAGCTTCACCATTCAGATCTGTTTTACTAGGTTTTCCTCACCTGTCCCATACACCCTAGACTACTTCTACAAGTTTACCTGGGTCTGATCTGCTCTCTGTCATCTCAGAGATGATATTATTTTGTAAGGCAAAGATAAGTCTCATGTGTGTGCTTTTTTTCTTACACACTGTCAGTCAGGATGTGGCAAACTCAGGCAAGACAGGATGTGGCAAACTCAAGCATGTTAAGATGTGGCAAACTCAAGCATGTTAAGATGTGGCAAACTCAGGCAAGTGAAGATGTGGCAAACTCAGGCAAGTGAAGATGTGGCAAACTCAGGCAAGTCAGGATGTGGAAACTCAGGCAAGTCAGGATGTGGCAAACTAAGGCAAGTCAGGATGTGGTAAAACTCAGGCAAGTCAGTATGTGGAAACTCAGGCAAGTCAGGATGTGGCAAACTAAGGCTAGTCAGGATGTGGCAAACTCAGGCAAGTCAGGATGTGGCAAACTCAAGCATGTTAAGATGTGGCAAACTAAGGCAAGTCAGGATGTGGCAAATTCAAGCATGTTAAGATGTGGCAAACTAAGGCAAGTCAGGATGTGACAAACTCGGGCAATTCAGGATGTGGCAAACTAAGGAAAATCAGGATGTGGCAAACTAAGGCAAGTCAGGATGTGGCAAACTCAGGCAAGTCAGGATGTGGAAACTCAGGCAAGTCAGGATGTGGCAAACTCAGGCAAGTTAAGATGTGGCAAGCTCAGGCAAGTCAGGATGTGGAAACTCAGGCAAGTCAGGATGTGGAAACTCAGGCAAGTTAAGATGTGGCAAGCTCAGGCAAGTCAGGATGTGGAAACTCAGGCAAGTCAGGATGTGGAAACTCAGGCAAATCAGGACGTGGCAAACTCAGGCAAATCAGGATGTGGCAAACTCAGCCACGTCAGGATGTGGCAAACTCAGGCAAGTTAAGATGTGGCAAACTCAGGCAAGTTAAGATGTGGCAAACTCAGGCAAGTCAGGATGTGGTAAACTCAGCTAATCTAGGATATTACTAGCTCAGCCACATTATGATGTGGTTAGCCCAGTTAAATTAGGATGTAGCTAGTCTGGCCAAGTCAGGATGTAGCATGTCCAGTCATCTGGCCTTTAGTATGGCCAAAAGCATAAATCAATATAAAATGTGAATAATGACTGACTTTACCCATCCAATCATCTCATCTCTCACACATCCCTCCCTTCTTCCTAAAACAAACATACACATCACACAATGATGAAATAAATGAAACAATAATAAAAATTAACAACACACTGCAAACTAGTCAAGAAATTCATACAGAATACAATCATTCAAGTACAACACAAACCATAACATCATATGACAAACTGATAGTTATTAACATCATACAACCAGCCATAGTCAGTCAAAAGCCACAACTAACTAATATAAAGGCAGGAGTAAAACAAAACAAAATTTAAAAAAAAAAGATTTACTGGTTGAAAGTTATATACCCAAGAAAAAGCCTGCAATATGAGCTACACTAAACTTGAAGTGAAACTCACAACACAATGATATTAAAAATAATAAAAAGAGTCTTTTTCTAAAAAATCCAATAATAAAGCATGAATGATCAATGATCATGGATGATCAATTATGACTGATGAACAATGACCATGGATGATCATGGATGAGTACTGCCAATGTTCTTATTTTGCATAAAATCTATTTTTATGGTCCCCCCTACTTTCTCCAAGCTCTGCATAAATAGTGGGCACTGGGGCATAATGTTCAGCAACGTTCACTTGTAAAATGCCCTGGAAAAAAAGGTGGCAAGAAACTAAAAAAACGGCACTAGAAAATGTGATGCAGAATCTTTGAGGAAGCCCTGAATGTTTGGAGTCAACGGAAAACAATTTGAAAACCCAACAAAATATGGTTGTAAGTAAAATTACTATTACAAATTTAGAATGTTAGCAAACATTTTATAATAAATAAAGAAAAACCAAGTATATCACCTTGCAGTCCGAGGACATATAAACGTATTTTGCATAATACTATACCAAGATCACAAGAGAAACTATTTACTACACTTTCTAAAGTAACTTGCAACTAAAAATAGCTTAATTCATCCATTTAATCAAAAGAGAAACAGTTTTTGTGTTCACAAAGAGAGCTTCGTTCATCTATTTAATCAAAAGAAAAACAGTTTTTGTGTTCACAAAGAAGAGCTTCGTTCATTTAATCAAAAGAAAAACAGTTTTTGTGTTCACAAAGAGAGCTTCGTTCATCCATTTAATCAAAAGAAAAACAGTTTTTGTGTTCACAAAGAGAGCTTCATTTATCCATTTAATCAAAAGAAAAACAGTTTTTGTGTTCACAAAGAGAGCTTCATTTATCCATTTAATCAAAAGAAAAACAGTTTTTGTGTTCACAAATAGACTTAAGTTAATTCTGGAGCATCAGCATCAAGATAATTTGTCCAGTTTATTTTTCTTTTGTCTCACAGACTTCTAGGCATTTGTCTTGGTCTGCAGTTTTGGACATTCATGACAAGTATCTCCTGCATGTGTAATATGACTCTGCATGGGAAATCATTTATGTGGTCTCTACTGAGTTATTACTGAAGATAAAGTAGTCTGACCGGTCACTATTTGACCAGCATGAGATGATACATCAGCTTTTCAGAAAAAAAAAATTTAAACAAACCACAGTCACATGTATTTGTTCCCTAGTTGGAAATCCATAATTTTAAGCTCCCATAAATGTTAAAAACAGGCACTGTAACATTTCCCAATAAAATATGCAGGCCAAGATGAATGACATAAAAACATTCATGTTCTACGGGTGTTGTTCTTTAGTTAAATAAAAAGTAATTTTCTGATGTCTCTTTAGCAGTCAAACTGGATCAGATTCATTATTTATATTCAGCCTATGTATCTCCCAACAGTTGTATTGACTTTCTACAATGACTATCATCTCTATATTTTCATGGCTTGATAAAATGTTCCTTGTTTCACAGCATCTTCCGAAATAGCATTATTTTTTTTCTCAACATTATTTGCTTCTTACAACTTTCTGAACTAAAATATAATTTCTAGATCTTCTCCTATAAAACTTTAACCTTTTAAAACTAAAAAAAAAAACACCAAGAAACTATTGCCTATGACAAAACTAAACTGGTCTGATTTTCCTATATTTGCCTGCATGATATTCATGATCAAGAGTTGTATTTTCTAACTCGGTTAATCCCCTGTAGTTTGTCCCTTTTTCTCATATCTCAGCACTGTGTGTGTCCTGCTAGAGCTGCCACATCTCATTTATTATTATGAAAAGAGATGAAGAAAATCTAATATTTTGTTTCAGCCATACAGATTTACCTCCCTCTAATATTCTGAAAAAATTGGCGAACTACTTTGCGAGCTCTATGTGACGTTTAACGGCATGGGAAGGATATAAGATAATAATATTCTGAAAATTGGAACATACGACTAGTAATTAAAAAGCGATGGAGAAAACTGGTCTGTGATGATTTGATGAAGGAGTTTCTGGTTAAGTTCTTACATGACTACCAGCAGACAGTACAGCAGAGAAAACATTCAGGCTAAGAAGTGCAGGAAACTGAGAGGGAGACAAGTTGGCCTGTGAAGATCTGAAGACCGTGTTTGTGGCTAGGTCTTTAAAAAATGTGGCTGTCATTGTATTCTTAAACACAGCCCTCACTCCTAAACCACCCTGGTTAAATTGGACAGAGTTAAATTGGTACTCACGCACCACCCCCATATTGTGGCAGTTATGAAGTACTGTTTCTCCATCTCCACCTCCTCCAGACCGAGCCTGTTACACGTGAGCTCTTTGGGGAACTGTGGCCTACAGACGGGACAAGAACCTCAGGGACCTTTTAGTTCAAAGTTACCTTAAGACAGATGACACTTTTTATGGTACCAGATGTTGTGGACACCGTAGATGCAACACTTGCCCATTTGTTGTCGAGGCTAGCCAGATCTGCTTCCCTAAGTCCACGTTATCAGTTCAGGAGGGTTTCACCTGCACTTCACACAATGTTATTTATGCTATTATGTGTAAACGTTGTGATATGAAGTACATAGGGGAGACCGGTTTACAGTTAGACCATATTCGGCACCATCTTAACAACATTTCCAAGAAGGCCTGGACACCTGTGGCTAAACATTTTTGCCTTAGCAGCCACAGAGAAAAACAGGACATTTCTGTTAGTGCGATCCGCTCTTGTTCTGCTGATATATGATCTTGGAGGGTCCTAGAACAGCACCTTATTTTCCAGGCTGACTGTCTCCACCCAGCTGGAATTAACAATGTCTTCAGCTTCCTTTAACTTCTTTAGTTTTCCAGTTTTTTTTTGTGGTTTATACTCTTCTTTCTTGTTTCTTTCTCTTAGCGTCCTCCCCTCCCCCCCTCCTTACCGCCACCTTCTCTTCTTTTCTGGTGGCCTAGAGGCATTTTTGCCCCTCCGGGCCTTGTCCTATTCACCAGTTTCATTTTATCTGCCTGCTTCCCTGCCTCTCCCCACAACACACCCCCCCTCCGCCCTCTGACACCTGTTTCTCTAGCAGTTTACAGATGTCTATTGCCCTTCCTCTCCCCTCACCCCCATCTGTTTTTCTTCGCCTCTTCTTTCCGATTGGCTTTGTCTGCTTTCCTCTGTGGTTCCTATGCCTCGTCTGTCTAAGGACCCTGTTCTTGTGTTCTTACTCTCTGGAGGATGCCACATAGATAAGTTTTTTGTTTAGTTATATGTTTTGTGTATGTAATCTTCAAAAAAGGCTCTTGCCAAAATACTGGTTACTGTATATTTTTTATTTATACATTCTCATCTTACTCTCATACTTTCTATTTGTTTTTTTCTCACTTACTAACTCCTCCTCCTGCCTTGTAAAAGTGCACCATACAGCTCTATCTACCGTTATTATTTGAACCAGTTTTACTTCAGTTGCCTCTCTTTTATCTTAAACGGAGCATGTCACCTTCAAAACCTCAGGATATACTTCTGAAAACTATATGTGCTCTCAAACTTTTTGTATATTTGTGGACCATGAAATAAGATACTGATATTAATATAGATATGTAGCATGTCATTACAATAAAAATGAAAAATGGTAATGTTAATAAATAAATTTGTTGCATATTATAACATCCAGGAGGATATGTCCAACATTTACATGTTTACTTTTATGTACCAAATGAAAAATATAAAAGATATATAAGGCTTTCTGGGCTGACCAAGTGACATCCAGGAAAAAGGGCCACAGATCTGATCAGAAACATCAAGGACCACAAAAAGATGGGGAAACATGATCACCAACACCACATATAATGAAAGAATACTCAACAGCCAGTCAGTGATGCTGACAAAAATTAAAACAACTATGGAATCTTAAACCATCTTTAAAACTGTTAAACAGGCTTGTACGAACCACAAAACTGTAACCAGACATCACATTCCAAATGCAGATTCATGGTCTTCACTGAACTGAAGATATGTGCATCTTAAACCTGAATAATGTATCACATACTGTTTAACATATAACAGAATGCTCTCTCTCTCATTCATACACACACACACACATAACATGATAGTCCCAGGTCTCTCTTCAGTTATAAACTTATAAATAACAATAAATTACTATTTTTAACTTTTAGAACTCTGAATCATTTTCTTATGGTTAAAGAAACGCTTTTTTGTTGTTGTTTCTAAACCTTCTTTGCTTAAAAATCACATTTGTTCAGAAAAACAAAAATAGCACTATTAAAAAAAAATAACAACAGAAAAACAGGCACTCTGTATCAGGAAAACATATCATATGGATTTCTTTTACTGAAAACCATCACCAGAGAAATGCTAAGGAGGGGGAGATAATCAATGAATTTCAGCTACAAATCTTTCATTTCAAATAAGAAAGTTTGAGTTTTGATGTAGTGTGAATTTAACGCCTCAGAAGTTATATATTAAAAGAATTTTATTACTGGCTAGAACTTACAACAGAAGATTTCTATGTCCTTAATCTTGGCTCTAACAAAAGTGATCATGAAATTCAAATCATGGAAGCTGTATATGCTGAGTGTCAAAAATGTGTTCAACATAGACTTGCTATAGATCTGAAACTGGTAAAGCCTAGCTTTATACAGACTTGTTACACAACTGAAACTGGTAAAGCCTAGCTCTATAGGGACTAGCTACAGATCTGAAACTGGCAAAGCCTAGCTTTATACAGACTTGTTACACAACTGAAACTGGCAAAGCCTAGCTTTATACAGACTTGTTACACAACTGAAACTGGCAAAGCCTAGCTTTATACAGACTTGTTACACAACTGAAACTGGCAAAGCCTAGCCCTGTAAACTACAGATATGAAACTGACAAAGCCTATCTCTATAGAAACCACCCATGGAACTGAAACTGACAAAGCCTAGCTCTATAGAAACTAGCCATGGAACTGAAACTGACAAAGCCTATCTCTATAGAAACTAGCCATGGAACTGAAACTGACAAAGCCTATCTCTATAGAAACCACCCATGGAACTGAAACTGACAAAGCCTAGCTCTATAGAAACTAGCCATGGAACTGAAACTGACAAAGCCTAGCTCTATAGAAACTAGCCATGGAACTGAAACTGACAAAGCCTAGCTCTAAAGAAACTAGCCATGGAACTGAAACTGACAAAGCCTAGCTCTAAAGAAACTAGCCATGGAACTGAAACTGACAAAGCCTAGCTCTATAGAAACTAGCCATGGAACTGAAACTGACAAAGCCTAGCTCTATAGAAACTAGCCATGGAACTGAAACTGACAAAGCCTAGCTCTAAAGAAACTAGCCATGGAACTGAAACTGGCAAAGCCTAGCTCTATAGAGACTAGCTATGGATCTAATCATGAAATTCAAATCATGGAAGCTATATATGCTGAGTGTCAGAAATGTGTTCAACATAAACTAGCTACAGAAATGAAACTGACAAATCTAGCTCTATAAAGTGGAAAATGATATAAAACTAGCAATAGAATGGAAAATTATAAATTACTGCTATAGAACAGAAACAGACCTAACAGAACTCTATGGATCTATAGCCACCTGAAGCGGTACCTAGCTTACGTTGGTACCAGAAAATGTAACCACCCTCGCTATGTTACCTGTCCTGTAGTATGGGAAACAAAAATGATCACCTTTCCCAAAACTATCCTCACTCTTCATGAGGGATTCACATGCAAGCTCTGGAATGTGATATATGCCACAGCATGCAAAAGATGCAGGATAATTTACATTGGTGAAAGTGGTCTCAGATTAGGTGACCGCATGCAGAAACATCTGTATGATATCACCCAGCATGCTTCAAAACCAGTCCTTTTCAGTGGCCCCAAGCACTGATTTTCTAGTAACAGCCAGCAATGTCATGCTGATGTCTGAAGCTGCCTAGTGCTTGAGAGCTGTTACATTCAGGAATATAGGTTGCTAGAATCACATGGTCTGAACTTGCAATTTAGGTACATCTAACATTTGCCTCTTCCACAGTTATACTTCCTCTGCACTAAGTTCCACTCCTTTCTCACTTGTAACACAAAGTTCAGAACCTCCTCACAGCATGAAATTACAACCCCTCTCACTAAGTCAGTCATTTGCATGTCCCTCATGGAACTTTGCCTCCCTACAGACTCTCCTGTAGGCCTTTCGGTTGTAAGCAAGATGGCCTGCTGCTGATGCATCCATCTGCAGGTTATCAATGATGTCTTGCAGCCATCTTCGCTTTGGTCTTCCTCTTTTTCTTTTTTCCATTATGTACCCTTCCAAGATGGTCTTCTCTAAATTATCATGACGTTTAATGTGTCTAAAGTATTCAAGTTTTCTCTGTTTAATCCTCTTTACTAGCCAACCTTCTTCAATGTTAAGTTCTTGTAGTATGGATATATTTGTTCTTTTTTGTGTCCATGATATCTGAAGAACTCTTCTGTAGCATTTACATTCAAAGGCATTTATGTGTTTCTCAGCTGTTTTGTTAAGTGTCCAGGTCTCACAGGCATAGCACTCATGCAAATTTATATTTTATCTTCTCTCTCTATTTCTTCATCCTGTGTGTTTTTGTATGATTAATATTCACACCAAAATGTGAAAAATGTGTGCTCGTTAATTAATAAAGAAGTTCCTAGTTTTTTCCCTGTTTATACATTTTGTTACCACAGTTTTACAGCATTGGCTTTGCGTATAATTATAAACTTAGTTCTATATACTTACACATTAATTATTCGTGTTACTAAATAACAGAACTCTAGAACAGAAACAGACATAAGCTAACTCTCAAGTGAAAGCTGACATAAACTAAGGATGAGGTTGATACTTACATAAAGTATGTCCAAACTAAAAGCAGACAAAATATAGCAACAGCCTAGACCTTCTGAACACAAAAATTCTCAGAACTGCAGTTTCTCTATAGCAGAAGCCCAGAAAGATGACAGATACTCTAAATCAACAGATGACATTAAAATACAAACTCCTAGCCCAGTTAGTGGTGTTTAATCTCATACTGATGGCATGAGAAACTGGATTGTTCTGTGTAAATCTGATGGCATTTGTTATTGGCTCGGTAAAACTGAGATGCACATATATGGGGAAAAAAACCCCAACATTTATATCTCAAATATTTGTTTGCATGCAAGGGCAACAAATGTTACAAGAGACAAATCCTGTGTATAGACCTGAACATATGGGAATGGCTTTTTATGACAAAAATAACATGTCTCAATTTAATAAAAACAAAATTATGCTTCTGCTCGTGGGCATTTATGTAAGTATAGCTGATCCTTAACCACAATAAAACAAGTTACATACGAAAATAAAAATGTCAAAAAACTTTAACATATGTATTGATGTAAGTAACTAAAAGATGTTACATTTTATTTAAGTAAGTTTCAAAAAGCAAAAAGCATGCACTATAACAATTTGGTGGGGGGGGAGAGAAGTTGAACAATCTGGCAAGCATGTTTGCTGTCATAATAAGCAGTATTTAAGTCATATACACAGTATCACTGTAGCATATTAGCTGAGCTCTCTATATCTGGTGTACCCTGACCTAAATCTCTTTGACCAAGTCATAGCAAACGGAAAATATTGCTATGACTTCACTACATACAAAATCCATTTGTATTATGCATACACAAAGTAAATGTCAAAGGAAAGTGGAAATTTATTCTCTTGTTATAAAACTACTATCTGGTTTCATCATATGTGATGGTTTTATGTGGAACATCAGCCTCTCATTAACATTAGTGTTCCATATTGTTTTCTGTTCTTGCTGGGGAGAGCTTGGAAAACTCTATCAAGATTTTAGCTCGTAACCAGCTTTTGAAAACAGAGGTAAGTCAGCAACATCCACTAAATGGCCATGAACTAAAACATATCCTCACAAGGTCAAATGTAACTGAGGAGAAAAGTCAAATGGTGTATAATATAGCGAACAATTTTATTTTGTATGTGGATATTATGCATTCATTTATGTGCCCCATAGAAATCAAAGGAAGACTACTATCTCTACACCACCACACTTTTCACCAGTTCAAAGACCTTCTATATGATAAATTCCACTTTGCTTTTCATGACCTGCTACGCTCTTATACTGACTATTATTTCATGACCTGCCATCCATTTATAATGACTATTATTTCAGTATTTGTTTTCATTTTCTCTCCATCATGTGGTCAATTTTATCTGTTCCTCTTACTTTCTGGACTGTTTCTATGTTTCTGCATGAATTTCTGTAAAATAAAGACATCTTTTTTTTTTCTGCCACACATTAATATTTCTATAGTCACCAGCTTCTAATCTAGAACATTCACCAAACCATTTAGATCCAACCTTTCACCAGCTTCTAATCTAGAACATTCACCAAACCATTTAGATCCAACCTTCCACCAGCCTCTAATCTAGAACATTCACCAAACCATTTAGATCCAACCTTTCACCAGCTTCTAATCTAGAACATTCACCAAACCATTTAGATCCAACCTTCCACCAGCTTCTAATCTAGAACATTCACCAAACCATTTAGATCCAACCTTCCACCAGCCAATGAGGTCTAACTTTTCACCAGCCAATACAATCAACCTTAGCTTACAATCAAGCCCACTCTTAAACAATTCTAATAAGATACGTTACCTTATGTCAGATTTTAGTTTTGCCGCAGATCTCCGCAACTAAAAGTCTTGTCTTTCTACCCTGCTCCTGTCTTCTTCATCTATGTTCATGTTTCTATATTACATAAATATTCTAATAACCAAACACACACTAACCATCCTAATGCTGAAACCTTTTTCTTAGTTGCACATCTGTTACAGCTTAATGTGACAACAAACATTATACAAATAAAGATGACTCAAAGAACCTCAAGATGATCAACTCTGAAGCTAAATTATGGGCTATGGCCCAGTAGATATTTCCATCAAAATTTCACATAATCACAGCTCACAAAAGATGATATAATTTTAAGCAACACAGCCTAGAACAACAATTTGAAAACTCATACTATTTTCATCATATCACAAAACATTCATAATATAAGTCACAGTTGTATCTGAGCAATCACGATATTTCAGGTACTGAAAGGAAATGAAGAGTTTGCTGAAGGAGTGTTTGGCTTATAGTGGCTCACTTTTTTAAAAAATCATAAAAGGAAAACAAGATCATCCTATGAAATAATAATAAAAAAAAAAAAAATTCATGGAAAATAAAATAAAAATTAGTTTTAAAAGTTTGGCGATGATGATAAGAGCAACAAATTCAGGTCTTATTATACAAATGTGCTGTTCTGTACATGATGGCTGGCTCTAAGCATTTCAAAATGTGAGAGACAACCTGGACCAGAATACATTAAAAAAGAAAACAAGAACTGCCAAGTCAAGAAAACACTTTCACAGAACTCACTACCAAAGTCAAACATATCAAACTTTCTCCTCTCCACAGAAAAGGATCACTGTCAATACAATACAGCATCTGAAAACAAAAGAATTTACCCCTTCACTACACAGAAAACTGGTTTGTAACTGATATCTTTTTATGACAGGTGTCAGTCAGTGAGTCACTTGCATGTCCCTTGCAGAACTTTGCCTCCCTAACACTGGTTGTGAGCAAGATGGCCTGCTGCTGGTGTATCCATTTGCAGATCATCAACAATGTCTTGCAGCCATCTTTGCTCTGGTTTCCTCTCTTTCTTTTTCCCATTATGTATCCTTCCAATATGGTCTTCTCTAAATTACCATGACATTTAATGTGTCCAAAATATTTAAGTTTTCTCTGTTTAATTCTCTTTACTAGCCAACCTTCTTCAATATTAAGTTCTTGTAGTATGGATATATTTGTTCTTTTTTGTGTCCATGATATTTGAAGAACTCTTCTGTAGCATTTACATTCAAATGCATTTATGTGTTTCTCAGCTGTTTTGTTAAGTGTCCAGGTCTCACAGGCATGTTGTGATGGGAAAGATGCATTCCCTTAAAAATCTTATTTTTGTAGTTCTGTCTGTCTTTCTCCACAGCTTCTTTAGTTGTTCTACTTTTTGAAAAGCAATAGATGTCCTCCTTTCTATTTCCCTTATATGTCCATATTTTGACAGATGTAGCCGGACTATTTACTAAAACTTGTTATATACAGCCTTTGACAATGCTTCACAATACAATAAAGAAATACATGTACAAAATTTATCAGTTATTTTATCCTTCTGATTGGGTTGTGGAACAAAATCACACGCAAAAGTTAATCCTTTGGTAAATAAATTTCATGAAGGCAAAGAACAGGCATTTGTGGAAAACCCTTGCAGAAGATCCATGTGTCTTTGGCACTTAAGGTTCAGAGAGAAAGAAATATAATGACCATGCAGGCTATCATGTGGAAAAAGAGGACATTGTTAAGAGTGGCCAAAGTAGTAGGCATAAAATCCCTTGATGAGGTTGAAAAGCTTGCCGAAAACAGGAACTACCACGTGAGCCCTATGTGACATCTAACAGCACAGGAAGGATGTAAGATGTAAGAAGACACACGATGAAGCTAGACTGGACTAAATCAAATAATCACAGCAGATTATTGCAGATTATCTGTATCATGTGTGTCCATGTAATAAACCTCAACAAAAAGCAACAACAAAAAATGTATTCATAATCTGCTTTATCTTCAACAAAAACAGGTGCTCTGTCAATCTGAAAATTACAAAATGTATGAAAACTTAAAAAAAAAATCACAAAAATCAAAAGTGACTGGGCGCTCATGCTCGAAGACAAATCGTTAGCACGCACCGAAGGATCATAACAAATTTAAAAATGTAACATCCAAAAATGATAAACTGATGCATGAGTTTGTCTTGTGTAGTTGTGATAGCTATCACGTTGAAAGGACAAAACTCAGGCCTTCAGTGATAAGACAGATAATTCTTTGTTTCATCTTGGCATATGTACTGAAGTACCATCTTCTGTGTTAAAATTTGTAACTCCATCCACTTACTGGCTCTGCTGAAACACAAATTATAATTTTAAAAAGTATATAATAATTCCATCTATAAGTCCTTTATAAAATTTTTCACAAACAAAAACTTAATTAACTTTTAGCTTTCCCTCTTATTCTTTAATGTAGATAAGGTTCAAATGATATGCTACCATCACGTTTTGTTTGTGTTTGATGGCATTTTTCCAGACTTAGGGGCATACATGCAAATGAGGTTCAAATGATATGCTACCATCATGTTTTGTTTGTGTTTGATGGCATTTTTCCAGACTTAGGGGCATACATGCAAATGAGGTTCAAATGATATGCTACCATCATGTTTTGCTTGTGTTTGATGGCATGTTTCCAGATTTAGGGGCATACATGTAGATGAGGATCAAACAATTTACTACCACTGTATTTTGCTTATGTTTGATGGTATGTTTCCAGATTTAGGGTCATACATGTAGATGAGGTTCAAACAATTTACTACCATTGTATTTTTTTGTTTGTGTTTGATGGTATGTTTCCAGATTTAGGGGCATACATGTAGATGGGAGTCAAACAATTTACTACCATTGTATTTTGTTTGTTTGTGTTTGATGGTATGTTTCCAGAATTAGGGACATACATGTAAATGGGGATAAAAAAATTTACTACCACTACATTTTGCTTATGTTTGATGGTATGTTCTCAGACTTAAGGGCATACATGTAGATGAGGATCAAACAATTTACTACCACTATGTTTTACTTATGTTTGATGGTATGTTCTCAGACTTTTGATGGTATGTTCTCAGACTTTACTATCAAAGGTACATAACCCAGCCCTGAACCTGAAGAGTGTGTGTAAAGATTTTTTTACTGAGAACAGAAACTACTTTTCTCTGGTACATGCTTCCCCCAGGTCAAATTTAATTTACTACCATCATGTATATAAAGAAATGAAGCTCAAATGATATGCTACCATCATGTATATAAAGAAATGAAGTTCAAATGATAAGGTACCATCATGTATATAAAGAAATGAAGTTCAAATGATAAGCTACCATCATGTATATAAAGAAATGAAGTTCAAATGATAAGCTACCATCATGTATAGAAAGAAATGAAGTTCAAATGATACGCTACCATCATGTTTTGTTTGCTGACATGTCTTCAGACCCGTGGGTATATCATGATTTTTGTATTCTTGCCAAGTTTCTAGAAGACCGGCATAACAACAAATAATTTTTAAAGAAATAACTGTTTGAGAAAGAAAGCTTCTTCTATCAAATCTTGCTCTAAATATAGCATGTGAGATGCATGATGGGACCCATGATCAAAGACAATCAATCTGGTGAGTTAGTCTCATAATGCATCCATTTTTTTTCATGATATCTGGCATTCTAGTCACAAAAAAGCTATGACAGATACCACAATGGATGAGGAAAGTATCTGGTTTTATTATAAATTATATCGTCTCTTATTAAAGAAAATATGAGGGCTATTCCAAAATCAATCTCCAATTGGTTGGTATAGAAAAAAAAAATCAAAACTAGAGAAAAAAAATGTTATTAGTACGAAATTTACATGCATAACTTTTCTATATAGCCATCACCCAAATTTCAGTACATGGTGTATCATGGCACCAGCTTTTGCACTTCCTTGTCAGAGAATGACATCACTAGGGTATCCAGCCAGTTGTTTACTTCATGCATGAGCTCTTCATTGCTTCTAAAGCACTGGGTAGCTTAGCCAGACCTTCATTTTGCTGAAGAGATAATAACAGCTTGGCATCAAGCCTGGGATGTAATGGAAGTTAATGTTAACTTTTTAAATAAATTCATCAGTCACAACTGAGTATCATCCTTGTTTTCTCTCTTCATTCATATCTGTGGGCCCATCTCTGAATTTCTTCATTCATATCTGTGGGCCCATCTCTGAATTTCTTCATTAGTCCTTTACAGAATTGTCTGCCATAACATTATCATTGCATATACAACTGAATCTCAGTGTCACTGTGTCCATCTGTTAGCAGAAAATGAATGACATGACATAGCTCACCGCTGGTGGGAATGTTTACTTGATCACTACTGGTGCATAGATGAACAATGGAGCGTGGGCTGGAATTTAGCAAGATAATACTTTCCTGACTGCTACATGTAAAGCACCATATTTCTATGATAATTTGCTTACTCTTACTAGCCAGTCAGAGGATGATCTGGAATTGCCCACGTAATGTATTTTTTAAAAGCAATTATTTATAAACAACACGTGAGACCTACTTTACTATCAAACTTTTCATTATAGTCTCACAGTTAAATGATCATGCGATCTGGTAATTTGTCCACAAAATCTTTTACAAAATGTAATGATATGATACATGTGTCAACTGCAGAAATACGTAAAAAAAAAAATAACTATGTACCTTGTCAGAGCTTTTCAGACAGCTAATTCCAAACAAATTTTTTTCTGAAATTATTCAACATTATCACCAAACCATCCTCTATGTGTCTCTGGTCTCTGATATGCAAAAGGTTTACTATAATAAATTTGTCAGTGGTTTGTCTACAAGAATTAAAACATATGGCTTCCTACAGATCTAATATGTCTGCGTCTAAGTGGCACAACTATTAACATCTTTTTCTTCTACTCTCCCCTTCCAAAGTACTTCATAAACTTAAATTACTCTCATGTCTCTAAAATATTTAAAATACTTTCAACAAAGTTTTCTTTTTCTTTTTTTTTAAATTTTCAAACCAAAAAAAAAACAAGATAAAAAAAACCAATGTATAAATGAACTGAAAATTATAATTAAAATAAGTTTAAACAAAACTGCAGCAGTCTTCACTGCCCTCTAAATATTACAAAATGCCAAATTTGATTTAATAACACTGGAACAGGAATGTGACAGATAAAATACATTTCTAACATCTTTATATAACAATAACTTTCATCAACCTTTGCAACAACAAAAAAGAAAAAAATTAACAGCTGCATCTCAACAACAAACAAAGGAGCCAGTTTTAGCTTCTCAGTTTCTTTTCTTTATAAACAAATGATGCAATAGTAAAAAAATATTATGCTGACTTAGTTTAATTTATGCAGATATTTAAACTACAAGGTTTTCAAAATTCTCCAAACATGGAGTAATATTCCTTTTCAGTTACAGCAGACCCCTGCCATCTTGTTGCTTACATTTCGTCACTTCCATATTTCACCGTTTTTCACTTCTAACCATTTCTTATACACTCCCTGATTCATGTTTAACTGCTGATGCTTCAAGGAGTCTACACTGTTACATCAAAGCAGGCAGATAGATTACAGCATCATTTCTTCTTTCTCAAGAATCAAAATACTTAAAGGTATTGTTCACTGTAGTGATATAGTCTGGGTAAAGCTGGGGCGACCATCCCCAACCCAGCGCATCACAGGTGATGGATGGTGAAAGTCCTCCAGATATGGAGGATCCCTGTGAATAAGGATTTACCCAAATAACCAGGCGGTAGTCTCAGAGAGTGAGGTTGGGAGGTAGGTGGCTCTACTACTTCTATAAAATGTCTCATGTGCTCAGTAAAGGAATACCAAGTGGGTAAGAGGCGGCTTAAAACCTCTCGTTCCCGCTATCTTGCAGGTAGGATAGGGAGTAAAACGGAAAGTCCACACACAAACTGACAGAAGGCAACGAGAAACCACTGTTGTAGCTCCCAAGAACAATTATGCTTATTCAGAGTAATAGATTTGTCATGAACGACGTTAATGGATGTTCCTCTGGAACAGCCTCGTTCAGTAGTGCAGCTCATGAGCCACACATGAGGCCAGATCGTCATCAAGCTACTGGTGGCAAAACTAACAAGTTCAAAATAGTAACATGGAATGTTAGAACTTTATTCTAGGCTGGAAAATTAGAAAATGTAAAGAGGGAAATAGAAAGGATGAAGATCAACATATTAGGAATGAGTGAAGTTAGATGGACAGGTGCAGGGAAGATAAACTCAGATAAATATACAATAATATATTCAGGAAGTGAGAAACATGAATGAGGAGTAGGAATAATATTTGACGAACAAACAGCAAGGACAACTGTAGGATATTTGAACATCTTGACAGAGTCCTGCTAGCCCAACTGAAAGGACAACCAACGAACATAAATATTATACAAGTATATGCTCCAAAATCTGAAACTTCTGAAGAAGATGTACAGCTATTTTATAATGACATAGAGATAGCCCTAAAACACACAAAATCACATGAAGTTACCATAGTCATGGGAGATTTTAATGCCAAAGTTGGTAAAGGAAGAACTTCATACATCGTTGGTGACTATGGACTTGGGTAGAGGAATGACAGATGTGGTAAATTAATTGAATGGGCAAGAATACACAGCATGGTTGTAGGAAACACCTGGTTTAAACAACATCCCCAAAGACTGGCAACATGGTGCAGCCCAGACAAAAAGACTTTTAACCAGACAGACTACGTATTAATCAACAAACAATTCCAGAATGCATTACTGACAACAAAAACCATGCCAGGAGCCGACTGCAATAGTGACCATGAACCACTCTGTGGAAAAATTAGAATAAAGCTAAAGAAAGCATGCAGAAGAGTGAGAAACATCAGACTGAATACAGAACTCATTAAAAATTACCAAGAACTGTGAGAACAATACAGAGTTATTATAATAAATAGATACAATGCAATAGCAAAGATAAATAATATAGATGAACAATGGGCAATATTAAGAGATTCTATACACCAAACTGTTAAGGAGATAATACCACCAAAAAAAGAAGCCCCTAAAAATAAATGGATGACAGACGACATCTTAGGATTGATGGACAAGAGGAGCAGGAGTAAAAATAACCAAGAAAAATACAGCAAGATAAATAAAGAAATAAGACGCAAACGCAGAGAAGCAAAAGAAGTGTGGTTAAATGAACAATGCAGACAAATAGAGGACTCTCATAATAAAGACAGCAAAAACATGCACAAACGAATTAGTGAACTCACAGGCAGGAAGACAAAATATACCACAGGATGCCTGAAATCAAAAGAAGGTAAAATGTTAATGGGAAAAGAAGACATTGTAGACAGGTGGACAGAGTACATCGGTGAGCTATATGGAGGAGAAAGACTTGAATTAACACCAGATACTGAAAACTGTGATGGACCACCCAATACTTGAAGATGAAATCATAGATGCCATCAAACACATGAAGAAAGGAAAAGTGACTGGGCCTGATAATATAACAATAGAAGAAATAGAGGCACTAGAGGAGATGGGAATAAAAATAATAACCAAGTTACTGAATGACATTTACACCAGTGGTTATATTCCCAGTGACCTGATTAAATCCACATTTATAGCACTACCAAAGAAACCAGGTGCAAAGGAATGTGATGATCACCAGACTATCAGCCTCTCATGTCACATAATGAAGCTACTTCTGATAATTATTATGAGAAGAACAAGGAAAAAGATGAAAATGGAAATAGTAGACGAACAGTTTGGATCTGTTGAAGGAAAGGGAACACACAATGCCATTTACGCTTTACGAATAATAACAGAAAGAGCTTTAGAAGTACAGAAAGATCTCTACTTATGCTTCATTGATTACACCAAGGCATTCGACAAGGTGAAACATAATGGAATTATTAAAATGCTTGAAGACATCAATATAGACGACAAAGACCTGAGGATTGTAAAACATCTATACTGGCAGCAAGAAACAGCAATTTGAGTTAAAAATAGAACTGGAAAATATCAACCTATAAAACAAAGGGTGTGATAAAGATGTGTACTATCTCCAGACCTTTTTTCTCTGTACAGAAAGAATAATCTAAGAACAATCATCACAGACCAGATATAAAAATTGGAGGATACAATATTAACAACCTTCGGTATGCTAACGACACAGTACTGATAGCTGAGAACCAACAAGACCTGCAAAATCTCTTGGATAAAGTCACTAAAGGAAGTGAACAGAAAGGCCTTATTTTGAACATCAAAAAGACAGAAGACAGAGACTGTGGTTATATCTAAGAAACAGAATCCACAAACATGCAGTACAAAATTAAATGGAACTATTCTAAAGCAGGTGCAGAAATTCAAATATCTTGGAGCAGTAAGAACTTCAGATGGGAAATGCAGAACAGAAATTAAGAAGAGAATAGGTCAAGCAAAGACTGCATTTCAGAGAATGAGAACCATATTATGTAACACATCTTTATCAATGAATGTTAGAAAACGAGTCCTAAAATGCTATATTGAACCTATCTTGTTACATGGAAGTGAATCATGGACAATATGCTTGTCTGCACAAAAATCATTGCAAGCAGCAAAAATGTGGTTTATTAGAAGAATGTTGCGAATCTCCTGGACAGCACAAATAACTAATGAAGAATGTATGAGAAGAGCTGGAGAGACAACAAATCTTGTCAAAAAAAATAAGAGAGAGACAATGTACTTTCATAGGACATGCAATGAGAAGAGGGGGCATTGAAAATATTATAACAACAGGAAAAATAGAGGGAAAAAGATCTGGAAGAAGACTGAGAGAAATGATACTGGACAGTCTGACGGGATGGTGTGAGAGGAGATCACCAACTGCGCTGATTGGCCTGCATGAAGGATCGGGTACTCTGGAGAAGCATAATAGCCGTCTGTTGGCACGGCACCTGATGATGATGATGAGTGATATAGTTTTGTATATTTAAAGGTAAGCTTCCATTTACTTTTGTTTATTTAGCTCTCCTTGTGCTTGCAACCAATCACATTCTTGACATTTTTTGGTGACCAAAATGCTTGTGCAAGCAAAGTAAAAACTGCTTCACAGATGTTTGCCATGTTCCAGTGCTCTGCTCACTGACAAATAAGTGCTAGCTTTTTTTTCACACAGTTTTTTTTGTCAAAAGAGGAGGATTTAGAAATCATAGCCAAACAAGGAGGCTGTTGTGCTGGAGTTTAACAGGAAAGATGGCAAACACATTAGACAGGACAAACTGGTCACTCATTACAATACAGTATGAAGACCTTTCAACCACTACATTTTTTTTTTTGTTATTGTGATGCAGTTAATGGAAATAAATCACATTAAGTTAACATCACATACAAGTTTTAAAAAGTACTACATCAAAGAATATATATTAAAAAAGACACTTACAATTGCTCTACACATGCTCAAAATCACAGTCTTGTTTTCATATGCATATGAATAATGGTAACATAGTAAAACAGACAAGTCAGCAATTAAATAAATAAAGATGTCAAATTTGTGATATGAATGTAGAAAAGATTCACAAAGTAAATCACAGTGTAAGTTATGTGAGTTAATTCTAAAATCAGTTGTACCAACTTCTGCTATTTACAAATCAATCTATTTTTTCTGTATTGATCTTTTCGGTTTTCTTTTAGTTTGGGTTATACGAGTATACGGAAAGTTGTTCTAGTGGTCTTAACCTGTGCTGTGTTTGTTATGACAAACTACTGTCAGTGTGGCTTCTGCAATAACAAACTACTGCTAGTGTGGCTTCTTCCATAACAAACTACGGCCAATGTGGCTTCTGCAATAACAAACTACTGCCAGTGTGGCTTCTGCAATAACAAACTATAGCCAGTGTGGCTTCTGCAATAACAAACTATTGCCAGTGTGACAACTATTCCTAGTGTGGTTTCTATTATAACAAAATATTGTCAGTGTGGCTACTGTTATAACAAACTGTTTCTTCTTCCAAAGTTGATCTCTGGGGACCAGATGACTACTGAAAGGACAGATTAGTTTCCCAGCTCAAAACTTCATATGATGCTTGTGGAAGCAGACTGTTCTATCTACACATCAGCATGTCTACATTAGAAGATGTTTACCACAGTTGCATCCACAAATGTGAATGCTCAAGTTCACAGCTACATAGGTACCATCTAATCATCCAGCCAATTAGAGGGGAACCTTGGCCACATCCTGCACTTATGAACACCTGGCAATGACCAGGCTGCTTGCAGGCAGCTCTTACTCATTTTTTAACCAAATTATTTTTTTTTCCCTCTAAAAATTATTTTAATAATAATTTTAAAAAATGGTCAAAACAGGGACTGTAATCAATATTTTTGTGTTTATATTTGAGGATCAAAACTGCATCTGGTTATTACAGCAGGAAAGAGAAGTGGGACATGAGGTCCAAGAAAATGAGAGCTATAGAAGCCTTCCATGCTGACCTTGGATAATATGTAGTTAAAAAAAGAAAAAAACAACGACAAAATAGTGAGAGGAAAACACAAAAAAAAGAAATTTAGTTCAATCTGTCATCTGTCTATTTTTATGTAATAAAACATTAATAGACTCAAGCAATGTAATGTATATCCAAAATAGCACTCTACAAGAAATAGTGAATGTATATGTCTAGGAATGTGATATTAGAATTTGTCTGTATATGTTTTGTTCACGACATGAAAATAGTCCTACTATATATGCAACATAATGATGCTGATGAATTATCATCAAAATGTCCAAAATACTGTTTCAGACCATGGACTGACATGTTTTTTTAACTTTGCTGGACATGACTGATACTAAAGATCAACCTTTCTAAAACTATTTTTTTAATGTATAAATATAACAAGTAGACTTTTGAGCATTTCTTGCACAATAAAGATAATCTTTGTATTTGTGTAGCCACACAGTGGCACATTTATAATTACAGTATAAGAAAACATGCCAACAGCATTTTAAAAAATGCATGCACAACCAGAAGTATTAAGACGCAGATGATGTCAGATGTAAAGATATGGTATCAAAAAGGTTTAATGTAGCTCTTATTTCTTCTAATGTGATTTGATTCACAGCTGTAAGGTTGGTTTATTTAGTGAATTAACATTTTTATTTTTTAAAATTTACATTTTCTAAAATACATCTTATCAAGATATGGTCCCCAAAAATACAGCACTCACAACTCTTCATTAATGAAGGCAGCTATGATAATAATAGTAATAATAAATGCAATAATATAAAATAAAATAATGAGCAACTTCTTGAAAAATTCCACTATTCTGCAATAAACATCATCTGAAATGTAACAGTACTCTTGAGGTATGTGTAAATATGCCATAATTGTGTTGTTTGTGTTTGCTGATGTTGAAGTTGATGTAATCTTAACATATGAATGACATTCTGGTTTGGCAGATGGTGTTAATATAACACATTCTCAAGACCAAACCTCTTGACGCAGGTATCAATGACATGCAGAACAGAAGAAGCTGCCGAATTAATGGCATCAACAAGATCCGATTCTCTCATCCCATGAATAAAAAACTCAACATTATCGGGGAACATGGCCCGCGTCTGCTTGATTACCTGTGGGAGTAGGAAAATAACAGCAAGGAAGTCTTTCCACATGCAACCTTTATCTTTGAAATATAATGTAAATCTATAATTTGTTCATCATGATTTAATCATTTCCAATCAGCAGCTGCATTTTTGTGTTTGACATATGCTGTCAATTAGCATTTAAAGAAATTACATACCAGCATCATGTTACATACCAGGCTGTACCCCAGATTTAGACCAGAAAACAATATGTCAACCTCTTCTGACACACGGAGGCACAGGCACTAAGTGCTCACTCCAGACTGCAACTGTAAAAGGGTCTATCTCTGCTGCTGGTTCTGGAGAGCACCTCATTACTCAGGGCATGCCTATATATGTCCGGCCTTTGACATCAGGATGTCCTTCAGTGTATTTAGAGAAATGATCCCAATGTTGTGTCGACTGCATGTTGCGCATGATCTAGCATTTAGCTGGGATTTGCATCCACTGCCCTTGGCTAACTCTAACTCAGTGCGTCGTTCATAACTGGTGCTTTGGAGAAAATTACTGCACGACCGTTCCTCGAGTTGCTGTCTGGTGGATTTGTATAAGTCCAATTTGTCCATTTTGATGAGGACTTCCGGTCTGGACCTTGCAGCTATTTGTCATTTCCGTCGACATCAGCATGACCCAGACAGTATATCTAGATTTTGACAAGAAACCAATATTATAACCTCCCTTGACACATCATGTGCAGGGAGAAGGAAAATACATGCCCCAGTAGATGAGTTCCCCATTTTCTCCTCAAGCGCTTCCTGGACCAAAACTTATAATATGACATTTTACTGGGGCAGGTCCAAACAACTTGTGCAGGCTGGGACTCATCATGGGGGGGGGGGGGGGGGGGGGAGGAGCAAAATTGTCTCAGCATCACTGGAATAATTTTCCTATTTGCAGACAAATTAGAGAAATGTCTCAGTGTCACTGGAATAATTGTTCTATTTGCAGACAAATTAGAGAAATGTCTCAGTGTCACTGGAATAATTTTCCTATTTGCAGACAAACAAGAGAAATGTCTCAGTGTCACTGGAATAATGGGCCTATTTGCAGACAAATTAGAGAAACTGAAAAAAAAACATTTGAAGAATGAAAGTCAACAAAAGTAAAATGAAAGTACAGTGAAGGACAATGAATGTACACTGAACATACAATTACAGTAAATGCACAATGAAAGTACAGTGAAAGTAAAATGAAAGCACAATGAAAGTACAGTGAAAGTACAATGAAAGTACACTGAAAGTACACTGAAAGTAAAATGAAAGTACAATGAAAGTAAAATGAATGTACCATGAAAGTACAGTAAAAGTAAAATGAAAGTACAATGAAGGTACACCAAAAGCTTCTTGTCACAAAACCATCTTATCTCCACAAGGACTAACCTAGCCTATATTTAAGTAGAATACATCACTTTTATCAGTTAGTTAGATGTGAGTTTATTTATTTCAAGAATTACATGATCAAACTAGGTTACCTCTCCTCCTAAAGAACAAACGGCTGATTGGATATCGTCATTTGTCTCCTGTTTTGATCTGCACCGGAAACAAGCTAAGCTCTTGTAAGCAACAGCGGGAAACTGGCAGTGGAACAGGAAGGCTAAAACAGATAAATTAAGCCATAAAGTGTGGAAAAACTGGCTCATATACATGGTTACAGTTTCATCTCATCCATGACAGACTAAGTAAATGTAACAGAAAAAAAAAGAAGCTGGTGGCATGAAAAGATGCACAAAAAAAAAAAAATCAACAAATACGATGTTGCAATTTAAACAGAAGTCTGCTAATCAGACAAGGGCAAATTGCCTGAAACGTTCACTCAGACATCAACTTCATGTGCTGACCTGAATTGTACTCAGCAGATGATTCATGAGCACAGAAAAGCGACACTAGTCAAAACAGTATTTTTGACAATAACTCATGACAGGTTCACGAGAATCCCATGAAACTTACTGAACACAAAACTCACTGACCATGTTATTGAATGCCTATAAAAGATTGAAACTCCTCGAATCAATTCATTTGAAAATTCAATGCGCAAGTATGGCTCATCTCACTACAGAACAATGACTCATCATCACTGGATGTTTACAGACTGGACAGTCACAAAGTGCAGTGGCCAGATAATTTAATGTGGTTAGAAGCACCATTAGTCGCCTTTGGAGATGATTTCAAGAAACTGGCTCAGTTGCAGACCGGCCACGCAGTGGAAGACCCATATTCACAACCCCTGCCAAAGGCCGCTTCATATGGCTGCGTCACCTCAGGAATCGATTGCATCTGCGTCCTCAACAGTCCAGTCAATGACAGCAGTTCATCAAATTTCAGATCAAACGGTCAGGAACCGGCTGCATGACACTGGTCTTCGGGCTAGAAGACCCTATAGAGGTCCTGTTCTTATTGACTGACATCGCCAGAACCGACTGCAGTGGCCGAACCAGCATCGTCAATGGACTGTTGCGAATGATTGGAGAAGGGTTTGGTTTAGTGATGAATCATTCTTTCTGCTCCAGCAACACGATAGAGAAGCGTTTACCGCAGAGTCCATAAGCGCTACGCCCAGGACTGCATGGATGAGGCTCCTCCACGTGGTGGTGGTGTACTAATATGGGGGACGATCAACTTCATGGGAAAAATGACCTGGTGCAAAATGAGGGATGCCTGAATTCCCAACAATATGATACTGAAATTCTTCGTCCTCATGTCCTTCCACTTCTGGCTGCACCAGGGTCAATTTTTCAGCAGGATAGCGCTCAGCTTCATGTGGTGCAACTCACCACCCACTTCCTCGCTGACAACAAAGTCCAGACCATTCTGTGACTATCCATGTCATCGGACATGAACCCAATAGAACACTTATGGGATGAACTCAACAGACAAGTCTGCCAGCAAGACGTGGCACCAACCAATCTCCGACACTTGTCTCTTGCATTGTGGGAAGAGTGGACAGCCACCCCACAACAACAGATCCGACAGCTAATTGGATCCATGTCAAAGAGATGTTGTTCTCTGATACAGGCCAGAGGAGGAAATACACCTTACTGAAACAGAGACCTCAATCGCAAAGAATAAAGTCAAAACCAAATTTATTGAACATCATTTCATTGTTAAAGTCTTAAAATTTCTTCATGCCAAGATTGAAATATTAATTCCGCAAAATAAAATGTTGATACAAGTTTGAAATTTAGTGTCCATTACGACTACAGTAGTGTTGCGTTTCTTTTTTTTAACATTATAGTAATACAGATAGTGTATATGGTTTATATAACTGATCATGAGAGTAACCTGGCTAGTTAAGGCTAAGAATGATCTAACAGGACAATTGCCCCAC
Organism: Achatina immaculata; assembly: GCA_009760885.1. Taxonomy (NCBI): domain Eukaryota; kingdom Metazoa; phylum Mollusca; class Gastropoda; order Stylommatophora; family Achatinidae; genus Lissachatina; species Lissachatina immaculata. Next base: position 7,757,949 of record CM019693.1, read on the forward strand.
CTGGCTATGAATTAACTAACAGGACAATTGCCCCACCTGGCTATGAATTAACTAACAGGACACTTGTCCACCTGGCTATGAATTAACTAACAGGACACTTGTCCCACTTGGCTATGAATTAACTAACAGGACAATTGCCCCACCTGGCTATGAATTAACTAACAGGACAATTGCCCCACCTGGCTATGAATTAACTAACAGGACACTTGTCCCACCTGGCTATGAATTAACTAACAGGACAATTGTTCCACCTGGCTATGAATTAACTAACAGGACAATTGTTCCACCTGGCTATGAATTAACTAACAGGACAATTGTTCCACCTGGCTATGAATTAACTAACAAGACAATTGTTCCACCTGGCTATGAATTAACTAACAGGACAATTGTTCCACCTGGCTATGAATTAACTAACAGGACACTTGTCCCACCTGTAAGTTAACTCACCTTCCATTTCCACACTACAGCTGACAAATGCTTTGTCTGCGTAGAAATGAATAAAGTGACCTGCAGGAGAGAAGAAGAAGAAGAAGATAACATGCAACCTCTGCATCTTTTTCTGCCTTCCTGTCATTCCTGCATCTGTGCGAGTTCCGTCCGCCTGGGGTCAAGAGTTCAGGAGCACAGATTTCTAACTTTTTTTTTCTGTTTATTTACTCTTTAGTTCTCAACTTAGCAGAAAACCATAGCAGATAACTTATCTGGTCTTCTCGTCTTCCTCGAGTACCTTGCAGTCTCAAGCAGTGAAATAAACTTCAGTGGCTTGTTTCATTTAAGGGAATATTTAAGATTCTGTTATTTCCTCTTTCAATCTTCCTCAGTTTTCTACCATTCAGTGTGAATGTTTTCTGTGCTACACTGTCTGGCATTACTCCAGCACAAATGGTGTTATTTCTGATTTTGTTTCCTCTTTTTTTACATTCAGTACTCTCCTCAACCTTTTTGCTGCTACATCCCCACTGTGCTGAATACTTCGCTGGCCTACTTTCACCCAGTGTTGAATTCTTTTTTTGTCGCCTAAAAATCTAAGATGCAGTGCTGACATTTTTTTATCACCAGAAAATAAATACATGTTGTAACTCTTGGATTCTTCCACTCTCATCAAGTCACATTATATAGCTCATAACACATTTATTTCTTTATAAACATTGTTACATAAAACCAAAGAAAAAGACAGCAAAATAAAATGTTTATTCTCACAGCTTCCGTCCAACCAAACAACAGGTGTTCGACTCTTGTCGTAACATTTAGTAAATCGACTCCAGAAGTCAGACGTTTGTGAAAATAGAGGAAATGATTATGACACAAAGCAATGATTGATGATCTGCCGTTTCCCCCATCTCTAACTCTGGATATAATCTGTCTCAGTGGTTCCCAATTAACAAAAGTTCGTGGACCCCCAGCTGTTTCACAATCCAGGCCACGGACCCCCAGCTGTTTCAAAGTCCAGGCCACGGACCCCCATACCTTGGAAAAGTTCCATATACATATGGTAGCTATATGCTTTAAATGCAAAAGAATTTTTTTCAGAAAATGTGGGTGGTCTTTAATAAGTAAACGCTACACTACACTACACTACACCACACTACACTACACTACACTACAAAACATTGTACAAACTTGGTGAATTTCAAAATGACAATGGTAAAGAAAAAATAAACACCAATTAATATTCCTGCTTATTCCAACAAAAAAATGACCCTGAGTTTTTGTCATGGACCCCTACGGCAGGGTCCGCGGACCACCAACTGGGGCCACTGATCTATCCACCAATACCACAATAAGAAATTTGTACAGGATACTAAATTCTTCACACACACAGAAAAGAAGCAGTGTAAGGGTATTTTTTAGAGTGTACACTGCCCATGTTACCAAGGTACACAATGCATGTAGAATAATAAGCCTGCCCTCAATGCTTGCTAAAAACAAAACATTTCCAGCACATGGCCGGTTTCAGCATGTGAAAATAGGTCACATAGAACTAAAAATAGCTACTGTGATTTCCCAGATATTAAAACTGTCTACAGCAGTGATCAAGAAAACTTGAAACAAGTTTACACGTCTTTAGCAGTGGAGGGACAAAATGATAGGAACATGTTAACTTGTCTTTAGCAGCGACTTAAGAAAACAAGTAAACTTGTCTTTAGCAGCGACTTAAGAAAACAAGTTAACTTGTCTTTAGCAGCAAAAGGGCTAAACATATCATTTCTGTTGTGATGACTTTCTTTTTTTATTTTTGGCTATAAGTGTCCATGTCGGACAGAGCTGGGAGGAAAACTGTGTTGTACAGTGCTCTTTTTTGTTTCAGTTGTGATGTATTTGTTCTTCAGTAAAGGTGTTATTCGTCCAATGAGCTGATTTGTGGCAGGATAAGAGTCCTCAGTCTCAATCTCTCTCAAGGAAGTTGCTGGTCTTCCTTCTGGACTTTTCATCTAGTCTTGCCCATGATGAATCATTTATTTATTTCAAGCTCCATAAGTTTATTTTTTATTGTTTCTTATCAGTTTTTTTTTTAAATCAGTCTTCCCCCCCCCCCAGGTTTTTTATGACTGTATTTTTTTCAGTTTATCTTTTCAATAAGCTCCACTTTATACCATTTTTTTTTTTTCTTTTTGACTTTCCTGGTCACACCAGTTTCAGAAAATGTGGTTGATCAGCTTGAATAACACACGCAAACTCTAACTATATTTTTCTCTCAAACTCAATCTAACAACAGATGTTTCTACAGCCTAAACAAAATCTACGCACTCAGCTTAATACTAAACCACGGTACTCACAACAATCTGTTGGAAGCAGCAGGAAAGTTTATTTCTCTGTCTTTTTTCTTACCTTTATATCCATGATAGTCACTACTTCTGTTGCTTACCTTTATATCCCTGACGGTCATTAATTTCACTGCCTACCTTTATATCCCTGATGGTCATTAATTTCAATGCCTACCTTTATATCCCTGAAGGTCATTGCTTTCACTGCCTACCTTTATATGCCTGATGGTCATTACTTTCACTGCCTACCTTTATATGTCTGGTGGTCATTACTTTCACTGCCTACCTTTATATGCCTGATGGTCATTACTTTCGCTGCCAACCCTTATATGCCTGATGGTCATTACTTTCGCTGCCTACATTTATATGCCTGATGGTCATTACTTTCACTGCCTACCTTTATATGCCTGATGGTCATTACTACTGTAGCCTATCCTGCCCATCCACCAAAGCAAGATATACTCCAACTGCAGTCTTTCTGATCGGCTGAGCTGCACAACCTCTGTAGTCATAGCACTGAGAGAATTCAAAGTCAGCTTGGCAGATTTCATTACCTTTGGCACAGGAGCAACCATTATACCTAGGAAGTTGAGACAGAACATACTAGACATGATATAACATGGCTAAGCTCCTAAGAATGACTAACTATAAATGTCTAAAAATTGGGGTTTTTTTTATTGTTTGGCAAAGCAAAAGACACGAAATATAGGAAAACTGTAGCAACATGCCAGCAGCAAAGCTGCACATATAAAGCAACAAGATTTCTTCATCAAAATGATGGCTAATATATCTTGCTTAAAACAGATGATGGTTTCTTTCCTTGTTCAATACTAGCTCTTAATAAGGCTCTGTGATTTGCTTTGCATGATTTTTGTTGCTTCCTTCATCTCAGTGTCCTACAATTTTTAGTGCAAATTTTCTCTGTGCTATATTGTTTGATGGCAATTGTCTAACATGATTAAACCACCTGACCTGCTTCTGGATGTAGTGTAGCACTGATGTTATTTCAACCCCTTCCCTCAATGGTGTTATTTCTGATCTGGCCCCCTCTTGTTACATTTTATTCCCTCTCTCTCTCTTTCTCAGAGGAAATATACTGCATATCACAAATACACCTGGATTACTGAAAAGTAATCTGGGATGGTTGCTCCATGTCAAACACGAAAAGACTTTACTCACTTCAAAAAGTTCAAAGTTCGAAATTCAGAATCCGACTTCACTGCATTTGGGACAACCCTATATATGCTCCGCTGCATGCCGCAGCATCCATCCAAGAGTATGTTTGCTAATAGTTCCTGTCAAATGTTGGTTGTTTACGATGCGTTCTCTGCCACACAGTTTGGATTTCCTGCCAGCTCCTTTGATTTGTCCTAGCTCCAGCAGTCTCCTCGCAGCTGCCATAGTCAAGCCCACATGCTGGGAGGTTGTATGACTGAAGTCAGTCCTGAACGTGGACATATTCTGGATTCTCAACGGTGCTCTGGGCTACGTGCACCTGAGCTGAGATCCTCTTCGATGTCAATACTGGCGGACAACAAGCGGTGTGCAACAATGAAACAGAGGACTGGCATGGTTAAGGTAGCAGAACATGCCAAGATGAGAACAAGGGAGGAGTTCTCCGCTTGCCAGCCAATTTTTCAGCAGTAAAATATAATGCCATGATATGGAAATACTGCTGAAAATGTGCAGACCATTTTCAGCGTAACCATGGTGGCATTTACACCAGAATATAAGTGAATGTAACCCAAGTCCAAAGTGTTCTAGGTGTGCTGAGGGACTGAATGACTACAGGGAACGCAGTTCCTAATGTTAGGCCGCTCTGATGCGAGTGGGGTGGCTAGTTAAACTTTTTCTCTGCCAGAGCAACTATTTAGTTCCCTTCTTGTAGGACAATATTGCCACCATTGCCAGTGGAACAGAGTTCACGCACCGAGGTCGACGGTGTAGCAGCATGAGCGGTGAAGCTTACTGGCAATAAACATGCAGCACATATTACAAATAAGGAAAAACATCTCAGCATTCCACCCTTCAAAAAGAGATTTCCATTCAACAAAGTCAATTCACAAAATTCTATCCCACAGTGCTTCACTCTATTTGTAGTCATTGTTCAAATCCAACCCAAAACACAGTCAACGCTTAAACAATTGTATTCTCCCAAAAACAAGGCTTCACATGTTCAAAAAAAGCTTCTCTTACTCAGATGCCCACCTTTGGAATACCCTACCAACTCATGTAAAATTCGAAAGTAACTTTCTTATAACTGCAAACTTTGTCAATATCTGTTTGAGAAGGACTATATGCCTTCCTAATATGAATATGTTTTTGTGTGTATGTGTATATATGTTATAACTATGTGTACACATGTATGTGAATGTGTATATATATGTATGTATATATCTGTGGTATGTATATACATGTATGAATATATGTATCTGTATGTAGCTGTGTATGACTAGTGTATGTATATACTGTCAAAGTCTAAATTAGTTTAATCTTAGGAATGGCTTGATTGTTGTATTTCTTACACTGCTTTTCTATAAATCTGTTATATGAGAGAATGCAACATAAGTTTACTGCATGTAGTTACATAAATCTGAGTGTGGAGACAAGAGATGATTTATTTATTTATTCACTTTTTATTTCTTCATGTCTTACTATGTTCAATGACAAATGCTGAAAGTCTGTGACAGACGTAAAGTTGCGTGAAGGGCAAAATGTTAGACAATGTGTGTCCAATTTTTAACTCTGAAAATAAAATTTGTTTGTTTGCTTGTTCATTCATTCTCATCTTCACCTTATGATCTTTCTTCTAGTTTTAGCTGTTAAAGTTCATGTTTGACATGATTAGCATCGAGGTGAGCTGTTTATGTTTGACATGACTAGTATAGAAGTGAGTTGTTCATGTTTGACATGACTAGTATAGAAGTGAGTTGTTCATGTTTGACATGACTAGTATAGAAGTGAGTTGTCAATGCCTGACATAACTATTATCGAGATGAGTGGAAGACTGTATTATACTTGTATAGTGCTATTTTTGTATCAGATGTTATGTATTTGTTTTTAAGGTGTCATTTGTTTTTATTAACATAAATCCACAAACAATTATTTTGTTAAAGTATTCTCAATAAAACATCTATTTTTATTAAAATGTAGTCAGTAAAACATCTATTTTTGTTAAAATGTAGTCAGTAAAACATCTATTTTTGTTAAAATGTAGTCAGTAAAACATCTATTTTTGTTAAAATGTAGTCAGTTAAAACTTTACTAAAATTTACTAAAGTGAATGCACAAAATCAAGGGTAGAGGTGAAGGACATTACAAAAAAATGGGACACAGACATAACAAGCATAATATATACAGCAAGAGCAGCGTACAAACCTGAGAGGGTCCCATCTGATTCTACGAGAGACCTGAACGTTTCATCCCACTGGCTGTTGTTACGATAGCGCGCCACGACAGGTGCAGACAGTTGCTTCCCAACACACGGAGGGACATCGAACAACTGGACACATCAAAAACAGTCAAATAGCAAAAGCATGCCTCATGACCCCAGTACCTGTTCTTCTTCAGCTAATCTCATGTTCAAAGGTTCAAAATTAGACTCTGGCATCACTGCAATCAGAACAGCCCCATTATATGCTCTGCTGCATGCTGCAGCTTCCATCCATGTTTGCTAATAATTCCCATCAAGTGTTGGTTCTCTATGATGTGCAACTATCTAACAAAGTGCTTTGTTCCTATCAAGTGTTGGTTCTCTATGATGTGCAACTATCTAACAAAGTGCTTTGTTCTTATCAAGTGTTGGTTCTCTATGATGTGGAACTATCTAACAAAGTGCTTTGATCTTATCAAGTGTTGGTTCTCTATGATGTGGAACTATCTAACAAAGTGCTTTATTCCTATCAAATATTGGTTCTCTATGATGTGCAACTATCTAACAAAGTGCTTTGTTCCTATCAAGTGTTGGTTCTCTATGATGTGGAACTATCTAACAAAGTGCTTTGTTTCTATCATGTGTTGGTTCTCTAGGATGTGGAACTATCTAACAAAGTGCTTTGTTTCTATCATGTGTTGGTTCTCTAGGATGTGGAACTATCTAACAAAGTGCTTTGTTTCTATCATGTATTGGTTCTCTAGGATGTGGAACTATCTAACAAAGTGCTTTGTTTCTATCATGTGTTGGTTCTCTAGGATGTGGAACTATCTAACAAAGTGCTTTGTTTCTATCATGTATTGGTTCTCTAGGATGTGGAACTATCTAACAAAGTGCTTTGTTCTTATCAAGTGTTGGTTCTCTATGATGTGGAACTATCTAACAAAGTGCTTTGTTTCTATCATGTGTTGGTTCTCTAGGATGTGGAACTATCTAACAAAGTGCTTTGTTTCTATCATGTGTTGGTTCTCTAGGATGTGGAACTATCTAACAAAGTGCTTTGTTTCTATCATGTATTGGTTCTCTAGGATGTGGAACTATCTAACAAAGTGCTTTGTTTCTATCATGTGTTGGTTCTCTAGGATGTGGAACTATCTAACAAAGTGCTTTGTTTCTATCATGTATTGGTTCTCTAGGATGTGGAACTATCTAACAAAGTGCTTTGTTCTTATCAAGTGTTGGTTGTAGCTGACACTGAAATGTGCTGAAGCACATGATGCATGTTGGGTGGGTTATGTTGCTTCATTACCTAAAACTAACACAAGAAGTGGGTTTCTTGGTAGAGTCCACTACCATCACCACCACAGAGATCATGTAGATGTTTTTTGTTCAGAAAATGGCTTATCATAATAAGGACATTTTTATATCTGCCCCCCCCCCAGGCCAATTACCACTTCAGAGTAAATGTTGCAGACAGCCCACACACTCCAGGCACCCACGTCCAAATATCTTAGAATTCTGCTAGGACATCTGGCCTGCTCTTTTTGTGATTTCCAACTGCCAGGGGATTTTTACCGTGTGCAACAATGCACGTCAATTTTCAGTCTCAACATCTAGAGACCGGTGGAATTTATGGCTGAAAGAGTCATCAGAAGGAAATCCCTGCCATGCCTGGTGGGATGTTAATCTACAACTTCCAACACCCAAGATGAACGTCTAGACCCCGAGATCATGCAGCCCTGCCCATACAGCCAGGCTCAAGAAATGCATCAGCATAGTGGCCAGGACTGGGACATGGATAGTTCTGACTTTCTGGCCAACAACTGTGCCATCACTCAAACTCAGAATACTCTTCTAGCACAAACTCTGTAATATATAGCCAACAACTGTGCCATCACTCAAACTCAGAATACTCTTCTAGCACAAACTCTGTAATATATAGCCAACAACTGTGCCATCACTCAAACTCAGAATACTCTTCTAGCACAAACTCTGTAATATAGCCAACAACTGTGCCATCACTCAAACTCAGAATACTCTTCTAGCACAAACTCTGTAATATATAGCCAACAACTGTGCCATCACTGCAATCAGAACAGCCCCATTATATGCTCTGCTGCATGCTGCAGCTTCCATCCATGTTTGCTAATAATTCCCATCAAGTGTTGGTTCTCTATGATGTGCAACTATCTAACAAAGTGCTTTGTTCCTATCAAGTGTTGGTTCTCTATGATGTGCAACTATCTAACAAAGTGCTTTGTTCTTATCAAGTGTTGGTTCTCTATGATGTGGAACTATCTAACAAAGTGCTTTGTTCTTATCAAGTGTTGGTTCTCTATGATGTGGAACTATCTAACAAAGTGCTTTGTTCCTATCAAGTGTTGGTTCTCTATGATGTGCAACTATCTAACAAAGTGCTTTGTTCCTATCAAGTGTTGGTTCTCTATGATGTGGAACTATCTAACAAAGTGCTTTGTTTCTATCATGTGTTGGTTCTCTAGGATGTGGAACTATCTAACAAAGTGCTTTGTTTCTATCATGTGTTGGTTCTCTAGGATGTGGAACTATCTAACAAAGTGCTTTGTTTCTATCATGTATTGGTTCTCTAGGATGTGGAACTATCTAACAAAGTGCTTTGTTTCTATCATGTGTTGGTTCTCTAGGATGTGGAACTATCTAACAAAGTGCTTTGTTTCTATCATGTATTGGTTCTCTAGGATGTGGAACTATCTAACAAAGTGCTTTGTTCTTATCAAGTGTTGGTTGTAGCTGACACTGAAATGTGCTGAAGCACATGATGCATGTTGGGTGGGTTATGTTGCTTCATTACCTAAAACTAACACAAGAAGTGGGTTTCTTGGTAGAGTCCACTACCATCACCACCACAGAGATCATGTAGATGTTTTTTGTTCAGAAAATGGCTTATCATAATAAGGACATTTTTATATCTGCCCCCCCCCAGGCCAATTACCACTTCAGAGTAAATGTTGCAGACAGCCCACACACTCCAGGCACCCACGTCCAAATATCTTAGAATTCTGCTAGGACATCTGGCCTGCTCTTTTTGTGATTTCCAACTGCCAGGGGATTTTTACCGTGTGCAACAATGCACGTCAATTTTCAGTCTCAACATCTAGAGACCGGTGGAATTTATGGCTGAAAGAGTCATCAGAAGGAAATCCCTGCCATGCCTGGTGGGATGTTAATCTACAACTTCCAACACCCAAGATGAACGTCTAGACCCCGAGATCATGCAGCCCTGCCCATACAGCCAGGCTCAAGAAATGCATCAGCATAGTGGCCAGGACTGGGACATGGATAGTTCTGACTTTCTGGCCAACAACTGTGCCATCACTCAAACTCAGAATACTCTTCTAGCACAAACTCTGTAATATATAGCCAACAACTGTGCCATCACTCAAACTCAGAATACTCTTCTAGCACAAACTCTGTAATATATAGCCAACAACTGTGCCATCACTCAAACTCAGAATACTCTTCTAGCACAAACTCTGTAATATATAGCCAACAACTGTGCCATCACTCAAACTCAGAATACTCTTCTAGCACAAACTCTGTAATATATAGCCAACAACTGTGCCATCACTCAAACTCAGAATACTCTTCTAGCACAAACTCTGTAATATATAGCCAACAACTGTGCCATCACTCAAACTCAGAATACTCTTCTAGCACAAACTCTGTAATATATAGCCAACAACTGTGCCATCACTCAAACTCAGAATACTCTTCTAGCACAAACTCTGTAATATATAGCCAACAACTGTGCCATCACTCAAACTCAGAATACTCTTCTAGCACAAACTCTGTAATATATAGCCAACAACTGTGCCATCACTCAAACTCAGAATACTCTTCTAGCACAAACTCTGTAATATATAGCCAACAACTGTGCCATCACTCAAACTCAGAATACTCTTCTAGCACAAACTCTGTAATATATAGCCAACAACTGTGCCATCACTCAAACTCAGAATTATTTTGTTAAAGTATTCTCAATAAAACATCTATTTTTGTTAAAATGTAGTCAGTAAAACATCTATTTTTGTTAAAATGTAGTCAGTAAAACATCTATTTTTGTTAAAATGTAGTCAGTAAAACATCTATTTTTGTTAAAATGTAGTCAGTAAAACATCTATTTTTGTTAAAATGTAGTCAGTAAAACATCTATTTTTGTTAAAATGTAGTCAGTAAAACATCTATTTTTGTTAAAATGTAGTCAGTAAAACATCTATTTTTGTTAAAATGTAGTCAGTAAAACATCTATTTTTGTTAAAATGTAGTCAGTAAAACATCTATTTTTGTTAAAATGTAGTCAGTAAAACATCTATTTTTGTTAAAATGTAGTCAGTAAAACATCTATTTTTGTTAAAATGTAGTCAGTAAAACATCTATTTTTGTTAAAATGTAGTCAGTAAAACATCTATTTTTGTTAAAATGTAGTCAGTAAAACATCTATTTTTGTTAAAATGTAGTCAGTAAAACATCTATTTTTGTTAAAATGTAGTCAGTAAAACATCTATTTTTGTTAAAATGTAGTCAGTAAAACATCTATTTTTGTTAAAATGTAGTCAGTAAAACATCTATTTTTGTTAAAATGTAGTCAGTAAAACATCTATTTTTGTTAAAATGTAGTCAGTAAAACATCTATTTTTGTTAAAATGTAGTCAGTAAAACATCTATTTTTGTTAAAATGTAGTCAGTAAAACATCTATTTTTGTTAAAATGTAGTCAGTAAAACATCTATTTTTGTTAAAATGTAGTCAGTAAAACATCTATTTTTGTTAAAATGTAGTCAGTAAAACATCTATTTTTGTTAAAATGTAGTCAGTAAAACATCTATTTTTGTTAAAATGTAGTCAGTAAAACATCTATTTTTGTTAAAATGTAGTCAGTAAAACATCTATTTTTGTTAAAATGTAGTCAGTAAAACATCTATTTTTGTTAAAATGTAGTCAGTAAAACATCTATTTTTGTTAAAATGTAGTCAGTAAAACATCTATTTTTGTTAAAATGTAGTCAGTAAAACATCTATTTTTGTTAAAATGTAGTCAGTAAAACATCTATTTTTGTTAAAATGTAGTCAGTAAAACATCTATTTTTGTTAAAATGTAGTCAGTAAAACATCTATTTTTGTTAAAATGTAGTCAGTAAAACATCTATTTTTGTTAAAATGTAGTCAGTAAAACATCTATTTTTGTTAAAATGTAGTCAGTAAAACATCTATTTTTGTTAAAATGTAGTCAGTAAAACATCTATTTTTGTTAAAATGTAGTCAGTAAAACATCTATTTTTGTTAAAATGTAGTCAGTAAAACATCTATTTTTGTTAAAATGTAGTCAGTAAAACATCTATTTTTGTTAAAATGTAGTCAGTAAAACATCTATTTTTGTTAAAATGTAGTCAGTAAAACATCTATTTTTGTTAAAATGTAGTCAGTAAAACATCTATTTTTGTTAAAATGTAGTCAGTAAAACATCTATTTTTGTTAAAATGTAGTCAGTAAAACATCTATTTTTGTTAAAATGTAGTCAGTAAAACATCTATTTTTGTTAAAATGTAGTCAGTAAAACATCTATTTTTGTTAAAATGTAGTCAGTAAAACATCTATTTTTGTTAAAATGTAGTCAGTAAAACATCTATTTTTGTTAAAATGTAGTCAGTAAAACATCTATTTTTGTTAAAATGTAGTCAGTAAAACATCTATTTTTGTTAAAATGTAGTCAGTAAAACATCTATTTTTGTTAAAATGTAGTCAGTAAAACATCTATTTTTGTTAAAATGTAGTCAGTAAAACATCTATTTTTGTTAAAATGTAGTCAGTAAAACATCTATTTTTGTTAAAATGTAGTCAGTAAAACATCTATTTTTGTTAAAATGTAGTCAGTAAAACATCTATTTTTGTTAAAATGTAGTCAGTAAAACATCTATTTTTGTTAAAATGTAGTCAGTAAAACATCTATTTTTGTTAAAATGTAGTCAGTAAAACATCTATTTTTGTTAAAATGTAGTCAGTAAAACATCTATTTTTGTTAAAATGTAGTCAGTAAAACATCTATTTTTGTTAAAATGTAGTCAGTAAAACATCTATTTTTGTTAAAATGTAGTCAGTAAAACATCTATTTTTGTTAAAATGTAGTCAGTAAAACATCTATTTTTGTTAAAATGTAGTCAGTAAAACATCTATTTTTGTTAAAATGTAGTCAGTAAAACATCTATTTTTGTTAAAATGTAGTCAGTAAAACATCTATTTTTGTTAAAATGTAGTCAGTAAAACATCTATTTTTGTTAAAATGTAGTCAGTAAAACATCTATTTTTGTTAAAATGTAGTCAGTAAAACATCTATTTTTGTTAAAATGTAGTCAGTAAAACATCTATTTTTGTTAAAATGTAGTCAGTAAAACATCTATTTTTGTTAAAATGTAGTCAGTAAAACATCTATTTTTGTTAAAATGTAGTCAGTAAAACATCTATTTTTGTTAAAATGTAGTCAGTAAAACATCTATTTTTGTTAAAATGTAGTCAGTAAAACATCTATTTTTGTTAAAATGTAGTCAGTAAAACATCTATTTTTGTTAAAATGTAGTCAGTAAAACATCTATTTTTGTTAAAATGTAGTCAGTAAAACATCTATTTTTGTTAAAATGTAGTCAGTAAAACATCTATTTTTGTTAAAATGTAGTCAGTAAAACATCTATTTTTGTTAAAATGTAGTCAGTAAAACATCTATTTTTGTTAAAATGTAGTCAGTAAAACATCTATTTTTGTTAAAATGTAGTCAGTAAAACATCTATTTTTGTTAAAATGTAGTCAGTAAAACATCTATTTTTGTTAAAATGTAGTCAGTAAAACATCTATTTTTGTTAAAATGTAGTCAGTAAAACATCTATTTTTGTTAAAATGTAGTCAGTAAAACATCTATTTTTGTTAAAATGTAGTCAGTAAAACATCTATTTTTGTTAAAATGTAGTCAGTAAAACATCTATTTTTGTTAAAATGTAGTCAGTAAAACATCTATTTTTGTTAAAATGTAGTCAGTAAAACATCTATTTTTGTTAAAATGTAGTCAGTAAAACATCTATTTTTGTTAAAATGTAGTCAGTAAAACATCTATTTTTGTTAAAATGTAGTCAGTAAAACATCTATTTTTGTTAAAATGTAGTCAGTAAAACATCTATTTTTGTTAAAATGTAGTCAGTAAAACATCTATTTTTGTTAAAATGTAGTCAGTAAAACATCTATTTTTGTTAAAATGTAGTCAGTAAAACATCTATTTTTGTTAAAATGTAGTCAGTAAAACATCTATTTTTGTTAAAATGTAGTCAGTAAAACATCTATTTTTGTTAAAATGTAGTCAGTAAAACATCTATTTTTGTTAAAATGTAGTCAGTAAAACATCTATTTTTGTTAAAATGTAGTCAGTAAAACATCTATTTTTGTTAAAATGTAGTCAGTAAAACATCTATTTTTGTTAAAATGTAGTCAGTAAAACATCTATTTTTGTTAAAATGTAGTCAGTAAAACATCTATTTTTGTTAAAATGTAGTCAGTAAAACATCTATTTTTGTTAAAATGTAGTCAGTAAAACATCTATTTTTGTTAAAATGTAGTCAGTAAAACATCTATTTTTGTTAAAATGTAGTCAGTAAAACATCTATTTTTGTTAAAATGTAGTCAGTAAAACATCTATTTTTGTTCAGCTATCTCATGTTCAAGGTTCAAAATTAGACTCTGGCATCACTGCAATCAGAACAGCCCCATTATATGCTCTGCTGCATGCTGCAGCTTCCATCCATGTTTGCTAATAATTCCCATCAAGTGTTGGTTCTCTAGGATGTGGAACTATCTAACAAAGTGCTTTGTTTCTATCATGTGTTGGTTCTCTAGGATGTGGAACTATCTAACAAAGTGCTTTGTTTCTATCATGTGTTGGTTCTCTATGATGTGGAACTATCTAACAAAGTGCTTTGTTTCTATCATGTGTTGGTTCTCTATGATGTGGAACTATCTAACAAAGTGCTTTGTTTCTATCATGTGTTGGTTCTCTATGATGTGGAACTATCTAACAAAGTGCTTTGTTTCTATCATGTGTTGGTTCTCTATGATGTGGAACTATCTAACAAAGTGCTTTGTTTCTATCATGTGTTGGTTCTCTAGGATGTGGAACTATCTAACAAAGTGCTTTGTTTCTATCATGTGTTGGTTCTCTAGGATGTGGAACTATCTAACAAAGTGCTTTGTTTCTATCATGTGTTGGTTCTCTAGGATGTGGAACTATCTAACAAAGTGCTTTGTTTCTATCATGTGTTGGTTCTCTAGGATGTGGAACTATCTAACAAAGTGCTTTGTTTCTATCATGTGTTGGTTCTCTAGGATGTGGAACTATCTAACAAAGTGCTTTGTTTCTATCATGTGTTGGTTCTCTAGGATGTGGAACTATCTAACAAAGTGCTTTGTTTCTATCATGTGTTGGTTCTCTAGGATGTGGAACTATCTAACAAAGTGCTTTGTTTCTATCATGTGTTGGTTCTCTAGGATGTGGAACTATCTAACAAAGTGCTTTGTTTCTATCATGTGTTGGTTCTCTAGGATGTGGAACTATCTAACAAAGTGCTTTGTTTCTATCATGTGTTGGTTCTCTAGGATGTGGAACTATCTAACAAAGTGCTTTGTTTCTATCATGTGTTGGTTCTCTAGGATGTGGAACTATCTAACAAAGTGCTTTGTTTCTATCATGTGTTGGTTCTCTAGGATGTGGAACTATCTAACAAAGTGCTTTGTTTCTATCATGTGTTGGTTCTCTAGGATGTGGAACTATCTAACAAAGTGCTTTGTTTCTATCATGTGTTGGTTCTCTAGGATGTGGAACTATCTAACAAAGTGCTTTGTTTCTATCATGTGTTGGTTCTCTAGGATGTGGAACTATCTAACAAAGTGCTTTGTTTCTATCATGTGTTGGTTCTCTAGGATGTGGAACTATCTAACAAAGTGCTTTGTTTCTATCATGTGTTGGTTCTCTAGGATGTGGAACTATCTAACAAAGTGCTTTGTTTCTATCATGTGTTGGTTCTCTAGGATGTGGAACTATCTAACAAAGTGCTTTGTTTCTATCATGTGTTGGTTCTCTAGGATGTGGAACTATCTAACAAAGTGCTTTGTTTCTATCATGTGTTGGTTCTCTAGGATGTGGAACTATCTAACAAAGTGCTTTGTTTCTATCATGTGTTGGTTCTCTAGGATGTGGAACTATCTAACAAAGTGCTTTGTTTCTATCATGTGTTGGTTCTCTAGGATGTGGAACTATCTAACAAAGTGCTTTGTTTCTATCATGTGTTGGTTCTCTAGGATGTGGAACTATCTAACAAAGTGCTTTGTTTCTATCATGTGTTGGTTCTCTAGGATGTGGAACTATCTAACAAAGTGCTTTGTTTCTATCATGTGTTGGTTCTCTAGGATGTGGAACTATCTAACAAAGTGCTTTGTTTCTATCATGTGTTGGTTCTCTAGGATGTGGAACTATCTAACAAAGTGCTTTGTTTCTATCATGTGTTGGTTCTCTAGGATGTGGAACTATCTAACAAAGTGCTTTGTTTCTATCATGTGTTGGTTCTCTAGGATGTGGAACTATCTAACAAAGTGCTTTGTTTCTATCATGTGTTGGTTCTCTAGGATGTGGAACTATCTAACAAAGTGCTTTGTTTCTATCATGTGTTGGTTCTCTAGGATGTGGAACTATCTAACAAAGTGCTTTGTTTCTATCATGTGTTGGTTCTCTAGGATGTGGAACTATCTAACAAAGTGCTTTGTTTCTATCATGTGTTGGTTCTCTAGGATGTGGAACTATCTAACAAAGTGCTTTGTTTCTATCATGTGTTGGTTCTCTAGGATGTGGAACTATCTAACAAAGTGCTTTGTTTCTATCATGTGTTGGTTCTCTAGGATGTGGAACTATCTAACAAAGTGCTTTGTTTCTATCATGTGTTGGTTCTCTAGGATGTGGAACTATCTAACAAAGTGCTTTGTTTCTATCATGTGTTGGTTCTCTAGGATGTGGAACTATCTAACAAAGTGCTTTGTTTCTATCATGTGTTGGTTCTCTAGGATGTGGAACTATCTAACAAAGTGCTTTGTTTCTATCATGTGTTGGTTCTCTAGGATGTGGAACTATCTAACAAAGTGCTTTGTTTCTATCATGTGTTGGTTCTCTAGGATGTGGAACTATCTAACAAAGTGCTTTGTTTCTATCATGTGTTGGTTCTCTAGGATGTGGAACTATCTAACAAAGTGCTTTGTTTCTATCATGTGTTGGTTCTCTAGGATGTGGAACTATCTAACAAAGTGCTTTGTTTCTATCATGTGTTGGTTCATTACCTAAAACTAACACAAGAAGTGGGTTTCTTGGTAGAGTCCACTACCATCACCACCACAGAGATCATGTAGATGTTTTTTGTTCAGAAAATGGCTTATCATAATAAGGACATTTTTATATCTGCCCCCCCCCCAGGCCAATTACCACTTCAGAGTAAATGTTGCAGACAGCCCACACACTCCAGGCACCCACGTCCAAATATCTTAGAATTCTGCTAGGACATCTGGCCTGCTCTTTTTGTGATTTCCAACTGCCAGGGGATTTTTACCGTGTGCAACAATGCACGTCAATTTTCAGTCTCAACATCTAGAGACCGGTGGAATTTATGGCTGAAAGAGTCATCAGAAGGAAATCCCTGCCATGCCTGGTGGGATGTTAATCTACAACTTCCAACACCCAAGATGAACGTCTAGACCCCGAGATCATGCAGCCCTGCCCATACAGCCAGGCTCAAGAAATGCATCAGCATAGTGGCCAGGACTGGGACATGGATAGTTCTGACTTTCTGGCCAACAACTGTGCCATCACTCAAACTCAGAATACTTCTAGCACAAACTCTGTAATATATAGCCAACAACTGTGCCATCACTCAAACTCAGAATACTCTTCTAGCACAAACTCTGTAATATATAGCCAACAACTGTGCCATCACTCAAACTCAGAATACTCTTCTAGCACAAACTCTGTAATATATAGCCAACACTGTGCCATCACTCAAACTCAGAATACTCTTCTAGCACAAACTCTGTAATATATAGCCAACAACTGTGCCATCACTCAAACTCAGAATACTCTTCTAGCACAAACTCTGTAATATAGCCAACAACTGTGCCATCACTCAAACTCAGAATACTCTTCTAGCACAAACTCTGTAATATAGCCAACAACTGTGCCATCACTCAAACTCAGAATACTCTTCTAGCACAAACTCTGTAATATATAGCCAACAACTGTGCCATCACTCAAACTCAGAATACTCTTCTAGCACAAACTCTGTAATATATAGCCACAACTGTGCCATCACTCAAACTCAGAATACTCTTCTAGCACAAACTCTGTAATATAGCCAACAACTGTGCCATCACTCAAACTCAGAATACTCTTCTAGCACAAACTCTGTAATATATAGCCAACAACTGTGCCATCACTCAAACTCAGAATACTCTTCTAGCACAAACTCTGTAATATATAGCCAACAACTGTGCCATCACTCAAACTCAGAATACTCTTCTAGCACAAACTCTGTAATATATAGCCAACAACTGTGCCATCACTCAAACTCAAAATACTCTTCTAGCACAAACTCTAATATCTAAAATAATAATAAAAAATATATAAAATACATTAAATAAAATGTAACAAGATCTAACTAATCATCTTTTGACCGAATTAATAACTGAGCCATGAAGAGTGTGTAATATGTGTCTGACAACTTTGAGAATGTAGCACAAAGAAAGAAGAAAGAACCAGATACAAGAAGAGGGTGGGCCAAAAAATAACCGCTGTTTTTTTTTATTGACACAAAATATACAGATATATTTGAAAACTAGTTATCTCTTTTCAACATAGTCTACGCCACGTTCAATGCAGGTCAGCCACTGCTTCACTAATGCCTAGACTTCTGGAGAAAAAAATCTACCGGCCGACTGTGTAGCCACCTGTGCAATGCCTTTTTTATATCATTGTTCATGCTGAACTTCTTCCCACCTAACTTCTCCCTAAGGAGTTCAAACACATGACATTCACATGGTGCATGGTCATTGGGTGACCATGCAGAATGTGGAAGACATTTAAAATGCGAGATCTGTAATTTGTTGAACTGAGCTTGTGTTGTGTGAGGTCATGTATTATCATGCTGTAATAACACACCAATATCCCTGATATGAGCAAACATTGATGCTTTATCCTGACTTAAGGTTAACACACCAATATCCCTGATATGAGCAAATGATGATGCTTTATCCTGACTTAAGGTTAACACACCAATATCCTTGATATGAGCAAACAATGATGTTTTATCCTGACTTAAGGTTTCAAATGCTCTAAAACAGATCACAAGTGTGTTTTGCTGTTGATAGTAGTTTCCTTGAGCAAGTAATATTTTAGGATTTGACCTTTACAGTCTAAGAAGAGTGTGAGCATCAATTTTCTTGCCAACCAGATTGTACTGAACTTATCTGCTTTTGGAGAGGAGGAATATTGCCACTTTTTGCTGGCTTGCTTTGTCTCTAACCAGAAGTAATTTGCCTAGAATTCCATCTCCAATAACCATACATCATAGTTTCTTTCAGCTTCATAATGTCATAAAAGAGTTTCACAAACATCCTCACAACATTATTTCAGATCAGGAAGAGTTGTTTTAGTCCCCACCTGGAAGAGACTTTTCGGTACTGCAGAAAGTCATGAATGATGTGGTATGGTGAATCATGACAACTAATAATTTCCCCAGCCATCTCATCAATTGTTACTTGCTGGTTTTCACATATCATTTGTTCCACTTCAGTGTTGGTGTCAGGTGTATTCACAATGTGATGCTGGCCAGAATGAGCTGCATCTGCCAAATCTGACACCCCATTTCTACACTTCCTGTGTCACTCATATACCAAAGAAATATATACGTGCCCCCATACTGTCTCTTCATTCTATGATGAATAACTGCAAGTCTTTCACATTCACTACCCAAGAAGCTGTGCACCACCCCTCTCTTGTGTATGCTTTCAAATGAGCTGCCATCTTGGGTCTGGTTTGCTGATGTCATATTTCAAAAATAGCTGATGTGCCTCCAGCACATGTATCTAAAGAAGGAAGGCATAACATATCTGTACTACAACTTTCTACCACTTGATTTAGAATTTTTAAAGTAAAAATACTCTTCTAGCACAAACTCTAATATCTAAAATAATAATAAAAAATATATAAAATACATTAAATAAAATGTAACAAGATCTAACTAATCATCTTTTGACCGAATTAATAACTGAGCCATGAAGAGTGTGTAATATGTGTCTGACAACTTTGAGAATGTAGCACAAAGAAAGAAGAAAGAACCAGATACAAGAAGAGGGTGGGCCAAAAAATAACCGCTGTTTTTTTTTATTGACACAAAATATACAGATATATTTGAAAACTAGTTATCTCTTTTCAACATAGTCTACGCCACGTTCAATGCAGGTCAGCCACTGCTTCACTAATGCCTAGACTTCTGGAGAAAAAAATCTACCGGCCGACTGTGTAGCCACCTGTGCAATGCCTTTTTTATATCATTGTTCATGCTGAACTTCTTCCCACCTAACTTCTCCCTAAGGAGTTCAAACACATGACATTCACATGGTGCATGGTCATTGGGTGACCATGCAGAATGTGGAAGACATTTAAAATGCGAGATCTGTAATTTGTTGAACTGAGCTTGTGTTGTGTGAGGTCATGTATTATCATGCTGTAATAACACACCAATATCCCTGATATGAGCAAACATTGATGCTTTATCCTGACTTAAGGTTAACACACCAATATCCCTGATATGAGCAAATGATGATGCTTTATCCTGACTTAAGGTTAACACACCAATATCCTTGATATGAGCAAACAATGATGTTTTATCCTGACTTAAGGTTTCAAATGCTCTAAAACAGATCACAAGTGTGTTTTGCTGTTGATAGTAGTTTCCTTGAGCAAGTAATATTTTAGGATTTGACCTTTACAGTCTAAGAAGAGTGTGAGCATCAATTTTCTTGCCAACCAGATTGTACTGAACTTATCTGCTTTTGGAGAGGAGGAATATTGCCACTTTTTGCTGGCTTGCTTTGTCTCTAACCAGAAGTAATTTGCCTAGAATTCCATCTCCAATAACCATACATCATAGTTTCTTTCAGCTTCATAATGTCATAAAAGAGTTTCACAAACATCCTCACAACATTATTTCAGATCAGGAAGAGTTGTTTTAGTCCCCACCTGGAAGAGACTTTTCGGTACTGCAGAAAGTCATGAATGATGTGGTATGGTGAATCATGACAACTAATAATTTCCCCAGCCATCTCATCAATTGTTACTTGCTGGTTTTCACATATCATTTGTTCCACTTCAGTGTTGGTGTCAGGTGTATTCACAATGTGATGCTGGCCAGAATGAGCTGCATCTGCCAAATCTGACACCCCATTTCTACACTTCCTGTGTCACTCATATACCAAAGAAATATATACGTGCCCCCATACTGTCTCTTCATTCTATGATGAATAACTGCAAGTCTTTCACATTCACTACCCAAGAAGCTGTGCACCACCCCTCTCTTGTGTATGCTTTCAAATGAGCTGCCATCTTGGGTCTGGTTTGCTGATGTCATATTTCAAAAATAGCTGATGTGCCTCCAGCACATGTATCTAAAGAAGGAAGGCATAACATATCTGTACTACAACTTTCTACCACTTGATTTAGAATTTTTAAAGTAAAAATGCAGCTACTTTTTGACTCACCCTCATAGACATTATCTGATATATCAAAAGCAAAAGAGTAAAATCAAACAAAGACTGACAGTCGTAACACATATGATGAACTGTGACAAAGACTGACAGTTGTAACACATACGATGAAATGTGACAAACAAAGACTGACAGTCGTAACACATATGATGAACTGTGACAAAGACTGACAGTTGTAACACATACGATGAACTGTGACAAACAAAAATGTCAGAGGCTAAGGCCAAAATTGTGACACAACTTCAGCAATCATTACCCCTAACAGCCTGTCCAGCTGGTAGACAATGGCATATGCCATGTGGTACACTTCTGGTCCTTCTTCGGAAATGAACATGACATTTTTGACCCTGTCATTTATGTCATCTAGAACCTGTTTTGTGAGGTTGGCCAGGTATCTACCTCCACCACCTTCGGCCTTCTGCAGCTGGCTCTGACCTTCCATGTTCAGTCTCTTAACTGACCTTTTCCAGACCGTCTCTCCAACACCTTGGAACATAATGAGACAAGTTTACTGATATGAAATAACAGGGCAAGAGAGCACATAATTTATAACATTATGAAAGATAACATGGCACGTCAATCAGCCAGATTAGAATGAAATTTTACAAGACTGGTTCACAGTTTTTAAAATCATGAAAAATTAACATATGTTTATCACTTGTGTTAATATTACTTATATAATAAGACAGCCTTGAACTTTCTATAAATATGAAATATAACAAAAAAGAATTATGGTTTGTAATATTACAAAAAAATAATATATCATGTTTATTACAAATTCTGACAGGAAATATAACGAGATGGATTAATAATTTATGCAACATTATATACAACATCACAGATTTATTGTTGAAATCACCAAGAAATGTAATGAAATAAATTGGTAGTTTATAATAACAAAGAAAACAACAAAACAAAATAAATTAGTAGTTCATAATTAGAAAGAAATAAAAAAAATTAAATTAAAGGTTATATTAACAAAAATTATTCTATTACTTATTACTGTTAACCTATATCCAAAGCTATATTCACAAATTAAACTTTTAGTTTCCTTTCTTGAAGATATTCATAAGTTCAGTCATTACTGTCTTTCATTTGATCACCAGCCATCAATCAAAATACCTTTCAATCCCAAATGAGTCATCAACTTTTTCTCTCGGTTGTAGCGTGCTGTTTCTAGCTGCTGCGATGTGATGTCTATGCAGTTTTGGACTTCGGTGGATGATTTTTTAATATGATCCTTCTCAGGTTTCTTGACCTCGGGTTTCTTGACCTCGGATTTCTTGACCTCGTATTTCTTGATTACATCTTCTCTGACGCTCTCCTCTCGGTGACCTTCAACTTGAGGATGCCGTATGAACAAAGTGGTCCCAGAGGACACATGTAGCGTGGAATCAGACCCATTTTTCAGTACCACAGTCATTAAATCTATGAAAATTGTGCAATCTTTGTTAGATATTAAATCTAGAGTTAAAAAGTTCAACTATTCTTAGTGCACATCTCTAGGAAAAATGTGCAATCTTTGTTAGATATTAAATCAAGAGTTAAAAAAGTTCAAACTATTGTTAGTGCAAAAGTCTAGGAAAGCTGTCAAATATCTGATAGAATTGCAAATCCAGGAGCAGAGTTTAACCACGGTTAGAATACAAGTCTTGGAAAGAACAACCCTTGTCAGAACCCACATTTAGAAAAAGGACTCAACTTTTGTTAACAATCAAGTCTTTACAAAAAAAAAAAAAGAACGTTGAGACTATTCACAGGATTTTAGTGTAGTGGTAGCCTCGGTAGGGGTTTAGGCTACTCATACATTGACCTACATTGTGACCGTACATGTCTAGTGGCCCTTGACCCATATACAACTATACCGCAATTGTTAATTGCTGCTTCTAAACTTTCCACACTGAGAAACATACAGCCTTTGGCAAACTACCCCTAACATGCTCTAAATAAATCAGTTTTATGTCTAGCCCTTGTGTGCACAAAAATGTGTCCTTACAAATCAGGCCTAGTTATGTGTCAATCAATCAAGTGCCAGGCCGCGTAGGCGATCACTTCTCTTCACAATTCCCTGTCTTTAGACTTGATTATCTTTTTCTTCTTCTTCGTTCGCACTGTCTGTCTATATCTGCAGTCCTGTCTCTTGGATAAATTTCACTGTTTTTTGTAACTCATGTATGGAACCGTAGAGCTTATCTTCTTTAGTGGTTTCACTGGGCCAGTAATTATTTCTCAGTGTCTCATAGTTGATGCAGTTCTGGAGGATATGTTCCACAGTTTGGGGCACCTGGGCACATGTACATAGATTAGTAGTACCAACCTTAAACTTTGTATACATATGACTTCGGAGTCGGCTGTGTCCTGTTCGGAGACGGAAGATGGTGACTTGTTCCTTTCTGTTTAGCATGTGATAGTCATCATGTGGTGGTGTTTGTGGCTTCCTGTAGGTTTTTATCATGCTTTTCTTCTGATTATAGGTGACTGGTATGTCTGGTTGCTCCATTTCAGTGCCCTCTTTGGCCAGATGGTCAGCTTTCTCATTGCCTGGTATCCCACAGTGGGAGGGAATCCACTGCAAAGTGACTCCATGTTGTAAGCCAATTTTTGACAAGGCATCCTTAAGGTCTGGTAGTTTGTTGCACTGAAGAGCCTCCAGTACTGATCTTGCATCTGTGAGAATTACTACGGGACATGTATCAATTCTGGAGTCTGATAGTTTTTCAACTGCAGCAATAATTGCCCTAACTTCTGCATCAAAGTTGTTGCAGTATTTACCAGTGGGTATGGAAATCTTGTCAACGGTGTTGTTTGGATATTCAATATATGCTCCTGCCCCACCATTTTTTATGGCATTATGTGCAGATCCATCTGTATACACATGTATCCAGGTGTCACATGGATATTTGTCATCTAGAACACTAAGTGTGGCTACTGATCTTACAAAACTGCTCTGCATCTCACCATTCTGCACACCTTTCACTTCAGTCTGAATAGTTATTTGTGTATAATCTGCTTCTTTCCATGGTGTATGCTCTGGTACAGATGATAATGGAGTGACTACAGTTGGAAGGTCAGGTATCAGCTTACGCATACGCTTTGCCTGATGAATGAAGCTGCTTCTTTTAAGCCGTCCTAATGCCAAGTTATTGAATCTCTCCTTCAGGGGATGGCTTACAGAGCTAAGGAATTTTTCTCCCATGGTCATGACCTTTGTGTCTCTACGTTCCTTTAGCGGTTGAACACCAACTATTTTCTGCATTTCTACTATTGGTGTGGACCTCATGGCACCTGTGATAATCCGTAGTGACTGATTTTGAACCTTGTCTAGATTATGCAGCGTAGTGTTTGATGCTGTGCACCAAGATGTTGAGCCATATTCTAAATGTGGTAGAATACTTTGCTGATATACGTTCTTGAGGATTCTTTCACTAGCTCCCCATGTAGTCCCACTCAATTTTCTTAATATGGCTAGTTTTCTTCTGGCTTTTGCTTCTGCACTGTTGATGTGTTGCTTCCAAGTCAGTTTTGAGTCAAGAGTCACTCCTAAGTAAGTGGGTTGGTTGTCCATCTTTAAGGGTATTTCATTTACAAAGATCTTACCTGCTTTCTGTTTAGATGAGAGGGTGAACAGAGTGGTACTTGATTTCTCTGTGTTGATACTTACACACCATTTGTTTGTCCATGATGTCAAGATGTCTGCTGCTCTTTGGAGTCTCTGTGTAGCAACTGTCGCATATTCATCTGTACACCACATGACCAGATCATCTGCATACAGTGCTGCTTTGATTCCATAGGGAAGTTCCTTGACCAGGTCATTAATGAATACAAGGAATAGTGTAGGCGAAAGGACTCCTCCTTGTGGTACACCGTGTCGCAGAAGTACTTTCTGGCTTTTGTGTCCATCCATTACTACTCTAGCTCTTCTATTGTGTAAATAGGACTTTATCCAGTTGTACAGTCTTCCATTCACATTGCAGTTTCTTAGTTTCCACAACAGACCTTTTTTCCATACTTTATCAAAGGCTTTCTTCAGGTCTATCCACGCTGCTAGTACAAGGTTTTTCTCTTGGAATGCATCCTCAATCTCTTGAGAGAGATAGGTCACTTGATCTTCCGTACTGTAGTACTGCCTAAATCCTGCTTGTTGTGGAACGAGATGGTTTTCACTTTCTAAGTACCATTTTAGCCTCAGGTCAATGATGCGTTCCATCGTTTTGCATAGGCAGCTAGTGAGACTGATTGGCCTGTAGCTGGAGGCAGTATCACTGTTTTTCCCTGGTTTTAGCAGTGGTACCATGCTTGCTTCCTTCCAGATTTGAGGTACCCCTGGGAACAACTGTGTTAAGAGCACACTTATCTTAACACAGTATTTGTGAGACAGGGAACATAGATCTGTTTGCTTAAAAACTCTGACCTACCTCTGTAGCCCAGAAACTTGTAGCAATCAACACTAATTGTAATTGTAATTGTTATTTTTGCAAAATGTAATGTCAGGTTGGTGGACGGATGGGGACATGGAGATCTCTGGCGGGGATGAGGGAAGTCTGGTGTGAAACCAATGAATCCAGGACGTGACAAGCCTATGGGTCTTTACAACAATGGCTATCAGAATGATGTGAACAAAACAGAGCCAGTAGACTATAGGTGGCGGGGAATGGATATCGTTGAAGCACTCATCAGATTCCTCATCTCAGAGTCAGAGTGTCTTTGTGGAACTGTCTCAAAACTGTCTGACATGGAGAAGGGGTTTAAGCACAGCCACCAGAGGCTGGAAAACAAAGTTTTGGCCAGGCCAGCCACACTGTCTTCATGGCAGTCCGAGCAAGACCACAGTCTGCCCTAGCAAGGAAAGGTGCTGAAGTCGGAGTTACCCAGCCAAAAGGCGCATCGCAAAAATCAGGGTAACACGCATTATCGCTATAGACTTGATTATGAAATCCACCGGTGAATTCCTTCCTAGCCACACTGACAGCCCATCCAGTAAACTTCTCTATCTGCCTTCCTCTGTCTCTTCTTCCTTCAATTTTTCCAGCTGCCACAGTGTGTTCCAATTTTCCTCTTCTCAGAAAATGTCCTACAAATCTGGCTTGTCTGCCTCTGATCTTTGCTGTAATTTGCCTTTTAACTCCAGCCTAGTTACATGTAGCAGACATTATAGCCTAGTTACATGTAGCAGACATTATAGCCTAGTTACATGTAGCAGACATTATAGCCTAGTTACATGTATCAGACATTATAGCCTAGTTACATGTAGCAGACATTATAGCCTAGTTACATGTAGCAGACATTATGCACATAAACTTAAACCTCGGGTGGAGGCTATCAGTGCTCTAAAATCCTGTGTAAATAGACCCCCCATGTAAAAATGTAAAAATGTAACAATGTAAAAATGTAAAAATGAATAAACTCCCTTTTAAAAAATCCATACAAGTTTTGCTAACACAACATACTTACTATGGTATTCTTTCTAACAAGGAGAACAAAAACTGTAGGTTATATAGACAAGCATAATAACATTTCTTTATTAAACATGGCAGGCAAAAATATGAAGGCCAGGAGAACTACTGAGGTGATATTATTAAGCACATTCCTTAACTGATAAGAAATCTCATAAACAATAGCCTGAGTGATAAAAAAAATCTCATAAACAATAGCCTGACTGATAAAAAAATCTCATAAACAATAGCCTGACTGATAAAAAAAATCTCATAAACAATAGCATGACTGATTACAAACCTCATAAACAAACAATAGTCTGACTGATAAAAACCTCATAAACAACAGCTGGACCAATAAAAACTTTATAAATCAGTAGTTCCCAACTAACAAAACTCCACTGACTCCCTGCTGTTTAAAAATCCAGGACATAGACCCCCCTCCCCTTACTTTGGAAAAGTTTCATATCTGTACAGTATCTATGTGCTTTAAATGTGAAAGATTTTTTTTTTTCAGAAAATGTGGTTAACCTCTAATGAGTAAATGCTACACTACTTTAAAAAAAAACACAGTACAAACTTGATGAATTTTTAATGTTGAAATTTCATCCAGGTTCCGCTAACATCAAAGATCAACATCTTTCAAAGATCATCTTTATTCTCACAACTGCCTGACTGTAGGACACCATCATATTAGCCTGCCACTGAGCCTACAAAACTGTGCACATCAGAAAAATGTGAATAAAGAAAAAAAGTTATTTTCTCCTCACAGATTTTGCCGAAACATCGGTTGTTTTCACAGTGAAAATTTTTAAAAAAAGACCTCAAATTTCTGTCATGGACCCCCCCCCCCCCATGGTAGGTTCTATGGACCACCAATTTTGAACCACTGTTATAGTCTGACTGATAAAAACCTCATAAACAATAGCTTGAATGATAAAAACTTCATAAACAATAGCCTGATTGATAAAAACTTCATAAACAATAGCTTGGCTGATAAAAACCTCATAAACAATGGTCTGACTGATTAAAAACCTCATAAACAATAGTCTGATTGATAAAAACCTCATAAACAATAACACAACTGATAAAACTTTATAAGCAATAGCCTGACTGATAAAAGCCTCATAAACAATAGCCTGATAAAAACCTCATAAACACTAGCCTGATTGATAAAAAAAACCTCATAAACAATAGCCTGACTGATTAAAAAAAAACACAATAAACAATAGCTAAAAGATGATGGGATGAAAATATTCACCATGTGGTAGAGTTAAAAGTCTGTCTCTTAGATCCAGTACAGGAAAGTCACCACAGCCAACTCACAACAGATCTTCACTATGGCATCAAGATCTTCACTGTCATCAACTGCCAAAACTTTGACCATGACATAAAGATTTTAAAAATGTCATCAACTGTCAAGATGTTCACCTTGTCATTTGTTGCCAAGATCTTCACAATGGCACCACAATCATGTCACTGGCTGACAAGATCTTCACAATGGCATCACAATCATGTCACTGGCTGACAAGATCTTCACAATGGCATCACAATCATGTCACTGGCTGCCAAGATCTTCACAATGCCATCAAGATCATGTCACTGGCTACCAAGATCTTCACAATGGTATCAAGATTATGTCACTGGCTGCCAAGATCTTCATAATGGCATCAAGATCATGTCACTGACTGCCAAGATCTTCACAATGGCATCAAGATCATGTCACTGGCTGCCAAGATCTTCATAATGGCATCAAGATCATGTCATTGGCTGCCAAGATCTTCACAACGGCACCAAGATCATGTCACTGGCTGCCAAGATCTTAAACAAGAAATAGATCTTAATGCTGACATATCAGAAAAGACTTTTAGATGTTTAATGTTAGAGAAAATGGTTTAGCAGCTTTTCTCCTGGCTGAATCTCCAAACATTTGATTTACATGATCAGCCACAGGTATAATCCACCATGTGAGCAAAGTCTGACAAGTTTATGTCACTTTGAACTAGCAGTTTCAGCGTTTTCTGCAGAAAATGCCAGGCTAAAACAAAACACATCACTTACTGTCAGATTCTGGTTTGGTGGTGAAAGCCACAAAAGCCACACACTGTTGATCGGTCAGACACAGACGCGCAGCTTCCAGCACACTCGTGACAGTGTGGACGCACCCCCAGGAAACACGTGACCCAGAGCAGACATAGTCGTAAGTCCCAGGAAAGTTTCTGTGATTGTGACGTATAAATTTTGAAAGAACTTCGTCCACGCCGACACTGTCACTCTGTTCAAAGAAATATGCAAGCTGGTCTCAGGAAAGTGACTTAATAATGCCAAGCTATTCAGACATATATTCTGCATGGTAAAAGTAGGGAAACACATAAATTATTAAAATAGTAGGGGCAAACTATAACAAGTCATAATGTCATATTCTAGCTTGTCAACAGACAAAAACAAAAGATAAAAAGAGATGAACAGAGAACAGACACTATACCCAGTCAACATACATAATGAACAACATACATAATGAATTAGTTTTAAACAATGAAAATTGTCACTGACTAAATACAGAAAAGATTAGGTGACAGGCATTATGAAGCATGATGATCACTATCTACACAAAAATACTGTACAGCTGTAGGTCAACTAATGTCTGACTGTGTACAGCTAACAGAAGCTTACTTCAACACACAAATTTTCTCTACTTTTAACACAGAAAATCCCTTTCTTACTTTTACTGGGACTTTCTTACAAGGAGGAGGTCAAAAGGCTAAGTCCATATATTTTTCATACATTTTTGTGTTGTGCTGTTTCTGTATGCGGTCCTTGAAAAAGGTTTTTGTCAAAATATTGGGCTGTTGTATGTCCTTCATTTATATGTACTCATCTCACTTTCTGCCATTCTTGTTTGTGCCAACTTACCTTTCTATCTTTTTGTAAAACTGTACCATACGCCCATCTATTTTCATTACTTGAATTAGTTCTACCACAGTTCTCATTTCTTTCAGATCTTTAAAGTGCATCATTCCACCACCTACTATAATAGTATCTATCCACGAGGCTAAAAGCAGCACTGATGAAACAACTTGACTGAGTGTTCTGTTTGTGACTACATCCAAACAACACAGAGCAATATGTCATGATCATGTATGCTATGTAATCATCTCTAGCCTGCTACAGTGTCTGTAAGAAACACTGCTGGGACCCATGTCAGGAGTCTGGCTATCAGGATAAAGCTGAGACCCATGTCAGGAGTCTGGCTATCAGGATAAAGCTGGAACCCATGTCTGACTATCAGAATAAAGCTGGGACCCATGTCAGGAGTCTGACTATCAGGATAAAGCTGGGACCCATGTCAGAAGTCTGACTATCAGAATAAAGCTGGGACCCATGTCAGGAGTCTGACTATCAGGATAATGCTGGGACCCATGTCAGAAGTCTGACTATCAGGATAAAGCTGGGACCCATGGTAGGAGTCTGACTATCTGAATAAAGCTGGGACCCATGTCAGGAGTCTGACTATCAGAATAAAGCTGGGACCCATGTCAGAAGTCTGACTATCAGGATAAAGCTGGGACCCATGTCAGGAGTCTGACTATCAGGATAAAGCTGGGACCCATGTCAGGAGTCTATCAGAATAAAGCTAGATGAGGGCAGACTCAGATGTTGCAGGCCATGCAGGGCTCAGATCTTCATTGCCAAGCATGGACAAACATAAAGTGAGTGGACTGCTAATGGTGGATTCTTAGGTCACTGGCACTGGCATATTCTGATGAATAAAGATCCAGTATCAGCCATACTGATGGCAGGATGTGAATGTACAGAAGACAACATGAAAGATTTCAGACTCTTCTGGGCAGATACTAGTATGGAGGAGTATCTGTAAAGATACAGAGCACAATGAACTACAACTTGTGCTCTCCACTAGTTTCCATCAAAGGACTCTCACTGCCCAGTGACACAAAGATGACATACTCCAGACAGAATTTCCACCATTACTAGCAAACAATAACAGCGATGTTGCAAGGTTTATTTTGCTGTGGTGCAAGGTTTCCAGTGAGATAATACCAGATCCCATTCAGATGAAATCATACAACAGTTTCTCCAGGAGAACAGAATCCATACCATGGAGTTGCCAGATGTGTCATGTGATATTCACTGCTTTGAGCATTCATGTGACATATACCATGCACCGAAGACCAAGCCAGGAGATAAACTGTAGCCAGTGAATGTGTTACAGCAAGTACTGGAAGTGATTTCTACTGAGACTATTCAAGACCCTGTACATCTCATGGCTAATCATCTTTAGGCATATCTCAAAATATAGTGTCTGACATTTGTTTTGGCAATGTACCCAAACAAGGATTGACCTCAGTTGCAGACTCTTTTTCCCCATAAAGGCTTCTTGTGTTTTTGTATTTCTGTTTGAAGAAAATTGTTACCAACACAAAACAGTAACATTTCAATTTATGGATGTTCACTTTGGTTTTTCTTATCTCTTTAATGTTAACTTCTTCCATTTTCAAATTTAATGGCTTTAAGTACATGAGCAAAGAGAGAAAACAGTTTCCTTTCATTTTTTTTTTCCTTTCAATTTAATGTGCAACTTATCTGGACTTACACAATGTACTGTGATGTTGTGTAAAGCACACAAACACATACACAATTCATTGTAATATTGTGTAAAGCACACAGAACACAGGAAACACTGTAATGCTATGTGTAATGCAAACAACCTGACATACAACTCATTGTATTGTTGTGTAAAGCACATACGCACGAAATCTACAACAAAAAAATGAGAGCGGCTCTGAGACATGAAACAAAACAATATTAAAAAGATCACAAGCAACAAAAATTGATGATATTTTTCTGTATTTAGTACTTACCCTGGCAATATTTTGTATCTGATGATCATCTCCCACTTTGTTTGGAAAACCACGGGGTTCTTTATTTTCTAATGCAAAAACAGATCCTACACGAACAAAATGCAAGGGACCTTCAGGTGCTGTGGATGTGCCAAGCAACAATGTCAAACTATGAGATAAACATCAAGAGATTAGATAAACATCAAGATATTAGATAAACATCTAGAGATAACATAAACATCAAGACATTAGACAAGATAACATAATACTGGCAAAAATGTGGTACAAATATCAAGAAATTCAGTCAGTCAGTCATTTGCACATCCCTTGCAGAACTTTGCCTCCCTAACAGCTCTCTTGTAGGCCTCTCGGTTGTAAGCAAGATGCCCTGCTGCTGATGCATCCATTTGCAGATTATCAATGATATTTTGTAGCAATCTTCACCTTGGTCTTCCTCTCTCTATTTTTTTCCCATTATGTACCCTTTCAAGACTGTTTTCTCTAAATTATCATACCAAAAATATTTCAGTTTTCTCTGTTTAATTCTCTTTACTAGCCAGCCTTCTTCAATATTAAGTTCTTGTAGTATGGATTTATTTGTTCTTTTTTGTGTCCATGATATTTGAAGAACTCTTCTGTAGCATTTACATTCAAAGGCATTTATGTGTTTCTCAGCTGTTTTGTTAAGTGTCCAGGTCTCACAGGCATATGTTGTGATGGGAAAGATGCATGCCCTTAAAATCTTATTTTTGTGGTTCTGTCTGTTCCTCTCCACAGCTTCCTTAATTGTTTTACTTTCTGAAGAGCGATAAATGTCTTCCTTTTTATTTCCCTCATCGTATCTCCATTATTAGTTATTATGATCCAAGATATTCAAAACTCTCCACCTCTTCCAATTTTTCCTCATTGATATATATTTCAGCTGCCTTGTTTGTTTTGTCAGTTGTCATCAGTTTAGTTTTCTTCACATTAAGATAGAGGTTTTGTTCTTCACTATTCTTATGGACTGACATAATCAATTTTTCCATTCCTTTTTGTGTTGTGGACCTTAATACTGTGTCATCAGCATATCTAATCTCTGGTATTTCATAACCTCCAACTGTTATGGCAAGATAATATTCTTTGTCTATTTTCTCTAACATTCCTAGTTATATTTTCAGTATACAAGTTAAATAAGTAGGGTGACAGTATGCACCACTGATGGACTCCTAGTTTTATGTCAAACCAAGTTGTTGTTTCACCATTTATTCTCACCGCTGCCTGTTGGTCTAGATACAGCAGTGATGTTAATTGTATCAAATGTGTTGGAAATCCCATTTTTTCCATTATTTCCCAAAGTTTCTGGTGTTGTACACAATCAAATGCAAAAAGAATATTCAAAGGCATTTGAATATGGATTCACATGAAATTCTCTGCATATCAAGAAATTAGACAAAACAAAAAGTTAACCACAACAATGGCAAAATATGGTGCAAACATCAGGACAGGTCTTTTTTATTTCAGTCAACATTCAAGAATGACAAAATGTGAAATCTAATGGAAAAACCAATGATTTTCTAAAGTAAACTGTGAAGTCAGCTTTCTGAAAGACCTGGAGAATCTGTGAACAAGTCACAATAAGAGAAACAATGTTCACATGAATAAATGGGAAATGAAAATTTCAGTAAGATGAAAGATGAAGAAAAATGCAAAAAATGAATAAATAAAAACAGTGAAATGCAAAAAAAATAAATAAATAAAAGCAGTGGAAATCCAAAAATAATTTTTTATTACAAAAATGTATCTTTCGTGACATATAACAGGAATCCCTGAAGAAGACAACTACTGAAATATTGGTTTCATTATCATCATCATCATCAGGTGCCGTGCCGACTGGCGTTGGCTATTATGCTTCTCCAGAGTACACGATCCTTCATGCAGGCCATCAGCTCAGTTGGTGATCTCCTCTCACACCATCCCGTCAGACTGTCCAATATCATTTCTCTCAGTCTTCCTCCAGATCTTTTTCCCTCTATCTGTCCTGTTGTTATAATATTTTCAATGCCCCCTCTTCTTACTGCATGTCTTATGAAAGTACATTGTCTCTCTCTTATCTTTTTGACAAGGTTTTTTGTCTCTCCAGCTCTTCTCATACATTCTTCATTAGTTATTTTTGCTGTCCAGGGGATTCACAACATTCTTCTAATAAACAACATTTCTGCTGCTTCCAATGATTTTTGTGCAGACTTGCCTATTGTCCATGATTCACTTCCATATAACAAGATAGGTTCAATACAGCATTTTAGGACTCGTTTTCTAACATTCATTGATAAGGATGTGTTGGCTAATATGTTTCTCATTCTCTGAAATGCAGTCTTTGCTTGGCCTATTCTGTTCCTAATTTCTGTTCTGCATTTCCCATCTGAAGTTATTACTGCTCCAAGGTATTTGAATTTCTGCACCTGCTTTAGAACAGTTCCGTTTAATTTAATACTGCATGGTGGTGGATTCTGTTTCTTAGATATAACCATAGTCTCTGTCTTTTTTTATGTTCAAAGTAAGGCCTTTCTGTTCACTTTCTTTGGCGACTTTATCCAAGAAATTTTGCAGGTCTTGGTTCTCAGCTATCAGTACTGTGTCATCAGCATATCGAAGGTTGTTAATACTGTATCCTCCAATTTTTATGCCTGGTTCTGTGATGTTCGTTCTTAGAATATTCTCGCTGTACAGAGAAAAAAGGTCTGGAGATAGTACACATCCTTGTCGCACCCCTTGTTTTATTGGTTGATATTTTCCAGTTTTATTTTCAACTCGAATTGCTGCTTCTTGCTGCCAGTATAGATGTTTTACAATCCTCAGGTCTTTGCCGTCTATACTGATGTCTTCAAGCATTTTAATAATTTCATTATGTTTCACCTTGTCGAATGCCTTGGTGTAATCAATGAAGCATAAGTAGAGGTCTTTCTGTACTTCTAAAGCTCTTTCTGTTAGTGTTCGTAAATGGCATTGTGTGTTCCCTTTCCTTCACCAAATCCAAACTGTTCATCTGCTATTTCCAGTTTTATCTTTTTCCCAGTTTTTCCCGGTTTCATTATACTTATTTAAAACTCAGAACAGAAACTTAATGCACCAGAATCAAAATTTCACAAAACACAGGTAGGTAACAGACAGAACACAGGTAGGTAACAGACAGAACACAGGTAGGTAACAGACAGAACACAGGTAGGTAACAGACAGAACACAGGCAGGTAACAGACAGAACACAGGCAGGTAACAGACAGAACACAGGTAGGTAACAGACAGAACACAGGTAGGTAACAGACAGAACACAGGTAGGTAACAGACAGATCAAACTCAGCATACACTAAAAAGAAAAACATATTTGGTCTAGAATAAATAACAGACCCACAGAAACCTTACAACAAGAAAATAAGACTCATTCTGTTAAGTGCTTTCTTTAAAGTAAACTCCACCAATATTTAACTGCAATAATTGACAATCATGGCTGATAAGACTCATTCTGTTAAGTACTTTCTTTAAAGTAAAGGTAAAAAAAAGGCAATCCTGTCATGCCTTAGAGGCACATAGGGATATGGTGTTAGTGCCCATATTTTCCTTGACCTGTCAGCACACTAGAGGGTGATATGGTCAGTGTCACGCCTGGCTACCTTTCCTTCCCCAACTCCAGAAGAATTTGGGTACCCATTTCTACAGCTGGGTGACTGGGACACCTCCAGCTGGATTCGAACCCCCGATCTTTGCATTCCAATATTTGACTGCAATCCGTGTAACTGACAATCATGACTGACAAGACTCATTCTGCTAAGTACTTTCTTTAAAGTAAACTCTACCAATATTTAACTGAAATCCTTGTAACTGACAATCATGACTGACAAGAAACTTTGTTTTCTGTTGCACGATTGAATCTCCTTTCTGCTTGCATCTTCCACTTCTAATTTAGGCATATTATGTTTCCAATGATTAAAAGTTTTTTCTACAAGAACAATCCAACAATCAGTATAACTGGAATAAAAACTAGTCAAAGTGTATTTGCTTGAACTTGAACCCAAAAACAGC
Organism: Achatina immaculata; assembly: GCA_009760885.1. NCBI lineage: Eukaryota > Metazoa > Mollusca > Gastropoda > Stylommatophora > Achatinidae > Lissachatina > Lissachatina immaculata. The sequence continues at coordinate 7,793,300 of CM019693.1, forward strand.
CATCATTAATTTGGACATAAATCATTCCAAACACCTCTTTTCTAAAAACTGTAACACTGTATTTATTTGTTTTAATGTATCTTGTATATATTATATTACTGCGAGCGTGTAAGGTCCAAATGATATATGTATGTGAATATGTACATGTTTAAATTCATGGCCTGACTATAATCGTTTATTTTGACACAATTAACAAAATGTTAAATGACTTCGCTACCCAAAAAAAAGTGTTCAGTTATCAGACTTCAAAAAAAAATATACAACACAATTTTTTTTAAATCTGACCATGACAAAAGAAAAAAAAGTTACCAATTTCTGTTACAAGCATCTTCAAAGCTATTATTAGCAAAATCACAGGCCACCGACACAATCCAAGAAAAATTTAATTACTATTCTAAACTATATTTAACTAATCAACATAGCTGTAACTATGAAGCGGGAGAGTATTCAGTAATTATGCCAAGAGAAAGTAAACAAAACATTATTTAAATTGGCCAGGACCACAACGTGTAAATGAGTGCAAAATACACTTCAAACATAGTCTGCACTGTTGATTATTAATTAAATTTTATGTGCGCTTCAGTTAAGACTACAAAATAAAACAAAACACAAGTTTTTATTTTAAAATCTTATTTCATCAACAATGTGAATTAATGAAGTATATTTAAACTGTAGGGAAAAGTGTACTAGAAACACACTAAAGATGAAGTCAGACAATTTTTTCTTTTTATTATATAGCAATATTTAATATAATATCAAACAGAAGTTAGATATTTTAATCTTATTCTGGACATACAATAACAAACAGAACAGAGATATATTAACCTTATTTTGGACACACAAAAACAAACATAAGAGAGATAAATTAACCTTATTTTTGACATACAATATCAAAAAGAAGAGAGATATATTTCTAACCTTACTTTGGACATAAAAAAGAAGAGAGATATATTTCTAAACTTATTTTGGACATAAAATATCAAAAGAAGACAGATATATTTCTAACCTTATTTTGAACATAAAATATCAAAAAGAAGAGAGATATATTTCTGATCTTATTTTGGACATAAAATATCAAAAAGAAGAGAGATATACTTCTAACCTTATTTTGGACATAAAATATCAAACAGAAGAGAGATGCTATTTCTAACCTTATTTTGGACATAAAATATCAAAAAGAAGACAGATATACTTCTAACCTTATGGAAAAAAGGTCTGCTGTGGAAACTAAGAAACTGCAATGTGAATGGAAGACTGTACAACTGGATAAAGTCCTATTTACACAATAGAAGAGCTAGAGGATGGACACAAAAGCCAGAAAGTACTTCTGCGACACGGTGTACCACAAGGAGGAGTCATCAGTGCACATCAACAGTGCAGAAGCAAAAGCCAGAAGAAAACTAGCCATATTAAGAAAATTGAGTGGAACCACATGGGGAGCTAGTGAAAGAATCCTCAAGAATGTATATCAGCAAAGTATTCTACCACATTTAGAATATGGCTCAACATCTTGGTGCACAGCATCAAACAGTATGCTGCATAATCTAGACAAGGTTCAAAATCAGTCACTACGGATTATCACAGGTGCCATGAGGTCCACACCAAAAGTAGAAATGCAGAAAATAGTTGGTGTTCAACCGCTAAAGGAACGTAGAGACACAAGGGTCATGACCATGGGAGAAAAATTCCTTAGCTCTGTAAGCCATCCCCTGAAGGAGAGATTCAATAACTTGGCATTAGGACGGCTTAAAAGAAGCAGCTTCATTCATCAGGCCAAGCGTATGCGTAAGCTGATACCTGACCTTCCAACTGTAGTCGCTCCATTATCATCTGTACCAGAGCATACACCATGGAAAGAAGCAGATCATACACAAATAACTATTCAGACTGAAGTGAAAAGTGTGCAGAATGGTGAGATGCAGAGCAGTCTTGTAAGATCAACAGCCACACTTAGTGTTCTAGATGACAAATATCCATGTGACACCTGGATACATGTGTATACAGATGGATCTGCACATAATGCCATAAAGAATGGAGGGGCAGGAGCATATATTGAATATCCAAACAATACCATTGACAAGATTTCCATACCCACTGGAAAATACTGCAACAACTTTGATGCAGAAGTTAGGGCAATTATTGCTGCAGTTGAAAAACTATCAGACTCCAGAATTGATACATGTCCTGTAGTAATTCTCACAGATGCAAGATCAGTACTGGAAGCTCTTCAGTGCAACAAACTACCAGACCTTAAAGATGCCTTGTCAAAAATTGGCTTACAACATGGAGTCACTTTGCAATGGATTCCCTCCCACTGTGGGATACCAGGCAATGAGAAAGCTGACCATCTGGCCAAAGAGGGCACTGAAATGGAGCGACCAGACATACCAATCACCTATAATCAGAAGAAAAGCATGATAAAAACCTACAGGAAGCCACAAACACCACCACATGATGACTATCACATGCTAAACAGAAAGGAACAAGTCACCATCTTCCGTCTCCGAACAGGACACAGCCGACTCCGAAGTCATATGTATACAAAGTTTAAGGCTGGTACTACTAATCTATGTACATGTGCCCAGGTGCCCCAAACTGTGGAACATATCCTCCAGAACTGCATCAACTACGAGACACTGAGAAATAATTACTGGCCAGTGAAACCACTAAAGAAGATAAGCTCTACAGTTCCATACATCAGTTACAAAAAACAGTGAAATTTATCCAAGAGACAGGACTGCAGATATAGACAGACAATGCGAACGAAGAAGAAGAAGAAGACTTCTAACCTTATTTTGGACATAAAATATCAAACAGAAGACAGATATATTTCTAACCTTATTTTGGACATAAAATATCAAACAGAAGACAGAAATATTTCTAACCTTATTTTGGACATAAAATATCAAACAGAAGACAGAAATATTTCTAACCTTATTTTGGACATAAAATATCAAAAAGAAGACAGATATACTTCTAACCTTATTTTGGACATAAAATATCAAACAGAGAGAGATATATTAATCTTGTATTTCACAAAGCTTCATCTCATGTAGAACTGATTAGGCATAAAATCCAAATATATTAACAGCTGAAATGACAATGAGGTTTCTGAAAGTGGTTTGTAAGAAGCTCAAATAGACCAGATGACAAACAGAAGAAAGTGCCGTAATAAAAGCTAAAGAGATACTAAAGTGAACATTATAAGTACTATACAGCAGTTATCAAAGGCAACACATGCATGGCAATGCTGAACAACCAAGCTGAGACATCAGGAATTGTGACCTCAGCACAAGTGAAAATCATCGATGTCTTTAACATTGTCTGCGTCTTGCTTATAGCCACTGGAGGAATCGTCACAAACCTAATTAACATCACAACAATCATCATGATGGGTGTAAAAGACAGCGTGACCTTGTCACTGCTCCATCTTGCTCTCTCAGACTTGGCCATCTGTGTCACCGCTCAGCTCACTACCTCCTCCTTGGCAGCACAACAGGTGGAGTTATGGAACCTGCCCATCTTTGACTTCGACCCTCTTATTATCACGTTGTATTCTGCCAACTATGGTGAGATGTTTTACCTGTGTACCCCTCTAACCACTACAATGATAACTGTGACCAGGTGCGCTTGTGTAGCCAAACCGCTCCACTTTAAAAACACCCTCACCTGGACTCGAACCGCTATCACTTTGGCTATCCTCGATATTTTCGCCGTTGTGAACTTTACACCAATTCTGGTTGGGTTTGAAACACCTGCATCCTATGATACACACCTGAACAAAACAAGACGCAGTCTGCACCAGAGCGCAGTCAGGGACAGAGCGCAGGATGTCAGTCTGCTGTTGTTGACACCGCTGCTGCTACCATCAGCCAGATCATCATTATAATCTGCATCATCATCATGGTTATCAAACTACAAGAAGTTTCTAAATTCCGCCGGCTTGGCTCCTCGGATCACACAAAATCATCTGGAAACAAGATGTCCCCAGCAAACTATCATGTTCTGCAACAAATTATTCTCATTTCATTGTCATACATGCTTTGTAACACTCCCAAAATTCTCATTGCTGTAGTAAGAATGGCTGTGCCAGGATCTGACGTAGGCCGGCAGTTCCACGATTTATTTGTCATAAGCTCTCTCTCTCTCTCTCTGAACCTTAAGTGCCCAGGGCACATGGGGCTTCTGCAAGGGTTTTCCACAAATGCCTGTCCTTCGCCTTTTTTTCTGCTCTTGCCCAGGTGAGCCCTCTATTGCTCAACATCCTTTCTGTTGTTCTTCTCCATGTCTCTTTTGGTCTACCCTTACTTCTGTTCCCCTGTGGTGTCCATCTTAGTGCTATTTTTGGTAGTGAGTTGTCAGTCATTCGGAGCACATGTCCCAACCATCGCCATCGTCTTTCCTCAATAATTGTTGTCAGTGGTTTCATCTGCATTTCTGCTAATAAGATGTTATTTCTTATGGTGTTTGGCCAAAATATTTTTCTAATTCTTTGTAAACATTTAGTCTGGAAAGAATTCAACTTGTTTTCTATGGTTTTGGTGATTTTCCAGCATTCACTTCCATAGAGTAGTACACTTAGAACATTACTCTTAAATATCCTGATTTTCATATTTATGCTTAGTTTTTTTGATTTCCATACATTCTGCAGCATTGCAAAAGCCTGGTTTGCTCTAGTAAGTCTGCTGTTGATGTCCTCTGTGCTGTCTCCATTTTCTACTACTCTGCTGCCAAGGTATACAAATTCGTTGACCTCCTCCACTAACTTGTTATCTACTCTGAGTACATTTCTGTTGTTCACATTTTGCTTCATTAACTTTGTCTTTCCTACATGGATCTTTAGTCCTATGTTGTTTGCATTCTGAGTTAGCTTGTTTATTTTATCTTGCATATCTTTGTGACTGCTTGATAATAGACAAACAGTCGTCCGCAAAGTCAAGGTCCTCCAGCACTGTGTCAAGGGTCCATTGTAATCCTCTGCGTTTGTCTGATGTTGCCTCCTTCATTAACCAGTCTACTGCCAAGATAAATAATGTTGGTGATAGTACACATCCCTGTTTCACTCCTGTTTGTACCCTAAAGCTGCTGGAGGTATGTTCTCCACAAATAACTTTGCACTGAAAACCCTCGTATAGGGCTTTGATTACATTAACTATTTTATGGGGGAGGCCATGCCATCTTAGGATTTTCCACAGTGCATCTCTGTTAACACTTTCAAAGGCTTTCTCAAAATCTATGAATAATGCATACGTTGTACTATGCCACTCATTTGCCTGTTCTAATATTTGTCTAAGTACAAATATGTGGTCTATGCATGATCTTCCTTTCCTAAATCCTGCCTACTCTTTCCAAAGTTTTTCCTCAAGTGTTGGTACAATTCTGTTGATGATTATTCTGCAAAATACTTTACTAGTGAGTGGCAGTAGGGTAATGCCTCTCCAGTTCCCGCAATCTCTGAGGTCACCTTTCTTTGGTAGTTTTACTATAAGACCAGTTTTCCACTCCTCTGGGGCTTTTTCTAAATCCCAAATTTGTTGTAATATCCGGCAAAGTTGTTTTGGTGTTTCTGTTTCTTCTGCTTTCAACATCTCAGCAGTCACTTCATCTTCACCTGGTGCCCTGTCTGATTTTAGCTTCTTTATCGCCTCCTTTACCTCATTTATTGTTATTGGTCCTGTATTGATGTTTAGTTCCGTTTTTGCTTCAGGTATGTCTATTGTTTGTGCTGCTTGTGTTCTGTTTAGTAGGGTGTTAAAGTGTTCCCTCCATCTTTCAATTTTTTCTCTTTCTCCACTGACCAGTTGTCCATTTTGTGTTCTTACTGCACTTTCACATCTTGTGTTGAAGTTACCTGTCATCTGCTTTGTGATTTTATATATGGTTTTCATGTCATTTGTATATGCTGCTTTCTCTGCTGTTTCTGCTAAGTTGTCATAATATTGACGTTTATCTTGACGGCATGATTCCTTCACTTCTTTGTCTTTTTGTGCATAATTACTTAAAACTCGTTCTTTAAGCAGTTGTGATTTGGTGTTCAGTAATTTTTTCTTGATTTCTTTTCTTTGCTCTATCTTTTCCCATGTGGTCTCGCTTATCCATTCCTCTTTTCTCCTTTTCCGATATCCCAGCACCTCTTTTGCTGTTTCCTGTAATGTTTTATTGAACTCTAATATGGACATTTCTGCTTCGTCTTGTAGGACACTGAAGCGGTTCTTAAGTACTATTGAGAATTCATTTCTTGTTTGCTGGTCTATCAGTTTTCTTGTATCAAAATGTATCTTTCTGTGTTCTCCGATTTTGGCTTTCCTTAATTTTAGTTTTATTTTTGCTACCAGAAGGTTGTGAACACTTCCTACATCTGCTCCTTTCCTTGCTCGCACATCTTGTAGTGACCGTTTCCACTTGTTGTTTATTAGTATGTGATCAATTTGGTTTTCTGTGGTTTTATCTGGTGACCTCCAAGTCACCTTATGGATGTTTTTGTGTTGGAAAATTGTCCCTCCGATGGTCATCATGTTTTCTTCACAGAAACTGCACAGTCTTTCTCCATTTTCATTTATTTCTCCGATTCCTTCTCTTCCCATGATTCTTCTTCTATCTTCATTTCCTTCACCTACTTTTGCATTGAAGTCGCCCAAGATGAGTAGCATATCATGCTTGGGTATTGTTTCTACTGTGGCTTGGAGGCTGTTGTAAAAATCTTCTTTTAATTCCTCTTCAGCTGCTTCTGTTGGTGCATAACAAACTATAATAGACAGCTTCGTGAATCTTGAGTTGAACCGTGCATATAATAATCTCTCATTTATTGGGGTCCATTTCAGCAATGCTCTTGATGCTTCTTTTGTTATAATCAATGCCACTCCTCCTTCATGAAGATCTTCTTTACCTGACCATATTATTGTATCTTCTGTGTGCTGTGTTGTTAATTTCCTTCTGCCTTGTCCTGTCCATCTTGCTTCTTGTATTCCTAGTATGTCTAGTTTGTATCTGTGCATTTCCTTGATGGTTTGTGCTAGTTTTCCAGTCTGGTTTAGTGTTCTTACATTCCAGCTGCCTATTTGCATCTTATGTTTAGGTTCCAGGAGGTCTGCAGTCGGGCTGGGGACTTCCAGTGGCTGGCTTTCATCCACAACCTTCATGGGCTCAGTTTCCTGATACACATTTCTCATTCCACCTGCATTTGCTTTTTCCCTTGCTTCCGTTTCTGTAGCAGTCTGATAGTTTTTTTTACCAGACAGGGTTGCTGGCGCTATGCCGGAAGCCCCATGTGCCCTGGGCACTTAAGGTTCAGAGAGAGAGTCTTATATCTTATACCCTTCCCGTGCCAATAAACGTCATATATGGCTCGCAAGGTAGTTAGCCAATTTTTGCTGTTTTCGGCGAGCTTTTCAACCTCATCAAGAAATTTTATGCCTATTAATTTGGCCTCTCTTAACAATGTCCTCTTTAGAGTTTCATGTGGTCTGACTCTTTTTCTTTGGCCTGTTGTGTTCCACTTGATAGCTTGTTTTGGGATTCTCTGATTGTTTATTCTCATCACGTGACCAACATAGGTCCATCTCCTTTTCCTGATCACCCATGAGACTGATTGTTGTTCAGTCATCTGTCTTATCTCTGCATTGTTCTTGAATTCATTCCACTTGATGCTGAGTATTTTCCTTAAGCATTTGTTTTCAAAAGAGTCTAATTTCTTGTCTATTTCTTTAGTTGTTTTCCAGCTTTCGCATGCATAAATGAGAGCGGATATTACATTTGAACTGAACAGTCTTAACTTGGTTTTTGTGCTTATAACTTTTGAATGTCATATGTTCTCAAAATTCTTGAAGATCAATGCTGCTTTTGCAATTCTAATTCTAATTTCCTTTCTGGTGTCACCATCCTGTCTATGTAGCTGCCAAGGTATGCAACCTGATTGAGTTATTCAACAGCTTTCCCCTCTACATTTTAATACATGTTTTAAAAGAAAAAAAGACACTGACAATTAAACTGGTTACCATTCTCGAAGACACTAAACCTTTGCATGGTAACATCTCTAAAATATCATCACTACATCATTCTATGAATGACAATCATCACCAACACCACAGCAATTTAAGAATGATACATCATCCAAACCCCATTCTAAGAATAATACATCATCACTGTATCATGCTAAGAAGAATATGTCATCATTGCCATACCATTCTAAGAATGATCAACAAAGAAAACAGACACCTTGCAGATTATTACCTGGGATGTTTGCATCTTGCTGTGTCTCTGTTCAACTGTTTCCATATCAGGTGTTGTTCCACATGAATTAAACTGGCATTAGTGTGAAGATCTATTTATATCCATCATACACTGACAGCTATGTGTACACTGCATTTTGGTGCACCTCACTTTGAAGGATGCCATTCTCCAGTTTCAGAGGTAGTTTTCCCCAGCACAGATGGCTGTGATGGCAATGCTGCTGGTCTTGCTACTTCACATGAAGCAGCTTCTCTTACTGAGCTAGGAGGGACCTTAAGGTAGATGATGGCCAGGTTCTTCCTACTCATCTTCTTCTTCGTTCGCACTACTCATCTTCTGATGCTCATTGTAACTCTCCTGGATTTCCAGATGGAAGGATATCGTGCCTCTTCTGAAGCAGATTAAGAGTGTTGTGAGGAGATAAATGCAACGCAAATATGACACTTTCTCCACACTGGTTGGGTTGTCCAGTGGAAAAACAAAATAAAATGGCCAAAATAGATTGGACATTTCAATGCCAGCAAGGACACTGTTGCAAAATATCAAACATTTTGTAACCTCAGAATATTTATTAGTGTGTTAATATTTATTAGTGTGTTAATATTTATTAGTGCGTTAATATTTATTAGTGTGTTAATATTTATTAGTGTGTTAATATTTATTAGTGTGTAACGAGGAAAAAAACCACTGATTCTGTCTAATGAAGGTTCATGGTCAAGGTCAGATGTTGTGCCTTGTGCAAATTTTGCAGCTGCTTGAGGAGTGACATTTTGACATTTTCATTTATTTATACAATAAACTACAGAAAAAATACTTCGCTGGGATTTGAGTTTCTATAATAACTGTCAGTTTGGTAAAATGAAGAATGAAACAGTACAATATACCTCACTAACTTCACAACACACACTAATGTGTCACAATACATGGAGGAGGATCTCTGGTGTACATGAATGTGCAACATCTGTTATGTAATCATGCAGTCACGTGATGCTGTTACGCCTATGAGCATACATGACTGTGCCATATATAAGTCAATGTGCAGTGCTCGCACTAGGATTCTCTGAAATTGGTACAGCTATACCTGTCTTTCAATTTGCATGAAGTACTTTCTGAAATACTGGTTTCACAACACAACATTCAGTACTTTATACTTTTTTTTTAATGTAAAATTAAACATACTTTACAGACATCAGCAGAAAGTAAAATTTCATGTTACTTTTTTATTTTCTTATCTTATTTGTGATGAGATTTAAACTTGACAAAATGCTGACGTGCTGAACAAAAGTCAAAACTGGCTGATTCTCCTTCATGCAAATTCAGCATCATCAGCCTCTTGGCCCGAATATCCTCCAACTGATTTCACTGGTTGCTCTTTACTCAGTTTTTTATACTATAAACCTGCTACAATTACTGATGACCTCCAAAGGTGCCAGTTTTCCTTGTTTTTAATTGGTAATTTACCAGTAATTGTCAGTTAACGCAGGTCAACGAATTTGTATACCCTGGCAGCAGAGTAGTAGAAAATGGAGACAGCACAGAGGACATCAACAGCAGACTTACTAGAGCAAACCAGGCTTTTGCAATGCTGCAGACTATATGGAAATCAAATAAACTAAGCATAAATATGAAAATCAGGATATTTAAGAGTAATGTTCTAAGTGTACTACTCTATGGAAGTGAATGCTGGAAAATCACCAAAACCATAGAAAACAAGTTGAATTCTTTCCAGACTAAATGTTTACAAAGAATTAGAAAAATATTTTGGCCAAACACCATAAGAAATAACATCTTATTAGCAGAAATGCAGATGAAACCACTGACAACAATTATTGAGGAAAGACGATGGCGATGGTTGGGACATGTGCTCCGAATGACTGACAACTCACTACCAAAAATAGCACTAAGATGGACACCACAGGGGAGCAGAAGTAAGGGTAGACCAAAAGAGACATGGAGAAGAACAACAGAAAGGATGTTGAGCAATAGAGGGCTCACCTGGGCAAGAGCAGAAAAAAAGGCGAAGGACAGGCATTTGTGGAAAACCCTTGCAGAAGCCCCATGTGCCCTGGGCACTTAAGGTTCAGAGAGAGAGAGAGAGATTTTACTGGTTGCTCTTTACTCAGTTTTTTATACTATAAACCTGCTACAATTACTGATGACCTCCAAAGGTGCCAGTTTTCCTTGTTTTTAATTGGTAATTTACCAGTAATTGTCAGTTAACGCAATCACTGGTTAATGTGCTTACAATATAGCAGTATTTTTTTTATATAAAATAACTGTATAATAACTTCTGTCATATATTTTTCTATGATATCTGTCAGTAATTATATCATAATTTGATTTGTGACATCTAAAAAACAGAGTCCTAGATCACACATGAAAAATGAAAGATGAACACTCTTTTTCAACACAGAACAACGAGTAAGCACTTACGATATTTGTTAAAGAAAATCTGGAGCTCTACCACAAGCTTAGATGCCGTGATATCCAAACTGTTCAAATGAGTGACAAGATTCTCCTCATCTTTACCTGGAGGCCTCTGCAACAAGGGCTGGAGCACTTCCTTTGCTGCCATGTGCAAATTGTTGATCTGGTTAAACCCTTCACAATACCCATTTTTACAGTATCCACCTACAGCAGGGCAGAAAGCAGACATGTTGAAACATGAGACAAGGCTCTATTATCAAAATGTTAAACTATAGACATGTTTCTGAAAGTAAATGTTAAAACTCCTAAAAATTAATGTTAAAACAAGGGCCACATTTTGGACAATCAATATTAAAACAAGGGTGAGGATAATCAATATTAAAACATTGGTTAGAACTGTGGCAAATCAATATTAAAACATGGGCTAGATTTGTGACAATTAATGTTTAAAACATACTCTCATAATATCTGTGTTATGTTTTAAGTACTAACATTGCAATGCTGAACGGTCAAAATGTAGGGCAACAGAGAAGCTAGAAAGGTAAGAATCTACAAATTTTCGTGTGTGTTAATGTTTATGATATAAATGAGCTCTATTATGGATCTACAAACCTTCTTGTGTGTTATTGTTTATGATATAAATGAGCTCTATTATGGATCTCCAGACTTCGTGTGTGTTAATGTTTATGATATAAATGAGCTCTATTATGGATCTACAAACCTTCTTGTGTGTTATTGTTTATGATATAAATGAGTTCTATTATGGATCTACAAACTTTCTTGTGTGTTAATGTTTGTGATATAAACGAGTTCTATTATGGATCTACAAACTTTCTTGTGTGTTAATATTTATGATATAAATGAGTTCTATTATGGATCTACAAACTTTCTTGTGTGTTTATGTTACAGGATAATATTGAATTCTGAGTATAACTTGACTCAAATTTTAAAAAATAAAAAAATAAACCAGCCGTTTCTTCTCAGTTATTCACATAAGGTGAAAGTGACTCATTTATTCTCTCCCCCCCCCCCCCCCCCCCCCCCCCCCCCCCGCACAAAAAAAAACACATGCACCCACACGCGCGCACACACATACCCACCCACTAAAGAACATATCTACCACACTCAAACTAACCTTTATTTGTGTGTGGCAACTGACACTGTGAGTCGTCCGTGCACATCTTATGACCAATCTCAAGATCGTCTAGGTCTGCCAGCTTAACTATGATTCCCCGGATCAGTACAAAATCTCTCAGGCTCAGTTTGGAAAACCACAAACCCCCAAGAGGACTGTTTTCTAAGTATAACAGCAGGTGTCCAACTTGTAGTGCCATCTGGAAGATGTCATGATATACTTCTTAACTCTAGTTTACTAACAGTAAATTCAGATAAAACATCCTTATTAAAGCATTTCTGACCACGAATTCATGTACCCATGATGCAATGTGAACAAACACATCACATATAGTCTATATCATAATGCAGTTCTAACAATTCAACTGCATTAGTCTTACTTCACTAAGTAAGAAAATGTGTTACAAAGTACCGATCTTGAAGTGTTACCAAGTACAAATCTGTGAAGTATTACAATGTACCCATCTGTGAAATGTTACAAAGTACCATTCTGTGAAGTGCTACAAAGTAGTAATCTGTACAGTGCTACAAACTGTCTAATGGATCTGAATTTTTGACATGACAAAGGACAAAGAATGCAGCCACCATGCTATAACATCACCAACAGAAAAACGGTTATACAAAACAACAGCAAGCAGCATTGGGTGGACTGCTGGGCCAGTAACTCAAGTGGAAGATGCCTAAATGCACACCTGCCAGAGACAACATCAATAGCTTATGTCATTAAGACCACAATTTTCTGATTGCACATGCCACTCTCAAAAAAACATTTACACAGAGTGACCGCTGACCACACACCATGCTGCATGCACTGCAACAGACAAGAATAAACTGAAACACCACACGCTGGACTGCACTGAAAGATCTTCAAAAGAACCTGATACTACCAAACTCTTCAATCACCATCTGTACAGAGGTACAGAGGAGCTGAAAAAGACTTGTACAGAAAAATGAGCCAAGTCAAAGTGTTCAGACTTACTGAGATCCTCTGGGACCAAGATGCGGCCTCAATGATTGACGCAGTCATGGGGACACCCACTTCTGTGACTATGACCACACCTTTTTCCTGGATCCGCTTCGCCACACGATTTCCTCGGAGACAGTAGCCTTTCATGAGGAGAATGCTAGGATGTCTGAGAACGCTGAATAGGAGGACTTCTCGCAAGAGTCTGAAGGAAAATATATTTTATGTAAATATTTCAAAGTTTAAATGACTTGGTTATTCATAAGTGAAATATGAAACAAAATCAAATTTTAAAATGAAAGCAATAACTGTAACAGATTATTTCCAACATTCTTGATTGTCAAATTTGGTTAGTTTGTTCTGAAGAACATGCTATAAAAGTTCTTGTGATTTAAAAGTTGTGTTTCCAAAAGTATAAATGTGGACAAAAACAGCCTGCTCAAATGGCAGATTAGGTTCCACACCTCTGCTGAAAAGTTCTTATATCCTTCCCGTGCCGTTAAACGTCACATAGGGCTCGCAAGGTAGCTCACCAATTATTCCTGTCTTCTGAGAGTCTTTCAACCTCATCAAGGGATTTTATGCCTGTTAATTTGGCCTCTCTTAACAATGTCCTGAAAAGATAAAAGCACTAAAAAGTGAAGAAAGGGTTTTTTTTTCCACTTACCTGTTTCTTCTCCTTTTTTTTTCAACTTATCTCTGTTGTGTACATGTCACAAGTAGTTTGAAAATTTGGTACAAAGCACACTATGCAGCTTGAAATCTGTCCCATGCATGTGCACACAAAAGCTTGATAATTTACTTACATTGTCATATATCAGGTGTGCATGTTAGCCAGTCCTAAAACAAAATGATGCAATAAGTAGCCCCCTACCTGAATATATTTTCACCTTTAGCTTAGTGTGAGAATAAAAGAGATGGTACATTTACACCATCAACAGACTCTGTAACAAAACTTATTCTGTCTAATGTCAGAGAACTGTTCAAAGCTCTTGCCAGGGTTTGTATTGCTAAAAAGCAGCCACATTTTCCTGTAACTTCAGTATTCACTGGTGCAGCATTTAAAATGTTCCTAAATACCTCCTCCTCTGTGCTCACAACTGTACTATATGGTAAGTGCTCTCAGGCTAAATCCCTTCAAGCTAAGCCCCTCTAGCTAGAACCCTCTAAGCCCCCTTGGCCAGCCCCCAAGTGCCTCTAACAGAGTCTCTAGCTGAACCATCTAGCTAAATGTCCTCTGGCCAGGTGTCTGTAACTAAGCCTTACAGCTAAGCCCTCTAGGTAAGTGCCCTCTAGGTAAGTGCCCTCTAGGTAAGTGCCCTCTAGGTAAGTGCCCTCTAGGTAACTGCCCTCTAGGTAACTGCCCTCTAGGTAACTGCCATCTGGCTAAGTGCCCTTTAGGTAAGTGCCCTCTGGCTAAGTCCCCTCTAGCTAAATCCTCCAGCTAAGCTATATCTGTCTGTCTCTGTGTGTGTGGGTGGGTGGGTGGAAAGGTGGAGGAGGGAGAGTCTACCTTTTCAACTTTTTAAACTTTGAAAAATTCTACAATACAAAGAGACACAGAGCACACAAATGCTGTAAAACTGGATCATCAACTGACATTGAAATGAGGGCATAGGAATCTCTCTTTCTCTTTTGGTTGTGTGTGTGTGTGTGTGGTGCATGTGTACATGTGTGAGGTTTGTTGGGGGGGGCGGGGAAGTGGACTAAAAGGGCCCAAGTGCTACAACCCTACACAGCAAAAATCAAACTCTTTGTCCTCATAAAGTAGAAACATTTTAAGTGACACAAGAAAGAGATTAAGTAAAGGAAACCATTATTAAGTGACACAAGAAAAAAAAAGTTAAAACAGGGTAAAGGTAATCCTGTCATGTATTAGAGGCACATAGGGATATGGTGTTAATGCCCATATTTTCCTTGACCTGTCAGCACACAAGAAGGTGATATGGTCAGTATCATGCCTGGCTGCCTTTCCTTCCCCCTTCCATTTCTACAGCTGGGTGACTGGGGTGCCTCCGACCGGATTCGAACCCCCGACCTTCACCATGAGACCAGTGCACTAACCGCTTCGCCACTCAGACACCCAACACAAGAAAGAGATTAGGTAAAGGAAACCATTTTTAAGTGACACAAGAAAGAGATTAGACAACTCTTTGGCCTGGTACCCAAAAATAGAAAACTCTCCAGACCGGTGGCAGTCTTTCATGCATATTAAATATCCCACAAAACACATAATACAAACATGAACAATCACACTGTCATCTACACTGATTTAGCACATCACCTACCTGTAGTTTCCCATAGCAGCACACAGCTCTGCATCATACACCTGCTTCATGCATGCAATCTTTGTCTCCTGGTCACTACAAGAACTTCTGATCACAAACTCCTTCTTCTGATTCTTTCCTCTGTTACTGTTCATGAAAACAAAGTTACTTCCTCCTGATTCTTCGCTGGCTTCATAACCATATTCCACATACTTTGAGTGAGACTGTAACAAAGAACTGCCTAACCTCATATTGTCTATCTGTTTACAGCTCATATTACTCTCAAGTCCATGGTCTAGAAGTAGGTGCTTAAGGTCAAGGGCCACTTCATCTGTCTCAGGTGCCTTTGCCCAGTCTGTCGGGTACAATGTGGCCAGAAACCTGACCAACGCCGCTCGGCTCTCAGCACTCAGTGAGTCTCTGTTCTCAACCGTTTCAGACTGTATCTGAATCAGATTTGCATACGCGAGATCTTTTTTAAACTCTTGATTCTCATCAGAATTTGCTTGCACTGGATTATGAAAGTTATTTACGATGGGAAAATGTGAGTTTCTTTGCCGTGAGTGAAATCGCTGTTGATGACTGCGATCAGGACCACGGCTTTTTGTGATATGTGATGCTAAAGCTCGATACACAAGCAGACAGCAGACAAATATGACTGACAAACCAAAGATTGCCACTCTTGTCCTCAGGCGACAGTTTAATAATGTACGTCGAAGCAGCATTCTGACATTGTCCTAATTCAATCTACTGGCAGATGACAATCACATGACCTGAAACGACACAATGATCTACAGTGATGAATCATGAAACTCTCCTAGAAAAACAGTGAGTTCAGATATAACACAAGCAACTTGTCTACAAATAGTAAACTTGCACTTGGGAAAGATTAACGCAAATTATGAAATAGTAAACCTGCACTTGCAAGATACATGCAACTTATGAGACACTAAACCTGCACTGGTGAGATACATGCAACTTAACAAGACAATAAGCCTGCACTTTGGGGGCACTAATGCAACAACAATAAAGTTGCACTTTTGGGGACACTAATGCAAATTATGAAACAGTAATCCTGTGCTTGGGGAAAACATGCAACTTTGATACTAAATTTGCACTTAGAGATAGTAAAGCTGTAATGGGGGGACACTAACACAACTTATGAGACAGTAAAGCTGTAATGGGGGGACACTAACACAACTTATGAGATACTGCACTAAGTAACAAAGTTCCAAGACTTTTACACATATTATAAACTATTTTGTTACTAAGAGGCAAAATTATCTGTAGTTAAAACACAATTTCTAAACTGAATAAGTCTGCAAGTTTCTTCATTGATCTATTATGTATTCAGTTGTAGCCCCTTATGCTGAAAGTGACACAAATTTTCTTCTTTTAATGTGACTATCAATTTTGTTCCTTAATACACTGAAGACTCATGTATAATGTGGTCTAGTGTGCCTCATCTTGCAGACAGATATTTTTTTCTGTTACAACTAAGCATCCAGTCTTAGACCAGATTTATCAAGGGTTGACAGCACTAAGAGAATCTCGGTCACAGGATTCGAATCTGGAACCCTCTGTTTATTAGGCAAACACTTTACAACTCCTTTGTACCATGATAAACATCTGCTTCACCACTCCTTTGTACCATGATAAACATCTGCTTCACCACTCCTTTGTACCATGATAAACATTTGTTTCACCACTCCTTTGTACCATGATAAACATTTGCTTCATCACTCCTTTGTACCATAATAAACATCTGCTATGTTCTTCTTTCACATTTCTTCCACTCCCAATCTTCATCTAGTGCATGTGTTGTGCGTGTCGTTGCATGAACACCAAGTGAACTCAAGCCAGAATCTGTCAGCAAGTGTTACCACAAGTACAGCACATTTGCTGATTGGATGTTGTTAGTTTCAGTCAACTGTTCTATGATAATCTGCAACCCTAAAAAAGAAAAATGAGGAGAGAAGAAATGAAAATCTGATGACCAGTCACTTTTCTCAGTTAAACCGTTTCATTCCCTGAGATCAGCCAATCAAAAAATATTCTGTACCTGGAAGACAATTGGGGGGGGGGGGGGGGGGGGGGTGTGCTGTCACTGGTGGGCAATGAAGGGAAGCAATCCACATACACCCGAGCATACACAGTAACTTCCCCATAGTCTCATTCTGTAATTCTGTTGAGGCTGCAGTCTGACAAGCATACTCAGAAAATTATGGTGTCAGATAGCAACAATGACACATATAACTGAGATCCTTTGCTTCCTTGTTACATACTGATAATAAAACACATACCTGTTTTCACATTACCTGCGTCAGGCTATTTTACGCCCCAGGTACGGCTAAATAATCTGTACAAAAATTCACCCCTTTAAAGTCTTTAAGCCCATGGAGTCTGCACTGGCTGACCTAATGCTAACCAACCTTGCATACAACAGATAGGAAGACAATGAAGACACTTCCACAAGTTCTGACGACTCGACACATATCTCTGTAGCTTATATATATAAACTTTGCCGGTTCAACACATCTTTCAGTGTGACGTAGCCTCCACCAACCATCACCACGAACATGACAGTACATCAAACCTCCGACAGTGCAATGAGAACGTGAGCTATGCATGGCGTGCTATTTTTACTTCCGAAATGCGCATAAATTTGTTTTAAAAGAACAAAACTGAAAAGATATGCAATCAAATGAAATAATAAGAATGTTCCTTCTGTACAAAATGATAAAGCAAACACAAGACAAAGTGAAAAATCAAACATTGTTTACCAATCCTGCTGCGGGCGTCCATGTTTGTAAACAATGATAACTCCCCTGGAATGCGGAAGCTTCGCTGAGTGGGGAACAAACTTGGCGCGTCGTGGCTACAAACATTAACAAGAAATATCGGTACATTTCTCGCCTTCTGTTACAATGCTTTCACAACTCTTTTTTGTTCATGATTATATCGAAGCTTTTTTTGGGGGGGGGAGTATGGATAGGTTTATGATCATTTTAATTAATGATAGATTTTCATATACATTATTTTTCTTTGGACAAAGTGCCTGAAATTTTATCTAGTGTCATGAGCACAGCTTGAACACATAGATGCCTGAGAATGTAAATGCTACAGAAGATTTCTTCAGATATCATGGACACAAAAAAAAGAACAAATATATCCTTACTACAAGAACTTAATATTGAAGAAGGCTGGCTAGTAAACAGGATTAAACAGAAAACTTAAATATTTTAGACACATTAAACGTCATCATAATCTACAGAAGACCTTCTTGGAAGGATACATAATGGGAAAAAGAAAGAGAGGAAGACCAAGGCGAAGATCGCTGTAAGACATCGTTGGTGATCTGCAAATGGATGCATCAGCAGCGGGCCATCTTTCTTGCAACAGAGAGGCCTACAGGAGAGCTGTTAGGGAGGCAAAGCTCCACAAGGGACATGCAAATGACTGAATGACAGACTGTCCTGAGCACAAACACCTGATAAGAAATTTTCCTTCGTGAACCGGTCAAGAGGAAGAAATAATAACAACAGTAATAATAATAATAATAAACAGAATAGGTTTGCCCAGAGTGCACTTTTTTAATCATCTTGAAACGAGATGAATAACTCAACAGAATCAGTGTCTTTGCTAGTCTGGTTGATGATGATGATGATGATGATGATGATGATGATGATGATGATGATGATGATGATGATGACTGCAAGCTCTACTCATATCTTCAGAGGCGGCTGATCGTGTCTGGAATGAAAAAAAGAATAGACGTCCAGCGATGCTGCATTACCAAGTCTCTCACCAGTTTAGTCAGGGAGAAGATCTTACCAAGTCTCTCATCACTTCAGTCAGGGAGAAGATCTTACCAAGTCTCTCATCACTTCAGTCAGGGAGAAGATCTTACCAAGTCTCTCATCACTTCAGTCAGGGAGAAGATTTTACCAAGTCTCATCACTTCAGTCAGGGAGAAGATCTTACCAAGTCTCTCATCACTTCAGTCAGGGAGAAGATCTTACCAAGTCTCTCATCACTTCAGTCAGGGAGAAGATCTTACCAAGTCTCTCATCACTTCAGTCAGGGAGAAGATCTTACCAAGTCTCTCATCACTTCAGTCAGGGAGAAGATCTTACCAAGTCTCTCATCACTTCAGTCAGGGAGAAGATCACATCTTACCATGCTAACCAGCCTGCCTGCTGTGGCTCATTCTGCTAACAGGTGGCGCTGTTGGGTCCCTACCAAGAAAGAACAAGTCTGTGCTTTCCTGTAATGCTTGGCATAAGTTATTTTAATCCACAAAACTGTCACAGCTGTCCTACATTGTCTTCTTGTCTCCCCCCGCTCCTCTTGGAGTGGGCGAGAATGAACAATCCTATTTTTCAAAGGGTGAGAGGATATGTTACTACAGGTACATGTATTCCATCTTACGTACACATAATGGATAAGGTTTCTTGTGAGAACTACAGAGATGAGTGCTTCTTGTGTTTATTGATAACTTCCTTCGTTCACGTTCTCCACAAGCTGCAGCGTGTTAGTGAAAACCCCAGTCTCTGAGTAGATAAATAGGCTAAAGGAAGATAACAGACCAACAATTATGGAAATAAAGAACCAGAAGAAGGAGGAGGGCATCCAGTTTACATATACTGACATATACACATATACTTTACATATACTTAACGCATGGGCCCACCTGGGCCCACTGCTCAGGGGCCCCAAGTGCATGGGGCCCAACCCGCCCATGGAAAGATATGTGTATGAATGTATATGGTGGGTGTGCAATGTGTGCATGGACGCAGGCAACCTATTTTGTTATTTTATTATTACTTTGCCCAAGGGGCTCCCGATGCTGTTAAGATGGCCCTGCTGGTAAGAGTACTACATTGCCGTCTTTGCTTAGGATCGTCGCAAGTTTGTGCACAATGAATGACTCTCTTATGTATAAGACCACAGAATTCTGAAACCATAACAGGACCTTACTTTATCAAGCTTGCTCGCTGAGTTGACTGTACGGCTCACTGCCCCAGTTGCTTGTGTTGACTGTACGGCTCACTACCCTAGTCACTGAATGAGGTCTCAACAGAATAAAGTTTACATTCTTATTGGTGAACTCTTCTGTTTCTATACAAATACTGGCTCAACTCTATCGAGAAATTCTAACAGAGGTCATTAGAGGTCAATGTTCGTGACTAAACAAACACGACCAGCACGTAGTTATTTGCTTTTATCTCTTTTGTTGTTGTTGTGTTTGTTTGTTTGTTTGTTTGTTTGCTTGGTTGTTTGTTTGTTTGTTTGTTTTTGTCACGCACATGCAGACTGCGCTAATCCCAGTGTAAAGAAAGTGAATATTTTAGTGTAATCCAAATGAGAGTCATAGACAGTCTAGATGCCTGCCTATCGTTATGTAAGTTGACAACCGTCCAGTCGTTATTTAAGTTGGCAGTCGTCTCATCCTTATGTAATTTGACAGCCTTCCATTGTTATGTAAGTTGGCAGCCTTCCATTGTTGTGTAAGTTGGCAGCTGTCTCATCGTTATGTAATTTGACAGTCGTCCCATCGCTATGTAAGCTGACAGCATCGTCACTAATGATGAAACTATAATAACGCTGTGAGAAAGCTTCCGTGTATCTAGAATGGCAAATCTGTGACGATGTCAAGAACGTCTTGCGTGTGACAGCAGCGGGGGGAGAGTGGGGGCACCGACCTACGTGACATCGTAGTAGAAACGTAAAGATGGCCTCTCCTCTAGTGGCATACACGATACTGGACCAGCGTCAGACATCGGTTTACTCAGTGGCGGAGGGGGTAAACTTATAAGAATTCATCGCGAATGAAGGTTGCAGTCATGAAAACTGGTGTAGGCAGCCATAACACTGAGCTAAAACATGGAAAAACAGCCTGCAGTAATTTTACAGTCATCAAAACACAAAGGCCTGTATAGATTACAATCACGGACTTAGCTTTTTCAACATTCCCCCCCCCCCCCCCTTTCGAAATAATTACCTTGGTTTCCCTCCTTCAAAGACATAAGATGATATTTTTAAATATAAAAAAGAACTATCTTAAAATTAACACTCCCCGATGATTCGTTGCTTTTTAAAAACTTCGTCGCAAAGGAGACAAATCGATACTACCTTGTATCGATATTTTACGAACAACAGTGTGTTTGGATCGATATTATCTCATTATCTCGCTGTACCGTGACAAGAAGTCACTGCTAGGAAATTTACAATTGTTATTTATTACATTTTTTAAATGTGTTTTTTTTTATACAAAAAAATATATTTTGCTTGCATGCTATGCAACACGGGTTAATTAGTTCAATACTTTATAGGTAAAAAAAATTAGTGTTTGTTTTTCTTTTATTTTTATTTATTTTAAATAGAATGTATATTTTGAAGTAGAAAACCTAGGTTATTGTTCACATGTGATCTTTTCAAGCAGAAAAGATAAAAAAATAATGTTAAAATTATGGCATTCCGTGTATCAAAACATTATATGTTATATGTAATGTTAAAATTAAGGCATTCGGTGCATTAAATCATATGTTATCATGTCATAGTGGTTTTGTGTTGGATAACTATCCCCCCCCCCCAAGTTGTGTTTATTCGGCGCTGTGTGCAACAACTTCTTCACAGCAAGCAATACGATGAGTACGATGCTCCCTGTTTGTGTAGGATGTTGTGCTAAATAAGATGTACGATGTTGTACTAAATAAGATGTAAGTTGTGTATAATGGTGTGCTAAATAAGATGTAAGTTGTGTACAATGTTGTGCTAAATCAGATGTAAGTTGTGTACATTGTTGTGCTAAATAAGATGTAAGTTGTGTACAATGTTGTGCTAAATAAGATGTAAGTTGTGTACAATGTTGTGCTAAATAAGATGTAAGTTGTATACGATTGTGTGTTAAATAAGATGTAAGTTGTATACGATCTTGTTCTAAATAAGATGTAAGATGAATACGGTCTTGTGCTAAATAAGATGTAAGTTGTATACGATCTTGTGGTAAATAAGATGTAAGTTATATACGATCTTGTGCTAGATAAGATGTAAGATGTATACGATCTTGTGCTAAATAAGATGTAAGATGTGTACGATCTTGTGCTAAATAAGATGTAAGTTGTATACGATCTTGTGCTAAATAAGATGTAAGATTATACGTTCTTCATCATCATCATCAGGTGCCGTGCCGACTGGCGTTGACTATTATGCTTCTTCAGAGTACACGATCTTTCATGCAGGCCATCAGCTCAGTTGGTGATCTCCTCTCACACCATCCCGTCAGACTGTCCAGTATCATTTCTCTTGGTCTTCCTCTTGATCTTCTTTCCTCTATTTTTCCTGTTGTTATAATATTTTCAACCCCCCCTCTTCTCATTGCATGTCCTATGAAAGTACATTGTCTCTCTCTTATCTTTTTGACAGGGTTTTTTTTTGTCTCTCCAGCTCTTCTCATACATTCTTCATTAGTTATTTTTGCTGTCCAGGGGATTCGCAACATTCTTCTAATAAACCACATTTATGCTGCTTCCAATGATTTGTGTGCAGACTTGCCTATTGTCCATGATTCACTTCCATATAACAAGATAGGTTCAATATAGCATTTTAGGACTCGTTTTCTAACATTTATTGATAAAGATGTGTTAGCTAATATGTTTCTCATTCTCTGAAATGCAGTCTTTGCTTGGCCTATTCTATTCCTAATTTCTGTTCTGCATTTCCCATCTGAAGTTATTACTGCTACAAGGTATTTGAATTTCTGCACCTGCTTTAGAATAGTTTCATTTAATTTTATACTGCATGCTGGTGGATTCTGTTTCTTAGATATAACCATAGTCTCTGTCTTTTTTATGTTCGTATGTTATACGTTCTTGTGCTAAATAATATGTAAGTTGTATATCATATTGTTTCTTCCCCCCCCCCCCAATAGGTCCTGACTCTCCTGAGACACCTCTAAGGCAGCAGACCTGATAGACACAGGTACCAACATTCGTTGTAATACAACAGTCACAGATAGCAACATTTGTTGTAACACAACAGTCACAGATAGCAACATTTGTTGTAACACAACAGTCACAGATAGCAACATTTGTTGTAACACAACAGTCACAGATAGCAACATTTGTTGTAACACAACAGTCACAGATAGCAACATTTGTTGTAATACAACAGTCACAGATAGCAACATTTGTTGTAACACAACAGTCACAGATAGCAACATTTGTTGTAACACAACAGTCACAGGTACCAACATTTGTTGTAATACAACAGTCACAGATAGCAACATTTGTTGTAACACAACAGTCACAGATAGCAACATTTGTTGTAATACAACAGTCACAGGTAGCAACATTTGTTGTAACAGAACAACATGCTAGCCTGGTCTTACACATATTAGGTCATGTAAGAATAAAACTAACTCACTACATCCTGACTCAGCTACACAGAGAAGTAAACAAATATCTCTCCTAATATTTTACACAGTAGCATTCACAAAGTAATGTTTCTTGACGTACGAGTATGTACGGTCCTCAGCTTTATTATTCAGTTTCTGATTTTTCTTTTTTAATTTAAAAAAAAATTCTGCCAGGAAAGAAAAGAAAAATGGAAAACGTTGTTTCCAAATGTGGCGGAGAGAATTTCAGTATTAAGCAGGATGAGCACACACTGAATATAACGAACAAAACATCACATCTGTGTAAAACTAGTCTGTTGCAGTATCAACACACACACCGCTACCTATATCATGTCCAATCTTACAAAATCACATTTGCTGTAAGCTGATGAATGTTTAGAGGATTGTTAATATGCCTCGTTAGGATGTGCGCTGTGCACAATCCATCTTGCTGCTGTCCATTGTTATCCATTTCTCCACTAACCTACTTTTTTCAACCCAATTCTGGTGGGGTTTTTTTTTTTTAATTCGAAACTTAAAAAAACTGCCTGGATGCAATTCACCCTGGCCAGATAGCATTTAAAACCCATTGTATCTAGAATTTCCTTTTGCTTGTTTCATTTGATCACTTTATGTGTTTACCTTTCCGGCGTTTTGACTGTTAAGTGATATTTACTACAAATAATCGTACACAATGAGTTGTAACTGTAGAAACGTTTGTGATGTTAAGTTCAGCTGTGGAGCAAGCCAGGATCTTAAAAAAAAGAAAAGAAGGAAGGATTACATGTTACCTAGCGACTGTGTTGTCATGGAGACGCGTACAAAACATGTCATATGACAGGCGATTCCTTTAACTTTGGTTTGATAATCTAGTCAATACAGGCGATTCTTTTAACTTTGGTTTGATAATCTAGACAATATAGGTGATTCCTTTAACTTTGGTTTGATAATCTAGTCAATACAGGCGATTCTTTTAACTTTGGTTTGATAATCTAGTCAATATACAGAGAATCTGTCATCGCTTATCTGGACCTGTCTTCCATGGCTTGAACGAACTTGGTCATTCAACGCTTGAACGAACTTGGTTATTCAACGCTTCAACGAAGTTGGCCATTCAACGCTTCAACGAACTTGGTCATTCAACGCTTGAACGAACTTGGCAAAAGTCCACCTTGTTACATCCTCAGGGCAAAATGGCCAGGTTCGTTTTCAAACGTGAACTCAGAAACGTCTTTTTGATATTTTGTTGTTATTGTTGTTATTGTTGTTGTTACTGTTGTTGTAGCTAATACTGGATAAGTATTCTAACAATGTCTGAGACAAAAGTGTGTTCTTCTAGTATCTCTGTGTTCTCAGTCCTTGGTTCTGTAAATGTTTGTGTTGAAAAAAAAGGGGGATGGATTTGCTGAAGAAAAAAGGGGGCGGGTGAGAGAGAGAGAGAGAGAGAGAGAACGGGACTGAGCAGACAGATAAAATAGACAGACTGACAGACATACAGATAAACAGACAGATAAAACGAAGAAACGAAGGGACTTTGTTTTCCAAAGGCAAAGAATTAGTCACGGTGATCCACCTAACATTCTGCCATTTGTCGTAGAGGTTTCGTTCTGTTCTAAGTCAGGTAGTCTAAGCTTGTCACGCACACAAGATTAAACTGAAATATCAAAACTGAAATAATAGCTAGGCAGAGACAAAGAGAGAAAGAGTGAGAGAAAGGGAGGGAGGGAGACAGACAGACAAAAAGAGAGTCAGATAGACGACAAAAATAGAGGGAGGGAGGGAGGGAGGGAGACAAAAAGAGAGTCAGATAGACGACAAAAATAGAGAGAGGGAGGGAGGGAGACAGACAAAAAGAGAGTCAGATAGACGACAAAAATAGAAGGAGGGAGGGAGGTAGGGAGACAAAAAGAGAGTCAGATAGACGACAAAAATAGAGGGAGGGAGGGAAGGAGACAAAAAGAGAGTCAGACAGACGACAAAAATAGAGGGAGGGAGGGAGACAAAAAGATAGTCAGACAGACGACAAAAATAGAGGGAGGGAGGGAGGGAGGGAGGGAGAGAGACAAACAGAGAGTCAGACAGACGACAAAAATAGAGGGAAGGAGGGAGGGAGACAAAAAGAGAGTCAGACAGACGACAAAAATAGAGGGAGGTAGGGAGACAAAAAGAGAGTCAGATAGACGACAAAAATAGAGGGAGGGAGGGAGGGAGACAAAAAGAGAGTCAGACAGACGACAAAAATAGAGGGAGGGAGGGAGGGAGACAAAAAGAGAGTCAGATAGACGACAAAAATAGAGGGAGGGAGACAAAAAGAGAGTCAGACAGATGACAAAAATAGAGGGAGGGAGGGAGGGAGACAGACAAAAAGAGAGTCAGATAGACGACAAAAATAGAGGGAGGGAGGGAGGGAGGGAGACAAAAAGAGAGTCAGACAGACGACAAAAATAGAAGCCGGTGATGAGATCTAGAAATGGCCAATGATTCTAAATGCAAGTATCACAACAAGAATGGAGGCTGTGATAGGTGATCAAAGTTTGTCAAAGGCAGAGCATTATAGAAGGAGATAATTAGCCTACATAGTTCAGCGCTACTATATGTAAATCAAAAAAACTAAGCATAAATATGAAAATCAGGATATTTAAGAGTAATATTCTAAGTGTACTACTCTATGGAAGTGAATGCTGGAAAATCACTAAAACCATAGAAAACAAGTTGAATTCTTTCCAGACTAAATGTTTACAAAGAATTAGAAAAATATTTTGGCCAAACACCATAAGAAATAACATCTTATTAGCAGAAATGCAGATGAAACCACTGACAACAATTATTGAGGAAAGACGCTGGCGATGGTTGGGACATGTGCTTCGAATGACTGACAACTCACTACCAAAAATAACACTAAGATGGACACCACAGGGGAACAGAAGTAAGGGTAGACTAAAAGAGACATGGAGAAGAACAACAGAAAGGATGTTGAGCAATAGAGGGCTCACCTGGGCAAGAGCAGAAAAAAAAGGCGAAGAACAGGCATTTGTGGAAAACCCTTGCGGAAGCCCCATGTGCCCTGGGCACTTAAGGTTCAGAGAGAGAGAGAGAGAGTTCAGCGCTGTCGTGATTTGGGTGATTTAGATGTACGGGATGTACCAGCATTTTTATCTTTTGACTTATTGCTTCTTCTTCTTCTTCTTCTTCTTCTTCTTCTTTAACAGATCTTAGAAAAAATTTTTAAAGACTATTTTTTTTAAAAATGATGACGACGAATACTGATGCAGACATTAGCGCGTGTCACTTACATCACGCCATGTTTTTGTACGTTAGCGAAAAAATAACAATTATAGCACGACACATCCAATTCTGGTGACAGAAAGCCAGCTCACGCGTCATTTTCTTGTCTGTGAAATACTAAAACCCGGTGACGTAAGTAGGTGAGAGCTCTGAATGTTCAACCCATTACCCACTTTCACGTTACTCTAGAACAAAATTGCTGCAGAAAATGTGCGGGGACGTTTTATGTCTCATATTTATAAAAGTTTTCTGGTTAATGAGGCGTGCATTTATTTATAGAAGTTTTCTGGTTAATGAGGCGTGCATTTATTTATATAGGTTTTCTGTTTAATGAGACATTAGTTTATTTATAGAAGTTTTCTGGTTAATGAGGCGTGCATTTATTTATAGAAGTTTTCTGTTTAATGAGACATGCGTTTATTTATAGAAGTTTTCTGTTTAATGAGACATGCGTTTATTTATAGAAGTTTTCTGTTTAATGAGACATGCGTTTATTTATAGAAGTCACTTAAAACCATGTTCACGATCTCGTCTCGTTTTAGATCCTTGAGAAAACATCCAGAGCGAGCTCTGAACCGAGTGCTGTGGAGGTGTACGTCCTCGTGTGTTGTTCTCATACTTCTCACTCTTGCCATTTTCTTGACCTTCATCCGGGCATATTTTGTCAACTCCCCGTCAGCCCTGCTGCCACTTAACCAGCTGGAGCGTGGTTTTGTCTCCAGAAATGCTGCTCTGAGTCAGCTGAAAGATATTATCACACAGCTCAAATCTCCTGCACGCAACAAAGACTATAATGCATCAACAAATACCATTTTTGATAACTCGAGATTTGCTAAGCAGATCTCCAAAGATTTAAGCATAATACGAGCCATGGGACTCAGTACTTTAAGCAAGCAGCTACAAGTTTCAATTGGCGAAGAATTTTTGGGAGAAGATGAAGAGACAGGCGAAGATGAGATCATACCAGCCGGTGCCGAAATATTTAGTCCGTCTTTAGTAAGTCACAGGTTCTGTTACAACAAGACCTTCACCTCACAAGGAGTTCATCGCCAGGTAGATCCAGCCTTCTGCTCACATCTTATCGGTCTCCTGAACGACATCAAGTACGGCCTTGAACCTCCTCTGCTGACTATATTCACGTGGCTGCCTGACCCTCTCGTCGATGTAGAGAAACTAAAACGGCGTCTGCTGTTTCACAACTGGGACCTGCTTCGACCGATTGTCCAGCCAGTGCTCGTCTCGGACAGCCGGATGAACATGGCTCTAGCAAACTCTTTTGACTGGCCGTGTATTCCAGTGACGCGGTACAGCCCACAGGGTGTGCCCATTTTTAAAGATATGGCCAGAATGGTGGCCAACAAGTTTAACTCCACTTTCTACGGGTATGTTCGATCAACGACAGTGTTCGACGCTTCTCTAGTAGAAACTCTCTTAAAGCTGAAAGAGAATTACATCGATCAACCTGGAAATAACTGGAATCAACCTGGAGAGAACTGGAATCAACCTGGAGAGAACTGGAATCAACCGCTCCCGCACAGCCAGGGGAAGCAAGGCTTTCTACAGCCTGGCAGACCGATGCTGGTGTACGGGAGATCACTCAAGTCAGCGCATGTTGGAAACATGGACGATCTAGAACACATCAGTGAAATGGTGACAAAGACAAGAAATGAAACATGGGCCAACAAGAAGGATTCTCTCGTATACTTCTTTTATTCTCAGACAGACTTCCATGACGCTCCAGATTTGATCGTTGATGACACATATTTGACATCTCTGTTAGTGTCAAGGTCAATGGCTCTAGGGCACCTGGTGGTGGACGCTAGTCTCACCATACTTGCCGTGCACGTGACCAGAAAATATAACACTTCAGAGTGGGGTCGACAATATTTGTCTACAAAGTCACGTGATCCGTACCTCAACAAACGATTGGGCAGCGAATACTTCCATTCTCTTGGTATTAGAAAGCCGGAGAAATGGCCGAATGAAGTTGGTACAAAGTTTACAAAGACTGGGAACATGTACATTGATATCAGGTCCGAGAGATGAGGAAGACGGTAACAAATGATGGGGGGGGGGGGGGGGAAACAGAACAGATTGGCCCACACAAATAGTTTGCTCGTTAATGAATAAAGATGTCCATGTATTTTTAAAACAAAGTATTCTAAAGCAGATTGGAAACTCTTTCGATGTGTGACTTAACAGTGAGCATGAAAGAGCATGCAAGTGTGTATGGTGTCCTACTTAGTATAGGTTCTGGGTTAGAGATAGAAGAGTGTTCTGATGAGTTGTCACAAGACCAAGAGAAGAGTGTCCTGATGAGTTGTCACAAGACCAAGAAAAGAGTGTTCTGATGAGTTGTCACAAGACCAAGAAAAGAGTGTTCTGATGAGATGTC
This sequence comes from Achatina immaculata, assembly GCA_009760885.1. Taxonomy (NCBI): domain Eukaryota; kingdom Metazoa; phylum Mollusca; class Gastropoda; order Stylommatophora; family Achatinidae; genus Lissachatina; species Lissachatina immaculata. Next base: position 7,822,399 of record CM019693.1, read on the forward strand.
ACAATACCAAGAGAAGAGTGTTCTGATGAGTTGTCACAAGACCAAGAGAAGAGTATTCTGATGAGTTGTCACAAGACCAAGAAAAGATTATTCTGATGAGTTGTCACAAGACCAAGAAAAGAGTATTCTGATGAGTTGTCACAAGACCAAGAGAAGAGTGTTCTGATGAGTTGTCACAATACCAAGAAAAGAGTATTCTGATGAGTTGTCACAATACCAAGAAAAGAGTATTCTGATGAGTTGTCACAATACCAAGAAAAGAGTATTCTGATGAGTTGTCACAAGACCAAGAGAAGAGTGTTCTGATGAGTTGTCACAATACCAAGAGAAGAGTGTTCTGATGAGTTTCACAAGACCAAGAGAAGAGTATTCTGATGAGTTGTCACAAGACCAAGAAAACAGTATTCTGATGAGTTGTCACAATACCAAGAGAAGAGTGTTATGTTGAATTGCTACCAGACCCAAGGAGGAGTGTTCTGATGAGCTGCTACCAGATCTAAGGAGGAGTGTTCTGATGAGCTGCTACCAGATCTAAAGAGGAGTGTTCTGATGAGCTGCTACCAGATCTAAGGAGGAGTGTTCTGATGAGCTGCTACCAGATCTAAGGAGGAGTGTTCTGATGAGCTGCTACCAGATCTAAGGAGGAGTGTTCTGATGAGCTGCTACCAGATCTAAGGAGGAGTGTTCTGATGAGCTGCTACCAGACTTAAGGAGGAGTGTTCTGATGAGCTGCTACCAGACTTAAGGAGGAGTGTTCTGATGAGCTGCTACCAGACTTAAGGAGGAGTGTTCTGATGATCTGCTACCAGAGCTAAGGATGAATGTGAAGAACCCAGTTTCTACAAACGACCTAGAAAAGAGAAAAACAGTTTCTTATGTGCAGATGTACGTGTTGTCAAGTTTAGTTCATGATTTGTCACTTTATGTTCACTGGTTTGTCAGGTTCTTGTCGTTTTAGCTAGTTTTTATGAGTGTTGTAGTTCGTTTATGCTACGAGTCTGTCAGTTTATTTTCAGTTGTCGTCAGTTTATATTCATATGTTTGCAGTTTATGTGTTTGTCACTTTTTGTTTATTTCCTGTCGTTTTTATGTTTATAAGTTTATGTTATTGTGTGTCACTGTATGTTTTTATGTTTATAAGTTTATGTTATTGTGTGTCAGTATATGTTCTTATGTTTATCAGTTTATGTTATTGTGTGTCAGTGTATGTTCTTATGTTTATAAGTTTATGTCATTGTGTGTCATTTATGTTTTTATGTTTATAAGTTTAGGTTATTGTGTGTCAGTGTATGTTTTTATGTTTATAAGTTTATGTCATTGTGTGTCACTGTGTGTTTTTATATCTATCAGTTTGTGTTATTTGTGTATCAGTGTATGTTTTTATATTTATAGGTTTATGTCATTGTATGTTTTTATGTTTATCAGTTTATGTGCTGTGAGTTTCCATGTGTTATAATAATGACATTATTCAACAAATTCTTATCATAACATTTTTCACTCACTTCCTGTCACGCTTTTTATACTTCATCTTTGTGTCTGCCTGCCGCTGTCTGTCTTTGTGTCTGCTCGCCGCTGTCTGTCTTTGTGTCTGTCTGCCGCTGTCTGTCTTTGTGTCTGTCTGCCGCTGTCTGTCTTTGTGTCTGCCCGCCGCTGTCTGTCTTTGTGTCTGTCTGCCGCTGTCTGTCTTTGTGTCTGCCCGCCGCTGTCTGTCTTTGTGTCTGCCTGCCGCTGTCTGTCTTTGTGTCTGCCTGCCGCTGTCTGTCTTTGTGTCTGCCTGCCGCTGTCTGTCTTTGTGTCTGCCTGCCGCTGTCTGTCTTTGTGTCTGCCCGCCGCTGTCTGTCTTTGTGTCTGCCTGCCGCTGTCTGTCTTTGTGTCTACCTGCCGCTGTCTGTCTTTGTGTCTGCTCGCCGCTGTCTGTCTTTGTGTCTGCCCGTTCTCTGTTTGCCCCTCCGTTGTCAGTCTAACTGTATGTCTGTATGAAGGGCAGAATGTAAGACGGGCCTGCGTGCCCAATTCTTTACCCTTGAAAAAATAAAGATTATTCATTCATTCATTCATTCATTCTGGATTTCTCTCTGTCTACATATCTCTTAACAAACCTTCCCATACCTCTGATATAACTACATGCCTCTAACTTTGTGTGTATGCTTCTGTCTGTTTCTTCCTTGTGACTCTGTATTTCCTACCTTAATGTTGCGGTTGTTTGCTTCCTAAAATATCAGTCTCTAACACAAACACATGAATGATCCATGAGACCGGTACATGCAACGACCATTTTCTTAACCAAGCATGAAAAGAAAACAAACTCAGTCTACAAGTTGCTTGTGAACAGAGCAATGTCGTCTTTCAAAGTACTTTTTTTTAAAATCTCATGTCACGGGTGGTAGCAGACACGGGTGGTAGCAGATAAAAGTGTTGTCTGATTGAACCCGCACCAATCAGTGTCCTCAGCTGTAGGGAGAAAGACTGGATCGATAACTGATACAGCGCACCTTGGTGTTCCTACACCCAGCCAGCCAGCCACTGGAAGTGGAGATCTTATTCAGATCGTAGGTAAATCGATCTCCAGGTAAATATACGTCCTGCTGTAATAGAAAACAAAGTGGAGCTGGTATCTTAAGTGAACTTTTATATAAGCTGAAATAGTTTTCAGAAACAGGTGGTAAGTGTATGTTATTTTGTGTTATTGTTATTTATGTTAAAATAATTTAGTCCTATTGTTTATTTTTTCGTTAATTTGAATTCTCGTATCCATTCTTTTCACAAATATTTTTCTTTCCTTCTGGGGACTTTTTTTAAATTGAAAGTCGGATAATATAACTTTATTATTATTGTTTCGGTCGTCACAGCCTTCTTCATCATGATGATAAATACTGCTTCTAGCAAAACCAAACATTAAACTAAGGAATCATATAAGAACCTTTTATGTAATGTTTACTCTCTGTCCCTCTGTATCGGCCATGAACGGTTCTCTGAGTTTCTTAGCAAAATAAATCCGATAGTTCCTGTCATTTTATTGTTGTTTCTCACGTCATTTTTTCCTATTACATCTGTCGCCGTCATGATCCAAAGCCATTTTCTCGTGCGTTCTTTCATTAGAGGTCTCCTCATATTTAGCTCATTTTAAAAGACGGAAAAAAAACTGAAGATATTGAACTGTGGCTATACAGAAAAATGAAGTGTTTTCTTGACAGATTGATAAGGATAAAAATAAGGTGTTTTCTTGACAGATGGATATACAGAAGAAAGTTTGGATGTTTTCTTGACAGATAGATATAGAGAAGAAAGTTGGGATATTCTCTTGACAGATGGATATAGAGAATAAAGTATGAATGTTTTCTCGACAGATTGATATAGAGAAGAAAGTGTGGATGTTTTCTTGATAGATTGATATAGAGAAGAAAGTGTGGATGTTTTCTTGATAGATTGATATAGAGAAGAAAATGTGGGTGTTTTTTTTTTTGGCAGATTGATATAGAGAAAAATGAGGAGGTATCTTCTTGACACATGGATATAGAGGAAAGTGATGAGATGTTTTCTTGGCAGATTGAAACAGAAAAATTAGGAGGTGTTTTCTTGAGAGATTGAAATACAAATACAAAAAAAAAATTGAGGAAGTGTTTTCTTGACAGATTTATATATATATATATATATATATATATATATATATATATATATATATATATATATATATATATATATATATAAAGGAGGAGATGTATTCTTGACAGACTGATATGGAGAAAAGTGAGGAGGTGTTTTCTTGACAGATGGATATAGAAGAAAGTGAGGGTGGTTTTTTTTTTTTTGACAGGTGGATATAGAAGAAAGTGAGGGGATTTTTGACAGATGGATATAGAAAAAAGTAAAGGGGTTTTTGACAGATGGATATAGAAGAAAGTAAGGGGTTTTTGACAGATGGATATAGAAGAAAGTGAGGGTAGTTTTTTTTGACAGATGGATATAGAAGAAAGTAAGGGAATTTTTGACAGATGGATATAGAAGAAAGTAAGGGGGTTTTTGACAGATGGATATAGAAGAAAGTAAGGGGTTTTTGACAGATGGATATAGAAGAAAGTGAGGGTAGTTTTTTTTTTTTTGACAGATGGATATAGAAGAAAGTAAGGGAATTTTTGACAGATGGATATAGAAGAAAGTAAGGGGGTTTTTGACAGATGGATATAGAAGAAAGTAAGGGGTTTTTGACAGATGGATATAGAAGAAAGTAAGGGGTTTTTGACAGATGGATGTAGAAGAAGTGAGGGGATTTTTGACAGATGGATATAGAAAAAAGTAAAGGGGTTTTTGACAGATGGATATAGAAGAAAGTAAGGGTGTTTTTTGACAGATGGATATAGAAGAAAGTGAGGGTAGTTTTTTTTGACAGATGGATATAGAAGAAAGTAAGGGAATTTTTGACAGATGGATATAGAAGAAAGTAAGGGGGTTTTTGACAGATGGATATAGAAGAAAGTAAGGGGGTTTTTGACAGATGGATATAGAAGAAAGTGAGGGTAGTTTTTTTTTTTTTGACAGATGGATATAGAAGAAAGTAAGGGAATTTTTGACAGATGGATATAGAAGAAAGTAAGGGGGTTTTTGACAGATGGATATAGAAGAAAGTAAGGGGGTTTTTGACAGATGGATATAGAAGAAAGTAAGGGGTTTTTTGACAGATGGATGTAGAAGAAAGTGAGGGTAGTTTTTTTTGACAGATGGATATAGAAGAAAGTAAGGAGGTTTTTGACAGATGGATATAGAAGAAAGTAAGGGGGGTTTTTGACAGATGGATATAGAAGGAAGTAAGGGGTTTTTTTAACAGATGGATATAGAGAAGAAAGGGTTTTGTTTTTTCTTGACAGATAGATGCAGAGAAAAATGAAGAGGTGCTTTCTTGACAGATTGGTAAAGAGACAAAGGACACCGCTATCCTGCCGGACAAAGCGCGCCCTCACAATGTTTCTGCACGATAAAGCGCGGCTTCACATTGTTTTCTGCACGATAAAGCGCGGCTTCACATTGTTTTCTGCACGATAAAGCGCGGCTTCACATTGCGGCTCGATAAAACGCTTTACTCGAGCAGTTAAACTAAGAGGTTTTCCACCAGTCCCCTCTAGCATTCCTAACCTGACACCAAGAGATTACCACCCCTTCAGCAAGGTGAAGGTCTGGCTGGCAGCAAGGTGAAGGTCTGGCTGGCTACCCAGCACTTCGAAACCGACGAGAAGCTCAAAGATGGAGTAAACAACTGGCATGGTACCATAGCAACGGCGTTCTTTGATGAGAGATAGCAAAAGCTGGTGCCACGGTACAACAAGCTCCAGAATTTGGAAGCGAATATATGGAAAAGCAATGCAGTTGTGTAGACAGGTTTTGTATTTAATAAGTTATAAAAGGGGGCTAAGACTCTGTCCGGGTTGGCAAGTAGCGACCCGTTGCTGGCATGCTGACGTCAGGGTTGACGAAGCATAGCTAACCAAGATCCTGTCACACCTTTCCGTTGATACCCCTCCTTCGCCGTAACAGGCCTAGCCTGGCTAACCGGGCTGGGATCGCCCTAGTTCTCGTGGTGGTGGAGTCTGTTAAAGAAGTATTACACACTCTCTGCTTTTTTTTAGCTTCACTTAGGGACTGGAAAAAAATGACTGCCATAACCTGCTCCTAAGCAGACACCATGCTTTCACAGCACCGGCTGCAAAAACCACAAGCAGCTCGCAGTTCCAATGAGACAGAAGACAAGACAAGACAAGACATTTAAAGTGCGATTGAACATACCATGCGGCCGGAAAGCCAAAACAAATATTCTTCTGTCCAGAAGATTTATTACCGTGTCGTCTTTGCAACCGTCGTGACTGCAGCGATTAAATGCAAACTCGAACTTTACTCTTATAATGATATGCCTGATAAGCTGACATATTGTGGAGAATGATAAGCAGGTTAAATGCTATTTGGCATATAAAAGAGGACTTGAACTAATGCATTTCTCTGCGCAGGGTATGGGTTTTATGTCAATGGCTCCATTCTAGATGTACCAAAAACCAATTTTATTGCTGTGTGTGTTAGTTTAAGTCATAACAGTATTAATATGCCAAACAAAAAAGATTTTGTGAGTATAGAAATAAAACGGAATAGTTTTATTGTGGTAATTTCATACACTTTTGGCAGAGTCGGCGATAAAGACGTTTGTGTCTACAATATCAACAATAAAATTGATGACTACTTGGTCACAACGTGGTCACTTGTCGCTGTCTGAAACTGTGTCTTCCAGACAGACATCTTGTGTTTTAAACAAAACAGAAAATTCACAGAGGCGGATCTGAGAGGTTTTCTAAACTTTTATGTGGCATGATTTAGATGTGACATGAAATAATTGGAATAACATCTTTAAAAAAAAACTCAAAGGAATACGAAAAAGAGACAGACGGGAAGAAATGACCACACTGACCATGTGACACAGGAGGAAAAAAAAGGGTATCGATCTTGTAATGAAAAAAAAAAGATAGCACAAAATGGAGGGCTTTTCTCACGAATACTTACAGTAATAACAGCTGATAAACGAATAGGTTGTCACGTTCAAAATTTAAGTGTAGGTTTTGAGAATGAGACAATGCAAGTTTTGTTCTGAGTCGACCTGCAAGTCTTGTTCTGAGTCAACCTGCAAGTTTTGTTCTGGGTCAGCCTGCAAGTTTTGTTCTGGGTCGACCTGCAAGTCTTGTTCTGGGTCAACCTGCAAGTTTTGTTCTGGGTCGACCTACAAGTTTTGTTCTGGGTCAGCCTGCAAGTTTTGTTCTGGGTCGACCTGCAAGTCTTGTTCTGGGTCAACCTGCAAGTTTTGTTCTGGGTCGACCTGCAAGTTTTGTACTCTATCGACATATATTAACTATTTCCCTCCCGAATTAAGTTCAATGCTTTTTCATGAAAGTTTTTGGTGAGAAGATTTTGTAGAACGAAACTAGAAGGATGTTACTCTATAATTTTAAAGTATGATTAGGTTAACATGTGCCACTTGTCATTTTATCGATATGTTGCCTAAATATCGCTGCCAGCATTGATTGAAGTGAGCGTGCGAGATATATTAACCCTGGCAGTGTTGTTCTGAAGTTAGAGAGTTAAAGTTTTTTTTTTTTGTCGTGATGTTAGTTTGGTCACGTTATTTGTCGTGACGCTAGTTGGGTCAAGTTATTTGTCATGACGCTAGCTGAATCAAATTATTAATAGAGACCTTTCAGTGTTCTAAAAAAATCCAAAATAATGATACTTTTACTGGCTGATCTCAAAACTGAAGTTTAAAAGCCTCGGTTTTCAGAATCTGTTGGGCAAAAAAATTCACAGCATCTAACACCCGCCTGCATCAAGACTGACTTCTGTCACAAAAAAACTGACATATGTCACAAAAACTAATCTATGTCACAAAAACTAACCTATGTCACAAAAATTAACCTATGTCACAAACACTAACCTATGTCACAAAAGCTAACATTTGTCACAAAAACTGACCTCTGTATCAAAAACTGACATAGATGACAAAATTGCAGCAGTAAAACTGTAGATTTTGTAAGCAAAGGAATGAACGTTCACATTTCAATCATCGGCAACTTCATATTTACAAAAAATAGTACAGGGGCTGGGGTGGGTTGTGTGTTACTTTCTTTTCCAGATTTCCGAAGTCGATGGCATGTGTTTGAGTTAGTTTCGTATTTCAAGCAAAGCATGGATATATTAAAAGTAATTTATTGTTTCAGATAGCTTTCATTCATTCATTCATTTGCATGTCCTTTGCGGAACTTTGCCTCCCTAACAGCACTCCTGTAGGCCTCTCGGTTGTGAGCAAGATGGCCTGCTGCTGATGCATCCATTTGCAGATCATCAACGATGTCTTGCAGCCATCTTCTTTTGGTCTTCCTCTCTTTCTTGTTCCCTTTATCTACCCTTCCAATAAGGTCTTCTCTAGATTATTATGACGTTTAATGTGTAAAAAATATTTAAGTTTTTTTCTCTTTAATCCTCTTTACTAGCCAGCATTCTTCAATATTAAGTTCTTGTAGTATGGATATATTTGTTGTTTTTTTTTTTTGTGTCCATGATATTTGAAGAACTCTTCCTTAGCATTTACATTCAAAGGCATTTATGTGTTTCTCGGCTGTTTTGTTAAGTGTCCAGGTCTCACAGACATATGTTGCGATGGGAAAGATGCATGCCCTTAAAAGTCTTGTACTTGTGGTTCTGTCTGTTCCTCTCCACAGATTCTTTAGTTGTTTTACTTTCTGAAGAGCGATAGATGTCCTCCTTTTAATTTCCCTCATTGTATCTCCATTATTAGTTACTAAGGATCCAAGATATTCAAAACTCTCCACTTCTTCCAGTTTTTCCTCACTGATACATATTAGATAGCTTTACTCTTGAATAAAAGGAACAGAAATTATAAATAACTTATCATTCTTATACTTCGTTGTGTCAGAAGTTAATACCGTTTTATTTAACAAAGTTTACTGATAGCAGACACCACACTTATAAAGACTGGTAGACAAACATATACGCGCAGACAGACTGGCCTGGCATATTAAATAAACTGATAGACAGATATGAAATACAATATATAGACCAGGAGACAGGCAGGTCATTTAAGTACAGCGGACTCTTGGAAGTCGAACGCTATCCGCTCCGGACGGCAGTTCGACTATCAAACTGTTCGACTTGCCCACAAGAAATAATGTAAACTGAATGAACTCTTCCCGTGCCGCATGAAGACACGCGGACATTCAAGTGGGTGCCAATATAAAAGAGCGGGTCTTGACATGAACACGGCTATATTAGTAAAAGTGAATGAAACATGTCTTTCCATGCTAGAAGTGTACTTATTATGTTTCAAACCAACTAAAAGTGTATGAAGATTTCAGAAATGCAGAGTTCTTTTCAGGAAAAAAGAAGTAATGTGATTTTTTAGACAGTAATTGTGTCCTACTTACCATCGGCTAGGTCTAGATGTACCATCTGAGTTGCCTAGAACTACCCGTCCATCTCGTCTTGTGATGATATCTTGCATCCTCGCTAAAATAATGTCTAAAATAACCTTCTAATTACTTCTCCAGTCGTCTAATATGTCTAGATCTACTTGGGGTACATTTAAGAACAGTGGTCTGGTCACAGGGCATGTCCATATCCCTATCTACGTCACCAAAAATTGAAATTTCCCGATGAAAACTTCGATTTTCTCCCTCGTTATTAAGCACTCTTCGGCTATGACGAAAAGGATCACGGGGCAAGTGCACTAAATGTTTACTATCTAAACAAAACATGTATCACTTTAGCGACCCAGGGCACTCCAGTCAGAAACCAGAAGGGTCGCTAAAGAGACTCGGGGAACTCAAATGAATCCATTCCAGACCTCCAAAAACTTACGCATTATAAAACATTTTAAGTACAAATATTGGTTATGAAAGGAACTAATAATACTCGAGCTTACGGTTCCGTACGAAACAAGAATAGAGGAGCAACATCTGTTCAAATTTGAGAGGTACAATGAACTGGCCAAGCAACTGAGGCAGGGGGCAGGAGTCAGGGCAAAAGTGATAGCTGTAGAAGTGGGAGCGAGAGGATTCATAGCAACATCAGCATATGACCTATGTAAGCAACTGGGCATAAAGGGACAAACAAGAGCAAGGGCACTGAAAAGCCTTTCAGAAACAGCAGAAAAGGCTTCACACGGTCTGTGGAGTATGCGAAACAAGCATTGGGAACATAAATAATTTCGTTTGTCACAACCGATACCAGTCGTCCGTAGCTAAATCGCTAGATAACGCACTTCAAAGTGCAGTGCCAACTGGAAGATCAAGGGGTCATTCCCTGGACAAAAAAAAAAAGCAACAACTCACAAGACCTCTGGGAGTCATGACCCAGAGAGTTCCCCCCCCCCCCCCTTTTAGAGTGTTAGGAGTTTAACAGGGCCGAAACACTTGTCTGAAAAAAGGGTGGGGTAGGTACTTCTTCTGATGATCTGAAAGAGTTGTGCTGTTGTTCCGCTCTCTACAGTAGAGTTTCCTGCATACATTGGTTACGTAAACCTGTATAATAATGCTAATACCATTAAATCAGACACTAACACTATCAAAGTGTTAATCGTGACAATACTTTACATACTAAAATGTTAAACACAAGCGAAAGTTGGAAAGTTGCTGGTAAAATCTTGGCTTGTCTTATTTAACACATAAAAGTTGCTGGTAAAATCTTGCCTTGTCTTACTTAACACATGAAAGTTTCTGGTAAAATCTTGCCCTTTTTTATCTAATATATGAAAGTTGCTGGTAAAATCTTGCCTTTTCTTACCTAAAATATGAAAGTTGTTGGTAAAGTCTTGCCACGTCTTATCTAACATATGAAAGTTGCTGGTAAAATCTTGTATTGTTTTATCTAATATGTGAAAGTTGCTAGTAAAATCTTGACTTGTCTTACCTAACACGTGAAAGTTGCTATCTAGTCTGAGGTAGTGATGCCAACGATCATTTTAATTCTGAGGAGCAGGCAACGATTCATACGACAACTACGCCATCATCATGTTATATCCATCATCTCCTTGCTGACCAGTGGAACAGTGGATCTTCAGCTAGCTCCGTTTATTCTTTTCTTATCCACGAACAGTAAGTCTCTTAACTGCCTTAGAACTTTGTCTCGCCATTGCCTTCAGTTATACAGGTCACGAGAACTAAATATGGAAGCTGTTACAATGTCTGAAGCCATATCTCATCCTTTCATCTGGAACTAAAATGGTAGTTGTACAGTGTTGTCTCTAGTATGGGATCCCGTCGGTGTCCCATTGCCTGTATTATGGGATCCAGTCACTTTCCCATTGTCTGTTGAGAATCAGTCACTCTCATTGTCTGTATTATGAGATCCAGTGAGTCTCCCTTATCTATTTTATACGAATCAGCCAGCCTCCCATTCGTTCAAAGAAATACCAAGGCCCGCAGTGCAGTCTGACAAAAAATAATTTCCAATATTTTATTTGCAAATTATCTTACAACTTATACCCTTCCAGTGCTGTTAAACGCCACATAGGGCTCGCATGGTAAATCATCAAAGTTTTCCTGTTTTCGGCGAGCTTTTCAACCTCATCAAAGGAATTTATGCCTACTAATTTGGCCTCTCTTAACAATGTCCTCTTTAGAGTTTCACGTGGTCGACATCTTCTTCTTCGGCCTGCTATGTTCCACTTGATAGTTTGTGGTAAAATCTTGCCCTTTTTTATCTAATATATGAAAGTTGCTGGTAAAATCTTGCCTTTTCTTACCTAAAATATGAAAGTTGTTGGTAAAGTCTTGCCACGTCTTATCTAACATATGAAAGTTGCTGGTAAAATCTTGTATTGTTTTATCTAATATGTGAAAGTTGCTAGTAAAATCTTGACTTGTCTTACCTAACACGTGAAAGTTGCTATCTAGTCTGAGGTAGTGATGCCAACGATCATTTTAATTCTGAGGAGCAGGCAACGATTCATACGACAACTACGCCATCATCATGTTATATCCATCATCTCCTTGCTGACCAGTGGAACAGTGGATCTTCAGCTAGCTCCGTTTATTCTTTTCTTATCCACGAACAGTAAGTCTCTTAACTGCCTTAGAACTTTGTCTCGCCATTGCCTTCAGTTATACAGGTCACGAGAACTAAATATGGAAGCTGTTACAATGTCTGAAGCCATATCTCATCCTTTCATCTGGAACTAAAATGGTAGTTGTACAGTGTTGTCTCTAGTATGGGATCCCGTCGGTGTCCCATTGCCTGTATTATGGGATCCAGTCACTTTCCCATTGTCTGTTGAGAATCAGTCACTCTCATTGTCTGTATTATGAGATCCAGTGAGTCTCCCTTATCTATTTTATACGAATCAGCCAGCCTCCCATTCGTTCAAAGAAATACCAAGGCCCGCAGTGCAGTCTGACAAAAAATAATTTCCAATATTTTATTTGCAAATTATCTTACAACTTATACCCTTCCAGTGCTGTTAAACGCCACATAGGGCTCGCATGGTAAATCATCAAAGTTTTCCTGTTTTCGGCGAGCTTTTCAACCTCATCAAAGGAATTTATGCCTACTAATTTGGCCTCTCTTAACAATGTCCTCTTTAGAGTTTCACGTGGTCGACATCTTCTTCTTCGGCCTGCTATGTTCCACTTGATAGTTTGTTTTGGGATTCTGACTGTTTCTTCTCATCACGTGACCGATATGTCCATCTCCTTTTCCGGATCACCCATGAGACAGGTTGTTGTTTTGGTCATCTGTCTTATCTCTGCGTTGTTTTTGAATTCGTTCCAAATTATAGTACCCTCCAAAATCTAAACATAAACGACGATATTACTGTGGATTTTTCTGTTGGCAATTCCAGGTAGGTAGATTTGACTTTTAGGTTAACTATAGGCTCTTAGTATTTGTAGGGTCCCATGATTTATCGATTTTTCACTGTCACCAGAATAATAGTCAGAACCTTCTTACAGGTAATAACATTTTCATACCACGAGAAATATCTTACAGGTAGTAACACTTTCATACCATGAGAAATCTCTTACAGGTAGTAACACTTTCATACCACGAGAACTCTCTTACAGGTATTAACACTTTCATACCAAGAGAAATCTCTTACAGGTATTAACACTTTCATACCAAGAGAAATCTCTTACGGGTATTAACACTTTCATACCAAGAGAAATCTCTTACAGGTATTAACACTTTCATACCAAGAGAAATCTCTTACAGGTGTTAACACTTTCATGCCACGAGAATTCTTCAAGTTCTACAACTGTCAGACAATAACTCTTCCTTACACACCATTGTTTGCAGAAATGAAAAACTGTCGTCTATTTTGGCATGTTTTTTTTTAAAGATTCTGCAAAATTAATAGATAAACTAAATAATCCAAATATTTTATTTCAAAATGTCCAGGTTATGAAGTTCTTTCCATTCCTGCACCAAAACTTTCCTATAAGAATTAGTTTTGGCATAGCAAGCTTGTGCCACAATTTTCTGTGACGAGTGACTAAAGGGAAAGGAAACTAATTAATTAAATTAAGTACAATAAATTAATGTTATTTTCTATGTTATACATTACATCTTTTTTAAAAGTTTTTAAAGTTTTAAACTATTGTCTACAATTTTAACACAGAATAATAACTTGGAAACGACGAAAAGAATAGCACATAAACGAAACAAATATAATCAACTGAACGTGTTTTTCTTGTTTGTGTATGTGGTTAACGGGGGGGGGGGGGGGGCAGACCCGGGCAGAAAAGAAAAAGATCACTTCCACCTACCATGAATGTCGTAAGAGCTGACTAAGGAAGTCGGGGGACAGGCCAACGACCTGCTCCTAGTAAAAAAAACTGGAGGGTTACAGAAAGACGAAGAGGAAAACCAGGAAACTTTGTCGTGGAAAATGAAGCGACTCTGATAACAGAGCGCTGCAGAACCGACATCTCAACTGAGTGCCAGGACACCTTTCACCGTTGTATGTTGGAGTCTGAGAGTAAGAAAACGGCGAAGACCTAGACTTACTTGTAGAAGAGAAATTATGGCAGTGCTCGGAGACAAGGAAGGCCTAGACTTACTTGTAGAAGAGAAATTATGACAGTGCTCAGAGACAAGGAAGACCTAGACTTACTTGTAGAAGATAAATCATGACAGTGCTCAGAGACAAGGAAGACCTAGACTTACTAGTAGAAGAGAAATTATGACAGTGCTCAGAGACAAAAAATAATTTCCAATATTTTATTTGCAAATTATCTTACAACTTATACCCTTCCAGTGCTGTTAAACGCCACATAGGGCTCGCATGGTAAATCATCAAAGTTTTCCTGTTTTCGGCGAGCTTTTCAACCTCATCAAAGGAATTTATGCCTACTAATTTGGCCTCTCTTAACAATGTCCTCTTTAGAGTTTCACGTGGTCGACATCTTCTTCTTCGGCCTGCTATGTTCCACTTGATAGTTTGTTTTGGGATTCTGACTGTTTCTTCTCATCACGTGACCGATATGTCCATCTCCTTTTCCGGATCACCCATGAGACAGGTTGTTGTTTTGGTCATCTGTCTTATCTCTGCGTTGTTTTTGAATTCGTTCCAAATTATAGTACCCTCCAAAATCTAAACATAAACGACGATATTACTGTGGATTTTTCTGTTGGCAATTCCAGGTAGGTAGATTTGACTTTTAGGTTAACTATAGGCTCTTAGTATTTGTAGGGTCCCATGATTTATCGATTTTTCACTGTCACCAGAATAATAGTCAGAACCTTCTTACAGGTAATAACATTTTCATACCACGAGAAATATCTTACAGGTAGTAACACTTTCATACCATGAGAAATCTCTTACAGGTAGTAACACTTTCATACCACGAGAACTCTCTTACAGGTATTAACACTTTCATACCAAGAGAAATCTCTTACAGGTATTAACACTTTCATACCAAGAGAAATCTCTTACGGGTATTAACACTTTCATACCAAGAGAAATCTCTTACAGGTATTAACACTTTCATACCAAGAGAAATCTCTTACAGGTGTTAACACTTTCATGCCACGAGAATTCTTCAAGTTCTACAACTGTCAGACAATAACTCTTCCTTACACACCATTGTTTGCAGAAATGAAAAACTGTCGTCTATTTTGGCATGTTTTTTTTTAAAGATTCTGCAAAATTAATAGATAAACTAAATAATCCAAATATTTTATTTCAAAATGTCCAGGTTATGAAGTTCTTTCCATTCCTGCACCAAAACTTTCCTATAAGAATTAGTTTTGGCATAGCAAGCTTGTGCCACAATTTTCTGTGACGAGTGACTAAAGGGAAAGGAAACTAATTAATTAAATTAAGTACAATAAATTAATGTTATTTTCTATGTTATACATTACATCTTTTTTAAAAGTTTTTAAAAGTTTTAAACTATTGTCTACAATTTTAACACAGAATAATAACTTGGAAACGACGAAAAGAATAGCACATAAACGAAACAAATATAATCAACTGAACGTGTTTTTCTTGTTTGTGTATGTGGTTAACGGGGGGGGGGGGGGGGCAGACCCGGGCAGAAAAGAAAAAGATCACTTCCACCTACCATGAATGTCGTAAGAGCTGACTAAGGAAGTCGGGGGACAGGCCAACGACCTGCTCCTAGTAAAAAAAACTGGAGGGTTACAGAAAGACGAAGAGGAAAACCAGGAAACTTTGTCGTGGAAAATGAAGCGACTCTGATAACAGAGCGCTGCAGAACCGACATCTCAACTGAGTGCCAGGACACCTTTCACCGTTGTATGTTGGAGTCTGAGAGTAAGAAAACGGCGAAGACCTAGACTTACTTGTAGAAGAGAAATTATGGCAGTGCTCGGAGACAAGGAAGGCCTAGACTTACTTGTAGAAGAGAAATTATGACAGTGCTCAGAGACAAGGAAGACCTAGACTTACTTGTAGAAGATAAATCATGACAGTGCTCAGAGACAAGGAAGACCTAGACTTACTAGTAGAAGAGAAATTATGACAGTGCTCAGAGACAAGGAAGACCTAGACTTACTTGTAGAAGATAAATCATGACAGTGCTCAGAGACAAGGAAGACCTAGACTTACTTGTAGAAGATAAATCATGACAGTGCTCAGAGACAAGGAAGACCTAGACTTACTAGTAGAAGAGAAATTATGACAGTGCTCAGAGACAAGGAAGACCTAGACTTACTAGTAGAAGAGAAATTATGACAGTGCTCAGAGACAAGGAAGACCTAGACTTACTAGTAGAAGAGAAATCATGACAGTGCTCAGAGACAAGGAAGACCTAGACTTACTAGTAGAAGAGAAATCATGACAGTGCTCAGAGACAAGGAAGACCTAGACTTACTAGTAGAAGAGAAATTATGACAGTGCTCAGAGACAAGGAAGACCTAGACTTACTTGTAGAAGATAAATCATGACAGTGCTCAGAGACAAGGAAGACCTAGACTTACTAGTAGAAGAGAAATCATGACAGTGCTCAGAGACAAGGAAGACCTAGACTTACTTGTAGAAGATAAATCATGACAGTGCTCAGAGACAAGGAAGACCTAGACTTACTAGTAGAAGAGAAATTATGGTAGTGCTCAGAGACAAGGAAGACCTAGACTTACTAGTAGAAGAGAAATTATGGCAGTGCTCAGAGACAAGGAAGACCTAGACTTACTTGTAGAAGAGAAATTATGACAGTGCTCAGAGACAAGGAAGACCTAGACTTACTAGTAGAAGAGAAATTATGGCAGTGCTCAGAGACAAGGAAGACCTAGACTTACTAGTAGAAGAGAAATTATGACAGTGCTCAGAGACAAGGAAGACCTAGACTTACTAGTAGAAGAGAAATTATGACAGTGCTCAGAGACAAGGAAGACCTAGACTTACTAGTAGAAGAGAAATTATGACAGTGCTCAGAGACAAGGAAGACCTAGACTTACTTGTAGAAGAGAAATTATGGCAGTGCTCAGAGACAAGGAAGACCTAGACTTACTTGTAGAAGAGAAATTATGGCAGTGCTCAGAGACAAGGAAGACCTAGACTTACTAGTAGAAGAGAAATTATGGCAGTGCTCAGAGACAAGGAAGACCTAGACTTACTTGTAGAAGAGAAATTATGGCAGTGCTCAGAGACAAGGAAGACCTAGACTTACTTGTAGAAGAGAAATTATGGCAGTGCTCAGAGACAAGGAAGACCTAGACTTACTTGTAGAAGAGAAATTATGGCAGTGCTCAGAGACAAGGAAGACCTAGACTTACTAGTAGAAGAGAAATTATGACAGTGCTCAGAGACAAGGAAGACCTAGACTTACTAGTAGAAGAGAAATTATGACAGTGCTCAGAGACAAGGAAGACCTAGACTTACTAGTAGAAGAGAAATCATGACAGTGCTCAGAGACAAGGAAGACCTAGACTTACTAGTAGAAGAGAAATTATGACAGTGCTCAGAGACAAGGAAGACCTAGACTTACTAGTAGAAGAGAAATTATGACAGTGCTCAGAGACAAGGAAGACCTAGACTTACTAGTAGAAGAGAAATTATGACAGTGCTCAGAGACAAGGAAGACCTAGACTTACTAGTAGAAGAGAAATCATGGCAGTGCTCAGAGACAAGGAAGACCTAGACTTACTAGTAGAAGAGAAATTATGACAGTGCTCAGAGACAAGGAAGACCTAGACTTACTAGTAGAAGAGAAATTATGGCAGTGCTCAGAGACAAGGAAGACCTAGACTTACTAGTAGAAGAGAAATTATGACAGTGCTCAGAGACAAGGAAGACCTAGACTTACTAGTAGAAGAGAAATCATGACAGTGCTCAGAGACAAGGAAGACCTAGACTTACTTGTAGAAGAGAAATTATGACAGTGCTCAGAGACAAGGAAGACCTAGACTTACTTGTAGAAGAGAAATTATGACAGTGCTCAGAGACAAGGGATACACATGGAAGGAAGCAGAGAATAATTCCAAGAACAGGGATGACTGGAGAGCCTTTATCGTGGCCTATGCTCTCAAGGAACTGAAAGGCGATGATGATGATGATGATGATGATGATGATGATGATGATGATGATGATGATATGTGTGTGTGTAAGAGAGAGAGAGAGAGAGAGAGAGAGAGAGAGTGAAAGGGGGAAGGCTACAGAAATGTAAAATTGGACATTAGTAAAGTAACGTTAACGACAATAATTAAGTTTAAAATGTCCACAAAGAACATGTGTTATTTCAAACATTATTTTCTTTCTCTGCAGATAATTCACGTCGTTGTGTCAGCTGCTGCACGACCTCAAATCTGCCAGGAAACATTCAATATATCGACAGCGACGACAAGAGTGGGGCATATTTGTCTTCCACACAAGCAGCAACCAACCCGTCAACAAGGTCATTACAAGCAGGTGAAGATAATGACGACGACAGCGAGTCAAGATACGAATAGCTCCAAATCCAACCAATGTTTCGTTATTGTCAAATACGGCGGTAAGTCGGACTTGTAGAGGTAACCATGGCAACGGATTACAGAGTTTGGGTGACAATAGTAGCTAAAAAAAATGGGGACGAAAAGTGGGAGCTGAAGCAGTAAGGAAATGAAATTTTACCCCAGCTTCTCGTTTTACATTTTTTTTCTAACAAGGATGTGCAGAAGAGTAGCCATTTATTTCTTTTTTTTGTAGTTTGAAACGTACTCCTGAGTTTAAAGTTATGTAAGTTCACTTGGAATGTTTGTGTTACATTCATGGTACTAATGTAAGTTCACTTGGAATGTTTGTGTCACATCCATGGTACTAATGTAAGTTCACTTGGAATGTTTGTGTTACATCCATGGTACTAATGTAAGTTCACTTGGAATGTTTGTGTTACATCCATGGTACTAATGTGGAATGTTTGTGTCACATCCATGGGAATAATGTAAGTTCACTTGGAACGTTTGTGTCACATTCATGGTTCTAATGTAAGTTTACTTGAAATGTTTGTGTCACATTCATGGTACTAATGTAAGTTCACTTAGAACGTTTGTGTCACATTCATGGTACTAATGTAAGTTCACATGGAATGTTTGTGTCACATCCATGGTACTAATGTAAGTTCACTTGGAATGTTTGTGTTACATCCATGGTACTAATATAAGTTCACTTGGAATGTTTGTGTCACATTCATGGTACTAATGTGGAATGTTTGTGTCACATCCATGGGAATAATGTAAGTTCACTTGGAACGTTTGTGTCACATTCATGGTTCTAATGTAAGTTTACTTGAAATGTTTGTGTCACATTCATGGTACTAATGTAAGTTCACTTAGAACGTTTGTGTCACATTCATGGTACTAATGTAAGTTCACATGGAATGTTTGTGTCACATCCATGGTACTAATGTAAGTTCACTTGGAATGTTTGTGTTACATCCATGGTACTAATATAAGTTCACTTGGAATGTTTGTGTCACATTCATGGTACTAATGTAAGTTTACTTGAAATGTTTGTGTCACATTCATGGTACTAATGTAAGTTTACTTGAAATGGTTGTGTCACATTCATGGTACTAATGTAAGTTTACAAAGCCAAGACTGAGCCCATAACAAGACTGAGGGTGTAGAGATATAATTCGTGTTGCGGCCGATGTTGCCTTGTCTACAACATAAAGAACAGTATAACTTTAATATAAATATTGATCTGAAACTTGATTGTAAGTGCTAATAAGGGCATTCGCAGTAGGTAATATTGCGTATTGTATAATATATTCAATGTAACTGTAAATATTATTATATTATCAGCTGTATCACACTTACGTTCCATAATATTGTCTTTATGATGAGAGAAGGGCGCGTCTATGCCATCATCGATAAAAGTTTTGTGGTTAAATCTCAGATGACCAAGAGGCGCTGCTAAACCCTTGGTGTTCAAGCCAGATTTTCGTGGAATCCATCAGAAGGCTCTGTCAGTGTGACAGCAACAGTGAGTTCCTGTTTAGATTGTATGTTTAACAATGAGATATGGAGATTTTTAGATGTTGGTTTGATTTTGATGTAGAAAGTGTATGTTGTTTAGAACTTTATTAGAGGCACTAAGTGCTTGGTTTAAGGTCTTTAGCTTATGTAAAGTCAATTTTCACGTGACTGTTAGTTATGTGAAGTCAGTTTTTACGTGACTGTTACTTATGTGAAGTGCTGTGAAAGATTTAGTGATGGGCTGCTGATACCAGCATCTGGAAATCGCTTATTTGAAAAAATAAATGAAGAAAAAAATCAGACTTCCAAACTGTCTAAAGATTAAAGGTGATGGTGATTTGAAGGATTCAGGTCTAGTGTCACTGTGCTGGCTGTTTCTCCTTCAGCTTTTTTGTGGCCAGTGTTCATGTTATCTCACACTACTGGCTGTTTCTCCGTCAGCGTTTTGTGGCCGGTGTTCACGCAGTGTCACACTCTTGAACTAGTAGTCTTGCTTGTGTTGCATGTAAGCTTCTTATTGTCTGTTCTCCTCCACCTACTTGCTCGGACTCCGTCCGTCGCCCGTTCATCTTTGTGGACTTGTTTCATTACTTGACTCTTTGAAGCTGTCTACTAATGCTCGTTATATTCAATATACTTCTATTTACTTGTCTATATACTTCTATTTACTTTTCCACATACTTCTATTTATTTTTCTATATACTTCTTCTATCACTAACAACACTCAACATTTTAATACATATAACATACCAGTTCAGTTGAAAACATTCACAACAGAAATATTTCTTTGCTCGTTGTTTCTTTTCCCCTTCTGACAAGTACCTTTCATACAGCAGTCTGGTTACAATACACCACATAAAGACCACGGAATGCTGGTTACAATACACCACATAAAGACCACGGAATGCTGGTTACAATACACCACATAAAGACCACGGAATGCTGGTTACAATACATCACATAAAGACCACGGAATGCTGGTTACAATACACCACATAAAGACCACGGAATGCTGGTTACAATACACCACATAAAGACCACGGAATGAACTCACGTTATGAAAGTCGTGTTTGTATGTGTGTGTCCAGTCACACAACATAGGGCCCTCCGTGAACGAAAAAAAAACACAATATCATACACATCATTTACTTTACAAGGTGGTTCAAAAATTCCATACACTTTTAGTTTATGATTTCAGATACAAACTTTTACAAATAGGAAACAACGAGGCTTTCGTGCAGTAACGTAACAGAACACAGCGCTGTGCGGTCACACCTCGAAAAAAAAAATCATAGACAAAAAGTGCTTGTAGCGCAAAGGAAGTTAACATGACAGAAATACTTGGGACTTTACGACGGATTCCGTTACGGCAACCGTCTAGCCGCGAGAGAAGAACTCAACGTAATTCAACATTTAAACTGAAACTTCATCTGTGTAAATATTTTTCTTTTATGTGTTGTTATTGTTGTACATAATGCACTAGACATTTGCAGGAGACCATGTTTGTGTGTATTTCAAAATATGGGTACTTGCGAGAGACTGAATCTAAGCTACTGGTACTTAATTTCTGTGTCATAACCTCGTTCCCTTTCCGGGTGTCACGAATTTTGACCAAACAGGATCTGATGGCTTCAATAACAAACACCTTTTTCTGGGTTCTTCGCAAAATAGCGATGTTCATTAATTCGCTGTTCTCTCTTGGCTAAGCGGTTGCTCGTCCTGCCGGACTCGTGGTTCAAGTCCCAGGTAATTCTATTGCAGTTTTTTTCCCTCACACGTCTAAAAGTGTTTTGTCTGTGACTGCTCGAGGTCTGAACATACTGTGCTCTGTTAACTGTAGGAAAACCTCATTGTTTTCTATTTGTAGACATTTGTACGTGCATGTTCCTGTAGTGTTATTGATAAGGTGTTGGTGGCGGTGTATTAGGCAGAGTCTCAGTGCTCGCGTCAATGTTGCTACAACTATTTTATGCAGCTCTCTGACCCGTCATCCCCGAGATAAATCGTCAATTGGGACACTAGGTCACTTCCATATTCCCCCCCCCCCCCAAAAAAAAAAAAATGCACCATGAGACCCCACTAAATCTCGTGGTACCAAGAGATGATAAAATTCAAGGGAAACAACCTAGTGTCTAAGATGTCACTAAAATAATATCAAGGATTACGTCCCGTCGTTTCTTATCTCTACAGAAGCGGAAATTTTTTTTTTTTTTCAATCGATAAATGAATTAATGAGAAGGTCAAGAGCATGTCTAGATCATTGTAACCTGAGTCATTCTGTCATTCTGTAGCATTAAATAACAATTTTTCTGTCCGAAAAAAATGTAATGATTGTCAACAGGGAATTTATTTTGCGATGTTGAGATTTTTGGATGCGTAATGTCAGGGGAGATAATCAGACGGTTGGGGTTTCTTTAATTCATGTTTACATCTTCTTGCCTGAGTACAGAGTACAAACACATGGACTGGAGGACTGGGCTCATGCCCCCCCCCCCCCCTCTCTCTCTCTCTCTCTCTCTCTCTCTCTTATTTTCTCTCAGATTCTTTTACTGCGAGGACGTCTAAAATATGGTGAATGAAAATAAGCTGTTTGTCAATGTTCCAGAAATTTCTGCCTCTCACCTGCGATACGGACAGCATTCAAATCATGATATTATAGACAACATTCAAACTATGGTATTATAGACAACATTCAAACTATGGTATTATAGACAACATTCAAACTATGGTATTATACACAACATTCAAACTATGGTATTATACACAACATTCAAACTATGGTATTATACACAACATTCAAACTATGGTATTATACACAACATTCAAACGATGGTATTATAGACAACATTCAAACTATGGTATTATAGACAACATTCAAACTATGGTATTATAGACAACATTCAAACTATGGTATTATAGACAACATTCAAACTATGGTATTATAGACAACATTCAAATCATGGTATTATAGACAACATAGACAACATTCAAACTATGGTATTACAGAAAACATTCAAGCCAATGTGTTATAAACAACATTCAAAACATGGAGTTGTAGGCAAAATTCGAGCCAAGGTGTTAAAGACAACATTCAAACCAAGATGTTCTACACAACATTCAAATCAAGATGTTATAGACAATATTCAAACCAAGATGTTCTAGACAACATTCAAATCAAGATGTTATAGACAATATTCAAACCAAGATGTTCTAGACAACATTCAAGTCAAGATATTCTACACAACATTCAAACCAAGATGTTCTAGACAACATTCAAGCCAAGATGTTCTAAACAACATTCAAGCCAAGATGTTCTAGACAACATTTAAATCAAGATGTTCTAGACAACATTCAAGCCAAGATTTTCTAGACAACATTCAAGCCAAGATGTTCTAGACAACATTCAAGCCAAGATGTTCTAGACAACATTCAATCCTAGATGTTCTAGACAACATTCAAACCAAGATGTTCTAGACAACATTCAAGCCAAGATGTTCTAGACAACATTTAAATCAAGATGTTCTAGACAACATTCAAGCCAAGATGTTCTAGACAACATTCAAACTATCCAACATTCAAATCAAGATGTTATAGACAACATTCAAACCAAGATGTTCTAGACAACATTCAAGCCAAGATGTTCTAGACAACATTCAAGCCAAGATGTTCTAGACAACATTCAAGCCAAGATGTTCTAGACAACATTCAATCCTAGATGTTCTAGACAACATTCAAGCCAAGATGTTCTAGACAACATTCAAGCCAAGATGTTCTAGACAACATTCAAACCATCAAACATTCAAATCTGATTTGATCAGCTTGGTCGTGCATGCCGGGGCTGGGCTGAGGGTAAAACAGAGGCCAGGTGCCGGAACAGAGTCAACATCACTACAAACCACGTGACCCTGTGATCTTCACAGACGGGTCAGTGGCACGGGACATAAGAAGGGGGTGGGGCAAGGTTGTCTACCGTAACGTCACGCCGGATGCGAGTAAGTCAGGAGCCAGTGCAAGCATCACTTTGAGCATGAGAGTGGGGGCGTAGACCGCATCAGAAACAGTTTCCTGGTGAGTGGAGCACTGCGACTAGCATGGGGGTCACTGATTCGGAGAATCGAGAGACATTCACCCCCCCCCCCCCTTGCACGGAGCGGGTCTAGCTTGTAGAGGGCTCTCGATTATCCAGTTTGACGTGGATATACTGCTCGGGGCATGCGCAGTGATAAAGTGGACAAGCTGACAGGCGTGGCATCAATTCAGAGAGCCCTAAGATTGGACAAGGGGAAGACTAAAAGCAATCTTGCATAGGCTATGTATAGAGGACGACATCTGTGGAATGACGACAGACGTTTCAAGGGGATGATTGAATTGGTGGAAAAGAGGGGAAGTTGACGTTTTTATCCGAAAGTAACAATTTATCGAGGGTTACCCACAGCCACTGTGTTACAGGCTCCATCAGGAGGTGCACCTTCAGTGGGTCGTGGAACAGAAGGCGGAGCACGTATCGGAATGCCCGGAGTCCGGGTTGCCAGTCTCTAATTCAATTACAACAATTGCAACATTAGAATAATCTCTCTCTCTCTCTCTCTCTCTCTCTCTCTCTCTCTCTCTCTCTCTCTCTCTCTCTGAACCTTAAGTGCTCAGGGCACATGGGGCTTCCGCAAGGGTTTTCCACCATGCCTGTCCTTCGCCTTTTTTTCTGCTCTTGCCCAGGTGAGCCCTCTGTTGCTCAACATCCTTTCTGTTGTTCTTCTCCATGTCTCTTTTGGTCTACCCTTACTTCTGCTCCCCTGTGGTGTCCATCTTAGTGCTATTTTTGGTAGTGAGTTGTCAGTCATTCGGAGCACATGTCCCAACCATCGCCAGCGTCTTTCCTCAATAATTCTGTCTGTGGCTTCATCTGCATTTCTGCCAATAAAATGTTATTTCTTATGGTGTTTGGCCAAAATATTTTTCTAATTCTTCGTAAACATTTAGTCTGGAAAGAATTCAACTTGTTTTCTATGGTTTTGGTGATTTTCCAGCATTCACTTCCATAGAGTAGTACACTTAGAACATTACTCTTAAATATCCTGATTTTCGTATTCATGCTTAGTTCTTTTAGATTTCCATATAGTCTGCAGCACTGCAAAAGCCTGGTTTGCTCTAGTAAGGCTGCTTTAATATTAGAATAATAGTAGCGTATTATACTGCTCAACACGCTGAAATCGATGTTGAATTGCAGGTGTCCTTGACCTCGTTGACCTTGATGGACGTATCAGAAATTTATCAATTTCAGCAGAAGATTATGCGTCTGAATACGTCACAGGTCGTGAAACATACGTTGTAATAAGAGTGGAAAGTAAGTTCTATATTGTTCTTTATTAGAGTGGAAAGTAAGTTCTATGTTGTTCTTTATTAGAGTGGAGAACAAATTGTACATTGTCGTTATTATAGTGGAGAGTTGTTATTATAGTGGAGAGTTGTTATTATAGTGGAGAGTTGTTATTATAGTGGAGAGTTGTTATTATAGTGGAGAGTATTATAAAACTTAAGGGTTTCTTAAGCTACAATTTAGGATGAATTAGGGAGGATATGACCAAACCCAGCTATCACTCGCAGTCCATGGCCTAATGCACTACTGTACTGAGTGGCCAAGCTCTATCTCCTACGACCGACAACCCAGGTTACACCTCCCCAGAATGCTGTATGTCAGTTTGGCATCATGTTACATATACCACAACATTACACCAACATGCATTACACATTACCAAGTCAGCCATTAAATACATTCATTCATTTGCATGTCCCTTACGGAACTTTGCCTCCCTAACAGCACTCTTGTAGGCCTCTCGGTTGTAAGCAAGATGGCCTGCTGCTGATGCATTCATTTGCAGTTCATCAACGATGCTTTGCAGCCATCTTCGCCTTGGTCTTCTTCTCTTTCTTTTTCCCATTATGTACCCTTCCAAGAAGGTCTTCTCTAGATAATCATGACGTTTAATGTGTCCAAAAATATTTAAGTTTTCTTTGTTTAATCCTCTTTACTAGTCAGCCTTCTTCAATATTAAGTCCCTGTAGTATGAATATATTTGTCCATTAAATGCATGGACGTTTTATTACTCAAACTATATAGATCATGGTAGTCACAGATACATTACATAACACAGAACATATAATACATATCATAAGATATAAACAGGCATGATATCAATATAATGCAATAACTCTTATAAAGAATCAGATAACCGGGCCTTGGCTATCCTGCCCTCCCTCCCCCATCATACACAGTATACATTTCCAAATGTGCCACTGCACTATGAATACTGCAGCAAATACTGCGAATCTACCTATTGTTTTTATTGTGAAGAGTTATTATTACAATGGAGAGTTGTTATTATAGTGGAGAGTTGTTATTATAGTGGAGAGTATTGTTATAATAATATAGATAATCATAGATGAGTAGAAAGAAAGTTTCCTTGAATCCTTCCGAAAACAGTTTATGTGTCTTTCATCCTCTGCTACAGTTTATACTTCTCAATATGTGAAGGTATTCTGTTGGTGTTTGATGTACAACTCTGTTATCTGTCTCCACTGTTTACTGTTACCAACCACCAGCACAGAAACATCAACAATAACACAGAAGAATCAATAACAACACAAATATCAACAACAAATTGTAACACCAGTAACAACACAAACATTAAAAACATAAGAACATCAATAGCAACATTGTAACATCAATAACAACACATAAATGTCAATAAAAGCACAGAAATATCAACAGTAATACAGAAACAAACAATAAAGAATCATTAATAATAACAACACATAAACAGCATCAACAACAAACAAAGAAACATCAACAAACACAGAAACGTTTGCAGAAATATCAAAAACAGCACAGGAACATTAACAATAGCATATAAACGTCACCACCATCGACAACAACACAAAAACATCAGCAACATATAAACGTCAACAACATCGAAACAATACATAAACATAAAGCAACACAAACATCAGCAAGAACATACAAATATCTACGATAACACATACATCATCAACAATAACACAGAAACAGCAATAGCAACACAGGAAACAGCAAGAACATACAAAACATCAACAACACAGAAACAACAATATATACACATCATCAACAATACTAAAAACAACAGCAACATAGAAACATTAGTAACAACAGTATCCACAATATATCTTTAATATCTCTCTGCTAGGACAAGGGGAAAATGGACCAAACAAATACATTCCGCTCTTGAACAATCTGGATAAAATCAATCCAGATCTTCTAGGTAAGTTTTAGACTGGATTTGCTTCGATTATTTACCTGCAAAAGAGCAAAGGTTACCTGATCAAGCTGTGAGCTGATCTCTTGTGTAGAAAGTAACTATAGTGTCTATAACACATTTCTGACATGCGTACTGGAAGTAAGATCAGTCTTTCATGTCCCAGTATGTCAGTCAGTCAGTCATTTGCATGTCTCTTGCGGAACTTTGCCTCCCTAACAGCACTCCTGTAGGCCTCTCTATTGTAAGCAAGATGGCCTGCTGCTGATGCATCCATTTGCAGATTATCAACGAAGTCTTGCAGCCATCTTCGCCTTGGTCTTCCTCTCGTTCTTTTTCCCATTATGTACCCTTTCAAGACTGTCTTCTCTAGATAATCATGAAGTTTAATGTGTCCAAAATATTTATGTTTTCTCTATTATCCTCTTTACTAGCCAACCTTCTTCAATATTAAGTCCAAGTGACACACTTGTCGTCATATTTTTAACTTCTCTGTTGAATAGATGAGCAGTCTCTAGGACTTGTATGTGACATCGAATCCTGTTCATCATGGTTCTCTCTCTATCTTCCTCTCTCTCTCTCTCTCTCTCTCTCTCTCTCTCTCTCTCTCTCTGCTACAGAGTGCATGCATCCTGCTGGGATGCTTCGCAGGATACTGGAGCACTTGCGTACAATAATGGTAACATTTTGAAGATCCTATGTCAGGAAAAATATATGTAAAAGGAACAGCTTTTGAAGAAGTAAACCAATTTTCATATCTCAGCAGCTACATAGACCAGGATGGTGACACCACAAAGGAAACTAGACTTCGAATTGCAAAAGCACCAATGACCTTCAATAATCTTGTGAACTTATGGCCTTCAAAAGTTCTAAGCACAAAAACCAAGTTAAGATTATTCAATTCAAATGTAATATCCACCCTCATTTATGCACGTTAAAGCTGGAAAACAACTAAAGAAATAGACAAGAAATGAGACTGTTTCGAAAACAAATGCCTAAGGAAAATATTCGGTATAAAGTGGAACGAATTCAAGAACAACGCAGAGATAAGGCAAATGAGCAAACAACAACCTGTCTCATGGGTGATCAGAAAAAAGAGATGGACATGTGTCGGTAATGTGATGAGAAGAAACAATCAGAGAATTCCCAAACAAGCTATCAAATAGAACGCTTCAGGCTGAAGAAAAAGAGGTCGACCACGTGAAACTCTAAAGAGGACATTGTTAAGAGAGGCCAGTTTAGTGGACACAATATCCCTTGATGAGATCGAAAAACTCGTCGAGGACAGGAAATCTTGGCGAACTTCTTCCTTCTGTTTTTCCTATTGTTATAATATTTTCAATGCCTTCTCTTCTCATTGCATGTCCTATGAAAGTACATTGCCTCTCTCTCTTATCTTTTTGTCAAGGTTTTTTTGTCTCTCCAGCTCTTCTCATACATTCTTCATTAGTTATTTTTGCTGTCCAGGGGATTCGCAACATTCTTCTAATAAACCACATTTATGCTGCTTCCAATGATTTTTGTGCAGACTTGCCTATTGTCCATGATTCACTTCCATATAACAAAATAGGTTCAATATAGAATTTTTGGACGCGTTTTCTAACATTCATTGATAAGGATGTGTGGGATAATATGTTTCTCATTCTCTGAAATGCAGTCTTTGCTTGGCCTATTCTGTTCCTAATTTCTGTTCTGCATTTCCCATCTGAAGTTATTAATGCTCCAAGGTATTTGAATTTCTGCACCTGCTTTAGAATAGTTCCTTTTAATTTAATACTGCATGATGGTGGCTTCTGTTTCTTAGACATAACCATAGTCTCTGTTTTTTTTTTTTTGTGTTTTGATGTTCAAAGTAAGGCCTTTCTGTTCACTTTCTTTGGCAACTTTATCCAAGAGATTTTGCAGGTCTTGTTGGTTCTCGGCTGTCAGTACTGTGTCGTCAGCATACCGAAGGCTGTTAATATTGTATCCTCCAATTTTTATGCCTGGTTCTGTGATGATCGTTCTTAGAACATTATCTCGGTACAGATAAAAAAGGTCAGGATACAGTACACATCCTTGTCGTACCCCTTGTTTTATAGGTTGCTATTTTCCAGTTCTATTTTCAACTCGAATTCCTGTTTCTTGCTGCCAATATAGATGCTTTACAATCCTCAGTTCTTTGTCGTCTATATTGATGTCTTCAAGCATTTTAATAATTTCATTATGTTTTACCTTGTCGAATTTCTTAGTGTAATCAATGAAGCACAAAGTAGAGATCTTCCTGTATTTCTCAAGCTCTTTCTGTTAGTGTTCGTAAAGCATAAATGGCATTGTGTGTTCCCTTTCCTTCAACAAATCCAAACTGTTCGTCTGCTATTTCCATTTTTATCTTTTTCTTTATTCTTCTCATAATGATTCTCAGAAGTTGCTTCGTTATGTGACATGAGAGGCTGATAGTCCGGTGGTCGTCACATTCCTTTGCACCTGGTTTCTTTGGTAGTGCTATAAACATGGATTTAATCAGGTCACTGGGAATATAACCACTGTTGTAAATGTCATTCAGTAACTTGGTTATTATTTTTATTCTGTCTCCTCTAACGCCTCTATTTCTTCTATTGTTATATTATCAGGCCCAGTCACTTTTCCTTTCTTCATGTGTTTGATGGCATCTATGATTTCATCTTCAAGTATCGGTGGTCCATCATAGTTTTCAATATCTGGTGTTAATTCTGGTCTTTCTCCTTCATATAGCTCACCGATATACTCTGTCCACCTTCCACAATGTCTTCTTTTTCCATTAACATTTTACCTTCTTTCGATTTCAGGCATCCTGTGATATATTTTGTTTTCCTGCCTGTGAGTTCACTAATTCGTTTGTGCATGTTTTTTGCTGTCTTTATTATGAGAGTCCTCTATCTGTCTGCACTGTTCATTTAACCACACTTCTTTTGCTTCTCTGCATTTGCGTCTTATTTCTTTATTTATCTTGCTGTATTTTTCTTGGTTATTTTTACTCCTGCTCCTCTTGTCCATCAGTCCTAAGATGTCGTCTGTCATCCATTTATTTTTAGGGGCTTCTTTTTTCGGTGGTATTATCTCCTTAACAGTTTGGTGTATAGAATCTCTTAACATTGCCCATTGTTCATCCATACTATTTATCTTTGCTATTGCATTGTATCTATTTGTTATAATAACTTTGTATTGTTCTCGCAGTTCTTGGTCATTTTTAATGAGTTCTGTATAAAGTTTGATGTTTCTCACTTTTCTGCCTGCTTTCTTTAGCTTTATTCTAATTTTTCCACAGAGTGGGTAATGGTCACTATTGCAGTCGGCTCCTGGCATGGTTTTTGTTGTCAGTAATGCATTCCAGAATAGTTTGTTGATTAATATGAAGTCTGTCTGGTTAAAAGTCTTTTTGTCTGGACTGCACCACGTTGCCAGTCTAAGGGGATGTTGTTTAAACCAGGTGTTTCCTACAACCATGCTGTGTATTCTTGCCCATTCAATTAATTTACTGCCTCTGTCATTCATCTCTCCCAGTCCATAGTCACCAACGATGTCTGAAGTTCTTCCTTTACCAACTTTGGCATTAAAATCTCCCATGACTATGGTAACTTCATGTGACTTTGTGTGTTTTAGTGCTGTCTCTATGTCATTATAAAATAGCTGTACATCTTCTTCAGAGCTTTCAGATGTTGGAGGGTACACTTGTATAATATTTATGTTTATTGGTTGTCCTTTCAGTTGGGCTAGCAGGACTCGGTCTGAGATGTTCAAATATCCTACAATTGTCCTTGCCGTTTGTTCATCAAATATAATTCCTACTCCTCGTTCATGTTTCTCACTTCCTGAATATATTATTGTATATTTATCTGATTTTATCTTCCCTGCACCTGTCCATCTAACTTCACTCATTCCTAATATGTTGATCTTCATCCTTTCCATTTCCATCTTTACATTTTCTAATTTTCCAGCCTGGAATAAAGTTCTAACATTCCATGTTGCTATTTTGAACTTGTTAGTTTTGCCACCAGTAGCTTGATGACGATCTGGCCTCACCTGTGGCTCGTGAGCTGCCCTACCGGACGAGGCTGTTCCAAAGGAACATCCATTAACGTCGTTCATGACAAATCTATTACTCTGAATAAGCATAATTGTTCTTGGGAGCTACAACAGTAGGTTCCCGTTGCCTTCTGCCGGTTTGTGCACGGACTCTTCGCTAGACTTTGGACTCCCTGTCCCACCCGCAAGCCAGCGGGAGCGAGAGGTTTTAAAGCGCCTCTTACCCGCCTGGTATTCCCTTCACTGAGCACCTGAGGCACTTTATAGGAGTAGTAGAGCCACCTACTACCCCACCTCGCTCTCTGAGTCTACCGCCAGTTGGTCCGCGCCTGCTTATTTGAGTAAATCCTTATTCACAGGGATCCTCAAAACTTGTTTATACTCTCAAATTATTGCCACCCCAGTAAGTGAAACTGGTTTATACTCTCAAATTATCCCCACCCCAGCAAGTGAAACTTGTTTATACTCTCAAATTATTGCGCTCCCCCCCCCCCCCCAGTAAGTGAAACTTGTTTATATTCTCAAATTATTGCCCCCCCCCCCCCCCCCGTAAGTGGAACTTGTTTATCTTTCTCTCTCTCTGAACCTTAAGTGCCCAGGGCACATGGGGCTTCCGCAAGGGTTTCCCACAAATGCCTGTCCTTCGCCTTTTTTTCTGCTCTTGCCCAGGTGAGCCCTCTATTGCTCAACATCCTTTCTTGTTTATACTCTCAATTATCCCCCCCCCCCAAAAAAAAAGATACCTGTAACTTGTTTATATTCTCAAATTATTAACCCCCCCCCCCCCAACCAAGATACCTGAAAATTGTTATATTCTCTAATTATTAACCCCCCCCCCCCACCAAGATACCTGAAAATTGTTTATATTCTCTAATTATTACCCCCCCCCCCCACCAAGATACCTGAAAATTGTTTATATTCTCTAATTATTACCCCCCCCCCCCCCACCAAGATACCTGAAACTTGTTTATATTCTCTAATTATTACCCCCCCCCCCCCCACCAAGATACCTGAAACTTGTTTATATTCTCTAATTATTACCCCCCCCCCCCCCCCCCACCAAGATACCTGAAACTTGTTTATATTCTCTAATTATTAACCCCCCCCCTCCCCCAAGATACCTGAAACCTGTTTATACTCTCTAATTATTTCCCCCCCCCCCCCCAAGATACCTGAAACTTGTTTATACCCTCTAATTATTAACCCCCCCCCCCCCCCCCCCCCCACCAAGATACCTGAAACTTGTTTATATTCTCTAATTATTAACCCCCCCCCCAAGATACCTTAAACTTGTTTATATTCTCTAATTATTGCTCCCCCTCCCCTGTAAGTGGAACTTGTTTATACTCTCAAATTATTGCTCCTTTGTTCACACACTCGAACTATAAGAAACCTGTAAATATTGTGAAGATTCTGATGTACCTGGCACTTTGTTAAACTAAAACCTCACTCACCTGTCTCCAGTCAAGTTAAACAACCTGTCCAGGCCTGGCACACGGAACAGACGTGACAGAGTTAAGAAAACACAACCCCGAACAACACGAGCAACCCCCAACAAAACTGAAAACAAGCCACGCCCATCAAGTTCTGAGAGAGGATCAAGATCTCGCACGGGAAAGTGACGAGTGCTCCATCAAGTTATGTTAGCTTTATATGTTTGTTGACTGTCTTCAATGAATAAACTCATGTTGATATTTTAATCCTCAACGGTTCCAAGAAAGGATTTGTGTGGACACTAACAATAAAGGTACTGTAGTATTGTACATATTTCCTGAAAACTTTGGATGCCTCTTCTATGTGCCAGAAAAATGACACAAAAGTTATTCTTGCCTTTTTTTTCTGGTTGTAATAGATTATTTCAAGTTATCTTTGGCAACAAATTGTCAGGGAGAATTCTAATTCTTAGTTCATTTTACAACTCCAGTTGTAAGTGGAAATCATAGCTGCTTTTTTTCTCCCATCATAATGAGGGGTGTTACAACTAATTTCGACCAAAATAAATACCAAATAAAACTATAGAAGGTAGCAAAATAAAACAATAAAAAATAAAGAATGAGTGGTGTAGTAGGTTGAATCTGATGATCTCTGGTGTATATGATATCCGTACAATGTCAGCGTTTGTTATGTCAGGGCTGGCTTCGACACTCTCTCTCTCCCTACAACGTGTTACAGTAGTCTAGGAGACGAGGTAGGGACTCATTGTAGAGCACTGCACCATTTTCTTGTGTGTGTGTGTGCCTTGAGACATGCTGAAAGCAAAGATAATCTGATTTATTACTAACACATCATAACTGGACAAACGAGTATAGAGGGCAATCAAGCGGTCTCCCACAACATGTCAGACAAAAGAAACAAGTGTATAGAGAAGTAAGTCAGACACTGGTCTCACAGGTTTCATCATCTGTTTTCTATGCCTGTCAAGTAAACAGTTTCTACAGACTCACCTAACCTGCCGTGAAAACTCAAGCATTAAACTAAGAGCTGAGAGTAAACAAAGAGCTATCACTAAACTAAGAGCTATCAGTATACTAAGAGCTAGACACTAGGAGGACATGATACTGTTGAAATAATATTTACATGCTGTGTGTGTGCTATTTTAGCGGGGTAGGGGTATCCCCTATCAAAGGAGAAGTAAGATGCCTCCTTACCTCTGTTAGTCTACGGGACACCCTTGGGCAAGGTGGAGTACACATATAGCCCCCCTGATCAAGGTGACGTGAAGCCATGGGAGAAGGTGGTGGATGGAATGGGAGAGCAGCCGAGAGATAATGTTGGTTATGGTCTCCATTCTATGATGGCAGGCAGATGATCTCAATGTAGGGACAATGGCTACGATCACTGACTAGTACAGTCACTGCCCGGAAGGAAAGGAATGGTAAACTATCTTCTGGAAATATGCTAAGAAACCCAAACAGCAACATGGAAGGTCAAATAGGCCATCTTGCTCACAACCGAGAGGCCTACAGGAGTGCTGTTAGGGAGGCAAAGTTCCGCAAAGGACATGCAAATGAATGAGTGTGTACTATCTTCACACAAAAACATATTAACATTAACATTTGCCTCGTACTGAACTAAATTTGTCTTCAACATTTTCGTTTTTCCAAATAAGGTAACAGAACAATCGCCGACATTTTCTATCTTTGTCCTAGTATGTCTTGTTGTTCACCTGCTACAAGTATGTAAGTTCACAAATGACAGACATTTTAAAATCTTTTTTTTTTTTAACCTTCACATACAGAGAAGTCAGGAGCCTGAATGCAGATTATAAATGTGTACATTTGACTCTTGTTTCTAGTCTTAGAGATGACATACACAGAGAGAACATATAAGAGAACAGAAAAAATACTTGCTAGAAATCATATTTGTTTGTGCTGGAGCTGGTGACTGGTAGGGCCCACATATACTTCAGATGTTGTGAGTTACAAACAAGCCCAATGGTCTGCCAGGCTGTTGAGCTGGTGACTGGTAGGGCCCACATATACTTTAGATGTTGTGAGTTACAAACAAGCCCAATGGTCTGCCAGGCTGTTGAGCTGGTGACTGGTAGGGCCCACATATACTTCAGATGGTGTGAGTTACAAACAAGCCCAATGGTCTGACAGGGTGTTGAGCTGGTGTGGCTACCCTGTTTCTCCCCCATTTTCTTATTTGAAATGTGTCTGGACAGGAGAGTGGACAGTGGGTGGACAGTTACACTGATCTAGCTCTCCACAGCCATGAAGAAATATTTTTACTGTTACCTGCACATTTTCTTACAGCAATTTTATGTACATTTGTAAGAAATACATGTATGTAATAATATTTACTCTCTGTCAGCACTGACTTGTACTGTTATCTACACATTATCTTACAGAGATACATGTATGTAATAATATTTACTCTCTGTCAGCACTGACTTGTACTGTTCCTGGTTCTCCAGCACAATTCCTGTGTAGCTCTTGCTGGTCTAAAATTTCTTGACTACCTGATTCAAACCTGCTGTTATGTGTGCCATGTAAATTCTTAAATATATTCTCTCTGCTTACATTCTGATCCATTGGAATCTCAGTTTACAAACAGTAAACAACTGTAAAATTTGATATTTTAAAAAATTTACTTTCTATACTAATTGTTCTGTAAACATGGAGTTCAATCAATCAATCAAGTGCCATGCCGTGTGGCGTAGGCAATCATTTCTCTCCACAATTCTGTCTTTAAACTTGATTATGAGATCCGCCGGTGACTTTCTTCCTAGCCACACTGACAGCCCATCCAGTAACTTCTCTCTCTCTGTCTTCCTCCGTCTCTTCTTCTCTCAATTTTTCCAGTTGCCACAGTGTGTTTCAATTTTTCCTCCTCTCAGAAAATGTCCTACAAATCTCGCTTGTCTGCCTCTGATCTTTGCTGTAATTTGCTTTTTAACTCCAGCCTCTCTTAAGACTTCTTCATTGGTTTTCTTAGCTGTCCATGGCACCTTCAACATCCTTCTTATGAACCATATTTCCATGGCCTCCATTTCTCGCTGTACTCTCTTATTCATGGACCATGCTTAAGTCAAAACTGGCTCAATGTAACATTTAAGTACTTGGAATCTTGTTTCCATCTTACCTGGCACGGAAGACGACCATGATCAACACAGTGGTCCTTCCACCCAGGCTAAGTAGATTTTAATCTACAAACCTTCAACACATACGTAGTAAAATTATCTAGCGAGCCCAAGCGGGCACTAAAAAAAAAAAAAAGCAAGCTTACATCTCTAAGATATCTCAGACAAGGGAGAACAAGCTTACATCTCTAAGATATCTCAGACAAGGGAGAACAAGCTTACATCTCTAAGATATCTCAGACAAGGGAGAACAAGCTTACATCTCTAAGATATCTCAGACAAGGGAGAACAAGCTTACATCTCTAAGATATTTCAGACAACAGAAAACAAGCTTACATCTCTAAGATATCTCAGACAAGGGAGAACAAGCTTACATCTCTAAGATATCTCAGACAAGGGAGAACAAGCTTACATCTCTAAGATATCTCAGACAAGGGAGAACAAGCTTACATCTCTAAGATATCTCAGACAAGGGAGAACAAGCTTACATCTCTAAGATATTTCAGACAACAGAAAACAAGCTTACATCTCTAAGATATCTCAGACAAGGGAGAACAAGCTTACATCTCTAAGATATCTCAGACAACAGAAAACAAGCTTACATCTCTAAGATATCTCAGACAAGGGAAAACAAGCTTACATCTCTAAGATATCTCAGACAAGGGAAAACAAGCTTACATCTTTAAGATATCTCAGACAAGGGAGAACAAGCTTACATCTCTAAGATATCTCAGACAAGGGAGAACAAGCTTACATCTCTAAGATATTTCAGACAACAGAAAACAAGCTTACATCTCTAAGATATCTCAGACAAGGGAGAACAAGCTTACATCTCTAAGATATCTCAGACAACAGAAAACAAGCTTACATCTCTAAGATATCTCAGACAAGGGAAAACAAGCTTACATCTTTAAGATATCTCCGATAAAGAAAATGTTAAATGTACCAAAATAATTGCAGAAATATTTTTAATGAAATGATTAACAAAAACTGATGAAAAGTTTTAAGTTATATAACACGTAAGTATATAACATGCCATATGATTATATGACATTTTGTGAAGAACAGCATGCAGTTAAAATTACAGTTCATATAAAAGATATGTTTCAGAATAGACATCTCACATAAATTTCTAAACATATTTTGATTCCCTGGAACATATTATTTGGTGGGACATTATGTCAAAACAACAGCTAACATGGTACTACTACCAGACTTCTGAGAATATGGTACATTATATAAATACATATATGCTGATCTCCCTCCTTGCTCATTGAAACAACCTGTAGCTATGATTATCAAGCTTAGTATTTCATGTCCACTCAGATTTCTAGAGTTTGTCATTAAGGATTTCCACATTACAATGACCTATAATCCTATATTTCCTTCCATTCATATGTCAGTAAATACCCAGCAACAAGGATAACATTCAGGGATATGTGAGATCATATTTATAACATACTGTAGTAAAGTAACGTACCTCTACAGAAAACAAAAAAAAAAAAAAAGATGTAAATTTATAAAGAGATGTGTCAAAACACACAAAGTCATCTTGAATTCTGAGAAGACAGGTTGTAAGTGATGATGTACAACAATGCAGATTTCATGTATAACATTACTGACAAGGGAAGCTAATCGAGCTCTCAAAAGCCAGGAAAAGTGAAATCAATATTTTAACATAACTGACTTCATTGCATGTACCCTAGCAGGCCCATGGCTGATTGCTGGCAGTTTCTTACAACACAAACCACCTTGTAAGATGGTATGATTTCCAATCTCAACCTTTGTGTGTGAAGACAATTCACTAATAGTTGTACTGCTCCTGCACCTCATATTAGTGCACACCTAGGGACGCTGTCAAGTTCTGGGGTCCTCTACTAAGAAACAAGCTGGACTTTATGCTGTTTCAGAAGTTACAGAGTCAGTATAACAAGACACACAGCCTATCAGCCTTCAAATCTCTCAGTGGAAGAACTAAATTTCAAATAAAATATGCAAATCCAAAATAAAGAAAATAATAAACGTCAGGAAGGGTAACTATAACTTAAAATATAGAGTTGTTCCCTCACAAATGGAATATTTTCATATATGAAGGGACCATAAATGTAAGATGTATATCAACAAAATCTAATGCAGCATTTTGTATAATCAACACATACTTATATGTGATAAAGGTATACAGTAACAAATGGTGACAACTATATTATTACATAGCTGAATTCATAAACAAAATGTATAATCAACAGTACACACCCAATATCTGGGCACTTCCCTGACAAGAACAGTTTGTGAATTTAAGAAGGATATCACTTCTCTGAGATTCCTGACAAGAGCAGCTAACAAGTTTAAGCAAGTTTATCACTTTTCTGAGATCCCTGACAAAAGCAACTAGCAAGTTTATCACTTTTCTGAGATCCCTGACAAAAGCAACTAGCAAGTTTATCACTTTTCTGAGATTCCTGACAAGAGCAAATAGCAAGTTTATCACTTTTCTGAGATTCCTGACAAGAGCAGCTAACAAGTTTAAGCAAGTTTATCACTTTTCTGAGATTCCTGACAAGAGCAGCTAATAAGTTTAAGCAGTTTATCACTTTTCTGAGATCACTGACAAGAGCAGCTAGCAAGTTTATCACTTTTCTGAGGTTCCTGACAAAAGCAGCTAACAAGTTTATCACTTTTCTGAGGTTCCTGACAAGAGCAGCTAACAAGTTTATCAGTTTTCTGAGATCCTTGACAAGAGCAGCTAGCAAGTTTATCACTTTTCTGAGATTCCTGACAAGAGCAAATAGCAAGTTTAAGCAAGTTTATCACTTTTCTGAGATTCCTGACAAGAGCAGCTAACAAGTTTAAGCAAGTTTATCACTTTTCTGAGATTCCTGACAAGAGCAGCTAATAAGTTTAAGCAGTTTATCACTTTTCTGAGATCACTGACAAGAGCAGCTAGCAAGTTTATCATTTTTCTGAGGTTCCTGACAAAAGCAGCTAACAAGTTTAAGCAGTTTATCACTTTTCTGAGATCCTTGACAAGAGCACCTAGCAAGTTTATCACTTTTCTGAAATCACTGACAAGAGCAGCTAGCAAGTTTATCACTTTTCTGAGATCCCTGACAAGAGCAGCTAGCAAGTTTATCACTTTTCTGAGGTTCCTGACAAAAGCAGCTAACAAGTTTATCACTTTTCTGAGGTTCCTGACAAGAGCAGCTAACAAGTTTATCAGTTTTCTGAGATCCTTGACAAGAGCAGCTAGCAAGTTTATCACTTTTCTGAGATTCCTGACAAGAGCAAATAGCAAGTTTAAGCAAGTTTATCACTTTTCTGAGATTCCTGACAAGAGCAGCTAACAAGTTTAAGCAAGTTTATCACTTTTCTGAGATTCCTGACAAGAGCAGCTAATAAGTTTAAGCAATTTATCACTTTTCTGAGATCACTGACAAGAGCAGCTAGCAAGTTTATCATTTTTCTGAGGTTCCTGACAAAAGCAGCTAACAAGTTTAAGCAGTTTATCACTTTTCTGAGATCCTTGACAAGAGCACCTAGCAAGTTTATCACTTTTCTGAAATCACTGACAAGAGCAGCTAGCAAGTTTATCACTTTTCTGAGATCCCTGACAAGAGCAGCTAGCAAGTTTATCACTTTTCTGAGGTTCCTGACAAAAGCAGCTAACAAGTTTATCACTTTTCTGAGATTCCTGACAAAAGCAGCTAGCAAGTTTATCACTTTTCTGAGGTTCCTGACAAAAGCAGCTAGCAAGTTTATCACTTTTTTGAGGTTCCTGACAAAAGCAGCTAACAAGTTTAAGCAGTTTATCACTTTTCTGAGATCACTGACAAGAGCAGCTAGCAAATTGATCACTTCTCTGAGATCCCTAACAAGAGCAGCTAGCAAGGGTAAGCATGATATCACTTTTCTGAGACCAAACATGTGCAAATAATTTACTCTTCAGTCTTTGAACCAGCATTTCTTTTCCCTGAGCAGTTTTCATATAACTGAACATGATGAACAAAACTCTCCTCTTCCAACAAGATGGAGATTTGTCACAAGCTTCAACAGCATAAAGAAAAACCTGAGAAAAAATGTCCATATCATAGGACTGATCAAAATATGCATCACAATATGCATATATTATGTAGATGAACTTTCGTGCACACTGCTTGTTAAACTTGTCACACTAACATACTTTCAATCAGACTCCTCAAGGATCTAGACATTTCTGTAAAATATATCACAAAATGGGAACATCTGGGCAGATCTTGTGCAACTTG
Source organism: Achatina immaculata (assembly GCA_009760885.1). Lineage (NCBI taxonomy): Eukaryota > Metazoa > Mollusca > Gastropoda > Stylommatophora > Achatinidae > Lissachatina > Lissachatina immaculata. The sequence goes on from CM019693.1 coordinate 7,862,028, forward strand.
TACATACAACAGCAAACTTGTATGAAATACTGCATGTCATATCAAAACTAAAACCCTGTACAGTCCTGGATTTCTGATGTTCCATTTTACAACAGTTTGTTTTTCTGACTACTACTCTATTGTAAATTTATAAATATTTTTGTTACAATATGTGGTGCTCATTTCATATAAAATTACTTTAAAAAAAAACAAACTCTGTGTACAAATTATAAGATTGTTTTAGTTTATTTTTATGATTTAAAACATGCTTGTCTAAAGACAGTAAAGTACTGTATGCTCACCCCTGTTAAGTTAATTTTACCTCTATTTCACTTTGTGACTGGGCTCTTGTAAAGAGTAAGCTAGGACTATCTGTATCTTAAAAAAAAGGTCACATTTCTCTAAACATACAAATAGCATTTCTTGTAAAATGATCTTTTTCATTAACTCTGTACTCTGGATATCATCACAGTGCTACGTCAGTGAGGTACAATGCTAGTATCACAAATTAAGATATCTCCCCAGAGTCTCAGTCTATAAATATTTATCTCATGCTTCAAACTGGTATGACAAAATAGCACAAACAATGAATTTAGGATTTACATGACTGATGTAACAAGTAATGCCATGTAATGATGGATGATTTATCACATATCAAAATCATGTATGTTATGCAGGTTTTGATTAAAATGTATCACGCGTTTCTGAAATAAAACTGCTTATGAACCAGCCTGCACTGTAAAATGTACTGTAAGTCATTATTAATCTTCTGACTACAGCATAATCTGGCCAGCACTCTATAACATTCACTAGGTATATCTGTCTAAGATGAAAGTTGCCCACTTTTGTAGGGCACCACTTCTAAACTTGTATGTATATTATTTTCACTGAATTCTTCAACCTCACTCTTATCATTTTAATTACATTCTCCATTCTCACTCTTATCATTTTGATTATATTCTTCATTCTCATTATCATTTTGACTGAATCCTTCATTCTCACTCTTTCTAATTTTGACTGAATTCTTCATTCTGATCTTATCATTTTGATTATATTCTTCATTCTCGTTATCATTTTGACTGAATTCTTCATTCTCATTGCTATCATTCTGATTACATTTTTCACTCTCACTGCTACCATTTTGATTACATTCTCTACCTACTGAAAAATTCTGGAATGTTCCAATTATAAATAAAATAAGAAAAAAATTTACTAATAAAAATAAGTTCAGTTTTTTTTTTTTTTTTCACATTTGGCTGACTCCAACTCAAGCTCACTCTTGTGGAAACAGAAATCATTTTTCTCTGACATCAGTTAATTCTGTCTTGACTACGTCATCCACTTGATCAAACTGTAAAAATGGGAACCTGACACACTTGTTCTTGGAGAAAACCATTTCTGAAAACTGTGAATATATATCTACAGGATGAGGTACAACTTGGTCCAAGGAATACAGCATTGTGTCCTCTCCGCCACTTATGAATGCATAAAAAAAGAAACACTGTACCCGTTCCTTTTTACTCTCTGGTCTGCAAACAGATCTCACCAATTTGTATCATATTTCTTATCTGTCCCATGCTTTGAACCCACTGGATGCTCTGAACCCACTGGACTATCTCCAACTTGGTTGGTCACTGGCCATGTTATTTTGTCCTTTCCCCTACTTCACGTGTGTACACTGGTGATGGTAAGCTCTCTCTTGCCACTGTACATACATGATTCTTGTGCAACACTCAGAATACTCAACAGAAGAAATCTTCTCCAATCTTCCATTTTTTGATGTTCTTGTACTGTTTAGTGTAAAATATTTTTGATTAAACTATTTATGGTTTTCTTTTTATGTGAAAAATCCCATACTATGTATTTACTGTGAGTTATTTATGACAGAAAATGTCTGGAGGTTTAGATGATCACAAATAATGTGACATTTTCTAAAGTTGTTTCACATTTTTTATAACTCATTAAATGGTGATAGATCTCATGTTGATTCTATCTACTTATACATAAAGTATAACTGGTTGTCTTTGAATTATAAGCCACTTCAGTGTCATCACTGACACATTCATGACTCCCTATGAGATATGAAGTGCCATGAGATGGTGAGTTAGTGTCTGTCTTACTGTTTCATGAGCTCAGCTTCTTGAAGTCATGTACCTCGCTAGTTTTGTTTCCCCACCACACACTCTGGTCAACTTGATTATTTAGAAGCTCAACCAGGACGCAATCTCTTCCAAGTTCAGAAGCCACTTCTTTAACAGTCACAACCATGACTAAATAACACAAATAACTCTTAGACTCCAAATGTCAAGTCTCACTGCCATGACCGTGATTATATCTCCAAATGTCAAGTCTCACTGCCATGACCGTGATTATATAAGTATTAGACCACAAACGTCAAGTCTCACTGCCATAACCATGATTATATAACTCCTAGACTCCAAATGTCAAGTCTGATTACATGCTCTTGTCACAAAACTGACAATATCATGGTGTCATTGGATGATTATATCATCTTGTCACAAAACAAATCCTGTCATGGAGTTATGTCTGATTATATCATACTATCACAAGACACTGTGACAGTGCCATGCCCGATTATATCATCTCGTCTCAAAACTGATTACATCCACTTGTCACAAAACTGACACTGACATAACATAAAAAAGACTTCTGCCACAAAACTCTTATTGCCATGTCAGTAATCATTCTTCTGTTGCAAAACTGACATCTTCATGTCATCAACGATTATACTTATGTCACAAAACTGTGCCCTTGATATATATTGTCTGTGTCAGCCTCTATGTGTCTTTGTATAAGTTGTCGATGTCAGCTCATAGGAGTTTGTGAATATTTCTAAGCTCTGTGTCTTACTATGTGCTGTCAATATCAGATCTTGCTTTATATTTATTTCTTGCTTTATATGGTCCATGCCAGCCCTCAAGAGTCTGTCAGTATTTTTAAGCTCTGTGTCTTGCTATGTGCCTCTATGTCAACCTCTCAGAGTTGGTCAATATTTTTAAGCTCTGTGTCTTGCTATGTGCTTCTATGTCAACCTCTAGGAGTTGGTCAATATTTTTAAGCTCTGAATGTTGTCTATGTCAACCTCTAGGAGTTGGTCAATATTTTTAAGCTCTGAATGTTGTCTGTGTCAGCCTCTAGGACTTTTGTCAATATTTCTAAGCTCTGTGTCTTGCTATGTATTGGTTTATGCCAGTCTTTAGAAGTTTATATAAACAATCTATATACCTGACCATAAGACAAAAACACTTTCACCTGTCTGCTCTGATGAGAGTTTCTCAAAGTTTAGTCTATTTACAAGAATCAATGTACAGTCTGTGTAGCCTGTCTATGAGCCAGTTTCAATGTCATGAATGCACTGCTTCATAAGGCTTCTGTATGCTTGTCTCTCTTGTTCCATGCTGTGACAGTGCAGGACATATTCCCGGGCATTCCTAGTCATCTCTGAACGGAGCTCATTACAATTTAGGAGTTGCTCAGCTTTCTCCAGGAATGTCTGTAGATTAGTTGTATATCAAAAATGCATTACAAAAAAAAACAAAATTACATCAATTATAAATAACACAGTAATGGCACTCTTCATCTTAATGCAATAGGTAGGTTTGAAGTGTCTAAGGTGACACATGTTTCACAGCAGATTGTAATGACATTCTGACTGGAAGTCTACCACTGAAACAAGTCATGTGTGTGCTGTAAGGTCCAGCCTCTTTATGCTTGTATCTCTTAAATTACCCTCACTGCACCCCTGTGCTTTCACTCTCCAGTGGGCATGATCTTTAGCTTGATCTTCTGAGGCTTCACATAATGAAAACAGAAATCTTAAAGTGCTTCTCTTCACAGACAAAAACTGCCAGGAAAAAACGGAACCTAAAACAAAATGAAGGGTGAATTTTTCAAACAGTAAAAATTAATTTAAAAGAAATCTTTTTCATGACACAGAAAGCTTTTCATAAAACAATTTATTCATTATTTGTTTCATTTATTCAGAAATAGTAAACTGCTAGCTGCAACTCCAGACTACAAAGGAAGGTTCTAGGTTGTAGTTAAGGCAAATTTCTAAACTGGTCAATAGAACTAGCAAACAGCTAACTCTACTTCAGTGTCAATCAATCAAACAATCAATCAGTAGTGCTAGGATACTGCTTCCCTAGGCTGTAGTTCAGTGGTTCTACGATATTGAACTAGATTAGTTCAGTGGTGGTAGAATACTCTATCACAGACTAGTTCAGTGGTGATAGAATACTGCTATCACAGACTAGTTCAGTGGTGATAGAATACTGATACCACAGACTAGTTCAGTGATGCTAGAATACTGATACTACAGACTAGTTCAGTGGTGATAGAATGCTGCTACCACAGACTAGTTCGGTGGTGATAGAATGCTGCTACCACAGACTAGTTCAGTGGTGATAGAATGCTGCTACCACAGACTAGTTCAGTGGTGCTAGAATACTGCTACCACAGACTAGTTCAGTGGTGATAGAATACTGCTACCACAGACTAGTTCAGTGGTGATAGAATACTGCTACCACAGACTAGTTCAGTGGTGCCAGAATACTGATATCACAGACTAGTTCAGTGGTGCCAGAATACTGATATCACAGACTAGTTCAGTGGTACCAGAATACTGATATCACAGACTAGTTCAGTGGTGACAGAATACTGATATCACAGACTAGTTCAGTGGTGATAGAATATTGCTACCACAGACTAGTTCAGTGGTGACAGAATACTGATATCACAGACTAGTTCAGTAGTGCCAGAATACTGATATCACAGACTAGTTCAGTGGTGCCAGAATACTGATATCACAGACTAGTTCAGTGGTGCCAGAATACTGATATCACAGACTAGTTCAGTGGTGACAGAATACTGCTACCACAGACTAGTTCAGTGGTGACAGAATATTGCTACCACAGACTAGTTCAGTGGTGCCAGAATATTGCTACCCCAGGCTGTAGTTCTAGAGTACTGGAGTACTGTAAGCAATTTTTTTGTTCACTCATTTTCTGTTTGGATGTAGTCCCATATGCTGCTTCAGTTGCAATTTCCTTAACACATTTTACAATTTATATCTTTTACTCAAAGAACTCAAGGCCTATTTTTACAATATTCTTGTCGTGCTTTAAGCTGCACATGTGTTATGTTGTGATATTGATTCACACATGAAGTCAGTGTTTCTCTGTATGCATAATGCACATTGCTGCTTATTACATTTTTACAAGTTAATCTCTCTATGCAAAGGCTACTAGACAAAACAGTACAAAAAGACTCGGTATGAGAACAGAAAATTATCAGCAAACATTCATTTACTACAGCAGATATGCCTGACTAGTCAATCTAATGACAAATAGAGAGCATCAAACTTGCAACTATACAGAAGTGGTCAACCACTTTGTTTTCTTTTATACACACACTTGATACTTCATGTATAGCAAGATACAGGCAGCTCTCAATTAGCACAAGTTTAGAATAACGCCAATCTTGAAATCACAAAGTCAGTAAGTGTTACTACTATTTATTACATTTTACATTTGGACGCAAAAAAAAAAAAAAAATCACACACAAGAGCAAGTCAATAAATAAGCTGCAGATCCGCACAGACTGAAACAGTTAAAAACTCACCGATCATTTTTTGGTGGTATGTAGCAGCGCTAAATGGTGTGAAATCAGAACCAAAGCTATACCCCAGCAGGCTACGGTTATTTAACAGCAACTGTTTTAATATGGCAAATGTGTTACATGTATGTACACAAGAAGAACAGCATGGTGTTGTGCATTTTCTGTGGGCCAAAGGACTCAACTCAGAGAAAGTGCATACTGAAATGCCGGAAGTGTATGGTGAAAAGCATTTGTCAAGAAAAGTTGTGTATAATCATAATTAGATCCAGAAATTCAATAATGGACAAACTAGCCCAGAGAGAATGCATAACTCTGCACAGTTCTTCTCATGTACACTCATGTAACATATCTGCCATATTAAAATGGTTGCTGTTAAATAATCGATGCATGCTGGGATATAGCTTTGGTTCTAAGTTTGTGTCAGTTGGTGCTGCTACATGCCACCAAAATGTCATCAATGAATTTTCAATTGTTTTCACTCTGTGAGGATTTGTGACTTATTTATTGACTTGCCCTTGTAGTTAATACTTCTTATATAGCCAGACATTTGGGCTCACACACTTAGTTCATGCTTCTAGTACAGTTAGACATATAAACACACACACACACACAGTTCACACTTCTAGTACAGTCAGACATATAAACACACACACACACAGTTCACACTTCTAGTACAGTTAGACATATAAACACACACACACACACAGTTCACACTTCTAGTACAGTCAGACATATAAACACACACACACAGTTCACACTTCTAGTACAGTTAGACATATAAACACACACACACAGTTCACACTTCTAGTACAGTTATACATATAAACACACACACACAGTTCACACTTCTAGTACTGCCAGGCACATCCCCTCACTGTCAGAGGTGTTGACAAGTGCAAATGACTGGGCTATGATGGCATGGACGTCCTCTGAGGGAAGGCCAGGAATATACACAACACCAGGATGTCTGGAAGAAGACAATCAAAACATTTCTTTTCTATTCTTATCTACTGATGCAACAGCAAGAACACAAACATTTCTAGTTCTATTCTTTAACCACTGATATGGTAGCAAAAACAGATACTCTCATAGTTACTGCGGTACTCAGCGGTGATACTTGTATTACATGAGATAGCAGATGTACAACACAACATGAATTCGCTTTTACTGAAGGATCTTTCTGAAACTGGCTATAGCCATCTTGAAACACTGGCTCCACTTGTGGCAGGGAATAGTTTACAGAGAAAAGCTTCAATTCTCAAACATGACTCTTTCTTGAGAGTTCATCCAATGTGGATAACATGCTGGACCCTGCCTGCCCTGTTAGTTATGCTGAACTTAACAAATGTAGCTCTAGGGACAGCAGACGAGAAAGGCATTGGCCAGATGTGGTTGCTGTGCTATCACTATGTGCCCAGTCAATTACGTATAGAATGAAATCACTAATGCTATGTACATAACTGCTGATGGTGTCACAATTCTGTGTTAACTAAAAACTCTACTAAAAAAAGCATGTCATGGCATTTTAAGAGTAGCTTCTGTTGTAAACTTCACTCTGGCAAGTAACAAGTTGTTCTGATGGTCAATGTTACAGTGAAGTTTGTTTGAGAAGGCATATTTTTTATGGTGTCGGAGAATAAAATAATGCATTTTGGATTATGCATAAAGTCTTTGGAAATAAACACTGAGCAAAGTCTTTATTTACTTCAGAACAAGGACATATCTGAGCTACTTTCTCAAACTGAAATGTACAGTGCATGACATTGGTAAAAAGTTTAAAAACGTGTATGTGTGCGTGAGTATATATACAATTTCCGACACTTAAGTCATGGGACTAATTCCAGAAAAAATAAAATAAACAACAGCTGAAGATATAACCCATATTTTATTAAAAGTAAGCCTCTTGTGCACTGATATAGCAAGTGGCACGATCTAACAAACACTGGAACGACCTCTGCAGTTCTTCTGTTGGTATGGCCCTTAAACTTGATGTTATGGCCCTTAGGATGTCATCAGTATTGTCATAGAAGCGTCCTTTCAATGGTAACTTTAATTTTGGGAATAGAAAATAATCACAGGGAGAAAAATCTGGGGAATAGGGTGGATGGTTGAGAACACACACTTGTTTTTGGGCCAAAAATTCCTGTACAACTACCGGCGAGCCGGTGCATTATCATGAAGAATGAAAAAACTGGCAGGTGTTGAATACTCGGGTCAGACTCTGAGAATCCTTTTCAAAAGGTGTTTTCAGTGATAGTCTGGAATAAATTCTTTGTGAATAACTCCTTTGCTGTCGTAGAAGCACACCAACATTGTCTTTACTTTCGACTTCTGAAGACGAAATTTTTTGCCTTTTGGTGATGATGACTTCCACTGAGCACTTTGGGATCATAGTGGAAAATCCATGTTTCATCCTCTGCAACAATCAAATTGAAGAAATGCTTATTTCTGCAACACGTTTTGATGATGTCTTTTGCGTACTCAACACGCTGATGCTTTTGGTCATCAGACAATGCATGTGGTACAAACTCACAAGCAACTTTTTTTTCTTGCCCAAATCTTCCACTAAAATTTTACAAATGGTCTCTCGGTTAAAACCAAATTCATCTTCCATCATCCTCACAGTCAGACAACGATCTTCTTGTATCCATTCTCTCACTTTTGCAATGTGTTCCTCATTATGAACAGAAATTGGGCATCCATGTCTAGTTGCATTTATAATCGTTTCCACACCACTTTTGCTTCGTGAAAACCACCATCTGTGCATGAGATAAACAGTTATGCCTATAAACTTGTCACATAATTCAACTGTCTCAATGGCACTTTTTCAGAGTTTTAAACAAAAAATGTTAGCTTTTTGCTCCATGCTGATTACGTGACAATGCACCTCTAACTAGGTCAACAAAATGGCAGCTTGTTTGTCATCTGCTTATCAGGCGGCAATGAAAAGTTTCCAGGTCATAGATGAAGGTTGCCTCTTTGGATTCCATGCTTTGCTTCATAGATGGCATTTTTGTCTTGGCCATAATAAAATCAGTCTCATTACTTAATTGTCAGACCTTGTATTAGCTAAGCTCCAGGTGAAGTTAATTTTTATCATGATCAGATAAGTTTAGTTTTTGTAATGTTACTTGTAAAGTTTACTTTCTGCAATTATCCAGGTGAAGTTTAATAAAATTTTGGAAAATTATAAGGAAACAAAAGTTTTCACCAAAAAAAAATGAGAAAAATTATGTAGTTAAAAAATGCTTGTAATTTTAAGTAAAATTCAGTTTCTTTTCTTGTCCTTGTCATATTCTGAGTGGTTATATCTAGACTATGTATATCTGTCTGTCTGTCTCTGTGTTGTGTATGCATGTATGTGTGGCATGGAGGATGGTGGTCTAGTCCTCACATTTGTACTCTGAGATAACAACTTTACTTACTTTTTTACTGCTGGTTCAAACACTGAAGCAGTAAATTTCTCATCCAACTGTCAGAATCAATAATACACACATATGACTACCTCCATACTAACATATATATGTACATATGATAAAACAATATAATAGTAACAACATATATGTACCATAATAACAACCAAAACAATAATAACAAGAAGGAACGTTGAATAACAACATGAATAACATCATCAGTACATGTTGTGCTGATAGGTATTGGCAATCATGCATCTATATTTTGTGTGATACTTTATCCAATGCTATTTTAGTTCTGGCGTCACCTGGTCAGCCCTTTCTGATATTGCTGCCTTGTTCTCACATCATCAAATTTTTCTCTTGAGTTTTCCTGTAATTATCAGGTTTCCTATCTTCTCATGACATGTCATGTGATTGTCAAGTTCTCTGCCTTCTGATGACATGTCCTGTGATTGTCAAGTTCTCTGCCTTCTGATGACATGTCTTGTGACTGTCAAGTTCTCTGCCTTCTGATGACATGTCTTGTGATTGTCGAGTTCTCTGTCTTCTCATGACATGTCCTGTGATTGTCAAGTTCCCTGCCTTCTGCAGACATGTCTTGTGATTGTCAAATTCTCTGTCTTCTCATGACATGTTCTGTGACTGTCAAGTTCTCTGTCTTTATTCTGTGACTGTCTGGTTCTCTGTCTTCTCATGACATACTCAAGCACATCAGATTATCTTTTCTCATATACTGCCTAATCTTGTGGTGTTCACTAACTTCTCATAACATGTCCTGTGATTATCAGGTTACTTAACTTCTGTCTTCTCATGACATACTCAAGCACATTAGATTATCTTATTTCTCATACTGCCTAATCTTGTGGTGTTCAGTAACGTGTCTGATAACTTATTTGTCTGGGCAGCCAGGATGTACATTATATCTTCCTTGAAAACCACATCTCTGCTACTTCTAAGTTCTGTTTCATATGATTACTGCCCAAGTGTCACAAGCATAATGCAATATTGGCACTACACCCCACTGTAGTACCACTCTTTTTTTCTAACAGTTACTGACACACTCTTTCTTGTTAGAATCTCCTTCATATCATCTAACACTATTTTTGTCTTACCTGCTCTGGACCACATTTCAGCAATTTACCATCTAATGATATATTTTTTGTTGTTCTGTAAGAGCTGAGTTTATCCATGTATCCATCTGTCTTTATGTTATACTTGATATTCTTACTCTATCTGTACTGCTGCTGCCTCTGTTTAGTTCTAATTTCCCCATTATCTCAGGTTACTCATGTTACTGCCTCTTATTTTCAGTCTTTTCAAAATTAAAATGCCTGTCATGTTTTCACTACATAGTGTGATGAGCTGTGATGAGATGTGATGAGCTGTGATGAAGTGTGATGAGCTGTGATGAAGTGTGATGAGCTGTGATGAGCTGTGATGAAGTGTGATGAGCTGTGATGAGGTGTGATGAGCTGTGATGAGCTGTGATGAAGTGTGATGAGCTGTGATGAGCTGTGATGAAGTGTGATGAGCTGTGATGAAGTGTGATGAGCTGTGATGAAGTGTGATGAGATGTGATGAAGTGTGATGAGATGTGATGAGATGTGATGAGCTGTGATGAAGTGTGATGAGCTGTGATGAAGTGTGATGAGCTGTGATGAGCTGTGATGAAGTGTGATGAGCTGTGATGAGCTGTGATGAGGTGTGATGAGCTGTGATGAGCTGTGATGAGCTGTGATGAAGTGTGATGAGCTGTGATGAGCTGTGATGAAGTGTGATGAGCTGTGATGAAGTGTGATGAGCTGTGATGAAGTGTGATGAGATGTGATGAAGTGTGATGAGATGTGATGAAGTGTGATGAGCTGTGATGAAGTGTGATGAGATGTGATGAAGTGTGATGAGATGTGATGAAGTGTGATGAGCTGTGATGAAGTGTGATGAGCTGTGATGAAGTGTGATGAGCTGTGATGAGCTGTGATGAGCTGTGATGAGCTGTGATGAGGTGTGATGAGGTGTGATGAGCTGTGATGAAGTGTGATGAGCTGTGATGAGCTGTGATGAAGTGTGATGAGCTGTGATGAAGTGTGATGAGCTGTGATGAAGTGTGATGAGCTGTGATGAGGTGTGATGAGCTGTGATGAAGTGTGATGAGCTGTGATGAAGTGTGATGAGCTGTGATGAAGTGTGATGAGCTGTGATGAGGTGTGATGAGGTGTGATGAAGTGTGATGAGCTGTGATGAAGTGTGATGAGCTGTGATGAGGTGTGATGAGGTGTGATGAGCTGTGATGAGCTGTAATGAGGTGTGAAGAGGTGTGATGAGCTGTGATGAGGTGTGATGAGCTGTGATGAGGTGTGATGAGCTGTGATGAGGTGTGATGGCACATCCTTATCTTAGCCATTGTTTCGTTTCTTGATAACTGCCTATGTCAGTACTGAAGCTTATATTCTAGAATATATTTTTTATAATTCTCAAAAGTTTAAAATGTCTATGTAGTGGTATTTTCCCATGTCTTTATGTCTCACTCTCTGACACACTGTGTACTCTCTAAGCTTATTATGATCATGAAAAGACAACCAATATAACAATAACCAACACAACCTGCTATTTCTTTCCATCAATTCTGACTGACACATATGAGACATGAAAGAGAGGTTTATGGTAGCTATACAGTCACATGGTCAGTGCTTGCTCATCCCACTTGGCTTTCATTTTCAGACATTCTTACCATTTTTCTTTCTCTCATGTCTGAAGTTCTTTGTAAAACTTTGAGACTAATTCTACCTACTTTACTCTCACATTTCATGTCTGCAGTATCACAAATTGCTTCATTTCCTCATAAAACATGGCAGCAGTGATGTTTGATTGCAAAAAAATGACCAAAAATATCTGTGTGTCATGGATGTTGTTCAGCAGATTAAGAGTTAAGAGTAACAACTACCTACCCTTGGTCCTACAATGAGGTAGATGATTCTGTCATCTCTTGCATGCCACTCTACAAAACAAGCACACTGTTAATGCAGAAATATTTACAATATTTCACAACTACTACTATCATCATCATCATGTGTAGGTGAAACACAGATATCTATATGACCAATTGCTATTACTGTCAATGATATTACTGGACATCACCAGTATCACTGTGCAGATACAACATACATATCTATATGACCAATTGCTATTACTGTCAATGATATTACTGGACATCACCAGTATCACTGTGCAGATACAACATACATATCTATACAACTGATTGCTATTACTATCAATGATATTACCAGACATCACCAGTATCACTGTGCAGATACAACATACATATCTATACAACTGATTGCTATTACCGTCAATGACATTTGCAAATGTTTGTAATCACTAATAACGGAGATATAAATGAGTCATCACAATCACAAACACTACAACAACAACATCAACAAATACATCCAACAAATTCCAACCTTGAAAAGTAGAGACAAGAAACAGTGGGTTTTTCACTGGTCTTATTCCTCCAATAAAAACAAAGATGACTGGCTCATGACCGCTGGTGGATGACAACTCTCGATAATGGCAGTTTAAGTATGCCTTGAGTGACAAACTTGATGGACAAGTATGAACGGCTGCATGTCAAAAATATTTTTAAAAAATAAAAGGAAGTTAGAGAATAAATTCCTATTTTTTTAAATCATAAAGTTTATGTATTGTTTTAAAAACATCATAAAATAGGCTTTTTTAAAGTTTTTAATATATTTTTCTCAAAAAGTGTTTTGTAACACTTCCACCCTATTTTTGTGTGGCTGATCTAAAGGTTTTGTCTGCAATAATAAATAAGTGTGGCCAATCTCAAAATGTTAACAGCGAGATAAAAAAAAAAAAAAGGTCTAAATTTTATGTGGTGATCTAACTGTTGCTGAAAGCCATCATGGCAACGAGGCTTGAATCATTACATTTTTTTTCTCCGGCAAGAAATACATCTACTACTCCTGCGTGTGTTCACATTTCCAGGACTTCAGCTCATTCATTTAACGTCCACATTTGGTCAGCTGACTAGTGGTGAGCGCACAGAGAATAACTCTAAACTTTAATCATTGTTAAAATTTAATTTTAAGAAAAACTTCCATGCTGAATAAAAAAAAAAAACACTTAACTACAGTAAGAATACAAAAAAATTTGATATAACTGCCAAGTAAAGCTGACTAAAAAGAGTATTCTCTTATTTTGACTTTCACCAAAAAATGTTGAAATACCAACCTTGTGGAATGAGCTTTAGTCTGTCTGGATTAATATCTGGCCATAAACACAGCGCTTTTGTTTCATTTGTTTTACTGAAGCATACTACAAATCTGGGAACAATAATAGTTGTATGTCAATCAGCACACCAGGAAAGTAACAAAAAACACACACACACTAATGTTATGAAACACCAGTTTGAGAAAATGGTGAGAATGCTGTTGTTGTATGATCTCCATGTCTATTTACAATGTCCTTGCTGTTTGATCTCCATGTTTTATTTGCAGCTGATGCTGTGGCAAAGAACTCAAAACACTGGCATCAAGTATGTATGATGGAAACGTACCATGGAATCCAGAGTGTACCTGTCACTATGAGGCATCATGCTCATCCCTACAGTTTCCAGAAACAGAACACGGTCAGTAAGGACTCTAACCTGATCTATTTTTACTGGTTCTCACTAGCCCATCCTTTTAAAATACTTCATTCAGTCAGCAGATGAAAGCCTCAGATAAACTGGTACACATTTATCATGAACAGAATTTGTCATATAATGCATTTATCTATCCTACATCTTACATCCTTTCCGTGCCGTTAAACATCACATAGGGCCCACATGGTAGTTCACCAAGATGTCCTGTCTTCAGCGAGTTTTTCAATCTCATCAAGGGATGTTATTCCCACTGAATTGGCTTCACTTAACAAAGTCCTCTTTAGAGTTTCATGTGGTCGACCTCTTTTTCTTCGGCCTCTTGTGTTCCATTTGATAGCTTGTTTGGGGATTCTCTGACTGTTTCTTCTCATCACATAACCGACATATGTCCATCTTCTTTTTCTGATCAATCATGAGACAGGTTGTTGTTTGCTCATCTGTCTGATCTCTTGTTCTTGAATTCATTCCAATTTATACTGAATATTTTCCTTAGGCATTTGTTTTTGAAAGAGTTCTTGTCTACTTCTTGTTTTCCAGCTTTCACATGCATAAATGAGGGTGGATATTACATTTATCTATGCCACCGATTAAAAAAAGTGAAGATTTATGTAAAACAATATTTCCACACAACTTTACCTTAAAGCAGTGAGCAAAAAAATATAACTGACAAGCCCAATGTTTGGAAATAATATAAAAATGAGCATTCTCGGAACTAGAAGAAAATTATGAAAGCTTAGTCACACAAAAGTTTAGCAAGTATGACTGCCTTGTTATTTCCAGTGCTATATGACTGAGCACTGACTCTTAAAGTGATCTTTATGATCATGACAGTAAACTGTTATCCTCACAACTAGCTGCAACAAAAAGCTTTTCATGAAACTCCACTAGCACAAGAAATATGTCAATTCATATTTCACTGGCCAGGCTGTAGAGATACAAACTATTTGGAGGAGCAATGCAATGAAGCAACAAGAAAATTCCTTACTAACTAGAATATGTCAACCCTGATGAGCAGCACAACTACCTGTGTTGGCAGATTCTCGGCAGACTGGAAAATGTCAAGTATTAGAAAGCTTGTATTTCTCTCACCTGGCTCTGTAGACTGCCTCAGTCATGGTCTTCATTGAAGACTGGTCCTCACAGAAAACATTCATGTCTGTTCCACCTAATATAAGGATATAAGGTAGTCTGCCACCTGTGGGTACAGAACACAACCCCTGAAGTGGAGCTAATCATTCTTGTACAGTAATGTATCAAGCAGAGTAAGGTAAGGTAAAATCCTTGTTTCCATGCCATTAAGGCACAAGGGGATACAGTGTTAGGCCTGTATTTACATGCCCTTCAGCACATGAAAGTCTGATGCAGTCTGGAGTATCACGCCTGGCTGCATTTACCTTCCCAGATTTCTCTGGTACCCATCCAGTTTTAGAGGCTCGGTCAACCCCTTTTTGGTGTGTACCATAAAAAATCCCACTGTGGGTACCAACGAATTGGTAAACTGAGTGCCTAACTACTCAGCTAACCAGGCTGGGAAGTACTGAAATCCATATTTGTATTCAGTCAAATAACAGTGAACTTTGAATATTCTTGTTCATGACAAAAAGTTTGAAAATTCATTTTAAAAAAAAAAAGAAGATTAGGAATAATCCTCTCCTGCATCGTATCACTGAGTCATGGTGTGTTGTAACATATGACCACAGCGTCATGCCTAGCTTGGTCACTTTGTTAGATGATAAAATACCCAGACTGACATCAAACATACTCTGCCAAGTCCTCCATGTGAAATGAAGCTGAATAGTTGGATTGTTTGGTATCTTTCTATCTCATGTGAGGAATGAGGTCTGTTTAAATCATTAAGAAGTGGGGGAATAAAAGAGGTCAAGGAAAAAAAGAGGTGTTAAACATAAGATCCAGTCCAGAATAACTAGGAAAACAACTTACACAGATACTTAACATTCATAATGCTTGGTCAGTTAAGACAGGTAATTTGCTCAAATAAATACTGACGTTTTCAAATTGTTCAAACTATTTTTAAGTGTTAAGCATTCTTTAACAAATTTATAATTAATGCTGTCTCAGAAAATTTCTACAGAAGTCTGGTAGTGAATGAAATTGTCTTCTTCTTCAACATTCTCCCTCAAAGGAAATTGTAGCAGAGTGTCACCATTATGAGTTTTGTGGCCTGATCGTCCATCTTCAGCTTGGCTTATATTAGAACAACACTCACTTTCCCACTTTGAACCCTATTCACTTGACCAGACTACTATCTGCTTCCACAGACACTAATGGGTGGCAGAATAGGATCTTGGTAATCCATGCTCTTACCCACTTGACACAAGCAGTCAACTGCTGACCACTATGTCAAGGAACATGGGTACCATGTCTCTGCTCTGAATTAAACTAATTGTAAATCTAAAAATATAAATGTGAATGACCTGTTTCATTTTAAATTTGTGTCAACTTTCTCTGGAGACCTATAGCTGCATACTCTTAAGTCTGGAGAGTAATTCTGTCTCCATCAGGGTAATATTCATATCCTGCCATCACAAAACTCATTCATATTTGGCAGAATGCTGCATCTTGTATTCAGTAATTTCTTAGAATCAAGTGTATTGGATAAAGAAATAGTGCTTGATGATTAATATCCTGATCATTTATCTTTCTGTAATACTAGGAATATGAAAAGTACATCATACAATAGCCTGAAGTGGCTTAACTGGCTGGTGATGGTTTGAACACATGTATAGAATGGGTGACAGTGAGTGAAGATGTCTATGATAGTTTAGAAGGTATTGTTGTCAGTGAATCTGGTCAAGACCTTGTCCTACCTCTTCCCTTGTGCTCCCAGTAACAGGTTCAGCCTGCCAAAAGGGGCAGAGATCACTGTGGTCCCTATGATAGCTGAGTCTGCAGCAAGCACTATGCTATTTCTTGTTTGTTAGCTTCACTTCGGACCTACAAGCTAGTCACTGTAACACACTCTAGACCTACAAGCTAGTCACTGTAACACACTCTAGACCTACAAGCTAGTCACTGTAACACACTCCAGACCTACAAGCTAGTCATTGTAACACACTCTAGACCTACAAGCTAGTCACTGTAACACACTCTAGACCTACAAGCTAGTCACTGTAATACACTCTAGAACTACAAGCTAGTCACTGTAATACACTCTAGACCTACAAGCTAGTCACTGTAATACACTCTAGACCTACAAGCTAGTCACTGTAACACACTCCAGACCTACATGCTAGTCACTGTAACACACTCCAGACCTACAAGCTAGTCACTGTAATACACTCTAGAACTACAAGCTAGTCACTGTAACACACACCAGACCTACAACCTAGTCACTGTAACACACTCCCCATTCACTACTATGCTTGTACTTCAACATCTTCTTCACACTGGCTTCACAGAATATCCTGCTCACAGTTCCAGGAAGATAAAAGAAGAACAAAAGAATGGGTGAGGAAGTACCAAGGTTCAAGCTTCAAAACTCAGACTTACTCATCATTGCATTCAGGACAGCCTCATTATATGCTCTGTTACATGCCACAGCATCTGCCCAAGAGTTTGTTGGCTAATAGTTCTCATCAACTGTTGGTTGTTTATGATGCAGTTTTTGCAGCACAGTTTGGATTTCCTGCCATAACTTTTAATTTGTCCCAGCTCCAGCAATTTCCTTACAACTATACTGCTAAAAAAAATAAACGCAACAAATACGATGTTGCGATTTAAACTGAAGTTTGCTGATCAGACAAGGGCAGATTTCCTGAAATGTTCACCTGGACATCAACTTCACGTGCTGACCTGACTGTACTCAGCAATTTCAAGAAACTGGCTCAGTTGCAAACTGCTCATGCAGTGGAAGACCCAAAGTCACAACTCCTGCCGAAGACCGAGTCATACGACTGGTTCACCTCAGGAGTCAATTCGCATCTGCATCCTCAACAGTCCAGCCAACGACAGCAGCTCGTCAAATTTCAGATCAAATGGTCAGGAACCAGCTGCATGACACTGGTCTTTTGGCAAGACCCTACAGAGGTCCTGTTCTTACGGACCGGCATCACCAGAACTGACTGCAGTGGGCGAACCAGCATCAACAATGGACCATTGCAAATGACTGGAGAAGGGTTTGGTTTAGTGGTGAATCATTCTTTCTGCTCCAGTGACATGACAGACTGAGAAAATTTCACCGCAGAGTCTATGCCAGCTATGCCCAGAACTGCGTGGATGAGACTCCTCCACATGGTGATAGAGGTGTACTGATGCGGGGGACGATCAACTTCATGGGAAGAAGTGACCTGGTGCAAATTGAAGGACACCTGAATGCCCAATGATATGTCGCTGAAATTCTTTGTTCTTATGTCCTTCCACTTCTGGCTGCACCAGGGTCGATTTTTCAGCAGGATAACGCTCAACCTCATGTGGCACAACTCATCACCCAGTTCCTCACTGATAACAACGTCCAGACCATTCTGTGACCATCCATGTCATCAGACATGAACCCAACAGAACACTTAAGGTATGAACTCAACAGACAAGTCCACCAGCAAGATGTGGCGCCAACCAATTTCCAACAGTTGTCTCTTGCACTGTGGGAAGAGTGGAAAGCCATCCCACAACAATGGCTAATCGGATCCGTGTCAAGGAGATGTTGTTATCTGATACAGGCCAAAGGAGGCCATACACATTAAACAGAGGCCTCAGTCACAAAGAATAAAAGTCAAAACCAAATTTAATGAACATAATTTCATTGTTAAAGTCTTAAAGTTTCTTCGTACCAAAATTGAAATATTAATCTGTAAAATAAAATGTTGATACAAATTTGAAATTTGGTGTCCATTATGACTACAGTGGTGTTGCGTTTATTTTTTTGAACAGTATACATTGTCATTCCATTCCCATTCTTCATTTTCATAAAATTTTTCCACTACACTTTTGCAATGTGACTCTTGTCCATTCTCAGCCTGGCCTTTATATTTTAGCTTGTCCAGTAAGTCTATCAGCCATTTCATTTCCATGTACTCCCACGTGACCTGGACAGTACATCCACGTTAGACTCGTCACATGAATGGCATTAACAGATTAACTCATTCTTTTTGAAGCAATTTCTTCTCAATTTTATAAAATATATACTGTGAATCCATCACATTCATTCATTCATTCATTTGCATGTCCCTTGCGGAACTTTGCCTCCCAAACAGCACTCCTGTAGGCCTCTCGGTTGTGAGCAAGATGGCCTGCTGCTGTTGCATCCATTTCCAGATCGTCAACGATGTCTTGCAGCCATCTTCGTCTTGGTCTTCCTCTTTTTCTTTTTCCCATCACAATGACACCAATAACCACATGAGCTACTAGCCATTTCATGAATCTGGCATGAAATGCAGTACTAAGGTAAATATGATCAGTGAAACCCACAGACTTATCTATTAGGAGGACAATAAGACTTACCTATTAGGAGGACAATATCACACAGCTCCTTGGGGAGCAAGGTCTTGAAGTGAAACAAACAATACACAGAACTGTCTGAAGTGATGTGTTAGTCACATCATGGTTACAAATTTCAGCTTTACTCAGGTCAACTGACCATTCCCATTATGCTTTGTGCCTTCCCAAAATCAAGAGTCAGGTACTCATTTATTTTTAGCTCAAATGTCTTGGCAGCCAAACTGCTTCATATGTCGCTGGCCCCTCCCTTATGTCCTTTCGCCCACCTATCACACATGTGCACACACACACACATAAGCACAAAAAAATGTATGTGATCAGGGTTTGATTATATCTGTACCTCTACTTCAATAATCTAAGTGCTCATGTATTGCAACAAAAACTTGACATGAAAAAAAACACTGCTCCAAGAAGGATTAAATTTGTGTGCATTTTCACTTCAAACTTGTCACAGGGAAACTGAAGAAAGCAAAACCCTCACTACAAACAAACCTGAAATATCTGGTTTATCTGTGCCTGTGAATGCCATGACTCATGTTAGCCTAAAGCACACACACTCACTTTTCATGAATGCTCCTGTACGGAGAGCATGTATGCCAATCATTATGTTTGTGTCATATGGACTGGCTTGTGAAGTAAACTCAGGTCTGGTGGAAAAGTCTTTTGGATCATTCAGATGACACTCATAACCTTCATTCCTCAGATGGTCACTGAAAACAGTCAAAACCAATACAAAGAATAATGCAACCACGCACTATATTAATCAAAACACCTGAATATACTTCAAGATAACAAACATCATATAAAATAATCACTTCTAAATCAGAAGTATCCAACTCATGGCTAGCATGTGACCTACAGGGTCTTCTTTTGCAATCAGTGAGGCTATTATCTTATATCTTTCCCGTGCCGTTAAACGTCACATAGGGCTCGCAAAGTAGTTCGCCAATTTTTCCTGTCTTCGGCGAGTCTTTCAACCTCAAAGGATTTTATGCCTGCTAATTTGGCCTCTCTTAACAATGTCCTCTTCAGAGTTTCACGTGGTCTGCCTCTTTTTCTTTGGCCTGTCGTGTTCCATTTGATAGCTTGTTTTGGGATTCTCTGATCATTTCTTCTCATCAAGTGACCAACATATGCCCATCTCATTTTCCTGATCACCCATGAGACTGGTTGTTGTTTTTTCATCTGTCTTATATCTGCATTGTTCTTGAATTCGTTCCACTTGATGCCGAGTATTTTCCTTAGGCATCTGTTTTCAAAAGAGTCTAATTTATTGTCTATTTCTTTAGTTGTTTTCCAGCTTTCACATGCATAAATGAGGGTGGATATTACATTTGAAGTGAATAGTCTTAATTTGGTTTTTGTGCTTATAACTTTTGAATTCCATATGTTCTCAAGATTCTTGAAGATTGATGCTGCTTTTGCAATTCTGATCCTAATTACCTTTCTAGTGTCACCATCCTGGTCTATGTAGCTGCCAAGGTATGCAAATTGATTGACTTCTTCAATATCTGTCCCTTCCATGTGTATTTTTCCATTTTGATTAACGAGAATTTTTATTATTTTTGTTTTGTCCTTGTTAATTTCAAGTCCTATTTTGCTAGCCATTGAAGACAGGCTATCTGTTTTTTCTTGCATGGAATTCACATCATTACTGATAAGAGTTATGTCATCAGCAAAATCAAGATCATCTAGATCTTCTAGAGGCTAATATGCAGTGTAAATTATTTTGTTAAAATGAATATTGTTAACCAAGAAATGAGGAGTTTCAGCTTTATGCTGTGAAAGAACAAAGTCATCACAGATCCAACTGACTATATAATCAACAGTAAAATTCCCCAAAGCACGTTTTGCAATTTAGCTGATTTAAATGCAGCAGGCCACATGACCAATAGATAGAACTGTAGCCTTTGGGGTCTCTGAAGTTATACACCCTCATTCTCAATACCAAAATATATTTCAAACAAAACATTTCCAGTATAAGAAAATTTCTTGAAACAAGACACTGCTACCATGCTAGCACACTAAAAGTAGCAGAAAAGCAGTACCTGATTCTGTTGATGGTGCAGTAGTTACCCCCTCGCTGTGTCAGCGGCGACAACAGAAAGAGAACGTGAGGCATTGGGAACCTGACAGAAAAGTGAGGAAGATTTTTGCACTGCTAAAACTGTCAAACAACAGTCAAGAAGCAGTTTTAACACACATATTACCCACATAAAAAAACATACACCAATAACAAGATGAATCTGAGTTCTAAAGCTGAACTGATCACATGATACCAGCTGTACTTAAAAACACAAACACATGTTTCAGCATTTTTAAAAAAAACAAAAATCAAAACATTTAGTGTACTGTGTTATAAACTGCACTGACCATGTTCTAAACTGTGTCGGCCATGTTCTAAATTACACAGAATGATATTCTCTCTCTCTCTCTCACGCACACACACACCCGCAGGCACACACACACCATGTGTTAAATCTTCTTTCCAATGCTCAAATATTTGCCCTCCTTGTTCTCTCTCTGCCTCACAACCCTCTACAGCTTCACACATATGAAGACTGAACAAACAAGGGAGACCAGGTTTCTCATCAAAATTAAACATGCACAACCCCTTTCTACACTGTGAATGTCTTATAGTATAACAAAATATGCTACATATAGAAACAATTCTAAGTGTTACAAAATGTATGTAAATTAAATTTAATAACTGGTAAAGACAGAAATAAGACATGGTTAAGCTGCATTACTAAATGGCTTGTAGTTATTATTAAGTTTCTTGGCCAATGCTGTGAAACCAGAGTTTCATAGTTTTTGTTTACTGAGATTGAGATGCAGTCAGCTGAGAGAAATCATGTAAAGGATGTATGTATTCAAGAGACAAGAGTTAGAGAGAAAGTTGATTTCCTGCTTTTGTGTTGGACTTTAGCTTGGAATGTACTGATATATTTGGCCAGGTGCTAAATAGCACTTGCAGATTTATTTCTGTGGATACAACATTGGTTCTCCACACTCTCTCTCACACACATGCACACACCACACATACAAAAAAGCCAGTGAAAATGGAGAATTTATGCCTGCAGTGCAAGGCACACTAGATTATACAGCTATGTGTGCATGAAGAGTAAGACAAAAAAGCAAAAGCATAAAAGTAAGACAAATGACAACTGCAGTAAAACTGGTCCTAGTAATGAAGGTAGACAGAGATGCATGATTCAGTTTTACAAAACGTTAGAGTGAGGAGATCATGTGAACACCAAGTTAACAAGGCTTAGAAAAGTCACATAACAAACTGTGTCTCATCACCTGGCACAGCAATGATCTTCTCCCAACATGCTGAAGAAAAGGACCTCTGGCAAACAAGACTATGTTAATGAAAATGAACACTGACAAACAAGACTATCTCAATGTCAACTTCAGGTCAACTTATGCTATAAAGCATTCACTCTGAACAGAACTACAATGTTATCTGCTATATGGACACACAGTTCTAGATACCAGGATAATTTAAGAGATAACAAATTGTAACATCTGTTTATTTTCCACCTGCTGAAATGTTGCGGTGTAATGTTTCACAATATTTAAATACCGTTCCTCTGTCAAACACAAGTTCTTTAGCCCCACAGACAGAGAATTCTTTCTTCTACTCTTAATGGCATGTAACATTAAGGTATGTGCAGCTGCAATCTGTTCAATCTGAACCTGACAGGACAAGGTTCAAACCTTCTGTCATGGTCCTGAGGGGAAACATGTGAAAACAAATAAAGTAGGAGCATGTTCAGGATCAAAGTCCACCACTCTGATATAACAAGAAATAAAGCTAGAAAAAAATGACAGAGGAAAACTTGATGTACGTGGCATGACAGATGATCTACTTAAAGTGTTTCTTGTGTATACAGCACTTTGAGGCAGCTTATCAAGACTTACTTTGTTTATAAACAGCACTCTGACCTAATTTTGCTGCATGTCAGTGGTTCCCAGACTTTCTCAGGCTGTGTCTCCTGGTTCACATCTCTAGCATCCCCAACAATTTTATTTGCTCAACTGGTTCTAATGCCCACCCTGCCTTTTCCCTCACTGCCCTCTCAGACCTTCCCACCACCCCCTGGGGGAACAGGAATGCCCACTCTAGGAACCAGTGTCATACATGAATGTGTGTAAGAGCCATGTTGAGTCTAGTGCCCACTCTAGGAACCAGTGTCATACATGAATGTGTGTAAGAGTCATGTTGAGTCTAGTGCCCACTCTAGGAACCAGTGTCATACATGAATGTGTGTAAGAGCCATGTTGAGTCTAGTGCCCACTCTAGGAACCAGTGTCATACATGAATGTGTGTAAGAGCCATGTTGAGTCTAGTGCCCACTCTAGGAACCAGTGTCATACAGAGCCGTGCTGAGTCTGCTGATATTATGTCTTCTTTTTTCTAACCTAGTTAATGACCCGGATATCTTGTCTTTAGTTTGCAGACTATGCAGTAAAACTGAACAGCAAAGTTAGTGCACCATGACAAGACACTTTCTTTATTATAATATCTTCCCAGATGATAAAGTGAACAGCAAGTTTGTGCACCATGACAAGACACTTTCTTTATTATCATATCTTCCCAGACTCAGATTTCAGAATCTAGCAATCAGCACACTCCCATACACACTTTGCTGCATACTCCAACATCCACCAAAGAGTCTGACTACTAACAGCTCCTGTCAAATGTTGGTTTAATCCCATGATGTCTCTGTGAGACAAGTGTCTTCACCCCATGATACTTATGTGAGATATATGCCTTAATCCCAAGATACTTCTGTAAGATATCTTCATTCCATAATTCTTTTGAGAGATGTCTTCATTCCACGATAACCATATTAATCCCACAATACTTTTGTGAGACATATATCTTCATTCCACTTCTTTGAGATAAGTGTCTTAATTTTGTGATACTTTTGCAAGATAAAATGACAAACCCAACACCAGCTATCTAATCTTTTAGCTATAGAACATGAGTTCAGTTAACAAGTTACTTACTGACTCACACTGAATCCTCAAGACAATACAGCTCTTATAAAGATTACTGCACTCTCTGACTTAGTTATGCTTGGCAATTCTTTCATCAAGTTTTCTTTTCCTGTTGGAGATGTGGGTCTCGGGTTCATGGACATGGTGATCTGATGATAACACAGTGACATAAGTTCATGATGACAATACAATGATGTAAGCTCACGAGAAAACTCAAGCTGATTTACAGAACAAAAAGTATCAGACAACACAAAAGTTCTTGGTTTTCTGATAGGTAGCTAATTAGAAAGGACCATCCATGCACTCTCAACACATCCATATATGTTCCATTTTCTTCTTCAGTATCTGCTTCAGCATAAAGTAAATGATTACAGAATTATACGTGAACAAAGTGTGCATTTGTTGCTATGATTATTATAAAGTCCTTGTGAAGTTTATTATTATTCATTCATTTGCATGTCCCTTGCGGAACTTTGCCTCCCTAACAGCTCTCCCGCAGGCCTCTCGGTTGTGAGCAAGATGGCCTGCTGCTGATGCATCCATTTGCAGATTATCAACGATGATTTTATTATATTAAGTAAAAATAAACAACACAAGGCCTTTATACTGATTCTGTATACAAGGAAGGCTAAACAGTGTGAAAAGATAATTTACCATTATAAACTATAGTACTCTTTCTACTGGTACCATTTAGACACACACACAAAAATGAAACTTAAGTACAAATTTCTACAAAAATGGAAAAATGAAACACTGCAGCATTTCTAAACATATAAGAGGAGACACATGGTATTAGTTCATTAGTTCAGTGTTTTCCAAAGTGGGCCATAACACACCCTGTGGGCGCTGGGAAGGGGGGGAGCAGTGAAAGAAAACGGGGCAATAAGGGGGCAGTGGGGGGGTGAAAGAAAAAGGGCCAATAAGGGGGCTGTGGAGGGAAGGGGGGATTGTGGGGGAAAAGAAGCAGCAGATTTGGGGGGGGGGGGGGGTAGTAATATATTCCTTTTTAACATTTTTAATCGGATAAACTTGTGTCCCTACATGAAAAACTCATCCATCACATTAAAAGTTGACAAAATAATGCAGCAGGTGAGTTATAAATATACTCCTTCATACTTTTAAATTGGTTTGCTAGCTGAAGTTTTTGGCTGTGTTTAATAGATCATTCTACGAGCAGTACATAATGGAGTGGGGGGGGGGGCGTTGAGATGTGGTCTGTGAGAAGGGGACAGCTGCCCGAACAGGCCTGGGAAACTGTACTAATTTATATATAAAATGGTGGCACATTAATCATCACTTAGGCCCCTAGTTTAAACTTTGTAAATGCCTTCCTCTTCTCCTCGCCCTCTCCCCCCGGCCATACACTATCATTCGTCGTCTAATATAAAATTCATAAAACCTGTACTTGCAGTAATTTCTTTTTTTCCTTCCGACCGGCCGCCCTGCTAAGCTTACACTTGTTTAGCCACTGATAATGAGTTGAGATTACACTGAATCTTGTAACTGAAAGCGTAAAGTTGTTCGACTAAATGATTATCTGTTACACTAAATATCTGGATGAGCGGTGACGACAATCTATCTTGTTTCTTCAGTCATCGATGACAAAACATTAAACGTGACTAGAAATGCCATCATTCGCCACGAAAATACACTAGATAACACAATAAACATAAAAAAATGACTACCGTTACTCAGAATTTTATTACACTTTGTTGTTATCATCAGCGGTGACAGATTTGTGTTAAAACAACCGTCAGAAAAACGAGAAATCCTATCAGAATGATAATACCAATGAAGATGTCTGATTTTTGTATCGTCTGCCACTCTTCGCCGCTACATCCGGGTTTCTGGCAGGGGTTGCCACCTCTGATGGGAAAAAAAAAAAAACTTAATTCAAAGACTAAGTACAGTCACTAGCCATCTTACAGCTCACTGAGTTGCGATCGATCGAAGTCCCATAGTAAAAGCGAGGAAATGTTCTGAAAGTGGCCAAACCTGGCCTCTGTAGACTGCATGCATTACGCTTATCAACTGCGGTGGCACAAAAGGCCATAAAATATTGCTGTGTACATATATAGGTATGGTAAAGTAAGATAACAGATATTGTAGGATTAAACCTCGAAAAAGTCGTAGACAAAGCACTTTAGTGAGACGTGAGAGAAAGAAAAATCACAAGAGAATTACTAGCTTAGATTCATTTTTTCTTTCTTTTTCTTTCTCTCACGTCTCACTAAAGTGCTTTGTCTACGATTTTTTCGAGGTTTAATCCTACAATATTTGTTATCTTACTTTACCGTACCAAAACCTCGTAGTTTCCTATTTATAAAAAATTGTTCCATATATAGGTATGATACCGTATCGTGCTTCTTATGTATGCATGTGGGTATGTATGTGTTATTGAAAAGTTTGTGTGACTGAGAAGTTATTACAATATGATTCTTTATTTAATGTGTTATGGTTCATATTTTGTGATTTTTGCCAAATTGCACTGTGTTAGTACTTTAAAGTGATTATGTAAATATCTATTAGTCCTGTAACATGTTAGTGTCTGACCTCTCCTGTCGACGTACGATCAATGGACTTACAACCTATTGGACGGTCCCAAATGAGGCCGTAAGTCAGCGCATGACTATATAAATGAAGCCGTGGAATTTTTAAGACTAATGTTATGTATGTGCCAGTGATGTATGTGCCAATGCTCTTCCTGTTGAAAGGGTGCATAATGGGAAAAAGAAAGAGAGGAAGACCAAAGCGAAGATGGCTACAAGACATCGTTGATGATCTGCAAATGGATGCATCAGCAGCAGGCCATCTTGCTCACAACCGAGATGTCTACAGGAGTGCTGTTAGGGAGGCAAAGTTCCACAAGGGACATGCAAATGAATGAATGAATGAGTGTTTATTAGTAAAAATGTTTATGTTTAATATCTTATCATTTACAAAGTAATCATCTCCTGCTTATGAAAATATTGCTCCAGAGGTTACTGTACTGCGTTAGAAGAGAAGGCAGCTAGATGCTGTCAAACCATCTGTTTTTCGTAGTAATTGTTTATGATTACGATTCGACTATTCTTCCTGTGTTTTATCTGAGCGGTAACGAGATCTACCGCCGGCTTGCTGGGCCAGTCGCGGTCTGAGGGCAGAATTTAACCCAGTGGAGCCCATCTCCCTGGGCGATAAAGATTCGTGTACAACACAATTTTCCTCTCAACTCAATGCTATCAATGTCAAACAGCGACACTAACAGCCAAGAATAAAAGAAAAATCATCACGACAGAAATGAGATGTTTAAAAGGAGAATACTGTATGTGACAAGAAGAGACCAAACAAAAAATTACACCATCAGGGCAAAGGTTGGAGTAACACCAGTATTACACTATATCCAGAAACATCAAGTCAAATGGCTTGGCCATGTTACACGGTTACCACCAGACAGTATATCACAGAAAACATTCACACTAAGATTTGTAGGTAACAGAGGAAGAGGCCGTCCACGCAGGAGATGGAGAGAGGAAATTACAGAAGCATTAACTAAACCATTATATAAAGCAAATCGTCGAGCCCTATCAAGACATCTTTTTGTCTCAACACCGAAAGTATATGAGGAAGGAGACAAGACAAGACAAGGCAAGATAAAGATTCGTTTTCTTTTCGGCTTTATCCTCCGAAAAGACGATTTCGTTGTGTTGGTGATATACGCCTTTTGCGTACACATTAGGCTTGGGCTTCGAATATTTATTAAATCAGTTTCGTTTTGCTATTGCGATGCTCATTCACTTTGCCAGACTACTGTCTGTTTCCAGGGGCAGCACTGGAGAGGCAGGATAAGATCTTAGTCGACTGTGGTTGGTAGCCGTGACAGAAGCAATCAGCTGTAAAACTTCGCTGGTTGCGAAGTCCACATATTGGGGACAATAAAGGGTGGGACAGGACCAAAAACCCAACTGCAACCCCAAAACCCATGGCCTATGTACTACCGTACTGGGTGGCCATTACTAAAACCAACCTACAACCCAGGATTCCCCTCGAAAGGATACTGTATGCCAGTCGTGCAGTAAATCACACACCTTAATACAAACTACATGACATGCATTATACGGTACAAAGTCAAGCATTTAAATCAACCAATATTTTATTATACACAACAGACACACCATGTTCAACGCCACGCAGACTTTCATACATAGAACGACAACAAATATCATCATAACAACAAAGCATGGCATAATTATAATGCATCTTCATTAATTAAATAGCACAAAACAGTGGACCACATTGGTCCGGGCTCCTCTGGCCCTCCTAGGTAAGTATATTTCCATCTCAGCTGTTATTATGTGCCACTGCACTGGTAAACACATTCTTTATCTCAGCTACTACATGTGGCATTGCACTGGAAAACATATTCACTATCTCACCATTATCATGTGCCATTGCACTGGAAAACACATTCAGCCACTGCTGACCCGAAATCCAGCCCCCCCCCCCCATCTCACTTAAAACACATTGTGCCAACTGACAAAAATTATATATATATAGATGCCCAAGCACTGAAACATCGCACAGCTGCCCTCCGTGCCTCCTCATATTATCGAATCACTGGTGCCATGCACCTCATTTGATTGTGCAGCCGATGCTACCGGCTTTTGGGCATCTCCAGATCCCACTCCAATAATAATCATATGACAGGAATGCACATGATGGACCTTGGTGTGCCCATCAATAAGACTAGACTTGACAGAATTCTCGACAATCTCCACGAACGATGACAGTTAGATATCCCACAGCACAGATATGATTTCCATAACATCATATAGGAATAATTTCCATGACACAATATGATAATGATTTACATGACACAATATTAATCAACAGTGTGAATCGGTTGGACTGAGTATATCACGATACATGGCAGACGACATGACTCAGCCACCATTGATTCTAAACGCAACGCTCTCTGTGTGTCCGTGTCAGCAAGCTTCCCCCTATATATAGCATTCACAATATGCGTTGGCGATGACGTCACACCACTCGCTCGCGCTATTCTGAGCCACGCGTCTTCGCACACGCAGATATGGGTCACTGACCACTAATCCCGCTTGAGTACTGCGGGAGGGAATTCGCATCATTGATCAACATTGACGTCGCTGACATCAGCGAGCCACCATATGATGATGATCGACACTGCTTATGACAGAGTGGCAAGCTGTAAACATTGATATTCTATAATGTTTTAGGTAATCCCATGTGAGTCCAGTTTAATTGCGTGCATCTATCATCATAATCGTCATCATTATCATCATCTGCCTTGCCGATAGATATGCCCTGACTACTTCTCTACCTTTCTCGTCTCCTGCAGTCAGATCTGTTGTCTTTTTTACCGCTCCAAACGATTAGCTCTTCCAGATCTCTCTCTCACTCACACTCTCTCTCCCTTTTCCACTCTTTCTCTCCCCCCCCTCTCTCTCTCTCCCTCATCCTCTCTGTGTCTCCCTCTTCCCCCTCTCTTTTGTGAGTTTCTGCTTTGAACTTTTCCAGTGATTATAAAACAATATAACTTATTTTTTATGTGAGTAAATCTATCAGTTATCTACACACCTTGTATCATCTATCCATTCACGTGAACAAATATTTCTCCAGCTATTTCTTCCATAAACTCTGCACATATTTCTCAGTTTGCTTCATATTTTCTTTGCAACAGCAATAAATTAATACTTTAGTATTAAAAAGTCCCTTACTAGCTAACAGAAACATGTGGAGTAAAAAAAAAAAGGTGGGGGGGGGGGGACACGATAGTTTTAGTGAAAGGATATCGCATGCTAGTGAAGAAGGAGGGGACTGGACTGGTGCTGGTGGTAGATGCTGTGATAGTTGCGGTGAGACAGTTGTGATACTGCGTGGCTGAGTACTCGATGATTATAAATCAGAGATACAGAGTCAAATGCGACTTAGTAGCCACAATGCTGAGAGTGAGGTCAGGTAGGAATCCCTCCTTAAATCCTGCTGTAGGCTCGGTGTGAATCAGCCCCTGGAGGTAGCATTGGGGAATCCGCCTCACTAGGCTGACCCTAGCCAACAACACACAAGCTCCATACACGACCAGATCCACAAGGCAACTCTTAAATAGTATTGAACTATAGTTTATTATGCATGCAGAAGTTTGCATGGCCAAGGCAATATTATAACATCTCAAATCTTTCCTTCTCAATCAAATCGTTAATTGGTCTACTTTTCTTGTATTCACCTGGTGTAGGACATTAGTCTATAACACAGCGGAACAGAACTATAGAGAACATGAAAATCCTATCACAACAGGCCGGCGCCAGCTTAGGTCGAGTTCTGAATTCTCCCACACGACGAATAATATCGCTATTTGGTGGTGTAGTAGTTCCCTAGCTTACATACTACTCCTTACACAAAGCAAGTAGGTCTAAACAAGTCAACACAGTCCCTACTTAAACTGGTCTACGACAATTATATTATATGCCGAAGAAAGCGGACTCGAATCTAGCTTGCAGACCGCCAACCGGCTTGCCAAACTACTAACTGGCTTGCCAAACTACTAACTGGCTTTCCAAATCACCAACTGGCTTGACAAACTACTAACTGGCTTTCCAAATCACTAACTGGCCTTTCTTCTCCGCCCCAAACCTTTTCTTTCTTTATAAACTAGGAATAAAGTAGGAGCAGCTTTATTACTTAGCGAGCACACAGTTGTAAAGTTACGGTGTGAACCATAATCATACAAAAAACACACATGACGAAGAAACAGGGAAAAGATAAAATATAAATTCACATGAATTTGAATGAAAAAAGAATAAAATAAAATGAATGAAGCACTTAGCTGTGATTTGTAAGAAGCTGTGACTTGTAAGATGATGTGATTTGAAAGAGTCTGTGTTCCTAAATGCGCACGGTGGAGTGTAGAAAATGTTTAAATGGAGACTTGTGATGTGTGATCTCTCTCTGAACCTTAAGTGTCCAGGGCACATGGGGCTTCCGCAAGGGTTTTCCACAAATGCCTGTCCTTTGCCTTTTTTTCTGCTCTTGCCCAGGTGAGCCCTCTATTGCTCAACATCCTTTCTGTTGTTCTTCTCCATGTCTCTTTTGGTCTACCCTTACTTCTGTTCCCCTGTGGTGTCCATCTTAGTGCTATTTTTGGTAGTGAGTTGTCAGTCATTCGGAGCACATGTCCCAACCATCGCCAGCGTCTTTCCTCAATAATTGTTGTCAGTGGCTTCATCTGCATTTCTGCCAATAAGATGTTATTTCTTATGGTGTTTGGCCAAAATATTTTTCTAATTCTTCGTAAACATTTAGTCTGGAAAGAATTCAACTTGTTTTCTATAGTTTTGGTGATTTTCCAGCATTCACTTCCATAGAGTAGTACAATTAGAACATTACTCTTAAATATCCTGATTTTCATATTTATGCTTAGTTTTTTTGATTTCCATATAGCCTGCAGCACTGCAAAAGCCTGGTTTGCTCTATTAAGTCTGCTGTTGATGTCCTCTGTGCTGTCTCCATTTTCTACTACTCTACTGCCAAGGTATACAAATTCGTTGACCTCCTTCACTAACTTGTTATCTACTCTGAGTAGATTTCTGTTGTTCACATTTTGCTTCATTAACTTTGTCTTTCCTACGTTGATCTTTAGTCCTATGTTGTTTGCATTCTGAGTTAGCTTGTTTATTTTATCTTGCATATCTTTGTGACTGCTTGATAATAGACAAATGTCGTCCGCAAAGTCAAGGTCCTCCAGCACTGTGTCAAGGGTCCATTGTAATCCTCTGCGTTTGTCTGATGTTGCCTCCTTCATTAACCGTGATGTGTGATAGGTAGGTCATAAGTGGAGAACGGGTAGGAAAACCGTGGAAAAAAAAAGGGGGGGGGGGTGATACACTGGTATTCTAGCCGAGAGAATGTGGAATAGGTGATTGCAGTTGGGGTAGAGGAGATATGATCTGATGATGTGAGGAGTTTCTGAACTATGTAATACAAGTGAGAAAGTAATGAAATTTAGTGCAGAGTGAATAAGATTGTGGAAGAGGCGAATGTTAGGTGTATCTGAATTGCAAGTTCAAACCATGTGGTTCCAGCATCCCATATTCCCGAATGTAGCGGTTCTCAAGCGGTATGTGGCTTCTTTCATCAGCGCGATATTGTTTTATGACTGTTATCAGATTTGCCTCTGTGATTGGATCCACTGAAATGGTTAAGGACTGGTTTCGAAGCATCGTGAGTGATATTTACAGATGTTTCTCCATGCGGTCGCCTAATCTGAGACAAGTTTCACCAAGATATGTTATCCTGCATCTTTTGCATACAATGGAATATAACTCGTATGTATTACATTACAGGACTCGCATGTAAATTCCTCACGGAGAGAGGGGATACCTTTTCTTTGTCATCACCTCTCATCACTAGAGGTCATTCGCGTGACCGTTCCCTCACCTGGTTCATTCGCTGGGTCATTCGTCCACCGCTACCAGCGGGTCATTCGTTTAACCAGTTACCTCCCCTACTTCACTAGAAGGCCCCAGAACCTTCATACTACAGCTAGAAGTTTGTCTAGGTAATCTTTGCTTGTATGTCTAGGTAATCTTTGCTTGTATGTCTAGGTAATCTTTGCTTGTATGTCTAGGTAATCTTTGCTTGTATGTCTAGGTAATCTTTGCTTGTATGTCTAGGTAATCTTTGCTTGTATGTCTAGGTAATCTTTGCTTGTATGTCTAGGTAATCTTTGCTTGTATGTTTAAGGTCATCTTTGACTGAAATGTGAGTTGTCACATTAGTGGACAACTGTTTCCTCACCGCAGATAATTTAATAATATTAGAAAAGATCGCGTCTTAGATTTGTTGAGTGTGCTTATCTTATATCTTATAACTTATATCCTTCCCGTGCCGTTAAACGTCACATAGGGCTCGTAAAGTAGTTCGCCAATTTTTCCTGTCTTCGGCGAGTCTTTCAACCTCATCAAAGGATTTTATGCCTGTTAAATTGGCCTCTCTTAACAATGTCCTCTTCAGAGTTTCACGCGGTCTGCCTCTTTTTCTTCGGCCTGTTGTGTTCCATTTGATAGCTTGTTTTGGGATTCTCTGATCATTTCTTCTCATTAAGTGACCAACATATGCCCATCTCCTTTTCCTGATCACCCATGAGACTGGTTGTTGTTCAGTCATCTGTCTTATCTCTGCATTGTTCTTGAATTCATTCCACTTGATGCCGAGTATTTTCCTTATGCATTTGTTTTCAAAAGAGTCTAATTTCTTTTCTATTTCTTTAGTTGTTTTCCAGCTTTCGTATGCATAAATGAGGGTATATATTGAGTGTGCTAGTCACCTATAATTTTAGGGAAGGTAAAATGTGTGTGTGTGTGTGTTTTCTTCCTTGAAAGAATTAACCCATCGCAGATACACGTACTCCGCAGCGCCAACGAGACTGCTTGTCGTCTGGTTGGAGGAGGTGCCAGGGTGGAACCAACTGTCAACACATGACGCCCTGTCACTCATTACATGTATACGTTCACAGTAACTTATATAACTCCGGGTCACAGATGCAACTGGAAACCGCTCGAGTTGGCAACATCGCTTTCATGCTAGATCGAGCTGAAAAGTTGATGGACGTGTTATGAATGCGGATAATGCAGGGCATTCATCAGATTTGCTCTACAAAACTTTTCAGTCGCTCGTTGTTTCTATTTCACTGATTTTTCGGCAAGAAACCGATCATGCACACCTGAAAACTTTATCAATATTTTTTTACGCGAAGCACAAACATTTCAGCAATTCATTCATTTGCATGTCCCTTGCGGAACTTTGCCTCCCAAACAGCACTCCTGTAGGCCTGTCTGTTGTGAGCAAGATGACCTGCTGCTGATGCATCAATTTCAGTAATAGGATTTATAATATAAAATATGTTTCTGAATCAAGGCAGTAAAGCCGTTTTATTTATTGATCTATTTATTTATTTGAACAGTACGTGAAAACTTGCAGACTAAAGCTTTGATGTGTAATTAGGACATTATAGATATTCGCTTTCACAGGTTTCTGAGTAAGGATATAATGCATCTCTACCCGGATGTAAACATCGTCACTCCAGACTTTCATGACCTCGCCAGATCTGAGCATGTGAATCATGCGACGACATTATACGCCCAGTCATCAGTAAACATTGGAAGATCACATACTGTACATATCCGAGATGGGACTTGGGCTAGGTGGCTGTATTTGTCCACACTCCAGTGATTTCTTTCATCCCATGTTTAATTCAGTTCCGAACCATTTTAAACAGCAGATTGAGTCTAGGCATGTAGTTTGTTTGTTTTTTTTTAGTATAGGCCGGTAATTTTTTGAGTCTAGGCATGTTTTTTTTTTTTAGTCCAGGCCAGCAGTTTTTGAGTCTAGGCCTGTTGTTTTTTTAAGTCTCGTTCTGTAATTTTTTTAGTCAAGGCCGGTAATTTATTTCAGTAGTTTTTTACTTTATGCCAGTGGTTTTTTTTTTTGTCTAGGCCCGTAGTTTTTTAGTCTAGGCCTGCAGTTTTTTAATCTAGGCATGTAGTTTTTTTAGTCTAGGCCTGTAGTTTTTTTTAGTCTAGGCCTGTAGTTTTTTTTTTAGTCTAGGCCCGTAGTTTTTTAGTCTACGCCTGTAGTTTTTTTAGTCTAGGCCCGTAGTTTTTTAGTCTAGGCCTGTAGTTTTTTTAGTCCAGACCTGCAGTTTTTTAGTCTAGGCCTGTTGTTTTTTAAGTCTCGTTCTGTAATTTTTTTTAGTCAAGGCCGGTAATTTATTTTAGTTTAAGCATGTAGTTTTTTAGTTTATGCCAGTGGTTTTTTTACTCTAGGCCTGTAGTTTTTTTAGTCTAGGCCTGTAGTTTTTTTTAGTCTAGGCCTGTAGTTTTTTTAGTCTAGGCCTGCAGTTTTTTTTAGTCTAGGCCCGTACTTTTTTAGTCTACGCCTGTAGTTTTTTTAGTCTAGGCCCGTAGTTTTTTAGTCTAGCCCTGTAGTTTTTTTAGTCTAAGCCCGTAGTTTTTTAGTCTACGCCTGTAGTTTATTTTAGTCTAGGCCCGTAGTTTTTTAGTCTACGCCTGTAGTTTTTTTTAGTCTAGGCCCGTAGTTTTTTAGTCTAGGCCTGTAGTTTTTTTTAGTCCAGGCCTGCAGTTTTTTAGTCTAGGCCTGTTGTTTTTTAAGTCTCGTTCTGTAATGTTTTTTAGTCAAGGCCGGTAATTTATTTTAGTTTAAGCATGTAGTTTTTTAGTTTATGCCAGTGGTTTTTTTACTCTAGGCCTGTAGTTTTTTTAGTCTAGACCTGTAGTTTTTTTAGTCTAGGCCTGTAGTTTTTTTAGTCTAGGCCTGCAGTTTTTTTTTGTCTAGGCCCGTACTTTTTTAGTCTAGGCCTGTAGTTTTTTTAGTCTAAGCCCGTAGTTTTTTAGTCTAGGCTTGTAGTTTTTTTTAGTCTAGGCCCGTAGTTTTTTAGTCTAGGCCCGTAGTTTTTTTGTCTAGGCCTGTAGTTTTTTTTAGTCTAGGCCCGTAGTTTTTTAGTGTAGGCCTGTTGTTTTTTAAGTCTCGTTCTGTAATTTTTTTTAGTCAAGGCCGGTAATTTATTTTAGTTTAAGCATGTAGTTTTTTAGTTTATGCCAGTGGTTTTTTTACTCTAGGCCTGTAGTTTTTTTAGTCTAGACCTGTAGTTTTTTTAGTCTAGGCCTGTATTTTTTTTAGTCTAGGCCTGCAGTTTTTTTTTGTCTAGGCCCGTACTTTTTTAGTCTAGGCCTGTAGTTTTTTTAGTCTAAGCCCGTAGTTTTTTAGTCTAGCCTCGTAGTTTTTTTAGTCTAAGCCCGTAGTTTTTAGTCTACGCCTGTAGTTTTTTTTAGTCTAGGCCCGTAGTTTTTTAGTCTACGCCTGTAGTTTTTTTTAGTCTAGGCCCGTAGTTTTTTAGTCTAGGCCTGTAGTTTTTTTTAGTCCAGGCCTGCAGTTTTTTAGTCTAGGCCTGTTGTTTTTTAAGTCTCGTTCCGTAATGTTTTTTAGTCAAGGCCGGTAATTTATTTTAGTTTAAGCATGTAGTTTTTTAGTTTATGCCAGTGGTTTTTTTACTCTAGGCCTGTAG
This sequence comes from Achatina immaculata, assembly GCA_009760885.1. Lineage (NCBI taxonomy): Eukaryota > Metazoa > Mollusca > Gastropoda > Stylommatophora > Achatinidae > Lissachatina > Lissachatina immaculata. Next base: position 7,898,284 of record CM019693.1, read on the forward strand.
TTTTTTTAGTCTAGACCTGTAGTTTTTTTAGTCTAGGCCTGTAGTTTTTTTAGTCTAGGCCTGCAGTTTTTTTTGTCTAGGCCCGTACTTTTTTAGTCTAGGCCTGTAGTTTTTTAGTCTAAGCCCGTAGTTTTTTAGTCTAGGCTTGTAGTTTTTTTTAGTCTAGGCCCGTAGTTTTTTAGTCTAGGCCCGTAGTTTTTTTTGTCTAGGCCTGTAGTTTTTTTTAGTCTAGGCCCGTAGTTTTTTAGTCTAGCCCTGAGTTCGTTTAGTCTAAGCCCGTAGTTTTTTAGTCTAGGCTTGTAGTTTTTTTTGTCTAGGCCTGTAGTTTTTTTTAGTCTAGGCCTGTAGTTTTTTAGTCTAGCCCTGTAGTTTTTTTTAGTCTAGGCCCGTAGTTTTTTAGTCTAGGCCTGTAGATTTTTTAGTCTAGGCCTGTAGATTTTTTAGTCTAGGCCTGTAGTTTTTTTAGTCTAGACCTGTAGTTTTTTTTTAGTCTAGGCCTGTATTTTTTTACTCCAGGCCTGTAGTTTTTTTTAGTCCAGGCCTGTAGTTGTTTTAGTCCAGGCCTGTAGTTGTTTTAGTCCAGGCCTGTAGTTTTTTTTAGTCCAGGCCTGTAGTTGTTTTAGTCCAGGCCTGTAGATTTTTTAGTCTAGGCCTGTAGTTGTTTTAGTCTAGGCCTGTAGATTTTTTAGTCTAGGCCTGTAGATTTTTTAGTCTAGGCCTGTAGTTTTTTTAGTCTAGACCTGTAGTTTTTTTAGTCTAGGCCTGTAGTTTTTTTAGTCTAGGCCTGTAGATTTTTTAGTCTAGGCCTGTAGATTTTTTAGTCTAGGCCTGTAGATTTTTTAGTCTAGGCTTGTAGATTTTTTAGTCTAGGCCTGTAGATTTTTTAGTCTAGGCCTGTAGTTTTTTTTTAGTCTAGGCCTGTATTTTTTTACTCCAGGCCTGTAGTTGTTTTAGTCCAGGCCTGTAGTTGTTTTAGTCCAGGCCTGTAGTTGTTTTAGTCCAGGCCTGTAGTTGTTTTAGTCCAGGCCTGTAGTTGTTTTAGTCTAGGCCTGTAGTTGTTTTAGTCCAGGCCTGTAGTTGTTTTAGTCTAGGCCTGTAGTTGTTTTAGTCCAGGCCTGTAGTTGTTTTAGTCCAGGCCTGTAGTTTTTTTTAGTCCAGGCCTGTAGTTGTTTTAGTCCAGGCCTGTAGTTGTTTTAGTCCAGGCCTGTAGTTGTTTTAGTCCAGGCCTGTAGTTTTTAAGCTTGGCCTTGGAACAACCCCCCCCCCCCCCTTCCCTCCGGCCAGGGAACAGCTATGCTCTCCTCAATTTAAAAACAAATCAATGAACAGAACCGAAATGATGCTTTTTTTTTGCAAATTGAACCAATCCATTTGTTTCTCAGTAGACCTCTAATCCTTAGCAAAACTGGAACACTATTAACATCAAATAAAGACCAAAAGCAAAGATGGGCTGAACACTTCCAAGAAATACTTAATCGACCACACCCAAAAGAATTGTTAAAACTTGAAACCGACGTACCAACCCCACAACTAAATGTCAACCTAGATGAAATTAACTTGCATGAAACTGAAACAGCGGTGAATTTAATGGCTAACAACAAAGCTGCAGGTGAAGATGAATAACACCCGAAATGCTAAAACCTATCAATAGTGACAACATGATACAACTACAGAGAATGTTTAATAAGATTTGGAAAGAAGAAAAGGTCCCTTCTAATTGGAAAAAAGGAATCATTGTTAAAATACAAAAAAAAGGCAACCTTAGTGACTGTAACAACTGGAGAAGAGTAACCTTAATATCATTGTGTCAAAAGTCTTTTGCAAGGTCATTTTGAATAGACTTAAAGATATAGTGGATGCTGCAATGAGAGAAGAACAAGCAGGATTTCAAAAAGGGAGAAGCTGTCTCGACCAGATCTTTACTCTCAGAATAATACTTGAAGAACATATTGAAAAGCAGAAACCATTAATACTGAATTTCATAGACTTTAAAAAAGGCATTTGATAGCATACACAGAGATTCATTGTGGAGAATTTTAAGTCTATATGGAATACCGTCTAAAATTGTCAACATCATTAAGGACCTCTACAATGGATATGTTTGTGCAGTCAAGACAGAAGAAGGGATGCATGAATGGTTCCAGATTGAAACAGGTGTGAAACAAGGATGTATACTGTCTCCTTTACTTTTTGGGATTACAATAGACTTCATAATGAAAAATGCTGTACAGGTAACATAGGTACTGACTGGGTACATGGGACCCAAATAGAAGATCTTGATTTTGCTGATGACATAACTCTTATCAGTAACAATGTGAATTCCATGTAAGAAAAAACAGATAGCCTGTCTTCACTGGCTAGCAAAATAGGACTTGAAATTAACAAGGACAAAACAAAAATAATAAAAATTCCCATTAATCAAAATGGAAAAATACACATGGAAGGGACAGATATTGAAGAAGTCAATCAATTTGCATACCTTGGCAGCTACATAGACCAGGATGGTGACACTAGAAAGGAAGTTAGAATCAGAATTGCAAAAGCAGCATCGATCTTCAAAAACCGTGAGAACATATGGAATTCAAAAGTTATAAGCACAAAAACCAAGTTAAGACTTCAATTCAAATGTAATATCCACCCTCATTTATGCACGCGAAAGCTGGAAAACAACTAAAGAAATAGAAAAGAAATTAGACTCTTTTGAAAACAGATGGCTAAGAAAAATACTCGGCATCAAGTAGAACGAATTTAAGAACAATGCAGAGATAAGACAGATGAAAAAACAACAACCAGAAACATGGATGATCAGTAAAAGGAGATGGACATATGTTGGTCACATGATGAAAAGAAATGATCAGAGAATCCCAAAACAAGCTATCAAGTGGAACACAACAGGCCAAAGAAAAAGAGGCAGACCGCGTGAAACTCTGAAGAAGACATTGTTAAGACAGGCCAAATTAACAGACATAAAATCCCTTGATGAAATTGAAAGATTCGCCGAAGACAGGTAAAATTGGCGAACTACTTTACGAGCCCTATGTGACGTTTACCGGCACGGGAAGGATATAAGAAGAAGATAAGAAGACCCCTAAAATATTTACGTTCACCCCCTGGGGATCCATTGACCCCATGTAAAGAAACACAGGTCTAGACATTAAAAAACATACAACTTTGACATACACACAGCTCGGGCACACACTAACAAGCACACGTAGATGATCTATGATTCTCAGGTCGTTTGTATATGCCGTATTTTGTACTGAACAGCATAACGTATGTGCTTTACATATAAACAGATTGGTATATTACATAATCCCCCGTGTGGTACCCGGGATCTGCAAAGAATAGGACCACTGTACCCTACCACGCATGATCGTAAAAGGCGACTAAGGAGGGTTCGGCATAGGGCCAGCAACCCTATCTGGTAAAAAAACTATCAGATTGCTACAGAAACGGAAGCAAGGGAAATAACAAATGCAGGTGGAAGGAGAAATGCTTATCAGGAAACTGAGCCCATGATGGTTGTGGATGAAAGCCAGCCACTGGAAGTCCCCGGCCCGACTGCAGAACTCCTGGAACCTAAACACAAGATGCAAATAGGCAGCTGGAATGTAAGAACACTTAACCAGACTGGAAAACTAGCACAAACCATCAAGGAAATGCACAGATACAAACTAGACATACTAGGAATACAAGAAGCAAGATGAACAGGACAAGGCAGATGGAAATTAACAACACAGCACACAGAAGATACAATAATATGGTCAGGTAAAGAAGATCTTCATGAAGGAGGAGTAGCATTAATTATAACAAAAGAAGCATCAAGAGCATTGCTGAAATGGACCCCAATAAATGAGAGATTATTATATGCACAGTTCAATTCAAGATTCACGAAGCTGTCTATTATAGTTTGTTATGCACCAACAGAAGCAGCTGAAGAGGAATTAAAAGAAGATTTTTACAACAGCCTCCAAGCCACAGTAGAAACAATACCCAAGCATGATATGCTACTCATCTTGGGCGACTTCAATGCAAAAGTAGGTGAAGGAAATGAAGATAGAAGAAGAATCATGGGAAGAGAAGGAATCGGAGAAATAAATGAAAATGGAGAAAGACTGTGCAGTTTCTGTGAAGAAAACATGATGACCATCGGAGGGACAATTTTCCAACACAAAAACATCCATAAGGTGACTTGGAGGTCACCAGATAAAACCACAGAAAACCAAATCGATCACATACTAATAAACAACAAGTGGAAACGGTCACTACAAGATGTGCGAGCAAGGAAAGGAGCAGATATAGGAATTGATCACAACCTTCTGGTAGCAAAAATAAAACTAAAATTAAGGAAAGCCAAAATCGGAGAACACAGAAAGATACATTTTGATACAAGAAAACTGAAAGACCAGCAAACAAGAAATGAATTCTCAATAGTACTTAAGAACCGCTTCAGTGTCCTACAAGACGAAGCAGAAATGTCCATACTAGAGTTCAATAAAACACTACAGGAAACAGCAAAAGAGGTGCTGGGATATCGGAAAAGGAGAAAAGAGGAATGGATAAGCAAGACCACATGGGAAAAGATAGACCAAAGAAAAGAAATCAAGAAAAAATTACTGAACACCAAATCACAACGGCTTAAAGAACAAGATCTAAGTAATTATGCACAAAAAGACAAAGAAGTGAAGGAATCACGCCGTCAAGATAAACATCAATATTATGACAACTTAGCAGAAACAGCAGAGAAAGCAGCATATACAAATGACATGAAAACCATATATAAAATCACAAAGCAGATGACAGGTAACTTCAACACAAGATGTGAAAGTGCAGTAAAGACACAAAATGGACAACTGGTCAGTGGAGAAAGAGAAAAAATTGAAAGATGGAGGGAACACTTTAACACCCTACTAAACAGAACACAGGCAGCACAAACAATAGACATACCTGAAGCAAAAACGGAACTAAACATCAATACAGGACCAGTAACAATAAGTGAAGTAAAGGAGGCAATAAAGAAGCTAAAATCAGACAGGGCACCAAGTGAAGATGAAGTGACTGCTGAGATGTTGAAAGCAGAAGAAACAGAAACACCAAAACAACTTTGCCGGATAATACAACACATTTGGGATCTAGAAAAAGCCCCAGATGAGTGTAAAACTGGGCTTATAGTAAAACTACCAAAGAAGGGTGACCTCAGAGATTGCGGGAACTGGAGAGGCATTACTCTACTGCCACTCACCAGTAAAGTATTTTGCAGAATAATTATCAACAGAATTGTACCAACACTTGAGGAAAAACTTCGGAAAGAGCAGGCAGGATTTAGGAAAGGAAGATCATGCATAGACCACATATTTGTACTTAGACAAATATTAGAACAGGCAAATGAGTGGCATAGCACAGCATATGCATTATTCATAGATTTTGAGAAAGCCTTTGACAGTGTCAACAGAGATGCACTGTGGAAAATCCTAAGATGGCATGGCCTCCCCCATAAGATAGTGAATGTAATCAAAGCCCTATACGAGGGTTTTCAGTGCAAAGTTATCTGTGGAGAACATACCTCCAGCAGCTTTAGGGTACAAACAGGAGTGAAACAGGGATGTGTACTATCACCAACATTATTTATCTTGGCAGCAGACTGGTTAATGAAGGAGGCAACATCAGACAAACGCAGAGGATTACAATGGACCCTTGACACAGTGCTGGAGGACCTTGACTTTGCGGACGACATTTGTCTATTATCAAGCAGTCACAAAGATATGCAAGATAAAATAAACAAGCTAACTCAGAATGCAAACAACATAGGACTAAAGATCAACGTATGAAAGACAAAGTTAATGAAGCAAAATGTGAACAACAGAAATCTACTCAGAGTAGATAGCAGGTTAGTGGAGGTGGTCAACGAATTTGTATGCAGAGTAGTAGAAAATGGAGACAGCACAGAGGACATCAACAGCAGACTTACTAGAGCAAACCAGGCTTTTGCAATGCTGCAGAATATATGGAAATCAAAAAAACTAAGCATAAATATGAAAATCAGGATATTTAAGAATAATGTTCTAAGTGTACTACTCTATGGAAGTGAATGCTGGAAAATCACCAAAACCATAGAAAACAAGTTGAATTCTTTCCAGACTAAATGTTTACGAAGAATTAGAAAAATATTCTGGCCAAACACCATAAGAAATAACATCTTATTGGCAGAAATGCAGATGAAGCCACTGACAACAATTATTGAGGAAAGACGCTGGCGATGGTTGGGACATGTGCTCCGAATGACTGACAACTCACTACCAAAAATAGCACTAAGATGGACACCACAGGGGAACATAAGTAAGGGTAGACCAAAAGAGACATGGAGAAGAACAACAGAAAGGATGTTGAGCAATAGAGGGCTCACTTGGGCAAGAGCAGAAAAAAAGGCGAAGGACAGGCATTTGTGGAAAACCCTTGCGGAAGCCCCATGTGCCCTGGGCACTTAAGGTTCAGAGAGAGAAAGAGAGAGATATTACATAATAATTGCTTCATTTAGTTTGTACATTCTCTGACATACATTTTGAATATTTATCCCTCACATAACATTTCTATGCGCCCAGAGATTTCGGCATACTCTTTATGCAGTCTTTCTTTTCTCACATTTTATCAGAAAGAACTGTGTGACATTTCCAAGGGCTTGTTAGTTTGTACGGTTATGTATTCTTAGGTGACCTAGAATTTTTGTGTTTCTGACTCTGTGTCTAAGATTATAATGCTTACGTCTAACCAGGTGATACAGGTGTTTCCAGGATTTCCTTTTGCCTGTCCCTTTTATGTTATCACTAGCTGAGTACCTGACGTTGTTCGGGTATTTATTTCTCCAAGTTAACAAAGTTCTATTCATTTCCACAACCTTCTAGACGGTTCTGCAAAATTCTATTCATTGCCGCAACCTTCTAGAACGTTCTACAGAGGTCTATTCAGTTCCACAATCGTTTAGATGGTTCTACAATATTCAATTCATTTTCACAACCTTCTAGACGGTTCTAAGAGTCTAGACGGTTCTACAGAGTCTAGACGGTTCTACAGAGTCTAGACGGTTCTAAGAGTCTAGACGGTTGTAAGAGTCTAGACGGTTCTACAGAGTCTAGACGGTTCTAAGAGTCTAGACGGTTCTACAGAGTCTAGACGGTTCTAAGAGTCTAGACGGTTCTAAGAATCTAGACGGTTCTACAGAGTCTAGACGGCTCTAAGAGTCTAGACGGTTCTACAGAGTCTAGACGGTTCTACAGAGTCTAGACGGTTCTACAGAGTCTAGACGGTTCTAAGAGTCTAGACAGTTCTACAGAGTCTAGACGGTTCTACAGAGTCTAGACGGTTCTAAGAGTCTAGACGGTTCTACAGAGTCTAGACGGTTCTACAGAGTCTAGACGGTTCTAAGAGTCTAGACGGTTCTAAGAGTCTAGACGGTTCTACAGAGTCTAGACGGTTCTAAGAGTCTAGACGGTTCTACAGAGTCTAGACGGTTCTACAGAGTCTAGACGGTTCTACAGAGTCTAGACGGTTCTAAGAGTCTAGACGGTTTGATTATAAACAATATTTTTAGTTTCACCTCCAGGAGCAAGAATAAATAAATTCTTTGGTGAACACCCCTTTGAGCAAGCAACATAAAGTTGTCCGTGGGAGAACATGGCGATCTCAAATCTATCTCTCTCCCCTCTCTCTGCCCTTCTCTCTCTCTCCTCTCTCTGCCCTTATCTCTCCCCCTTCTCCTATATCCCCCCTTTTCTCCTATCTCCCCCCCCCTTTTTTTTCTCCTATCTTTCCCCCCCCCCCCCCCCCCCCCCGAGCAAGCAACATAAAGTTGTCCGTGGGAGAACATGGCGACCTATCTCCCCCTCTCTCTCTCCCCTCTCTCTGCCCCTATCTCTCTCCCCCTCTCAATACCCATATTATCGTCATTATCAAAACCACTCGAAAAACACATACACAAAATAACTCTACGACACATGCAAGAGAACAATTTACTCATAGACAGTCAGTCAGGCTTTAGACCCAATCATTCCTGCCACACAGCTCTTACCAAAATGTATAAAATTGGAAAAAAGTAGGAGCAGCTTTATTACTTAACGATTACAAAGTTGTGACATTTCGGCGTGAGCCTTAATCATACAAAAACATACAGGACGAAGAAATAGGGAGAGGAGATAAAGTATAGATTTACATGAATACTGTAAAAAAAAAAAAAAAAAGTACTTAGCTGTAAATAAGGTGTGGCTTGTCCGACGGTGTGTGTCAGGAATGGATCTGGTAGGACGTGGAAATTGTTTAAATAGAGACCTGTGACATGTGGTCGGTGGGTTGTAACTGGGAGTGGTGGATGGGGAACCGGGGAGGGGAGAGAGAGTGACGCACTACTGGTCTAGCTAGGAGAATTTGAAACAGGTGATTGGGGAAGAGATGTTGCAGAGAAGAGGGGTTGCTGAGAAAATAGCGGGGTTGCAGAGTGATGCTGTGAGGAAGTTTGAAAAGTAAAAAGGGGTGGATTTAGTGGATTATAGTACCACTAAATCCACCCCTTTTTACTTTTCAAACTTCCTCACAGCATCACTCTGCAACCCCGCTATTTTCTCAGCAACCCCTCTTCTCTGCAACATCTCTTCCCCAATCACCTGTTTCAAATTCTCCTAGCTAGACCAGTAGTGCGTCACTCTCTCTCCCCTCCCCGGTTCCCCATCCACCACTCCCAGTTACAACCCACCGACCACATGTCACAGGTCTCTATTTAAACAATTTCCACGTCCTACCAGATCCATTCCTGACACACACCGTCGGACAAGCCACACCTTATTTACAGCTAAGTACTTTTTTTTTTTTTTTTACAGTATTCATGTAAATCTATACTTTATCTCCTCTCCCTATTTCTTCGTCCTGTATGTTTTTGTATGATTAAGGCTCACGCCGAAACGTCACAACTTTGTAATCGTTAAGTAATAAAGCTGCTCCTACTTTTTTCCAATTTTATACATTCTAGTATCACAGCTTTACTGCAGTGTTTAGTGTATAGTTGTATACTTATACACCAATTATTGAGCTCTTACCAAAATGACAGAAAACTGGTTAGTAAACATAAATGACGACAGACTATGTGGTGCCATCTTTGTCGACTTTAAAAAAGCATTTGATATGATTGACCACGATATTCTTGTAAGAAAAATAAAGACTTATAGACTGCACCCTGACCTAATAAAATTAATTGCATCGTTTCTTTCAGACAGACAACAGGTAGTATTCTTCAACAATTCTCTATCAAATTCTGCTAAAGTTGACACTGGTGTTCCGCAAGGTTCTATTCTAGGCCCGTTGCTCTTTGCTATCTATATCAATGATCTTCCACTTCATCTTAAACACTCTTCTTGTGACCTTTTTGCCGATGATTGCACAGTCTACACCAGTGACTACGATTGTGTTAATCTAGAATCAACTCTTCAGGTCGAGTTATACAATTTAATTGGATGGAGCAAAAATAATGGCATGATTATAAACACCGATAAAACAAAATCAATGCTCATAACAACAAGACAGAAACTACAGAACGCAACAAAAACAACACTTGGCTCTGTACAGAAACATCACAGGTAGAAAACGTTAGCGAGCACAAAACACTAGGTCTTATTATTGACCAACATCTGACCTGGAACTCTCATGTGCAATCTCTAACAAAACTCATCGCACAAAAAGTATACCAATTAGCTAAAATTAAGCACTTCATAGATCAAGACACTAGGAAGACATACTACATAGCTCATATACAAACACATTTAGACTACTGCTCAACAGTTTGGGATGGTTGCTCAGTGTCAAATACAAAGAGGCTTTGCTCTCTCCAAAAGCGACCAGTAAAGCTTATTAGTGACAAAGATCAAGCACAAACAACTAATCATCACAAACGTATCAAAATACTACCTCTTAAGAACAGGTTCCTCTTCAACAAAGCCAAGTTAGTACATCAAATTCTTTCACGGCATGCCCCGCCTTATCTATGGAACCTATTTAAATTTAGCCCAAAGTGCAGCCAACGCTTGAACAACATATGTCTTCCAAAACCTAGACTTGATCTTTACAAGAAAAGCTTTAGTTATTCTGCTGCTCATCTTTGGAATACCCTCCCATCCTATATAAAAAATATAAATTATACTCCTTCCTACAACTACAAGCTTTCCCAATATCTATTTGATGTCGACTACATGCCTCCATGAATTATAAAACTTAAAAGTTATCTTAAGCTGCTCTTACAGACACCGAATACAATTAATTGTTTTCTGAATAGTCCCGAAAATTTTGTTTAGTAGATAGTCATTTATAATGTATGTAGTTACTTCTGTACTGAGTGAATGTTTAAGAGCGAAACGTAAATGTTATATTTTATTTTATGTCTCTCAGCTTCAATGTTAGTTATGTTTGTTATATGAACAGCATATTTGTAGAATGTCTGGTATAGAGTGAAAGATGTATGATAAAGGGCAGAATGTCAGACGGGCCTACGTGCCCAATTCTTAACCCTTTTGAAATAAAGATCAATCAGTCAATCAATCAATCTCTCTCTCCCCTCTCTCTGCCCCTCTCTCTACCCCTTTCTCTCTCTCCCCTCTCTCTGCCCCTATATCTCTCTCCCGCTCTCTCTTTTCCTATCTCCCCCCCCCCCTTGAGCAAGCAACATAAAGTTGTCCGTGGGAGAATATGGCGACCTCAAATCTATCTCTCTCCACCTCTCTCTCTCTCCCTCTCTATCTCTTTCTCTCTACCTCTCTCTCAACTTCACTCTCTCCCTCTCTTTCCCTCTCTCACTTTCTTTATCTCCCTCCCTCTCTCTCCCCGCCTCTCTCTCTCTCCCTACCTCTTTCTCTCTCTCTCTCTCTCCCCCCCTTGAGCAAGCAACATAAAGTTGTCCGTGGGAGAAACAAGGCGATCTCAAATCTACCTCTTTCCCTCTCTGTTCGTATCTCTCTCCTTCTCTTTCTCCCTGTCTATCTCTCTCCATCTCCCTCACTCCCTCCCTCTCTTCCCCCCTCTCTCTCTCCCTCTCTCTAGAGGGACATGGCGATCTCAAATTTATCTCTCTACCTCTCTGTCCCTATCTCTCTCCATCTCTATCCCCTCTCTCTCCTCCTCCTCTCTCTCCCCCTAACTGAAAATCCAAATTGAGAAAAAAAGAAAACGGCACACTGTTACAAAACAATGAAATCTACTATAGAATACAATAAAAAGCTAATATAAGGAGAAAACAAAATTTATTTTTACAAATATATTTAAAACAAATAAGACACCATCAACTAAAAGAGCAACATGACATAGTCACATTCCCTGACAGATGATAAACTGGAAGACTTGCCGAATTAGCTTACCTTATATACGACCATCTAAGATTCGGGTGGGTGCTGGAAGTTTTCGAACATCATGAGTCCAAGATGTCATATCCACAACCTTCTAGAAGATCCTACCTCACCCCTAGGTCTCTCCTCCCCTCCCCGCATGCGGTTGTTAGCTGATCAACCACTGTATGGGCAGTCTCTGGTATGAAATAAACACTCTGACCATTTTCTAAATGGACGCTGGGGTGAAAAACAGTGGTTGTCTGTCATGAATCAGAAATCTATTCCGTGAATCATGTGTTTCGTTACCACGTTCGTTAAAACTTTCGGCAAGTCTGCAGATATAACGTCATCGATTTGTGTGGGCTGACCTTTGTCCGTCGCGGCCGACAACCCGAACATATCACGGGAGTTACTTCCCGTTGTTCAGTGGGGTATTGTTTGTATCAATCGACCTCCACAACCTAGGCCCCCCAGGGGCCCTAGGGATGATCTAACAAACACGGTGCACTTTCCAGATTGTAAGTTATCCGTGTGCCAAGTTTGGTTGAAATTGCTCCGGGCGTTCCAGCGTGATGCTCTAACACACACACACACACACACACACACACACACACACACACACACAGACTGTCACACACATAGTTTTTTCCCGTCATCCTTCAAAATAAACATGCCAATGCGAAATGCCCTTTCTTTTTTTCTCAAAACCTTCGATAAAGAATTATCCATCCGCATAAATATCTTCATCCAAAGTGGCGTAAGCAGAGCTGCACGGTCTTTATATGCTGTCCTGCTCTGCTACTTCGCCATCATAGCTTCCCATTAGGCAGCGCAGCTTTTTACATATACTAAGTTTAAAAAATAATAAACTGCCTGTCCAGTCTATCAACATGTGATTATTTGTGCTATCTATTCTGTGTTGTTTGTTACATCCATGTTGCTGTATCCACTGTAAGTTTGACAATGTCTAGGTTGCTGTATCCACTGTAAATTAGACTGACAATGTCTAGGCTGCTGTATCCACTGTAAATTAGACTGACATTGTCCAGGTTACTGTTCCAAATTAGGCTGACAATGTCCAGATTACTGTTCTAAATTAGGCTGACACTGTCCAGATTACTGTTCCAAATTAGGCTGACAATGTCCAGATTACTGTTCTAAATTAGGCTGACAATGTCCAGATTACTGTTCTAAATTAGGCTGACAATGTCCAGGTTACTGTTCTAAATTAGGCTGACAATGTCCAGGTTACTGTTCTAAATTAGGCTGACAATGTCCAGATTACTGTTCTAAATTAGGCTGACAATGTCCAGGTTACTGTTCTAAATTAGGCTGACAATGTCCAGGTTACTGTTCTAAATTAGGCTGACAATGTCCAGGTTACTGTTCTAAATTAGGCTGACAATGTCCAGGTTACTGTTCTAAATTAGGCTGACAATGTCCAGGTTACTGTTCTAAATTAGGCTGACAATGTCCAGGTTACTGTTCTAAATTAGGCTGACAATGTCCAGATTACTGTTCTAAATTAGGCTGACAATGTCCAGGTTACTGTTCTAAATTAGGCTGACAGTGTCCAGATTATTGTTCCAAATTAGGCTGACAATGTCCAGATTACTGTTCTAAATTAGGCTGACAATGTCCAGATTATTGTTCCAAATTAGGCTGACAATGTCCAGGTTACTGTTCTAAATTAGGCTGACAATGTCCAGATTACTGTTCTAACTTAGGCCGACAATGTCCAGATTATTGTTCCAAATTAGACTGACAATGTCCAGGTTACTGTTCCAGGTTAGACTGACAATGCCTAGGTTACTGCACCCACTGTAAGTTAGACATACACACATCCCATCTTCCCTCGGTACTCCCGAGTACAGGGATTACTTTAGGGATCAGCTGATTTTAGTGGAGATTGCTGAGAAGTTTGCTGCCCTCCAACCATCAGATTTGGTGCTTCCTCTTCTTCGTCGTTGTTGGCCCTCAAGTGGCGTTGATTGTATCGCAGTTTTGCGCCTTTTAGCCCAACACATCCGACTTCTGCTCGACGTATTTGTAGGGGCCAGTCGTCGTTCCGCTAAGATCAATACTCATTTGGCCAGACTGCTGTCTATTTCCAGGAGCAGCACAAGGAAGAAGAATAGGGTCTTGGCCAGACTGCTGTCTATTTACAGGGGCAGCACAAGGGAGAAGAATAGGGTCTTGACCAGAGTGCTGTCTATTTACAGGGGCAGCACACGGGAGAAGAATAGGGTCCTGGCCAGACTGCTGTCTATTTACAGGGAGAGCACAAGGGAGAAGAATAGGGTCTTGGCCAGACTGCTGTCTATTTACAGGGGCAGCACAAGGGAGAAGAATAGGGTCTTGACCAGAGTGCTGTCTATTTACAGGGAGAGCACAAGGGAGAAGAATAGGGTCTTGACCAGACTGCTGTCTATTTACAGGGAGAGCACAAGGGAGAAGAATAGGGTCTTGGCCAGACTGCTGTCTATTTACAGGGAGAGCACAAGGAAGAAGAATAGGGTCTTGACCAGAGTGCTGTCTATTTACAGGGAGAGCACAAGGGAGAAGAATAGGGTCTTGACCAGACTGCTGTCTATTTACAGGGAGAGCACAAGGGAGAAGAATAGGGTCTTGGCCAGACTGCTGTCTATTTACAGGGAGAGCACAAGGGAGAAGAATAGGGTCTTGGCCAGACTGCTGTCTATTGCCAGGGAGAGCACAAGGGAGAAGAATAGGGTCTTGGCCAGACCATGGTTCGCCAACCCTGACGCAAGCAGTCGGCTGTTTGTGTTTGTTTTGTTTGTTTTTTTCTGACTGTTCCTGAAGCAGCATCTCCGTTGTATCCTAGTTTATGTTTGATCTTCAGCTTTTCTTTCTGTGATAGCCACCGAAAAACTGAAGGTGAAAGTCGGAGAGAAGACCGAGAAAACTCAGACAACAACAACAACAACGATGACAACAACAACACACACAAAAGACCTTGACCGAAAGAAGCATAGAGGTTGATGACGATATTATTTGACAAGTTTATTTTACTGTATCAATTCTAACATTTCCCATCAGTTCATGCCACAATATCATTTGTTGAGTTTTTTAAAATGTGGATTTCAGTCCATATGTCGGTTGTCCACTTGTTTTTACACACATAAACATACAAACAAATCATAGCATGCACCCCAAATCCACAACACACGCATGAAGAAATCGTATATTTTCATTAAATATATATACATATTTATCACATACAAATAAAATATATATCTACATCTATTTTGTGCACATAATAACACAAAAATAAAAAAGACACACTTATGCCTGATGTTTGAGAGATTCCCTGATTGCGCGTCCAAAAACCCGTTTGACACTTTTCCCGCCATCATTAACAAGGGCAGAACACTCGAGATAAGCGACAGCACCCAGAGATTTCGCAGATTTTCTCCCCTGTTTTTCAGTTATAAATCTTGCGTCTAGACAACCTGCTGTATGTCCCACTTCATCGCGGACGTCCTTCTTCGTCCCAACAAGCAAATATGGCTTCCTTTTACAAAGATGGCGCACTTCTGGGGACCAGTCCAACTCTAGGCGACGAAGAGACTTTGGCGAATCCAGTGGGAGGCAGATTATAACAGCATCAACCTGACTGTATGTCAGCGCTCGCAGCTTGGCGTACTCCTCGTCTCCGGATGTATCATGAATCGCAACGAGTATCTGTGGAGAAACATACAGTTTTATGGATTGTGTTGCATCCAGGAACATCTCGTTGGATAGGCAAAGAGAGTGACTAAAAAAAAAAACCCTAATATTTCGACAAAAAGCCTTGTTCATGTCCAAGAGAATGGGCAATATATTTCAACAACTGAAGAGGCAATAAGGAAGGATTATTTTTATGACAAGACACCTGTCTCTTTAAAGTAGAATCTACAGGCACCAATCAGGCACCACATGAAGGATGTGTTGTGCCTTGAACTCGGCATCAGATGTATGTGCCTATGTATTGATGTGAGGCCGGGATCGGCTCTGTCTAACAAGAAGAAGTGTGCTGCTCTTGGTACTAGAAGTTTCTGGTGGAAAAAAGTTTACTTTATAGAATTTCTCTATATCTCAATTTTGATGAATCTGATCTAAGATCTTCTCAAGTCTGTTTCTCTGGTATACACCAAGAAACAATGCAACATCAAGATACACGGCTCCTTCCACTAAGACAACAACAGTACGAGAAAACTATACTTGGCAGCCTCCCAGCATAACAACATCTCAACAGAGAGGAGAAACTACAGTAGTGTAGGTTTAAAATATAGAACATACGTTTATTTATAGTAGAATGAGAGATGATTTATGATGGTGTGGAAAAGTACTGCCTAAATGACAGAGTTGACAAAATACAAGAAACTACTCAACTCCCCGGCAAGAACTTGTTTGCCATATATAGGGGGGGGGGGGAGCCTAAGGCATAGAGCAACAAGAACAATAAATAATTAAATGCCCATACTTACAGATGTAATGAAAAAAAAATCAACAACTGGAATTCCAACACATCACTGGAATTCCCATAAGTGGAAAAATCTAACCACTAGCATGGTCCAAATAAACTGACAAACAGGATAGCATAATAACTGTCTATCTAAATGTCCTAAAAAAAGGACAAAACTAACAAGTTACATGCTACTACATGTCCTAAAAAGGACAAAACTGACAATTACATTCTACATTCAGAAAAATCCACCGAAAACTACCACCAACTCGAGAACTAATTTATACTGTTCTATGACTGAAACATGAACTGCTACAACTGAAACATAATCTTCAGCTTAACTCAACATAACTTCAACTTAACTCAAACATAACTTCAACTTAACTCAAACATAACTTCAACTTAACTCAAACATAACTTCAGCTTAACTCAACATAACTTCAACTTAACTCAAACATAACTTCAACTTAATTCAAACATACCTTCAACTTAACTCAGACATCACTTCAACTTTACTTAGCCTAACCTTTCTATGCCCGAATTTTGGTTTTATAAGGCTAACATTTTCTACAAATCTTTCCCGAAGTTCCTAACCCGTGAAGTCCAAACTCATGTGGGAAATTAATTGTTTATGAGCTTCAGTTAAGACAAAATCATATACTCCCTGTGAGCTTACAGCTCTCAGTCGTAGCACTCTATCACCCTAAAATTTGACATTTGAGTTTCCTAAATTAGATTTCTCACTAAACTTTTTTTTAACAAACACCAGAGGAATAAGTGGAAAAGATTACTAGCAAGGGAAGCTACCCTTACTCTAGTCCGTTTAAATCGATAATCTCCCTTCGTGCAAAATCTAGCCTTTTCTTCTCTATGACAAATACCTCCACATCTTGTGGGAAACCGAACAAGGAATGCAAAATGTATTTCCCTCCTTTTATTTTTCTTATCTCACTTCTTCTCGTTATCTTTCGTGAAATATCATCTCTATTTTTTCACCACAGTACGATACCAGTTTTACTGCACGTCATCATCATCATCGTCATCATCATCATCATCATCATCATACAACAGTGGGTGTTTCGGTATGTTTTTGAGGCAACCGTAAGATTATTATACTGAAACCACGCACACACGCACACACGCACGCACGCACGCACGCACGCACGCACGCACGATTCACAGACAGCTTACACCATCCCCTTTATCAAATGAACAAAGACACAGGTTTTGTTTTCATTGAGCACCTCTTGTCCATCTCTCTGCACTTCCACGAGATCTGTCTCCAGAGACGACTTCATCTCGCCCGAGGTTGGCATGCGATTTCTGCTGAACCTGAAGATGAGGCTTGTTTTGCCAGAGCCGGTGTCGCCAACAACTGCTAGTCTGCAGGTTCTGCGCCTCCCACTTCCACGGCTGAACCAACCTTGACCGGAAAGTGAACCAAAAGAAACCGGTAAAGGTTAAAGTAAATAAGATACCGATAGCAGAACATTTTTTCACGTAACATGCGATGAAACAGCCGACAGCCGTGTTTACAGACTTAAAATGGCGAGTAGGAGTGTGATGATAACTCAGACTTCACATTTGTGGGTGATTTTTATCGAAATAAAACAGAAAACATGCACTTTGTGGGGATTTAAGAATTCATAATCCGACATCATCGCATTCACTGCCATACATGCTCCGCTGCATACTCCAACATCAACCAAAGAGTCTGCCTACTAATAGTTCCTGTCAAATGTTGGTTGTTTACGTTGTCTGTCACTTCGTTCAGATTTTCTTCCAGCACCTTTGCTCTGTCCAGTCTTCAGTCCCTGTACATGCACATTGTCCATCTACTCCCTAGGGAAACGCAGCTAAGATAAAACTATGCAGGTATTAGACTATATAATCTAGATGTAGACACAACAAGAAATAAATATATGACAGCTCAAAAACTAAGAAAATAAAATTATCACAACGGGCAGAAGAAATGCTATCACAAAATTACCAGATTATTAACGAAAAAAAAAAACCGACCGTGACCTCAATGATCATTTGACCTAGATAAAATGAGAGGAGATGGCAAATCTTGCGAGATAAGAAACTATTCCACGTGGCGATTTAAAATGTCTATGACTAAACTTTCTCTGTCTCCCTCTTATCACAGCAGGTGGCCCGGGAAAGTAAACGTGTATTAGTTTTTCTTTCTTTCTTTGACAGTTTGTTGACTACGTCGAAGTCCGCCATGGTCGAACATTTGGTGACTGTTACTCCCAGTCCTGCTTCTCGACCTTCAAGCAGCCATTGCCAGTTTTAGTGTCTTGTCCTGTCTTCTATCTCTCTGGAACTGCCGGCTGGTACTATTTGCAGCTGATGCTGTGAAGGTGTTGAGGCATAATACTGGTGTGGGAGCGGGTCATGGCAGCTATTTTTTCAGTCTCGGGATGGAGTTAAAAAGCAGGGGGTGTGCAATACTTCTTTAGCAGTCTCCACCACCATGGGGACTATAACGATCCTTGTCCAGTTAGCCAGGCTAGGCATGTTACTGGGAGTCCCACCGAAGAAGCCGGATAGGGTCTTGGTCAGCTATGGGTTGCCAAACCTGACGCCGGCGTGTCAGTTATGGGTGGCTAATTGCCAAAACTAACACGTCTTCGACCCCAGTTCTCTGAAAGTGTTCGAAGCGCTTGCAGTTAACAGAGTTTCACACATTTCAGCATAAATAACTCACAATCCATCCATCCATCCATCCATCCATCCATCCATCCATCCATCCATCCATCCATCTATCCATCCATCCATCTATCCATCTATCCATCCATCCATCCATCCATCCATGTCGGTGATCGGCTAACAATCAGTACACCCCCCCCCCCCCGTGGCGTCTTGCAGTTTAGACCAGTAACTTTCAACGACATCTACTACAGCGGTTATGATGTAGCCCACTATTTTCCAAAGTGAGCGTCACTCCCCCGCCCCCTCAGTGGGCGCTGGAAATGATCAGAGGGCGGTGAAGGAAAAAGGATCAGTGGGGAGGGGGGGGGGCAAGGGAAGAAAAAGGGGCATATTGGAAAGGGGGAGGAGTGATGGAAAACGAAGAAGACAGGGGCAGTAATACCTTCCTTCTTAGACGGGGGCAGTAATACCTTCCTTCTTAGACGGGGGCAGTAATACCTTTCTTCTTAGACGGGGGCAGTAATACCTTCCTTCTTAGACGGGGGTAGTAATACCTTCCTTCTTAGACTGGGGCAGTAATACCTTTCTTCTTAGACGGGGGTAGTAATACCTTCCTTCTTAGACGGGGGTAGTAATACCTTCCTTCTTAGACGGGGGCAGTAATACCTTCCTTCTTAGACGGGGGTAGTAATACCTTCCTTCTTAGCACTTTTTACCCTGATATCAAGAAACTTGTGCCCCCACATGAAGTAATACCTTCCTTCTTAGACGGGGGCAGTAATACCTTTCTTCTTAGACGGGGGCAGTAATACCTTCCTTCTTAGACGGGGGCAGTAATACCTTTCTTCTTAGACGGGGGCAGTAATACCTTCCTTCTTAGAAGGGGGTAGTAATACCTTCCTTCTTAGACGGGGGTAGTAATACCTTCCTTCTTAGACGGGGGCAGTAATACCTTCCTTCTTAGACGGGGGTAGTAATACCTTCCTTCTTAGCACTTTTTACCCTGATATCAAGAAACTTGTGTCCCCACATGAAGTAATACCTTCCTTCTTAGACGGGGGTAGTAATACCTTCCTTCTTAGCACTTTTTACCCTGATATCAAGAAACTTGTGCCCCCACATGAAGTAATACCTTCCTTCTTAGCACTTTTAAACCTGATATCAAGAAACTTGTGCCCCCACATGAAGTAATACCTTCCTTCTTAGCACTTTTAAACCTGATATCAAGAAACTTGTGCCCCCACATGAAGTAATACCTTCCTTCTTAGCACTTTTAAACCTGATATCAAGAAACTTGTGCCCCCACATGAAGTAATACCTTCCTTCTTAGCACTTTTAAACCTGATATCAAGAAACTTGTGCCCCCACATGAAGTAATACCTTCCTTCTTAGCACTTTTAAACCTGATATCAAGAAACTTGTGCCCCTGTATGAAACTCATCCATCACATTAAAAGTTGAGAAAATAATGTATTATGTGAGTTATAAATGTACTCCTTCATTTTGTTTAATAAAATGGCTTGCTTGCTGAAAGTTTTAATTCTGTAAAACATATCTTTATTTAATGTCATTGTACGAACATTACATGACGGGGAGGGGAGGGGGTATGGCCTATGAGATAAAGGAGTGGGGGGGGGGGGCAAGCCTAGGAAACACTGATGTAGCCGGTTCTTGGACTAATCTTGATGACGCAGACACGAAGGAAGCGAACCGAAAACCACAAGAAAATTGCTGGATTCATGTGACACTGCAAGGGAAAGAACTGAGAAATTATTTACTAACCTTTCGACGATGTCAAACAACAAAGGTACTCCATGTCTCTTTTGTTTGTCTCTTTGTTTGTGATCTTTGATCTTTCCACTCTCTCTCTCTCTCTCTCGTTCTCTCTGTTTTAAATCTAAATCCTCATGTTTTTGTTTTCGTTTATTTCTTACTAGTCGAATGGTCTCTGCTAAACAGAAAAAAAATCATACGAAATTACAATAAATAAATCAATCAATCAATATGAACCAAATGTACAGAGTTCATCATCATCATCATCATCATCAATCAATTTTCGCTACTTACAATTGTCATGTACGATATTGGAAGTGTTAACATTTTCTTTTAAAATAATTAACTGCTTTATAGGTTACAAATTGTTAACCAAATTGCCTTTAACAAAACTAATGTTAACTACATTATTTGAAGGTCATTTTGGTGATATTCTAAATTTTTCTGGATTTATTTCTTATTTAGGGTTTGAATTAACAGGAAAAAGAGAAGAAGCTGAACCTAGGTTTTTGTTCTGATAGTGAAAGTAATAGCTTTAGTATCTGTGAAAGTAACAGATTTAGTATCTTTAATGCAGTAATAGTGAAAGTAATAGCTTTAGTATCTTTAATGCAGTAATAGTGAAAGTAATAGATTTAGTATCTTTAATGCCGTAATAGTGAAAGTAATAGCTTTAGTATCTTTAATGCAGTAATAGTGAAAGTAATAGCTTTAGTATCTTTAATGCAGTAATAGTGAAAGTAATAGATTTAGTATCCTTAACGTGATAATAGTGAAAGTAATAGATTTAGTATCTTTAATGCGATAATAGTGAAAATTATAGATTTAGTATCTTTAACGCGATAATAGTGAAAGTTATAGATTTAGTATCTTTAACGCGATAATAGTGAAAGTAATAGATTTCGTATCTTTAATGCGGTAATAGTGAAAGTAATAGATTTAGTATCTTTAATACAGTAATAGTGAAAGTAATAGCTTTAGTATCTTTAATGCCATAATAGTGAAAGTAATAAATTTAGTATCCTTAACGTGATAATAGTGAAAGTAATAGATTTAGTATCTTTAATGCGATAATAGTGAAAATTATAGATTTAGTATCTTTAGTGAAAGTAATAGATTTAGTATCTTTAATGCGGTAATAGTGAAAGTAATAGATTTAGTATCTTTAATGCAGTAATAGTGAAAGTAATAGATTTAGTATCTTTAATGCCATAATAGTGAAAGTAATAAATTTAGTATCCTTAACGTGATAATAGTGAAAGTAATAGATTTAGTATCTTTAATGCGATAATAGTGAAAGTTATAGATTTAGTATCTTTAATGTGGTAATAGTGAAAGTAATAGATTTAGTATCTTTAATGCAGTAATAGTGAAAGTAATAGATTTAGTATCTTTAATGCGGTAATAGTGAAAGTAATAGATTTAGTATCTTTAATGCAGTAATAGTGAAAGTAATAGATTTAGTATCTTTAATGCGGTAATAGTGAAAGTAATAGATTTAGTATCCTTAATGTGATAATAGTGAAAGTAATAGATTTAATATCCTTAACACGATACTGGTGAAAGTAAAGCTTTTCTTATCTTCAGCACAAATAAAACCACTAGTACTGTGTTATTATATTTCTTGTGATATGCAAACCAAACAGCTTTTAAAGTGTTTTATTCACTTTTCTCGTGTGATAGGCAAACCAAACAGCTTTCTAAGTGTTTTATCCACTTTTCTCGTGTGATAGGCAAACCAAACAGCTTTCTAAGTGTTTTATCCACTTTTCTTGTGTCATAGGCAAACCAAACAGCTTTCTAAGTGTTTTATCCACTTTTCTTATGTGATAGGCAAACCAAACAGCTTTCTAAGTGTTTTATCCACTTTTCTTGTGTGATCATTCATTCATTTGCATGTCCCTTGCGGAACTTTGCCTCCCAAACAGCACTCCCGTAGGCCTCTCGGTTGTGAGCAAGATGGCCTGCTGGTGCTGCGTCCATTTGCAAATCGTCAACGATTTCTTGCAGCCATCTTTGTTTTGGTCTTCCTCTTTTTCTTTTTCCCATTATATATCCTTCCAATACGGTCTTCTCTAAATTATCATGACGTTTAATGTGTCCAAAATATTTAAGTTTTCTCTCTTTAATCCTCTTTACTAGCCAGCCTTCTTCAATATTAAGCTCTTGTAGTATAGATATATTTGTTCTTTTTTGTGTCCACGATATTTGGAGAACTCTTCTGTAGCATTTACATTCAAAGGCATTTATGTGTTTCTCAGCTGTTTTGTTAAGTGTCCAGGTCTCACAGGCATATGTTGCGATGGGAAAGATGCATGACCTTAAAAATCTTATTTTTGTAGTTCTGTCTGTTCCTCTCCACAGATTCTTTATTTGTTTTACTTTCTGAAGAACAATAGATGTCCTCCCTTTAATTTCCCTCATTGTATCTCCATTATTAGTTAGCAGTGATCCAAGATATTCAAAACTCTCCACTTCTTGTGTGATAGGCAAACCAAACAGCTTACGAAGTGTTTTATCCACTTTTCTTGCACCAGAACCTGCCGTTCTTTCATGCTTGACCCAGATTATCTCAGCCGCGCCCTGGCCTATGTCCATCTAGAGCTTTTTATCAGCTCATATTGTTCTTGTGCCAGAGGAGAAGAACGTCAACACAAGATCTCTGATGTCTGTGCAGAACCAGATCTTTCTGTCACACACAAACACCGATATCGGCAGCGAAAGTCCATTTATTGTGTCTTATACTGCGCATTTTATATACGTGTAACATGTATCAGTATGAAGTTTAAAAATAATTATGATATAACCGAGTATTATCAAAATTATAAATAATATTAATTACACACACACACGCTTGCGCATCATACACCTAAACACACACGCACAGGCACACACACATAAACACAGGCGCGCGCACATACATAAACACACAGACACACACACACATACACGTACTTTCACATATGACAAAATTGTTGTCTGTGAATTAGTAGAAGAAACAGCTTCTTAGTGTTTGTTCTATATAAAGATGATTTTGTTACTTCCACTGTATCACTGCACAAACACACAACGACTGGCTGTGCCAACAAGGCAGGCAGTGCTAACAAGGCTGGCTGTAACAAGGCAGGCTGTAACAAGGCAGGCTGTGCTAGCAAGGCTGTGCCAACAAGGCAGGCAGTGCTAACAAGGCAGGCTGTACTAACAAGGCAGGCTGTAACAAGGCAGGCTGTACTAACAAGGCTGGCTGTAACAAGGCAGGCTGTAACAAGGCAGGCTGTAACAAGGCAGGCTGTAACAAGGCTGGCTGTAACAAGGCAGGCTGTAACAAGGCAGGCTGTAACAAGGCTGGCTGTAACAAGGCTGGCTGTAACAAGGCAGGCTGTAACAAGGCAGGCTGTAACAAGGCTGGCTGTAACAAGGCTGGCTGTAACAAGGCAGGCTGTAACAAGGCTGGCTGTAACAAGGCAGGCTGTAACAAGGCAGGCTGTAACAAGGCAGGCTGTAACAAGGCTGGCTGTAACAAGGCAGGCTGTAACAAGGCAGGCTGTAACAAGGCTGGCTGTAACAAGGCTGGCTGTAACAAGGCAGGCTGTAACAAGGCAGGCTGTGCTAGCAAGGCTGTGCCAACAAGGCAGGCAGTGCTAACAAGGCTGGCTGTACTAACAAGGCTGGCTGTAACAAGGCAGGCTGTAACAAGGCAGGCTGTGTTAGCAAGGCTGTGCCAACAAGGCAGGCAGTGCTAACAAGGCAGGCTGTACTAACAAGGCAGGCTGTACTAACAAGGCAGGCAGTGCTAACAAGGCAGGCTGTAACAAGGCAGGCTGTAACAAGGCAGGCTGTAACAAGGCAGGCTGTAACAAGGCAGGCTGTAACAAGGCAGGCTGTGCTAGCAAGGCAGTGCTAACAAGGCAGGCAGTGCTAACAAGGCAGGCTGTACTAACAAGGCAGCTTGCACTAACAAGGCAGGCAGTGCTAACAAGGCAGGCTGTACTAACAAGGCAGGCTGTACTAACAAGGCAGCTTGCACTAACAAGGCAGGCAGTGCTAACAAGGCAGGCTGTACTAACAAGGCTGGCTGTACTAACAAGGCAGGCAGTGCTAACAAGGCTGGCTGTACTAACAAGGCAGGCAGTGCTAACAAGGCTGGCTGTACTAACAAGGCTGGCAGTGCTAACAAGGCTGGCTGTACTAACAAGGCTGGCAGTGCTAACAAGGCTGGCTGTACTAACAAGGCAGGCAGTGCTAACAAGGCTGGCTGTACTAACAAGGCAGGCAGTGCTAACAAGGCAGGCTGTGCTAGCAAGGCAGTGCTAACAAGGCTGGCTGTACTAACAAGGCAGGCTGTAACAAGGCTGTGCTAACAAGGCAGGCAGTGCTAACAAGGCAGGCTGTACTAACAAGACTGTACTAACAAGGTAGGCTGTAACAAGGCAGGCTGTACTAACAAGACTGTACTAACAAGGCAGGCAGTGCTAACAAGGCAGGCTGTACTAACAAGACTGTACTAACAAGGTAGGCTGTAACAAGGCAGGCTGTACTAACAAGGTAGGCTGTAACAAGGCAGGCTGTACTAACAAGACTGTACTAACAAGACTGTACTAACAAGACTGTACTAACAAGGTAGGCTGTAACAAGGCAGGCTGTACTAACAAGACTGTACTAACAAGACTGTACTAACAAGACTGTACTAACAAGACTGTACTAACAAGGTAGGCTGTAACAAGGCAGGCTGTACTAACAAGACTGTACTAACAAGGTAGGCTGTAACAAGGCAGGCTGTACTAACAAGACTGTACTAACAAGGTAGGCTGTAACAAGGCAGGCTGTGCTAGCAAGGCTGTGCTAACAAGGCAGGTTGTACTAACAAGGCAGCTTGCACTAACAAGGCAGGCTGTGCTAACAAGGCAGGCTGTACTAACAAGGCAGGCTGTACTAACAAGGCAGGCTGTGCTAATAAGGCAGACTGTGCTAACAAGGCAGGATATCTGGAGCGTTCTTGTCGCTGTGTTTTGTCTAGACAGTAAATCCAGCCTTTTATTCAGACTTTCATGCTGCAGGCACAGACATCCCTGTTATGGCATAGAGGCACTTATGGGAGATGGTATTAGTGCCCCTATTTTCCTTGACCTGTCCACACACCAGAGGGTGATGCGACCAGCATCATGTCTGACTTGACCTTTCCACACACCAGAGGGTAATGTGATCAGCGTCACGCCTGACTTGACCTTTCCACACACCAGAGGGTAATGTGACCAGCATCACGCCTGGCCGCTTTCCCTTCCCCAGTTCCAGAAGAAGTCGGATATGCATTTTTACAGCTGGGGTGACTGGGCGCCTTCGGCCGGATTCGAACCCCTGACCTTCGCCATGAAAGACTAGTGCACTAACCACTTGGCCACTGAGACTTCCTTTGACATTGCACTTCCATTTTTATCGATCTTGTCCTCAAGCACTTTAGCAAATAACTTTTGTAGCTCCAGTCTCTTCTCCCCCCTCCCCCCCCCCCATATATTTCAGTGGCTTGACTATTATTTTACATTTATATTATCTGATACCCCTGTATTTATTTATCATTGTTTGGTAAAAAAAGGTTGATGGAAGAACAAAGCATAATATATTCAGTTTCATTGTCAACCACGCATCCAAAACTGTTAGTCTTTATTTGCTTACCTGAGACTGATTTACAAAATATTTGACATAAAACGACATATTTTCTTTGGGTTTGTACGAATAATTATATAAATCAGAATCACATTTATAACTTACACAGTGATCTCCAGTGCGACTCTTTCCTGTGGTCAGAGACTGATGTAACAGCACGCGTATGTAACTCCGTAACTCACATGTAACAACAGTTTTATACCGGTAACTTCACATCCGGATCTGTAGCGAGAGCTGTATTTTCTGCAGAGAGGAAAACCCCAACAATCGGATCTTCAATCACTAGACGGAAGATTTGTGTGCCTACTTGTCCGCGGAAATGATTCCGGCTTTTTAAACCGTGGGAGGATCACATGTACCGGCTTAAGTGTACCTGTAAGCATATCTTTAGTTTTACTGGACTGTGTCACGATCAGAATGTGGAACTCCTACATTAGGAAAACACCGACAAAAAGTAGCCCGGACGTGCGACACAGAAAGAACTGGGCTGGTTAAAATAACAGGTTGGGTAGGGGTGGGGGCTGGTTTGTTTAAGTGCGTTATTTATGTATGCTTATTAATGGGGCAGTATTTGAAAAAAAAATTTTTGTTTCTGCTGTTAAAAGCTTTTGTCCACGAGGAAAATGTCTCATTTCATACGTCCCTGGTGTTTCGAACCAGATTTGTTTGTTAACGTTTGAAATTTTAAAATATTTTCTGTCTTATCTTTCTTGCATCTGTTTTTTTCCCCTTCCCCTGAACTTGTTGATAATGTCAGTTTTGTGTGCTGGTCTCATGTCGTGAACATATATGACATATTATTGACGTGACACAAACGTGACGTGACATAGACATGACAAAACTGACTTGACGTGATGTGACGTGACCTAACGCAAAAGTTCTGTCACTCCTTGGAAAGATAAAGTAGTATGTTTTGTTTTCCTGCATCGTCACAGAGACTGTTTTGTTTGTTACTTCAGTTTTCCAACACACGTTAATGATCTTTATAAAAAATTTATCTCCGCCAGGAAGATAAAGCATCAAATGATATTAATAAACTAACAAACAGATCATGTCTATCAACTCTTATACAACCGTCAGGAAGAAAGGCATCAAATGATATCAATAAGATAGCAAACAGATCATGTCTATCAAAACTCTTATACAAGCGCCAGGAAGAGAAGCATCAAATGATATCAATAAGATAGCAAACAGATCATGTCTATCTTTCGCCAGAAGAATGGTTTCAAATGACAATGTTAAACTGGCACCAGATATTGTCAAATTATTACGATCAGATTATTCTCTCTATCTCTCTCTCTCTCTCTCTCTCTCTCTCTCTCTCTGGACCTGTGGGTACCCAAAAACACGTGGGGCATCCGCGAGGATTTTCCACAAACGTTTTTACTTCCTCTTCCCTCACTTTTACCCAGGTGAGACCTCTGTTACTTTCACTTCCCCCACTTTTACCCAGGTGAGACCTCTGTTACTTTCTCTTCCCTCACTTTTACCCAGGTGAGACCTCTGTTACTTTCTCTT
Source organism: Achatina immaculata (assembly GCA_009760885.1). Classification (NCBI taxonomy): domain Eukaryota; kingdom Metazoa; phylum Mollusca; class Gastropoda; order Stylommatophora; family Achatinidae; genus Lissachatina; species Lissachatina immaculata. The sequence goes on from CM019693.1 coordinate 7,925,715, forward strand.
CCCTCACTTTTACCCAGGTGAGACCTCTGTTACTTCCTCTTCCCCCACTTTTACCCAGGTGAGACCTCTGTTACTTCCTCTTCCCCCACTTTTACCCAGGTGAGACCTCTGTTACTTTCTCTTCCCCCACTTTTACCCAGGTGAGACCTCTGTTACTTCCTCTTCCCTCACTTTTACCCAGGTGAGACCTCTGCTACTCAGCATCTTCTCTATTGTCTATTGTTCTCTTCTTTGAGTAGACCAAAGGGGACACTTGAAGGAAACAAGAGTAAGGGTAGACCCCTTACTCTTGTTTCCTTCAAGTGTCCCCTTTGGTCTACTCTTACTCTTGTTTCCTTCAAGTGTCCCCTTTGATCTACTCTTACTCTTGTTTCCTTCAAGTGTCCCCTTTGGTCTACTCTTACTCTTGTTTCCTTCAAGTGTCCCCTTTGGTCTACCCTTACTCTTGTTTCCTTCAAGTGTCCCCTTTGGTCTACTCTTACTCTTGTTTCCTTCAAGTGTCCCGTTTGGTCTACTCTTACTCTTGTTTCCTTCAAGTGTCCCCTTTGGTCTACCCTTACTCTTGTTTCTTTCAAGTGTCCCTTTTGATCTACCCTTACTCTTGTTTCCTTCAAGTGTCCCTTTTGATCTACCCTTACTCTTGTTTCCTTCTAGTGTCCCCTTTGGTCTACACTTACTCTTGTTTCCTTCAAGTGTCCCCTTTGGTCTACTCTTACTCTTGTTTCCTTCAAGTGTCCCCTTTGGTCTACCCTTACTCTTGTTTCTTTCAAGTGTCCCTTTTGATCTACCCTTACTCTTGTTTCCTTCAAGTGTCCCTTTTGATCTACCCTTACTCTTGTTTCCTTCTAGTGTCCCCTTTGATCTACCCTTACTATTGTTTCCTTCAAGTGTCCCATTTGGTCTACCTTTACGCTTGTTTCCTTCAAGTGTCCCCTTTTGTCTACTCTTACTCTTGTTTCCTTCTAGTGTCCCCTTTGATCTACCCTTACTATTGTTTCCTTCAAGTGTCCCATTTGGTCTACCTTTACGCTTGTTTCCTTCAAGTGTCCCCTTTTGTCTACTCTTACTCTTGTTTCCTTCAAGTGTCCCCTTTGGTCTACTCTTACTCTTGTTTCTTTCAAGTATCCCTTTTGATCTACCCTTACTCTTGTTTCCTTCAAGTGTCCCGTTTGGTCTACTCTTACTCTTGTTTCCTTCAAGTGTCCCCTTTGATCTACTCTTACTCTTGTTTCCTTCTAGTGTCCCCTTTGGTCTACCCTTACTCTTGTTTCCTTCAAGTGTCCCCTTTGGTCTACCCTTACTCTTGTTTCTTTCAAGTGTCCCCTTTGGTCTACTCTTACTCTTGTTTCCTTCAAGTGTCCCCTTTGATCTACCCTTACTATTGTTTCCTTCAAGTGTCCCATTTGGTCTACCTTTACTCTTGTTTCCTTCAATTGTCCCCTTTGGTCTACTCTTACTCTTGTTTCCTTCAAGTGTCCCCTTTGGTCTACTCTTACTCTTGTTTCCTTTAAATGTCCCATTTGGTCTACCTTTACTTTTGTTTCCTTCAAGTGTCCCCTTTGGTCTACCTTTACTCTTGTTTCCTTCAAGTGTCCCTTTTGGTCTACCCTTACTCTTGTTTCCTTCTAGTGTCCCCTTTGGTCTACCCTTACTCTTGTTTCCTTCAAGTGTCCCCTTTGGTCTACTCTTACTCTTGTTTCCTTCAAGTGTCCCCTTTGATCTACCCTTACTATTGTTTCCTTCAAGTGTCCCATTTGGTCTACTCTTACTCTTGTTTCCTTCAAGTGTCCCCTTTTGTCTACTCTTACTCTTGTTTCCTTCAAGTGTCCCCTTTGGTCTACTCTTACTCTTGTTTCTTTGAAGTGTCCCTTTTGATCTACCCTTACTCTTGTTTCCTTCAAGTGTCCCCCTTGGTCTACCCTTACTCTTGTTTCCTTCAAGTGTCCCCTTTGATCTACTCTTACTCTTGTTTCCTTCTAGTGTCCCCTTTGGTCTACCCTTACTCTTGTTTCCTTCAAGTGTCCCCTTTGGTCTACCCTTACTCTTGTTTCTTTCAAGTGTCCCCTTTGGTCTACTCTTACTCTTGTTTCCTTTAAATGTCCAATTTGGTCTACCTTTACTCTTGTTTCCTTCAATTGTCCCCTTTGGTCTACTCTTACTCTTGTTTCCTTCAAGTGTCCCCTTTGGTCTACTCTTACTCTTGTTTCCTTTAAATGTCCCATTTGGTCTACTCTTACTCTTGTTTCCTTTAAATGTCCCATTTGGTCTACCTTTACTTTTGTTTCCTTCAAGTGTCCCCTTTGGTCTACCTTTACTCTTGTTTCCTTCAAGTGTCCCCTTTGGTATACCTTTACTCTTGTTTCCTTCAAGTGTCCCCTTTGGTCTACCCTTACTCTTGTTTCCTTCAAGTGTCCCCTTTGGTCTACTCTTACTCTTGTTTCCTTCAAGTGTCCCTTTTGGTCTACCCTTACTCTTGTTTCCCTCAAGTGTCCCCTTTGATCACCCTTACTCTTGTTTCATTCAAGTGTCCACTTCAGTGCTATTTTTTGGTAATGAATGACCAGTTCCCGAAGCACAACATTTGTTCTCAATAAGTGCAGAGGTCAAATGATTAAGATCAAACTGTTTCTCTTTCGACGACTGACATTCTCATACACAATATTTTCAAAACAAGTCATACATATTATTTAGGACAGAAGGAAGAAAACTGAAAAGACAAATTAGATCATAAAAAATATTAAATATATGTAAGACTTATATTTGTATTAAAACCTATATTTGTATTAAGACCTATATTTGTATTAATACACCTATATTGCACCGTACATTTGTATAATGAAGTGAAAAGAATTAGAATCTAGTCCTGGATTTCAATGAAAGTTATTTCAAATGTCAGCGTCATTACCGATAGCAGAAGGCTGCAGCTGTCAATCACGTGTTATGTGCGTATGTGTGTTATATGGGAAAGTTTTCTTGTGGATTATTTTCTCATATCTTTTTTGTCACACATACTTTAACTCTTAGGTACTGAAATATACAAAGAAAATTGAGATAAATTTATCTCTTTTCCAGAGAAATTATAAAGGAACTGGCATGACAAGCAAAGACAGCTGTAACAACGTGAGAGAGAAGAGAAATGACGACCGCCTTAAAATGGTTCCACCAATGAATGTAGACGGAGGTGTATGGTTCAGTTTTATAAAAAAAAGATAGAAAGAATAAGGAAAGTGGGCACGAGCAAGAATGGCAGAAAGTAAGATGTGTACATATAAATGAAGAACATACAACAGCCCAATATTTCAGCAAAATTTCGTAAAGTTGCGCGGTAGGAAAGTTTGTGTCTCTCTATAGCTTTCTAAAGTTAGTATTCCAATACCATTTTTCGCTATGACAGCAGTTGCATATGGTAAACAGACCAATACAACGTTCACTGAAAGATGCATACTATAAATAGACCAACACAAAGTTCACTGACAGTTGCAGATTATAAATAGACAAACACAAAGTTCCCTGACAGTTGCATATTATAAATAAACACAAAGTTCCCTGACAGCTACATATTATAAATAAACAAACACAAAAATGACAGCTACATATTATAAATAAACAAACACAAAGTTCCCTGACAGTTGCATATTATAAATAGACAAACACAAAGTTCCCTGACAGTTGCATATTATAAATAGACAAACACAACGTTCCCTGACAGTTGCATATTATAAATAGACAAACACAAAGTTCCCTGACAGTTGCATATTATAAATAGACAAACACAAAGTTCACTTACAGCTGATTTATGTAAACAGATCTACACGGAGTTCAATATGTGCTTTCAGAGAAGAATTCTAAGCTATGTCATGTAATGCTACTGCTAAGCAGTGTCACGTGATGCTTATTCTAAGCAGTGTCACGTGATGCTAATTCTAAGCGGTGTCACGTGATGCTTATTCTAAACAGTGTCACGTGATGCTAAAGTGGCTAATTAAAGAGGGAATCTTGACAGACCAAAAAAAAAAAAAAACACACACCGATGAGAAAGTATAAGAAAAAGACAACATTCATCTGGCACGAGGAGATGGTAGGAAAACATAGTACGGAAAGGTAAGCGAAACAAGAAAACGGCAACTAATGTTAACTCAATAGTATGAAGGAAATTCAAGATAAATGGCGAAAGATAAAGAGATAAGAGAAATGAAAAAGGAAATTCAACAACTGAAATGATGGAAAATATCAACATTGAAATCTGAGAAGCTTAATTGTTCACGGCATTGATTCAGCACATTCCTATCTTTTGATAGGACACTGCAAAGCGGGGGGGGGGGGGGCGGTATGTAGGGAAGAGTGAAGTTTGTGCTATAGAAAATAGGCCAGGGCAACGCCCACATTGTAAAGACAGAAAAGTCACACCAGACAACTTATAAGGTGAAAAAAAAAATTATAGATTACAAATTGTCCCCATGTATACGCAACAGTCATATGATTTTAGTGAGAAACACTGACAGAAAATTCTAGATCATTTACTTGCTTGGGAAAGTAAGTGTCACATGTCTTTACAAAACTTAACATCAGGAATAATTCTTTCTTTCTTTCTTAGCACTTCAGAGACGTGACGACGAAAGGAGCCGCCATAAATCTCTGGGCATGGTATGGTGGTATGCGACGGAAGTATGTAGCAAGTAATGTATTCTTTTATCCTTTGACAGTCAAGTACAGCCACTACAACAGCATATAATCAGCTGTTACATCTGGGCCATCAACAGCATGTAATCAGCTGTTACATCTGGGCCATCAGCAGCATGTAATCAGCTGTTACATCTGGGTCATCAACAGCTTGTAATAAGCTGTTACAGCTGCTCTATTTCAATCATTTAGTTGCTGTTACTGTACTATATAAACGTCATGAGAATTTGGAGAAGGCCGTCTTGGAAGGCTACATAATGGGAAAGAGAGGAAGACCAAGGCGAAGATGGCTGCAATACATTGTTTATAATCTGCGAATGGATGCATCGGCAGCAGGGAATCTTGTTTACAACTGAGAGACATACAGGAGAGCTGTTAGGGAGGCAAAGTTCCGCAAGGGACATACAAATGACTGACTATACTACAGCATCGGAGCAGCATATACGAGATTTACGAGGGAGAATCAAAAAGTTAAGGGAAACATACATTTTAATATCGGTAAATGACATGACTAAATGACATGACGGTATTATCAGCTCTCTACATCGTCCTCCTGTAGGTCTGTACACATCTTGTATCATTCCACCGGCTTCTTTGTTTCTTGGGAGGAGAAGCCTTTAGGCTGCTCCCAAATCCAGGTCTGTTCCTTAACCTCATCACCAGAGGCTGACCTGCGACTCGTGGGGCCTCTTTCAGTGGACTAAAGTGATAATCTGACGGTGCTAGATCAAGGTTGTAGGAGCGATGTAGAAGAAGTTTAAACCTCAGCCGTTTGTATTGTCTCCATCATCACGTGTGTGGGGGCGTGGACTAACCAGATCGAGCTTCGTCGGTTTGTTCTTCCAGCTTTAAACCATTCTCTGACCATTCATAAACTTCTCGTCGTTCAGTCAAAGTGTTTTCATTTCCGTACTCAGCCAGCATCTTACGGTGATTATCAGCAGATCTCACTCTCTCTCTCTCTGCTCAAATTAATCTCACTACGGCGCGTTGTTCAACAAGGGTGAAATCCTGCAGCGCTGTGTCCATATCTATTTTACCTTGGCTTCATCTAGACTAAGAGCAGAGTGCTGCGCTGTACATGTTCGAACTACCCATCACCCATTGTGAATGAGCTGAGTTGCTTCAGCCTCTTGTGATTACCGCACAAATTTTGAAATTGCCTTTATTTCTTTCTTTTAAAATTCTTTCTCGTATTACAGGCCTCTTGATAGACGGATATCCCCATTCCTCCACTCAACAGACTGTACCGAGCTCGAGTAGTATTTTCATCCTTACTAGTTACAGAGCACAACCAATGTCAAATAATTACTATTTTATCAGAAACAGATAAGGGTGTATATTTAACATTCTGCGTTCTGCTTGTTACTTCCAAGATATATATTCCAAGTGATGTCATTGCCAATCTCACGTTTTTTTTTCTCTCGAATGTTCTGGAGACACTTGAAGCCAGCCCACGCTCACTTTATCCAGCACCCTGGATAGTTTCTGATCCTGGAGACATTTAGTCACATCTACACAAACATACGACGTACACTCGGTAGCCAGGGACCATTATCTGACTGCTGGAATGTCACATTATAAGTTTTGCAAGAGAAGACCTCAGAATAGCCTTGTAAATGTGACGTTACACGGAGTCATATGACCGGAGTCAAAACCTTGTAAATGTGACGTTACACGGAGTCAAAACCCTGTAAACGCGATGTTACATGGAGTCATATGACAGGAGTCAAAACCTTGTAAATGTGACGTTACACAGAGTCATATGACCGGAGTCAAAACCTTGTAAACGCGATGTTACATGGAGTCATATGACCGGAGTCAAAACCTTGTAAATGTGACGTTACACAGAGTCATATGACCGGAGTCAAAACCTTGTAAACGCGATGTTACACAGTGTCATATGACCGGAGTCAAAACCTTGTAAATGTGACGTTACACGGAGTCATATGACCAGAGTCAAAACCTTGTAAATATGATGTTACATATGACTGGAGTCAAAACAAAACACTCTTGTAGCTTGTACCAATGTTTATTCTCCCGTGTCTGGTACAAGTAACGAGAATTTTTTTTGCTGCACACAGAATCTTTCATACCAGATCTCTCAGTGAGGCAGACATCAGCTGCTGTGGGTTAAGCTGACAATCATCTTGTTGAAGAGCTCCTCTAATATTCGACTCTACCGATTCTGGTTTTACAAAAGTCCATACTGATAGCAAGCAATGTTTGTGTTGCATGGCCCTGTACCATTTAGTTTGTACCATCTGACTCTAATTTTGATATTCATTTCCTCTTTAAATGATGCTGTAATTCTTTATGCTAAGTGGCTGTCCATGAGTATTTCCTAGAGTTCATGCTAATACAAAAATTATCATTGATAACTTGCCCTACAACTTACAAACATTTCTACAACTGGATACTTCAGGTATACAACTATACAAAATGTAAAACACACAGGCAGACAACAGGCAGGAAAACATACAGACAACATGTAGGCAAACATACAGACAACATGTAGGCAAACATACAGACAACATGTAGGCAAACATACAGGCAACAGTTGGGCAAACATACAGACGATATTTATAAAGACAATGGATGTTACCTTCTCCAGACATTAACATGCTGATACAGAAAACATGGAGTAAAATTACATAACATGGCCATGCAGACTAAACAACAGCATTCTTGTTGCAGAAGAAGCTACAGAGACAGCAGCACAACCCAAATACAAGACTAGGGTTATTACTTCTTTCTTGCTGTATACAAGCATATACATCTTATGCTCAATACATCTTACATCCTTCCCCTGCCGTTAAGGTCACATAGGGCCCTCATGGTAGTTTGCCAAGATGTCCTGTTTTTGGCGAGTTTTTCAATCTCATCAAGGGATGCTACGTCCACTGAATTGGCTTCTCTTAACGATGTCCTCTTTAGAGTTTCACGTGGTCGACCTCTTTTTCTTCGGCCTGTTGTGTTCCATTTGATAGCTTGTTAGGGGATTCTCTGATTGTTTCTTCTCATCACATGTATGCTCAATACAAGACTAGGATTATTACTTCTTACTTGCTCTATACAGGACCAAGCAGTCAGTGTTGAACACAAGGACTTATCAACATATCAACCATACAAGACTCATTAGTCATCATAAAAAACACAGGACTCATCATTCATCACAGGACTCATCACTCAACATTGAACACACACGACTCATCATTCAACACTGAACACACAGGACTTATCACTCAGCATTGAGCACACACTACTTTCACTCACCACACAGGACTCATCACTCAGCATTGAGCAAACACTACTTATCACTCTCCACACAGGACTCATCACTCATCTTCAAACACATGACCCTTGTAGAAAAAGTTGAATGAAACTAAGATTATCTAAGCACACGTATTATGTGAGGGATCAGTCTGACAAGCTCCTATACAGTTGTGTAGAGAGAAAAGTTAACAAACCAGGTTTATTTATATTTGGAACTTTATCAATACAAAACTATAAAATAATGATTCACATGAAAACACAGAGATAAAAGCTGACAAAAATAAAACAAAGAATAGCAACCATATTTGGAGAAAAGGATACTGGTGACAGAGTGTGATTAAATCTCTTGGTCTGAACACTCATAAGGCAAGTATTGATTTGAGAACAAAGAAAAACAGTCACATACACATGTGCATCAACCAAAATATAGTACTTCCAATCAGAACAAATAACACAGACAAGAGTCACTCATATGTGAATCAATCAGAACAAATAACAGACAAGAGTCATTCATATGTGCATCAATCAGAACAAATAACAGACAAGAGTCACTCATATATGCATCAATCAGAACAAATAACACAGACAAGAGTCTGTTTTATATGTGAATCAATCAGAACAAATAACAGACATGAGTCACTCATATATGCATCAATCAGAACAAATAACAGACAAAAGGCACTCATACGTGAATCAATCAGAACAAATAACACAGACAAGAGTCACTCATATGTGCATCAATCAGAACAAATAACACAGACAAGAGTCACTCATATGTGCATCAATCAGAACAAATAACACAGACAAGAGTCACTCATATGTGCATCAATCAGAACAAATAACAGACAAAAGTCATTAATATGTGCATCAATCAGAACAAATAACACAGACAAGAGTCACTCATATGTGCATCAATCAGAACAAATAACAGACAAAAGTCATTAATATGTGCATCAATCAGAACAAATAACACAGACAAGAGTCACTCATATGTGCATCAATCAGAACAAATAACACAGACAAGAGTCACTCATATGTGCATCAATCAGAACAAATAACACAGACAAGAGTCAGTTATATGTGCAAAAATCAGAACAAATAACACAGAGAAGAAAATATAAATTCACATTTATTTACAAATAATTTATTTTAAAAAATATAAGGGGCACCCAGAGGATGGAATGTTTTATACAGCACATGAATTAGATAAAGAGAAATGATAAGAGGTAAAATAAGCCAGACTTTAGCTCACGTTCACAGCACACATCCTGACACTGACTGGAGGACTGAACACTGCAGCAGAACTATGGGATGGACTTGGGCATGTTCTGGTTTCCCTTTATACACATGATGGCACAGTCAAACCAGTCTGCCTTGCCTGTGTTTTCCTCAGCATCAGTGTCAGGTCTGTTTATACAGCTGGCTCAAGTGAACAGAACTAGCACAGAGGGCCCCAAGCTACAACCATGATAAGCATGATAAGACAACTCAGTATCAGGTGCACTAACAGCACTGCTGGGTGTCAAGTTTTTCTTCCACCACACAGCATTTACTTTCATGCTCAGTGTGTGCAGGATTAGTTGATGGGGTTTTTATATAATGTCAAGCAACTTGCAGACAGTCTTTGGTGCATACAATCAGATGACAAGTAGCAACATACCAACATAATGTGGTCATTTTTTTCACACAATCACATGACAAGTGGCAACATACCAATGTAATGTGGTCAATCTTTCACACAATCAGATGACAAGTGCAACATACCAATATAATGTGGTCAATCTTTCACACAATCAAATGACAAGTGGCAACATACCAACATAAAATGGTCACTCTGTCACATCAGTCTTAACACACATAAAAATGACTCTACAAATCCACTCATAAAAGCAGTTTTCTTTCAATACAAAACAAACATTAAACTTTGTGAGAAACAAAAAACAAAAATCATATGCTCCATAAAAATGAATGGCATATGTAAAAAACAAAAACATACCATTGTTCAAATGCTCATAAATGGTCAGCTTAATATCATAACCTTTTTATGCTTATAAAATTTTATACTGAATCTTAGTCCTCTGTTCTATATGATGGTATATATTATTTACTGTACCATACTACTAGATGTCACTCAGTCTAGCTACCAGACACTATAAGCTCCACCTTGATCTAGCTACCAGACACTATAAGCTCCACCCTGATCTAGATACCTGATACTATAAGCTCCACCCTGATCTAGCTACCAGACACTATAAGCTCCACCTTGATCTAGCTACCAGACACTATAAGTTCCACCCTGATCTAGCTACCTGACACTATAAGCTCCACCCTGATCTAGCTACCAGGCACTATAAGCTCCACCCTGATCTAGTTACCTGACACTATAAGCTCCACCCTGATCTAGTTACCTGACACTATAAGCTCCACCCTGATCTAGCTACCTGACACTATAAGCTCCACCCTGATCTAGCTACCTGACACTATAAGCTCCACCTTGATCTAGTTACCTGACACTATAAGCTCCACCTTGATCTAGTTACCTGACACTATAAGCTCCACCCTGATCTAGTTACCTGACACTATAAGCTCCACCCTGATCTAGTTACCTGACACTATAAGCTCCACCCTGATCTAGTTACCTGACACTATAAGCTCCACCCTGATCTAGTTACCTGACACTATAAGCTCCACCTTGATCTAGCTACCAGACACTATAAGTTCCACCCTGATCTAGCTACCTGACACTATAAGCTCCACCCTGATCTAGCTACCTGACACTATAAGCTCCACCCTGATCTAGTTACCTGACACTATAAGCTCCACCCCGATCTAGCTACCAGACACTATAACTCCACCCTGATCTAGCTACAGGACACTATAAGCTCCACCCTGACCTAAACACTAGACACTGTTAGCTCCACCCTGGTCTAGCTACTGACACATATCCTACTACACCAAGAACCAGAACTAAGAAGAACGACAGTGAGTACGGCTGTGAGTCTCCTAGAAAACCTGGCAACACTGGGTATGCCAACTCCTGCCAGCAGGTATCATAGTAGCACTCTTCTGTGGCAAAGTCCATGAAGTAACGGTAACATGAATCTGTCACAAAATTGTCAGGGTCACATCTTGTGTAGAATCTGTCACAGAAAAAATATAACAGTTTCATAAATTATTTATATCATTCATTCATTTGCATGTCCCTTGTGGAACTTTGTCTCCCTAACAGCACTCCTGTAGGCCTCTCGGTTGTCAGCAAGATGGCCTGCTGCTGCTGCATCCATTTGCAGATCATCAACGATGTCTTGCAGCCATCTTCGCCTTGGTCTTCCTCTCTTTCTTTTTCACACTATGTACCCTTCCAAGACGGTCTTCTCTAAATTATCATGACGTTTAATGTGTCCAAAATATTTAAGTTTTCTCTCTTTAACCCTCTTTACTAGCCAGCCTTCTTCAAAATTAAGTTCTTGTAGTATAGATATATTTGTTCTTTTTTGTGTCCATGATATCTGAAGAACTCTTCTGTAGCATTTACATTCAAAAGCGTCTATGCGTTTCTCAACTGTTTTGTATTATTTATATCTTATCTTATACCTTATATCCTTCCCGTGCCGTTAAACGTCACATAGGGCTCGCAAAGTAGTTCGCCAATTTTTCCTGTCTTCGGCGAGTCTTTCAACCTCATCAAAGGATTTTATGCCTGTTAATTTGGCCTCTCTTAATAATGTCCTCTTCAGAGTTTCACACGGTCTGCCTCTTTTTCTTCGGCCTGTTGTGTTCCACTTGATAGCTTGTTTTGGGATTCTCTGATCATTTCTTCTCATCAAGTGACCAACATATGTCCATCTCCTTTTCCTGATCACCCATGAAACTGGTTGTTGTTCAGTCATTTGTCTTATCTCTGCATTGTTCTTGAATTCATTCCACTTGATGCCGAGTATTTTCCTTAGGCATCTGTTTTCAAAAGAGTCTAATTTCTTTTCTATTTCTTTAGTTGTTTTCCAGCTTTCGCATGCATAAATGAGGGTGGATATTACATTTGAATTGAATAGTCTTAACTTGGTTTTTGTGCTTATAACTTTTGAATTCCATATGTTCTCAAGATTCTTGAAGATTGATGCTGCTTTTATTATTATTTATATACTAAATAATTAATAAAACAAATAATATTATATTTAATTTTTGTTCATAAACTGAAATAACTAGGTCATATTTCATTTACTCCACAAACTACCAGTGCTGAGTGCCAACTCTTGGTTACTAACCACAAACAAGTTTCTGAAACATAAGAAGTGCATTCACCATTTTACTCTGAAATACTTCCAAGCTTGGTACCAGGTTGCCTCCAAGGCTCATCTGCCACTGTTCAAGAGTTTCCCTTTCATTCTTATCTTACAGGGCCATGACACTGTTCTTTTATCAGTGTGTGAATGCTTTGACGTCAGCCTAGACTTTACTCTCACCTGGTTCTGTTAGAGGAATCATCTCCGAGTCTGATGTGTAATGCTAACAGTGGCCTTCAGTGACAATCCCAGGCAACATCTCTAAGTAATTCTTGTCCAGGCCACTGCTACAACTGTTTTGTTTATAACTTATGCTTGTATCTGAAGTTCTGCACATTTCTGTGACTGGTGAGTCACAGCTGGCCAAGACTCTCACTTACTATTATTAAATTCTTCATAAAAGTATAAAATAAGATTACCAAGAAAAGATCAGTGGAAGAGCAGTAGCTCACTTTCTCATATATGCCCTTGGATGTCAAAGCACTGTAGCATGCTGTCATCACATGATCATCAAGAACATCACTGTAGCCTGATGTCACAATACTATCAAGAAACATTGTCAATGATGAACAAAACACAAGACCTCATGGTAAACAGCAACACAAAACTGACCTGCTGTGTGCTACTGGCAATGTGGGTGGTACTTTGATAAATGTGACAGAACTTGACAAGATAAAGTTCTGAGTGTAGCCAGATCCTGGGTCACACCTCCTTTTGTTTACACCCATACAGTCCATGGTAAAGTTGGATACAGTGTAGCTAGAACCAACACAGAGAACACATATATGGATATATATTTCAGTTTAGAAATCACACAGTGAGCTGTCAGAGCAGAGCAAGACAAGAGAAGATAGTATGATGTGTACATTATGAAAAAAAAATGGATAGAAAAAAAAATACATGGACAAAACACATATTCTTCAATGTAGATACATCTTACTTACATCCTTCTCATGCTGTTAAATGTCACATAGGGCTCGCATGGTAGTTTGCCAGGTTTATATGTTACATTTGACATAATTATACCCACTCCTTGGTATCTCCCATCATCTCTGCCTGAAGGTATTATTATTAACTGTTTTCCACTGTTCTTTTCCCTGCTTCTGGCTGTTGCATTTCACTGATGCTCAATATATCTAGCTGGTATCTCTCCATTTCTGTGATTACTTGAGCAGTTTTTGATGGTGCTGTCATTGTTCTTACATTCCAGAATCCAATCTTTGTAACATATTTGGAGCTGATGAATGCATTCTTTTGATCTTTGTCTGAGCTCTTCAGAGTTGGTATCCCTGATGTGCCACCTTTGACTCTGTTTTTGTTGCAAGTTTCCATAACAGTTCCTTCTTTCCACATCTACAGTCACTTCTAGGTGGATCTCAGGATAAGGCTGTTAGCCTTATGCCCAACTCTCGGCTCAGAATATGTGATGAATCAAGCTGGATTTTGCATGTCAGCAAGAGCATTAGAAAACACCCACCATCTTGCATGTCACCCGGAAGCACACGCAGATAAGAAGACAGTAAATACTGATCATAAATTACAGGAAGAAAGAATTAAATGAATGAAAAGAATTTAAAATGTAGAAAAAAGATCAAATCTGAAAGACTGGGTGAAGAAAATTAATGGAAGAAAACAAGCCAAAAAATAATAATAAGAATGACAGATAATCAATAGATCATAATTTCTGATGTAAGTAAGAATTAGAAAACGGAGAAAGAAAGTTAAAAGAAGCAAGGAAAAATAGGCAAAACAAATAAAGAAAAGTGCCAATAAATTCACTACATGTAAGCATAAAAAAAAGTCAATAAATGAACTTCATGTTAAGTTCTCGCATACTGTTATAAACTTACTAAGTGTAGGTTCTCTCCTCATGTAAAGCAACCCCTCACAAATTTACCTGATGTAAGAGCTTATACAATATCATAAATTCACATATAATCCCTTAGGTCACAAATTTGCTTGATGTAAACTCTTACATAATGTTATTAACTCATTCATGTCATAAATTCACTTCACACAAACCCTTTATTAACATAACTTCACTTCATGCAACCTCTCCCCACTCCACTCATAATAAATTCACTTGATGTACTCTTTTACATAATGTTGTTGATTCACTTCATGGAAACACAAACACATATAATGAAGCAAATTCACTTGATACTTTCACTTCTACATGCTAAAATAAGCTAACTTAATATAAGCTCCCACATACTGTCATAAGCTCACTTAATATAAGCTCCTATATACTGTCATAAGCTCACTTGATATTAGCTCCCACATACTGTCATCAGCTCACTTAATATAAGCTCCTATATACTGTCATAAGCTCGCTTGATATTAGCTCCCACATACTGTCACAAGCTCACTTAATATAAGCTCCTACATACCGTCACATATTCACTTAATATATGCTCCTACACAAATACTCACTTGACATAAATCCCTTCTTACATCCTTCCTGTGGTGCTAAATGTCACATAGAGCTTGAATGGTAGTTCACCAATCTTTCCTGTTTTCAGCAAGTTTTTCAGTCTCATCAAGGGATGCTATGCCCACTAAACTGGCCTCCCTTAACAATGTCCTCTTCAGAGCTTCACGTGGTCGACCTCTTTTTCTTCGGCCTGTTGTGTTCCACTTGATAGCTTGTTTTAGGATTCTCGGATTTTCTTCTCATCACATGACTGACATATGTCCATCTTCTTTTTTCTGATCACCCACGAGACAGCTTGTTGTTTGCTCATCTGTCTTATCTCTTCTGCATTATTCTTGAATTTGTTCCACTTTATACTGAGTATTTTCCTTATGCATTTTTTTTTCAAAAGTCTAATTCGTTATCTATTTCTTTAGATGTTTTCCAGCTTTCACATGCATAAATGAGGGTGGATAATACATCTGAATTGAATAATCTTAACTTGGTTCTTGTGCTTATAACTTATACTGTCATATCTCTCTCTCTGAACCTTAAGTGCCCAGGGCACATGGGGCTTCCGCAAAGGTTTTCCACAAATGCCTGTCCTTCGCCTTTTTTTCTGCTCTTGCCCAGGTGAGCCCTCTATTGCTCAACATCCTTTCTGTTGTTCTTCTCCATGTCTCTTTTGGTCTATCCTTACTTCTGTTACCCTGTGGTGTCCATCTTAGTGCTATTTTTGGTAGTGAGTTGTCAGTCATTCGGAGCACATGTTCCAACCATCGCCAGCGTCTTTCCTCAATAATTGTTGTCAGTGGCTTCATCTGCATTTCTGCCAATAAGATGTTATTTCTTATGGTGTTTGGCCAGAATATTTTTCTAATTCTTCGTAAACATTTAGTCTGGAAAGAATTCAACTTGTTTTCTATGGTTTTGGTGATTTTCCAGCATTCACTTCCATAGAGTAGTACACTTAGAACATTACTCTTAAATATCCTGATTTTCATATTTATGCTTAGTTTTTTTGATTTCCATATATTGTCTGCAGCACTGCAAAAGCCTGGTTTGCTCTAGTAAGTCTACTGTTGATGTCCTCTGTGCTGTCTCCATTTTCTACTACTCTGCTGCCAAGGTATACAAATTCGTTGACCTCCTCCACTAACTTGCTATCTACTCTGAGTACATTTCTGTTGTTCACATTTTGCTTCATTAACTTTGTCTTTCCTATGTTGATCTTTAGTCCTATGTTGTTTGCATTCTGAGTTAGCTTGTTTATTTTATCTTGCATATCTTTGTGACTGCTTGATAATAGACAAATGTCATCCGCAAAGTCAAGGTCCTCCAGCACTGTGTCAAGGGTCCATTGTAATCCTCTGCGTTTGTCTGATGTTCCCTCCTTCATTAACCAGTCTACTGCCAAGATAAATAATGTTGGTGATAGTACACATCCCTGTTTCACTCCTGTTTGTACCCTAAAGATGCTGGAGGTATGTTCTCCACAGATCACTTTGCACTGAAAACCCTCATATAGGGCTTTGATTACATTTACTATCTTGTGGGGGAGGCCATGCCATCTTAGGATTTTCCACAGTGCATCTCTGTTGACACTGTCAAAGGCTTTCTCAAAATCTATGAATAATGCATATGTTGTGCTATGCCACTCATTTGCCTGTTCTAATATTTGTCTAATTACAAATATGTGGTCTATGCATGATCTTCCTTTCCTAAATCCTGCCTGCTCTTTCCGAAGTTTTTCCTCAAGTGTTGGTACAATTCTATTGATGATTATTATGCAAAATACTTTACTGGTGAGTGGCAGTAGGGTAATGCCTCTCCAGTTCCCGCATTCTCTGAGGTCACTCTTCTTTGGTAGTTTTACTATAAGCCCAGTTTTCCACTCCTCTGGGGCTTTTTCTAGATCCCAAATTTGTTGTTTTGGTGTTTCTGTTTCTTCTGCTTTCAACATCTCAGCAGTCACTTCATCTTCACCTGGTGCCCTGTCTGATTTTAGCTTCTTTATCGCCTCCTTTACTTCACTTATTGTTATTGGTCCTGTATTGATGTTTAGTTCCATTTTTGCTTCAGGTATGTCTATTGTTTGTGCTGCTTGTGTTCTGTTTAGTAGGGTGTTAAAGTGTTCCCTCCATCTTTCAATTTTTTTCTCTTTCTCCACTGACCAGCTGTCCATTTTGTGTCCTTACTGCACTTTCACATCTTGTGTTGAAGTTACCTGTCATCTGCTTTGTGATTTTATATACGGTTTTCATGTCATTTGTGTATGCTGCTTTCTCTGCTGCTTCTGCTAAGTCGTCATAGTATTGACGTTTATCTTGACGGCATGATTCCTTCACTTCTTTGTCTTTTTGTGCATAATTACTTAAAACTTGTTCTTTAAGCCGTTGTGATTTGGTGTTCAGTAATTTTTTCTTGATTTCTTTTCTTTGCTCTATCTTTTCCCATGTGGTCTTGCTTATACATTCCTCTTTTTTCCGTTTCCGATATCCCAGCATCTCTGTTGCTGTTTCCTGTAGTGTTTTATTGAACTATAGTATGGACATTTCTGCTTTGTCTTGTAGGACACTGAAGCGGTTCTTAAGTACTATTGAGAATTCATTTCTTGTTTGTTGGTCTTTCAGTTTTCTTGTATCAAAACGTATCTTTCTGTGTTCTCCGATTGTGGCTTTCCTTAATTGATATAAACTCCTACATACTGGC
The DNA here is from genome assembly GCA_009760885.1 of Achatina immaculata. Lineage (NCBI taxonomy): Eukaryota > Metazoa > Mollusca > Gastropoda > Stylommatophora > Achatinidae > Lissachatina > Lissachatina immaculata. The sequence goes on from CM019693.1 coordinate 7,943,079, forward strand.
ATAAACTCACTTGATATAAACCCCTACATACTGTCATAAACCCACTTGATGTAAGCCCCTACATACTGTCATAAACCCACCTGATGTAAGTTCCTACATACTGTCATATACTCACTTGAAGTAAGCCCCTACATACTGTCATATACTCACTTGACATACTGTCATTTACTCACTTGATGTAACTCCATACTGTCATATACTCACTTCATGTAAGTCCCTTCATAGACTCACTTGACATACTGTCATATAGCCACCTGATGTAAGCCCCTAATACTGTCATATGCTCGCTTGATATACTGTCATATAGCCACTTGATATAAGTCCCTACATACTGTCATAAACAGACTTGATGTAAGCCCCTACATATTGTCATTTACTCACTTGATATAAGTCCCTACATAATGTCATAAACAGACTTGATGTAAGCCCCTACATATTGTCATTTACTCACTTGATGTAAGCCCCTACATACTGTTATAAACCCACTTGATGTAAATCCCTAAATACTGTCATAAACAGACTTGATGTAAGTCCCTACATACTGTCATAAACCAACTTGATGTAAGTTCCTACATACTGTCATATACTCACTTGATGAAAGCCCCTACAACCTCAAGCCTAGGATAGCCATTGACGGCCCCAGTCTGAGCATAAAGAATGTGGAGGTTGACAGCTGAGGGCAGGAGACAAATCCCAGTGATGGCACTTGCCCAAGTAAACAGTTCCTGGCTGGTCACATTGAGGATTGTAGAGTTGCCTACAGTAGAAGTGTTGGCAGGAACTGAGCTCCCACTGTCTGAAGTGGTTATGTTCAACTGTTGCCTGGGTTTACATGGACCAACACATTATTGTCACAGCATGGAAAACACGCAACACTAGAAAGAAAAGTAAGGGAGTTTCAACTATACGGGACAAGACACAAGGGTACCATGATATGAAAAGAAAGAACTACATTACAGAGCAATAGATTATTATCTTTGTGATCCTCTGATTCCCAAACTCTCACTCTTAAGATATTCTGAAAGAAATGATGATGATAATGATGATGACACTCTTACAAACAGGCTGTTGTGTCACTTGGACTCGGTCTAAAGGCCAGGGCTCAATACGTTTTTCATGGTGGCAGATGCTTCTGAAAAAAAAAACCTGCTACAGTTCACTCTCCTGCTCCATGACTGAGTTTAAGATCTTCACAGCCACGTCTTGATGCCAACAACTCAGGCTGACAGGATATAATAAAGCAACCCTTGATGTACAGCAGTAGATAAAATTCTGCAGACAAACAAGCCAAAGGATTGATTTCTCAGGAAAACATCTACACAATGAAAACTATGGTATCTGTGTTGAACAACTTATAACTGTTACCTCAACACTGGAATCCACATGCTTTCATCCTGGGCATTGTTATATCCGTATCGTCCAATAACATCTGCCGCCATAAGTACATTTAGATGGTTTGTTATCAGTTTTCTGTAATAAAAATGAGTAATGCATTTTTATAATTTATTAGCAATAAAGAGTACAGGTAGACAGAGATGTATGGTTCAGCTTTACAAGCAGATACATGGCAAAACAGAACAAAAAACCCGGAACTTGGCTGTAAGAGATACTCTTAGCATGAGAGTCAGGCACAAAAACTGTCACGCATTTATCTGTTGTTTTCTCATTTATACAAAAGCATTTTAATGACATTTGGATGATTACTGTTTGTTTTCCCATTTCCACATGCCTATCTTATTATGACTTCTGTACGTCCTTTTACTTCCTTCTTTCTATCATTTATTTAATTATTTTTTGTTTGTTTGTGTGCACAACTATCAACAAAACATGAAGTTACTTGATTTCTCTTTATCACATTTTGTTAACAGAACCACATTATGATATAACTATAAACTGAACTGACTGTCAAAACACTGCACAATGTCAAGTGCATGTCTCCTAATCTCTAGCTCACAGTTCAGATTTATGCCATCACTGTCCAGGCAAGCAGCTTACCTGAGCTCATCGCAGCTGTCATTCAGGTCAGCAAATGTTAGCCTCAGGGCACAGCCTGACAGAGCATCATCGCCAAATGTTATTTGCTGACGTCTGGCATTTGCACATAAACCATCAACACCTGTAGGAGAGACACAACTGATCCAAATTAAAGCCAAATCAACTGACATGAACATCACTGTCAAATGTTTCTGGCCTAGTTTTATGAGTGTCAGTACTAGCAAGCTGTTAGCTTTTCTGTCCAAACTGATGATAAACAAGGGCAAATAAGCACTGACTTGTGGCTTTTTTTTTTTAACTGGGGGGGGGGGGGGAGGGGGAGAAAGAGAACATTTAAAGATTACATGCTGGTACCTATCCAGTGGACTACTTTGTGAGAAATAAAGTAAGCTCCACCACTGTATGGATCATATATTTTTGCATCTGTCATGTATGTGTTCTGTGGCTGACATATTTTTTTTTTTTTGCCACAAAAAATCTGAATATCAGGCTAAAGTACCGTGCCATGTAGCAATATGTGCCAGGTAGCAGAAACTACTAACATTGATATAAATGCTGTCCATATAAGTGGAGAATAAGTAATACCATTACATAATACAGCAGTTGTTTGGGAGAGAGTACTAGAGAATTAGGTAGGTATCTATTGTCTTAATCTGTGTTGTTCATGCTGAAAGCTTATTGGAATATGAAGGTTTATCACATTAATGAGTTACTGGAATAAACTATATCTAGAGCTACATGGGTTAAACTCGCTGTTTAGCTACACTTAACATTCTCTTCAATCATTATGGTACCTCTCCACTAAGTCCACCCCTTCTTACTTTTCAAACTTCCTCACAGCATCACTCTGCAACCCCTCTTCTCCAATCATCTGTTTCAACTTCTCCCAGCTAGGTCAATATTGTATCACTCTCTCTCCCCTCCCCGGTTCCCCATCCACCACCCCCAGTTACAACCCACCGGCCACATATCACAGGTCTCTATTTAAACAGTCTCCACGTTCTACTAAATCCATTCCTGACACATACTGCCGGACAAGCCACACCTTACAATTTACAGCTAAGTACTCTTTAAAAAAAAAATGTTATTATTATTTTTTTAATAGTATTCATGTGAATCTATACTTTATCTCCTCTCTCTATTTCTTCGTCCTGTATGTTTTTGTATGATTAAGGCTCACGCCGAAACGTCACAACTTTGTAATCGTTAAGTAATAAAGCTGCTCCTACTTTTTCCTATTTTATGCAAACTATATCTGACAGTGTCACATAAGCAACAGTTGTTATAAAGATAACTCTTTTGTGTTCCCTCAGAAAAGTAAACAAAGCAACTAAACTGACTTTATGTCTGTCTCTGCAGACTTTAGGAAGAAGCTGGGCACAGGGACCTCAACTTAGTGGTCATAATGAGATCCTGAAGCAAGCAGTCTCAGAACAGTTTTCATTCAGTTAGTTTCAGTTCTCTGTAAGAGATGTTGACTTCAGTTCTCTGTTACAGATACCGAAAACAATTATCTTAACCTGGAACTCAGCTTCAGGGCAACTTTTGTTAGGCAGCATCTTACTTACCTGCAGTACCCGATCTCTCGTATGGATTACTGGTCTGTGTATAATTGTCAGACACTGGAACAGTTGTATTGGGCTTGTTAAGCCAGTTCACGGAGAACTTTTGAACAATCTCCACATCTCTACTGCCCACATTCGGAATGTTGGCCAAGATAATGATGGCTGACAGCTTAGTAATTTCTGATCCTCTCCACTCAAAGTTGTATCTGTTTTAGATAAAAAAAACAAAAAAAAGGCGTCCAAGCATTACTTGTCCTGTGTGTAAAGCTTCGGTAGTTTCATCTCTTGTTGTAACTCCTGTTCTAAAAACTTCACACAAATATTTTGTGATGAAGTTTTTAATTTTAATCTTATATCTTGATGAATGACTTCTCGTCTTGTTCTATTATAAGGTTTGATTCTCACACATTCTCTTGTTTCTCTCACATCTAATTCTGCCACATCTTCCACCAAACATTTGTTACTATTATTGTTTGTCCTCATCTGACATCAACTGCCTGTGATCTATCATATCTTTAGCCTGACTGCCATTAGAAACAAAAATGCTAACACACTTCTTCATCTGCTTCTATGTCCCATGTGCATGTCATAGGGGTTAGTGCTTCCACATTTCTAGGCCACTACAGCATTTCAGCTAGGGGATGCCAGCACCTGAAATCAGTGCCTTTATTTTTCTAGAGAAACCCCAAGTAGGGATGTAAGCACATGTCCTCTCTGCCTTTATTTTTCTAGAGAAACCCCAGGTAGGGATGTCAGCACATGTCCTCAGTTCCTTTATTTTTCTAGAGAAACCCCAGGTAGGGATGCCAGTACCTGTCCTCTCTGTCTTTATTTTTCTAGAGAAACCCCAGGTAGGGATGCCAGTACCTGTCCTCTCTGTCTTTATTTTTCTAGAGAAACCCCAGGTAGGGATGTCAGCACCTGTCCTCAGTGCCTTTATTTTTCTAGAGAAACCCAAGGTAGGGATGCCAGCACATGTCCTCTCTGCCTTTATTTTTCTAGAGAAACCCCAGGTAGGGATGCCAGCACATGTCCTCTCTGCCTTTATTTTCCTGGAGAAACCCCAGGTAGGGATGCCAGCACATGTCCTCTCTGCCTTTATTTTTCTAGAGAAACCCCAGGTAGGGATGCCAGCACATGTCCTCTCTGCCTTTATTTTTCTAGAGAAACCCAAGGTAGGGATGCCAGTACATGTCCTCTCTGCCTTTATTTTTCTAGAGAAACCCCAGGTAGGGATGCCAGCACATGTCCTCTCTGCCTTTATTTTCCTGGAGAAACCCCAGGTAGGGATGCTAGCACATGTCATCAGTGCTTTTATTTTTCTAGAGAAACCCCAGGTAGAGATGCCAGCACATGTCCTCAGTGCCTTTATTTTCCTAGAGAAACCCCAGGTAGGGATGCCAGCACCTGTCCTCTCTGCCTTTATTTTCCTGGAGAAACCCCGGTAGGGATGCCAGCACCTGTCCTCTCTGCCTTTATTTTTCTAGAGAAACCCCAGGTAGGGATGCCAGCACCTGTCCTCTCTGCCTTTATTTTCCTGGAGAAACCCCGGTAGGGATGCCAGCACCTGTCCTCTCTGCCTTTATTTTCCTAGAGAAACCCCAGGTAGGGATGCCAGTACCTGTCCTCTCTGCCTTTATTTTTCTAGAGAAACCCCAGGTAGGGATGCCAGTACCTGTCCTCTCTGCCTTTATTTTCCTATAGATACCCCAGGTAGGGATGCCAGCATCTGTCCTCAGTGCCTTTATTTTTCTAGAGGAACCCCAGGTAGAGATGTCAGCTGGGTTGACCCCAGTGTTGGTTGGTCTGGAAAAATTCACCCAAATGGAAAATCACACCAGGGACTTTCTAACTGTCAAGAGTGCACTAACCGCTACATCATCTTGACACCAGTTCATCTGCTACCTACCACATTTTATCTTATCACTTTAACTATAAACCACTACCAGATTTCCTCACCTAACATCCACCACAACATTGAAGCATGTATCACCTTCGAGTGATGGGACAGGAGAGGAGGTAAACCCATCATCCCAAGTACACTGTGGAGGAGATGGAGGGACAACCTCTGTACTCTGATTTGTGTTGTACTGCCAGCATGCCTAGTGAAGGTTTAAAACAACGTTAAGAAAATGACCAAAAAATGATATTTAGATGCTAGGATAATATGTTTGCATATTTAGTTTCAATAATTTTATAACAATGCATTAAAAACAGTATTAAGTTACACTGTCTTCATTGCAAACAAAAAAAAAAAGTTTTGTTGTGTTTATAAGAAACTCCCCCACTAAAACATGAATTTCATAGAGTACAAGGATTGAAGAAGAATTATAGTAGTACACAGCACCAGCCTAAATCATTGTGAATGATGTGGAAAATCTTTAAAAAGTTGACACTTGTGAGAACTCCAAATGTGGAGAGAAAATGTTACAGAAAACACCAGTGTTTAAATGTCAGAGAAATGTAAAATATCTCAGCAATCTGAACATCGCACATAATTTATTATTATAAGATGCCCAAGATACTGGATTATATTTTTATGCTCTAACATACAATTAAGTTCTAGAAAGTTACAATATTGACAAATTGATAGTAAATTAAATAAAATCTCAGTAATAGAGATGCTTTAAAAAGAGAAGACATTAAAGATAAATTCAGAAAAGAGCTAAACCAGGAGATACACACAAGAGGGAATGTAGAAAATAAAAGCTTTGATGACAGATGGGAAGATATAAAAACCATTATAAAGAACACAGCGGAAGAATGCCTGGGAGTCAAGACCATAACTAGAAAAAAAAGAACTGGTTTGATGAAATCTGCAGAGAGGCAGTCATAAAGAAAAGAACAGCAAGACAGATACGGTTGAATGACATGAACAACAAAACAAATGAGAAGTACCTCACACAATGTAAAGAAATTTGAAAAGTTATTTGCCAACAAAAATGACAATATATGAAAGACAAGGTAAGTGAGATGCAGACATGCCATCAAAAAAAAAGAAAAGCAGGGAATTCTACAAAGAACTGAGAACAGTAAAGCAAGGATATTATAAACAACCTCTGCAGAGCTTGAAGGATAGTAATGGAAACATGATAAATAAATAATGAAGGGAAAATCTGTGTCTGATGGAAAGAATATTTTGAAAAAACTACTAAACTGTGAAGAGCCTATAAGCATACTGCCATACAAAGAAATACAGACCTGTCAACCTGAAATAGAGAAACTAGACTTAGAAGAAGTCACCTACAGTATCATGTTTCTATGAACAACAAAGCAATGGGTTGAGATGGAACTGCTGCAGAACTGATTAAGGAAGGAGGTCTAAATCTACATGAACAGATATGTACACTAATACAACAAATATAGAGAGAAGAAAAACTCCCTAGTGAATGGAGAGAATCATTACTGATCCCAGTATTCAAAAAAGGTGATAAGAGCAAGTGTGAAAACTACAAAGGAATATCCTTACTACAAAGAAGCTACAAAATACTATTTATTATACTTTTAAATAGATTAAAACCATACAATGAGAACATATTGGGAGACTATCAAGCAGGTTTTAGGAAGAATAAATCGACCGTAGACCAAATATTTTATCTACGCCAAAGAGCAGAAAAGTTTTGGGAATATGGAAAAAGAAGTACATAATAATAATATCTTCACTGACTTCAAGAAAGCTTATGACAGCATACACAGGAGCAGCTTATGGAAAATTATGAAAGAATTTGAGATACGTAATAAATTAATCAATCTGACCAGAATATGTATGGAGGATGCACAAAATACAGTAATATATAAAGGAAGAAAGTCAGAACCTTTCTATATAAGAATTGGTTTAAAACAAGGTGATACATTATCTCCATTACTATTCAACCTGGTACTAGAAAAGATAAAAGTTAAAGAAGAAAGCAGTACAGAAGAACAAGCTAAACCACTAGGATACGCTGATAACACTGATCTGATGGGGGAAACTATGCAAGAAGTTATCAATACCTGCATACACCTGAGAGACGTGGCACTAAAAGTGGAACCAAGATAAGACAGAGTATATGAAGATATCAAGAGACCAGAGATGACTGGAGAGCCTTTATCCATGGCCTATGCTCTCAAGGGAGTGAAAGGCGATGATGATGATGATGAAGAGACTAGAGGCAGAATGATCCAGATTATATAAATGTTGGAGATATGATTATTAGGAAAGCAGAAACATACAAATATCTAGGCACAACCTTCAACAGAAGCAACATATGAGGGTCATACTGAAAGTTGTAAGCAAAATTTTTTTAAAAATCAGAATGTATAGATAGAGAAAATATAAATGTATCATCTTAATCTGCATCCTTTGCACTTCAATGTAGAGGTCACGTGACCACGCGGAGCATAAACAAAATGGCGGGTGCTGAAGTCTCGTTTCATCAACATGCTGTTATTGAGGTCCTCGTTAAAGAGGAAATCCCCACTGCTGAAATTCACCAAAGTCTTCAACTTGCTTATGAGATGTGTATATGGATGCTAGCAGTGTTAGGAGGTGGGTGAAACATTTCAAAGATGGAAACATGAGCATCCAAGATATGCCTTGCAGCGGTCACCCTTAAACTGCCTCCACTGAACGCAACGTGGAAAGGGTTGACGACATCATTAAAGAAGACAGACATGTCAGAGTTTCTGAAATTGCTGTAAATCTTGAAACAGGACACAATGCAGTACAGGAAATGGTTGAAACCCTAGGCCATACAAAAATTCGTGCCAGCTGGGTCCCACAGGAGAGAACGTCCAGAAAGCAGTGCCTCTGTGCTGTCGGTCAGCTGGAATGGAATCATACTGGAAGGGTATTTTCAAACTTGCAGAGCGATGGGAAAAATGTGTGCAGAGAAATGGAGATTATGTTGAAAAGTGAAAAAAAGGATGTAGATTAAGGTGATAAATTTATATTTTCTCTATCTATAAATTCTGATTAAAAAAAAAATTTGCTCACGACTTTCAGTATGACCCTTGTAGTTAATGAGGAAATTAAAAGCAAAGTACAGATAGGGAATAAAATATACTTTGCTTTGCAACACCTATTAAAATCCAAAATCCTGTCCTAAAACACCAAAATAACAATCTATAAAACTACATTAAAACCAGGTGTCATGTACATGTATGGATAAAAAAACATGGAGTACAACAAAGAAAGATGAACAATTGCAGATCTTTGAGAACAAGATCCCAAGAAGAATCTTTGGGCCCATAAAGGATACCAACAGTGGAGAATGGAGAGCTAGAAAGAACACTGAACAGCTTATTTAAATGCCAACGAATCATAAATGTCTTAAAACTGAACAGACTATGCTGGGTGGGCCATTGTAGAAAGAATAGAAGAGAACAGACAAACGAAAATGATATATGCACAAGAGATGAGGGAAACAAGACCAAGGGGAAGACCAAGATAACATAGAAGAGGATATAAAAGAAATTCATGTCACCAACTGGAGAGAAAAGATTTGGAACGGAAAGGAATGGAGGTAAACTTTATCTGCAGCAATGAGCCTTAATGGCTCAGAAAGCTGAAGAAGAAGAAGGAAATACAATGAAGGCAATTTTCATAATAAATGTAGAAGCAGTGAAGCTAGAGTGAATATGTACACAGGCTCTATCAAGATTCAGCCTCATTAGCTTTAATAACTGAGAACCTGACATTTGTATTTAGGAACACTGCCTCAGAAAATTTTAAAAAAAAGAACCTCTGTCCGCAAGGTGAGACACACCAGAATAAAATGTACACATGGTTGTCTGTATATTATTTGCAAAAAAACAAAACAAAATGTTCATATAAATCAGTTCCTCATCCATAAAACAATGTGCAAGTTGAAAGTGGACGAATGAATGAAAAAAAAAAGTCTGGTGATACTGATGATGAGTAAAGTCAGACGGAGACAAAAAAGAAAATGATGGTTGCCAAACAAAACCTCACTGGATCAGAGCAACCATCTGAACAATTCACATTTGCCAGATTGGCAGGAAAACTGGACGAAGCTGTTGGGCCAAGGTTCTCTAGTGATGGTGTCGCTGGCGGAAGCACAAGTGTTAGATCTGTGGCACAGTAATATCTGACGTCTGCTAGTGCAGTCTCATTTCCTTTAAAAGTTTTAAGGATCTGGGAGGAAAAGATGGCAAGAACAACTGTTAACCGAAACTTAAATAAATAATTTAAGAACACAACAACAGCAACAGCTAGTGGTGGTGAAGATAATACTAATTTATCAGCAAAGCTTTACCTACAACAAAACAATTTTATAACACTTCAGCTTCTGTTTTTGCTATACACTAAACAATTAAAACTTGAAAGAATAATACTTCTAGTGATGAAAAAAAAACAACTTTACAATTAATTTTGACTAAGCTAACCTTCCTTTGAATGTAAATGCTACAGAAGAGTTCTCCAAATATTGTGGATACAAAAAAGAACAAATATATCTATACTACAAGAGCTTAATATTGAAGAAGGCTGGCTAGTAAAGAGGATTAAAGAGAGAAAACTTAAATATTTTGGACACATTAAACGTCATGATAATTTAGAGAAGACCATATTGGAAGGATACATAATGGGAAAAAGAAGAGAGAAAGACCAAGGCGAAGATGGCTGCAAGACATCATTGATGATCTGCAAATGGATGCTGCAGTGGCAGGCCATCTTGCTCACAACCGAGAGGCCTACAGGAGTGCTGTTTGGGAGGCAAAGTTCCGCAAGGGACATGCAAATGAATGAATGAACCTTCCTACCCAGAGATATATTCTCAAGATACCTGCAAATAATTTTTAGAAGATGTTATTTAATACAATTTAGATTTTATTTAACTCTTGTCTTCCTTTCTAAAGTGTAACTGTTTATTCTGAATGACCTGCACTCTTAGTTTCTCATGTAACGTTGAAGCAGAATATGACTAGACTGGACTTTCAGAAAGACCACTGAGGATCTTGAATATTAATCCCTCACTATTCTTACCTGGCAATTCGTTTTATTATATTGTAAATCAGATACAATATGAAATGAAGCACCCATTACTGCTTTTAAATACAAGTTACACTCATGTTTGTACAACTGTTGCTGTTGGTAATTACAAAATAATCAGATTTTAACAGCTACAACTACTCATAAATATTGATAGCAATTATATCTCTTACATCTACTGATGGATGTCCAAGGACAAGTAAAAAAAATTACCTAAATTTTGCTCTTAAAAAAAAAAAAATCTAAACTGAGTAGCAGACAACTGTAGTACAGATATGTTACGCCATGCCTCTTTACATATATGTGCGTGGAACCTCACTGGCCATTTTGGAAATACAAGTATGATGTCAGCACTCCAGATCAAAACTGGCACTCCCCTGGAAGCACGCGGTTATTTGTTTCTTGGGTAATGAAGCTGAGCAACCTGCAGAAGAAGTCGCATGCAGACATGCGTGTGGCACTTCAGTTCATGTGACTGGCACAGGAAGTTCAGAAGTGGAGTGTCAAATTTGGGGAACGCAGTTCACTCTGGCTTGTCTCACACTGTGAGCAGACCTGACACTAACAACAAAGAGGAACTAATGATATGAGAAAACTGGCAGGCAACAATCAATGAGGTAGCTGGAGAACTGAAGTTCAGTCACAGCTTTGAGCATCACATCATTCACAAAGTGCTGCAGTACTGAAAGTCCCTGCTTGGTGGGTCAGTTGATCAGTCAGTCAGGCAGTCATCTGCATGTTCCTTATGGAACTTTGCCTCCCTAATAGCACTCCTGTAGGCCTCTCAGTTGTAAGCAAGATGGCCTGCTGCTGATGCATCCATTCGCAGATCATCAATGATGTCTTGCAGCCATCTTCACCATGGCCTTCCTCTCTTTTTTTCCCATTATGTACCCTTCCAGGATGGTCTTCTCTAAATTATCATGACATTTAATATGTTCAAAATATTTAAGTTTTCTCTGTTTAATCTTCCTTACTAGTCAACCTTCTTCAATATTATTCTTGTAGTATGGACATATTTGTAACTGCCTGGTATTTACCAAAAATAAACTCACCCCTGATTTGAAAGATAGTCATGAGGATATTTCTTATACTCTTTTTTGACATTCTGAAGCTGAAGGAGATTGCCTTCTACAGTGTATAGTTACTGGAGACGAGATTGCCTTCTACAGTGTATAGTTACTGGAGACAAGATTGCCTTCTACAGTGTATAGTTACTGGAGACGAGATTGCCTTCTACAGTGTATAGTTACTGGAGACGAGATTGCTATCTACAGTGTATAGTTAATGGAGACGAGATTGCTATCTACAGTGTATAGTTACTGGAGACGAGATTGCTATCTACAGGTGTATAGTTACTGGAGACGAGATTGCTTTCTACAGTGTATAGTTAATGGAGACAAGATTGCCTTCTACAGTGTACAGTTACTGGAGACGAGAGTGCTTTCTACAGTGTATAGTTACTGGAGATAAATCCTGGGTACAGTACTTTCAGTCAGAGACAAAAGCAAACGAGCAATGAATGGTAACATTTTTCCCTGCCAAAACCAAAGCAGTTCCATACAACTCCAACAGCAGAAAAACCGATGCTCAAACTCTTCTTGGACTGTAAAAGCCCAATCTTGGAACATTATATGCCTAAAGGAACCACTATCAACAGCAAAGCATACTGTGATCTGCTTGTGAACCACTTGAAACCTGATCACTCAGGTCAAAACACCACGGTTTGCTCAGTTCTGGTGTGTTGTTACAGCATAATGTCTCACACAGCAACAACAGATTATAACAGTGCAACAGCTCAACAAATTATGAAACTGTGTTTGGAGTGTCTTCAACATCCTACATATTCACCTGACTTGCACCTTGTGAATATCATGTATCAGGACCCCACAAGGAGGCATTAGGTTGCAAGAAGTTCAGAATTATGAAGAGATTAAAGAGGCCATGCATAGTTAGCTACAGGGTCAGTCGGAATATTTTTCTCCTCCAGGAATCCAGGCATTGGTGACACAGAGGCAGACCTATATGAAATGTGGTCTGGGCTGTGCTGACAAGTGATAAGGAGTTTTCAACCATATTTGTTTACTTTATGACTCAATCTCACATATCATGAAATATCTTAATGTCTACTGATGAATGTAGATCATAATGAATAGCTTTTGGTAAAAATTATGACTCAACCCCACAGATCATGAGATCTCTTATGTCTACAAATAAAAGGGATGGCGACCGCAGTAAAACTGGTTTAAATAATAAAGTTAGAATGCGTGTTGATTAGAAGATGAATAGGGACCACGCGGGCCACACAAAGGATATGCCGATAGAGGCAATCATAAAGAAGAGGTGGAGAGAGAGGAGGAAAACAAGTGGCAGAAAGGGGTGGGGGGAAAGGCAACAGAAACATGATAGCCGCTAGAGGAGAAGGTGTTGGGGGGTGATGGGGGGAGGGGAGAAGGGGAAGTGGAGAGAAAATGAATGAAGAACATAAACACCTGCAGTGAGAAAATGTGAAACTGGTGAATAGGACAAGACCCTATAAACACCAATATGTTGCCAGAGAAGAAAAGAGGGTGGCGGTAGGGAGGGGTAGCTAGGAGAAAGAAAGTAGAGTAAAAAAAAATGGGGGGGGTGGAAAACTAAAGAAGTTAAAGGAAGCTGTAGACATTGTTAATTCCAGCTGGGTGGAGACAGCCAGCCTGGAAAATAAGGCGCTGTCCTAGGACCCTCCTAGATTGTACATCAGCAGAACAAGACGGATCGCACTAACAGAAATGTCCTGTTTTCCCCTGTGGTTGCTAAGGCAAAAATGTTTAGCCACAGGTATCCAGGCCTTCTTAGAAATATCATTAAGATGTTGGTGAAATTGATCTCCTAAGCGTAAACCAGTCTCCCCTATGTACTACCACAATGTTTACACATAATAGCATAAATAACATTGCATGAAGTACAGGTGAAACCCTCCTGAACTGATAACGTGGACTTAAGGAAGATCTGGCTTGCCTCGACAACAAACGGACAAGTGTTGCATCTAAGGCGTCCACAACGTCTAGTACCATAAAAAGTGTCATCTGTCTTAAGGTGACTACGAATTAAAAGGTCCCTGAGGTTCTTGTCTCACCTGTATGCCACCAACGGGGGTTCTCCAAAAAGTTCACGTGTATCAGGGTCAGTCTGGAGGAGATGGAGATGGCGAAACAGTATGTTTTTAACTGCCAAGCTATGAGGGTGGTACATGAGTACCAGTTTAACTCTATCCGAGCTACAGTGCGGTTTAGGAGTAAGGGCTTGTTGCTGCGATATATGGCTGATGCGGTTCCAAGATGATAAGAGAACATGTTCTGGATAGCCGCGTTGATGGAAGAAATCTAGCATTTTATGGCCTTGATCCTAGAAATAAACATCCTCAGTACACAAACGTCGCAAGAATCCTTACATGATCTACGATGGGAGGAAGAGTATAAGAGATAGCTGTGAGAGTCTGTAGGTTTATAGTGGACAGAAGTAGTAAGCCTGGAAGGGGTGACAGTAACGGCAATGTCGAGAAAGGTTAGCAGAGACATGGGAGGTGAAAGAAATGACAGGATTGTATTCCTTAAAAAAACTGATAAAGTTGTCAAGATCTTCCTCTGGCATTGATGTGACCCCAATGCCATCATCTATGTAGCGTCTATAGAAGGTGGGAAATGGGCCTCTAAAGGCTCTCAGAAACTTGTGTTTGAAGTGGCCCATGAACGGACATGCGTAGCTGGGACCCATTTTGGTACTCATGGCCACAGCACTAATCTGGTCGAAGTAAAGGCCATTGAATTCAAAAGAATTAAGTTGGAGGACAAGTCATTTAAGGCACAGAATAGTAGACGTAGAAATAGAGGAATTGCGTCTTTTGTTCAGAAAGAACTTGGCGGCCTGAAGTCCTTGATCATGCGGGATGGATGTGTACAAGGACACTACACCAAAGGTGAAGATACGGTAGGTGTGACCAGGCTGGAGTATAAGGGTCTCAAAAGCAACGAGAGCATGATTTGTGTCCTTAAGAGATAAGTGGGCAGACTAGTGACCAGAGGTTGAAAGATGCTGTCAAGAAAGTCAGAGATTTGCTCCGTAGGGCAGGAACAAGCAGACACTATGGGCCTTCCTAGGTTGCCTGGTTTGTGAATCTTAGGGAGTAGATAAAAGGATGGCTTCCCTAAGCAGCTGTCACGGATGTGAAGATGAGTAGCCGAGGGAGGAAGACCAATCTTGTGGATGAGTTCGTTGATTGTGTTACGAACATGGTGTTGTTGGCCAGAGTCGGAGCTTGAGGGCGAGAGGCATAAAATTCAGTGTTGCTCAGCTGGCCCATGGCCTCTTGGATGCACAGTTCTTTCTTCCAACAAACAATGGCCCTGCCCTTGTCTGCATTCTTGATCACAATATCTAGCCTGCGCTGGAGTTGTGAAAGTGTGCGCTGCTCCCCGGGGATCAGGTTAGAGTGTCGTACACGGGGAAGGCGAAGCTTGCGGATTTCATGGAGAATGTGATCAATGTAGAGGTCCAAGGAACTAGACGCTCCTGCTGAAGGTGTCCAGGTGGATGGCTGTTTAGAGAAGCGAGAGAAAGGGTCATCATCAGAAGTGGATTGGGATGATGAAGGTTGGGACACGTCTTGGAAATGGAACTTCAAATGCAGTTTGTGATGGAAACGGTGGACGTCTTGAAGGAGTGAGAACTGGTCAGCAGAAGAATAGAGGGGAAAAAACTGTAAACCTTTCCCCAGGACAGACAATTCATCAGGTGAAAGTGGAATGTCAGGAGGGATACAAACCACCTTAGTGGGAGCAGAAGCAGTCGTGGATCTGGGAGAGGCTGTAAAAGGACGGATAGCAGAAAGTTTCTGCTTTTTGAGAGAAGAAAGCTGCAGTTAGAAATGCATCTAATCTCTGTTTCCTACTTCTGGAGGAGGCCATATTAAGATAAGTTCTTTGTTTAGTTCTTTGTTTTTGTCTCACTCTGCATGTAATCTTCAAAAAAGGCTCACGCTGAAATAACGGATGTTGTATGTTTTTCATTTATACATTCTCATACTTTCTATTTTTTCTTCTCACTTTACTCACTCCCTCTGCCACTTTGTAAAACTACACCATACACCTAACTCTTATGTTTACAGATGATAATGAATAGCTTTTGGGTATATCTAAAACTAAATATATAAATAAACACAAAGCCACTGCAGCAACACTGTGATACCAAAATAAAGTAGGAATAACTTTATTAACTTACCTGCACACAGTCTAACATATTTTGCAGATCATAATGAGATAGTTTACATCTGCTGATGACAATGAGATCTCTTACATCTACTGATGACTTATGATGGCAATGAAATCTCTTACATCTACTAATGAATGTTGATAATGAGATTTCAACATCTACTAAAGAATGCATACGATGTCTTACAAATACTGATGAATGTAGATTATAATGAGATCTTTTACATCTAGTGATGAATGCAGACAATAATAAGATCTCTTATATTTACTGAAGAATGCCTAACCTTATAGAACTGAGAACATCCTGAAACAGTGGAGGACACAGCATACACTCGAGCGCTCAGAACACTCAGCGGTGAGCATGCATCTCGTGTTACTATAGTTCTGCAGTGAGAAGACTGATCAATCAGATAACGAACTGGACTAAGTGGGTTACATGTTGCCCCAGGGCCCAGCTGGGATAAGGCCAGAGTCCCGGTGGATGTAGCTGCAACATCCTTACGACATGTCTGCACAATGGTGCCATACTGGTAGCCTGGTAAGATAGAATCTACTTCTGTAAAGCGACGCTCTGTTTCACTGTAAACAAAAAGTTTAGTGTTTGTCAAAAATGCTTAGAATGTACAAATACTCATAAAACATAAAATATATAAAGAAATAGTTATTTCTCTAGTTTCCAGTATTCAATCACACAAAATCTGGATTATGGTGCCTGCACTTTTGTTCAGGTTCATCGGAATTCCATAGCTTCTGTCTCAGATCTCATCTCTCCTGTCAGATTTGAGAACACAGATCTATATAGACTGAGGATTTACTTTTATAAGCTATGAACTTCTGATTTTACCTTCACAAGAACAGAGAAAACTGGGAACTTTTGTTTCTGTGTGTGCAACTTTCCTTGGCTATTTTTTATATGGTTTTATTCCATTTATATCAAGAGTCATGTTTTTGATACACTCTACAAACAAGTATATTTTGACACATTTTAAAATAAAAAAAATCATGTGTTTGGTTTAGTTTTATAAACCATCATTACCAAATCAGACGCCATACCTGGATGAAGCAACACACTGTCCCTATACGGGAGTACAGACAAGATGTAGGATCCAGACATACACAGGTCTAGTCTGCTTGCTCTCCTTTCACTGCAAGCCATACCTGGATGAAGCAACACACTGTCCCTATACGGGAGCACAGACAAGATGTAGGATCCAAACATACGTAGATCTAGTCTGCTTGCTCTCCTTTCACAGCAAGCCATAAATAAAATAGCATCAGACAGAACTTACCTCAGAGAAAATTTGCCTCTGTAGGTTCGGTATACCTCGACATTGATTTGATCAATACTCTGCAGTTTCTGCCTGTTCATATAGAACATGCCCAAGTAACCATTGTTCTCCCAGTATACACAAGTCAACAGCTGCCAGTCTGGCTGGTTTAAAGCATTTGATGAACATTTATAATCCTGTGGCTCTGCTGATTGTCCACCTGGCAACCCAGGAATACAAGCACTAAATCTGGCGCGTTGATTCTGGGAACAGTCCTAAAATAGAAGAAACACTGGTCATATTTCTGGACATTTCATAAATATAATTTTGGGAACAGTCCTAAGATAGAAGAAACACTGGTCATATTTTCTGGACATTTCATAAATATAACTGAACTTCTTTTTCAGCACCAACGTTTAAACAAGTTCTTACAAGTGTAGACAAAAACTTAGTCCAATGTAAACCACATACAGGAGAAGGTACGGAGGAACTGATGATATGACTTCTGTGGGCCCCTGGTTATGGATCCTGCCTAAGCTTACATTTGTTAGGTTTTTCACTTACATCTTTCCCGTGCTGTTAAACGTCACATAGGGCTCACATGGTAGTTCACCAAGTTTTCCTGTTTTCGGCGAGCTTTTCAGCCTCATCAAAGGATTTTATGTCTACTAATTTGGCCTCTTTTAACAATGTCCTTTTCAGAGTTTTAGAAGTTTCTCACTGATGGTGCTGAATTCATGCAGGGAGCTAAGATCCTCCTTCATAAGAGATTAAAGCACTATTAGACCTGTTTAAAGTGCATTAATTATAACTCTTCAAAATCTTTGCATTAGTCTAGTACAAGCAAATCTTTCTTACATTTTAATACAAATGTCCAAAAATTAAATTTCAACACCAGACAGGTGACATGAGCCACAAACTATGACCTGGCTTATTTGACTGAACCATGGACTATGACCTGCCTTACTTGAATGAACCATAACCTATGACCTGCCTTACTGGACTGAACCATAAACTATGACCTGCCTTATTTGACTGAACCATAAACTATGACCTGCCTTACTGGACTGAACCATAAACTATGACCTGCCTTACTTGACTGAAACATAAACTATGACCTGCCTTACTTGACTGAACCATAAACTATGACCTGCCTTACTTGACTGAAACAAACTATGACCTGCCTTACTGGACTGAACCATAAACTATGACCTGCCTTACTTGACTGAAACAAACTATGACCTGCCTTACTGGACTGAAACATAAACTATGACCTGCCTTACTTGACTGAACCATAAACTATGACCTGCCTTACTGGACTGAACCATAAACTATGACCTGCCTTACTTGACTGAACCATAAACTATGACCTGCCTTACTTGACTGAAACATAAACTATGACCTGCCTTACTGGACTGAAACATAAACTATGACCTGCCTTACTGGACTGAACCATAAACTATGACCTGCCTTACTGGACTGAAAAAAACTATGACCTGCCTTACTGGACTGAAACATAAACTATGACCTGCCTTACTGGACTGAAACATAAACTATGACCTGCCTTACTTGACTGAACCATAAACTATGACCTGGCGTATTTGACTGAACCATAAACTATGACCTGCCTTACTGGACTGAAACATAAACTATGACCTGCCTTACTGGACTGAAACAAACTATGACCTGCCTTACTGGACTGAAACATAAACTATGACCTGCCTTACTGGACTGAAACATAAACTATGACCTGCTTTACTTGAATGAACCATAAACTATGACCTGCCTTACTTGACTGAAACATAAACTATGACCTGCCTTACTTGACTGAACCATAAACTATGACCTGCCTTACTTGACTGAAACAAACTATGACCTGCCTTACTGGACTGAACCATAAACTATGACCTGCCTTACTTGACTGAAACAAACTATGACCTGCCTTACTGGACTGAAACATAAACTATGACCTGCCTTACTGGACTGAAACATAAACTATGACCTGCCTTACTTGACTGAACCATAAACTATGACCTGGCGTATTTGACTGAACCATAAACTATGACCTGCCTTACTGGACTGAAACATAAACTATGACCTGCCTTACTGGACTGAAACAAACTATGACCTGCCTTACTGGACTGAAACATAAACTATGACCTGCCTTACTGGACTGAAACATAAACTATGACCTGCCTTACTTGAATGAACCATAAACTATGACCTGGCGTACTGGACTGAAACATAAACTATGACCTGCCTTACTGGACTGAACCATAAACTATGACCTGCCTTACTGGACTGAAAAAAACTATGACCTGCCTTACTGGACTGAAACATAAACTATGACCTGCCTTACTGGACTGAAACATAAACTATGACCTGCCTTACTTGACTGAACCATAAACTATGACCTGGCGTATTTGACTGAACCATAAACTATGACCTGCCTTACTGGACTGAAACATAAACTATGACCTGCCTTACTGGACTGAAACAAACTATGACCTGCCTTACTGGACTGAAACATAAACTATGACCTGCCTTACTGGACTGAAACATAAACTATGACCTGCTTTACTTGAATGAACCATAAACTATGACCTGCCTTACTTGACTGAAACATAAACTATGACCTGCCTTACTTGACTGAACCATAAACTATGACCTGCCTTACTTGACTGAAACAAACTATGACCTGCCTTACTGGACTGAACCATAAACTATGACCTGCCTTACTTGACTGAAACAAACTATGACCTGCCTTACTGGACTGAAACATAAACTATGACCTGCCTTACTGGACTGAAACATAAACTATGACCTGCCTTACTTGACTGAACCATAAACTATGACCTGGCGTATTTGACTGAACCATAAACTATGACCTGCCTTACTGGACTGAAACATAAACTATGACCTGCCTTACTGGACTGAAACAAACTATGACCTGCCTTACTGGACTGAAACATAAACTATGACCTGCCTTACTGGACTGAAACATAAACTATGACCTGCCTTACTTGAATGAACCATAAACTATGACCTGGCGTATCTGACTGAACCATAAATTATGACCTGCCTTTTTGACCGAACCATAAATTATGACCTGCATTACTCGACTGAAATATAAACTATGACCTGCTTTACTTGACTGAAACATAAACTATTACCTGCCTTATTTGACTGAACCACAATCTATGGCCTGGCTTATATGACTGAACCATGATTCATGTTATTTGACTGAACCATAATCTATGACCTAGTTTATTTGATAACAGCCACATTTATAAGCAATCATTAATGAACTGCCTTGTTGAAGTTGCCAGTGCTTTCTTACCTTATGACCTACTGTAAAAAATGATGAGAAAAACTGAAAACACAAAAAAGCGTGCTCACAAGGCAAGACACACTATACTGTACACATGGTTATTCTGTTGGGAAGAGCTTGTCTTATCAGGAGTGTTCTCTGGGTGGCAGATAGTGGAACAGCTTATAGATATAGAAGTTAGCTGTGACTACTTGAAATAACAGCAGCAGCAGACCAAAACAGGTTCCTCGATGCCTTGCAACTTAGTCTCTGTAGACCAAGGAGAGTGGGGGGAAAAAGCCACATACAAGCTGAACATAAGGCAAAAGGAAACCACCACTGTACTAATACTCTGTATACTAATATCCAGTGAGTAAAAGACCACCTAAGTGTTGTTTATAAGATGAATTTTAAAAAAAAACCACATCTCTTGTAATATCAATGTTAAACTGATAATAATGTGTAGTAATATCAGTATTAAGCTGATGATAATGTAATTTACAGCAAAACCACTGTTAAACCTATGATAATATGAGGTAATATCAGTATTTAGTGCTGATAATGCAAATGTAAAACAATCATCATCATCATCATCATCCTGTGCCGTGCCGACTGGCGTTGGCTATTATGCTTCTCCAGAGTACACGATCCTTCATGCAGGCCATCAGCTCAGTTGGTGATCTCCTCTCACACCATCCCGTCAGACTGTCCAGTATCATTTCTCTTGGTCTTCCTCTTGATCTTCTTCCTTCTATTTTTCCTGTTGTTATAATATTTTCAATGCCCCCTCTTCTCATTGCATGTCCTATGAAAGTACATTGTCTCTCTCTTATCTTTTTGACAAGGTTTTTTGTCTCTCCAGCTCTTCTCCTACATTCTTCATTAGTTATTTTTGCTGTCCAATAAAACAATACCAGTGTTAAACCCATGATAATGTGTAGTAATATCAGTGTTATGCTGAGAATGCAGATGTAAAGAAATACCAATGAATTCATGATAACAGTAATATCATGATGATATATGATGATAATATAATGTATATAAATACCAATATTAAATGTATTAAATATTAAACTTATGATAATTAAGACACACATGGAGCAAAATTGAGTTTTCTTACAGCTACACAATGACAGTTTGTTTTTTTTTGAGTGGGAGTTACAACAGTAACACAATGCTTGACAACTGTTTCAATTATTACAAATTAGACATCATAATCTGAGAGGCTAGGCTGCTGTATTTTTTAACTGTTGCTTCTTCTTTGGGAAACAAAGGTTCCAATTTCCGTATGGCCCAAGCCCTGTTTCTGTTGGAGCAGAATTAAAGAAACAGTCTCCACACTTCCTGGCAAACACTCTGGGCAAGTGGCTCCAACCCCTCTGTTTCCAGATAAAACTGAGCAACTGGAACAGGTTATGTGTAGAGAAGTAAAAGACTAAAGCTAACCCTAAAAAGGGCATTTAAGGAATATGATGTTAGCATCCATGTTCTCCCTGACCATTTGGCAACACTGAAATCTTCCATCATCAAGCAGATGTTACAGAACATCAGATAACATTGGGTTTTCATCACCAGCATGTCACAGATTATTAAACCAAGCCTCCCTGGGAACAACTGTGTTAAGAGCACACTTATCTTAACATAGTGTTTGTGAGACAGGGAACATAGATCTGTTTGCTTAAAAACTCTGACCTGCTTCTTTAGCCCAGAAACTTGTAGCAGTCAACACTAATTGTAAATGTTATTTTTGTAAAATGTAATGTCAGGTTGGTGGACGGATGGGGACATGGAGATCACTGGCAGGGATGAGGGAATGTGGTGTGAAACCAACGAATCCAGGACGTGACAACCCTATGAGTCTTCACAACAATGGCTATCAGAATTAGGTAAACAAAACAGAGCCAGCAGACTACAGGTGGCGGGTAATTGATATTGTTGAGGCACTCATCAGATTCCTCATCCCAAAGTCGGAGTGTCTCTGTGGAACTGTCTCAAAGCCGTCTGGAGCTGATGAAGAGAAGGGGCTTAAGTACAGCCACCAGAGGCTGGAAAACAAAGTTTTGGCCAGGCCAGCGTACGCCACTGTCTTCATGGCAGTCCGAGCAAGATCACAGTCTGCCCTAGCAAGGAAATGTGCTGAAGTCAGAGGTACCCAGCCAAAAGGCTCATCGCAAAAATCAGGGCACCACGCGTTATCGCTAATGAAATGTCTCTATCTGCAGTATTCAAACATGGTGCTCGGCCTGTGAAGACTAACTATGCAGGTGCAGTGCCGGGCCCCCTGCCTAGAAAGAGTCCACCCAATGCTACTGGAGGTCTTCTCAGTTTGTCTTGTGGAGCCAGGAGACATGAGAGTAGAGCTACTGGCCCAAAAATACAACAGCAGAAAACTGCCAAAAAGCAATAACTTAAAATAATGCAGTGGAATGCTTAGAGTGTCAGTAGTGTTAGAGATGGCTATAGCAAACAATGTGTAACTAGAGAACATACTCTTTGCAGAGCAGGTAAGTATATGCTGCATACAGGAGACACACTTAACCAAAGATGCCACCTTTAAAATCAGAGGCTACCAGCATTTTAGATCAGACCGACAGGACAGAGGAAAAGGAGTAGTACTCACATTTGTTAAGAATAACATCAGCGCATTTCATGTGGAAGTGTGCAAGGAAGGAGTCGAATACCAGATGATCCATCTAAAAACTAGTAATACAGACTTCTACCTCCTTAACTATTACTGTCCTAATGACTGCCCACTTGCTCTGGAAACAATCCCACACAAAGAGAGACTGATGGTCTGTGGAGATTTTAATAGCCATTCCCAGAGCTGGGGCTATGACCACATAGACAAGAGAGGAGAGGAAGTTGAGAGCTGGCAGGATGATAATGGACTTCTCCTGATCAACCAGCCAATGGATCCCCCAACATTTTACTCAAGGGCTTGCCATACAACCTCAACACCAGATCTGGCATTCCACTCTGAAGTGGAACATTACACATGAAGTTGGAAAACAACTTGGAGGTAGCAACCATTGACCAGTCTTCCTGACAATAGAAAATTAATTCCTTAACACTAGTAGCCCTCTCCCCAGATGGAACTATAAAAAAGCAAACTGGACAATGTACAGACATCATACAGGTATCCTGGTGGGACAGCTGTCCATAGAATGTAAGGATATTAACAGCATGGTGAAGGAATTCAATGCTTGTATCCTTCAGGCTGCCCGTGAAACCATTCCCAGAAGAGCTTGTAGGGACTATAAACCATACAGGTCTAGTGAGCTGGGAAAACTCCATGATGACATGGAAACAGCCCGAAAGCAAGCAGAAAACAGACCATGCCAAGAACACCACAATAATTACCAACATCTTATATCTTATATCCTTCCCGTGCCGTTAAACGTCACATAGGGCTCGCAAAGTAGTTCGCCAATTTTTCCCGTCTTCGGCGAGTCTTTCAACCTCATCAAAGAATTTTATGCCTGTTAATTTGGCCTCTCTTAACAATGTCCTCTTCAGAGTTTCACGCGGTCTGCCTCTTTTTCTTTGGCCTGTTACCAACATATTAAGGCTAAATTTTAGAGAGCCATGCTGCAAGCCAGATGGGAAAGTTGGAGACAGAAAACAGAGTCCGTAAACTTTGAAAAGGATGGAAGAAAACTGTGGAAACTAATCAAACAGTTAAACGATGAGAGCACTGGAAGAAGTACAAAGATTACACTAACAGAGGATGGGAAAACTCTTACAGGTAAGCACAACACTGCAACATTGACATCCATCCAGAGAAAGAGCGTGCAGTGCGCATTGACCCACAAAAAGAAGAGGAACAAGGCAGAAAAGTGGAGCTCATGGATGCACCAATCACACGCTGCAGTTAGACCTAGCAGTCAGTAAACTGAAACCAAGGAAATCACCAGCACCAGATGGAGTGTCCAATGAAATGATCAGAGAACCTGGGAATGGCTGCGATGGGAAAGCTGTTGGATATTTTCAATATGTGCTGGAGCACAGGTAAGTTACCTCATATCTGGAAGGAAGCAAGCATGGTACCACTGCTAAAGCCAGGGAAAAACAGTGATACGGCCTCCAGCTACAGGGCAATCAGTCTCACTAGCTACCTCTGCAAAACGATGGAACGCATCTTTGACATGAGGCTAAAATGGTACCTAGAAAGTGAAAACCTTCTTGTTCCACAACAAGCAGGATTTAGGCAGTACTACAGTACAGAAGATCAAGTGACCTATCTCTCTCAAGAGACTGAGGATGCATTCCAAGAGAAAAACCTTGTACTAGCAGCATGGTAGACCTGGAGAAAGCCTTTGATAAAGTATGGAAAAAAGGTCTGCTGTGGAAACTAAGAAACTGCAATGTGAATGGAAGACTGTACAACTAGATAAAGTCCCATTTACACAATATAAGAGCAAGAGTAGTAATGGATGGACCAAAAGCCAGAAGGTACTGCTGTGACATGGTGTACCACAAGGAGTCCTTTTACCTACACTATTCCTGGTATACATTAATGACCTGGTCAAGGAACTTCCCTATGGAATCAAAGTGGCACTGTATGCAGATGATCTGGTCATGTGGTGTACAGATGAATATGCAACAGTTGCTACACAGAGACTCCAAAGAACAGCAGACATCTTGACATCATGGACAAACAAATGGTGTGTAAGTATCAACACAGAGAAATCAAGTACCACTCTCTTCACTCTCTCATCTAAACAGAAAGCACGTAAGATCTTTTGTAAATGAAATATCCTTAAGGATGGACAACCAGCCTACTTACGTAGGAGTGACTCTTAACTCAAAACTGACATGGAAGCAACACATCAGCAGTGCAGAAGCATAAGCCAGAAGAAAACTAGCCATATTAAGAAAACTGAGTGGAACCACATGGGGAGCTAGTGAAAGAATCCTCAAGAATGTATATCAGCAAAGTATTCTACCACATATACAATATGGCTCAACAGCTTGGTGCACAGTATCAAACACTACACTGCATAATCTAGACAAGGTACAGAATCAGTCACTATGGATTATCACAGGTGCCATGAGGTCCACACCAGTAGTTGAAATGCAGAAAATAGTTGGTGTTCAAGCGCTAAAGGAATGTAAAGACACAAAGGTCATGCCCTTGGGAGAGAAATTCCCCAGCTCTGTAAGCCATCCCCTAAAGGAGAGATTCAATAACTTGGCACTAAGTGGCTTAAAAGAAGCAGCTTCATTCATCAAGCCAAGCGTATGAGTAAGCTGATACCTGACCTTCCAACTGTAGTCACTCCATTATCATCTGTACCAGAGCATACACCATGGAAAGAAGCAGATTGTACACAAATAACTATTCAAACTGAAGTGAAAGGTGTGCAGAATGGTGAGATGCAAAGCAGTCTTGTAAGATCAACAGCCACACTTAGTGTGCCAGATGACAAATATCCCTGTGACACCTAGATATGTGTGTATACAGATGGATCTGCACACAGTGCCATAAAGAATGGAGGGGCAGGAGCACATATTGGATATCCAAACACCACTGACAAGATTTCCATGCCCACTGGAAAATACTGCAACAACTATGATGCAGAAGTTAGGGCAATTATTGCTGCAGTTGAAAAACTATCAGACTCTACAATTGATACATGCCCCGTAGTAATTCTCACAGATGCAAGATCAGTACTGGAAGCTCTTCAGTGCAACAAACTACCAGATCTTAAGGATGCCTTGTTCATAATTGGCTTACAACACAGAGTCACTTTGCAATGGATTCTCTCCCACTGTGGGATACCAGGCAATGAGAAAGCTGACTGTCTGGCCAAAGAGGGCACTGAAATGGAGCAACCAGACATACCAATCACCTATAATCAGAAGAAAAGCATGATAAAAACCTACAGGAAGCCACAAACACCACCACATGATGATTATCACATACTAAATAGAAAGGAACAAGTCACCATTTTCTATCTCCGAACAGGACACAGCCGACTCCAAAGTCATATGTATACAAAGTTTAAGGTTGGTACTACTAATCTATGTACATGTGCCCAAGTGCCCCAAACTTTGGAACATATCCTCCAAAACTGCACCAACTACGAGACACTGAGAAGCAATTACTGACCCAGTGAAACCACCAAAGAAGATAAGCTCTACGGTTCCATACATGAGTTACAAAAAACAGTGAAATTTATCCAAGAGACAGGACTGCAGATATAGGCAGACAATGCGTACGAATAAGAAGAAATCAGATTTAAAAAAAACAGTGTCAGATCATTAAAATCTAAGGACAAGATGATGTGTTACACAAATGAACAAATCACAAGGGCCAGTGAGAAACTTGTGATGAAGACCCTATGAAGTGCCATTACTTCTGTAGGTCAGTGTTAGGAATTGAAGAAGCTTAGCACTGACCACTCATGCCACGAACTTACAGAAATAGCCAGTGATAAATAATTGATGAAGATTCTTATCCTATCAGTCCCACATGATGTTCCAGGTACAAAGACTGCCATGTTGCATCTCCTGGTCCAGAAAGTTGAGTCCATGTGCTGCCAAAAGTAATGGAGTTTGGTTTTTAGATTACATATTATTGGGCAGTTATGGTGAGGTGACAAGAACACGCAGAAATCTAGGAGCTAGTCAACCACCAGCTCACTGCTCTTGTCACTATCTATCACTGTTATTCTTAATATTTTTTTATCACCGCTATTATATGCTTAAATAGAAATTTCTTTTGTTAAACAACCTAGTCAATCCAGTTTTAAAAATTGGGTACCTGACAGCCTATGTTCTGGAAAGTAACACTGTGGAATGTTTGCCTACAAGACAAGACATAAGATAGTCACATTGAGCATAAGGCTGTCATTGTATTAAGAGAAAACACATTATATTTCTACAAAGAAAACAATCCTTTCTGACAGTTCTCTGCTTGAGACAACAAGCGCAAGCGAAACTAGAACAAAACCTACATTATAACATACTTAGAGAACAGCTGAAGATTATAACATACACAGAGAACAGCTGAAGATTATAACATACATAAAAAACAACTGAAGATTATAACATACACAGAGAACAGCTGAAGATTATAGCATACACAGAGAACAGCTGAAGATTATAACATACACAGAGAACAGCTGAAGATTATAGCATACACAGAGAACAGTTGAAGATTATAACATACATAAAGAACAGCTGAAGATTATAACATACACAGAGAACAGCTGAAGATTATAACATACACAAAGAACAGCTGAAGATTATAGCATACACAGAGAACAGCTGAAGATTATAACATACACAGAGAACAGCTGAAGATTATAACATACACAGAGAACAACTGAAGATTATAACATACACAGAGAACAGCTGAAGATTATAGCATACACAGAGAACAGCTGAAGATTATAACATACACAGAGAACAGCTGAAGATTATAGCATACACAGAGAACAGTTGAAGATTATAACATACATAAAGAACAGCTGAAGATTATAACATACACAGAGAACAGCTGAAGATTATAACATACACAAAGAACAGCTGAAGATTATAGCATACACAGAGAACAGCTGAAGATTATAACATACACAGAGAACAGCTGAAGATTATAACATACACAGAGAACAGATGAAGATTATAACATACACAGAGAACAGCTGAAGATTATAACATACACAGAGAAAAGCTGAAGATTATAACATACACAGAGAACAGCTGAAGATTATAACATACACAAAGAACAGCTGAATACAGAGCTCACAATAAAAAATACGAGGAATAATTTCTGGTGTCATATTACTCACCAGCACTGTCACACTTAGAGCACACGTAGGGAGCAATATCTGCTACAGCAACAGCCACCGCACTCTGACCACGATAGTTTAAGTTAGAACTGGTGTTGAGAACACAACAAGTGGTTACTATCACCTCTGTTCGCACATCAATCACCTCTCGCAAGCGCTCAGTTGTGACAGGCTGAAATATCAAAGGTGATGGGCTACTCTGTGGAACAAAAGTAAAAAACTGATCTGAGACTTAACTGTGTAACATTCATACAACTCCAGATATTTCAAACAGGCTGACAACATGTACACTTCTTCCTTATCTTACACATAGCTAAAGTAATGAGTTGACAACATGTACACATATGATTAACTTATAGACATCTCACAGATATTTCAAACAGGCTGACAACATGTACACTTCTTCCTTACCTTACACATACCTAAAGTAATTAGTTGACAACATGTACACATCTTCCTTACTTTACACATACCTAAAGTAATGAGTTGACAACATGTACACATATGCTTAACTTATAGACATCTCACAGATATTACAAACAGGCCGACATCATCCTTAACTTAGATACCTTAAACAATGAGTTGACAATACCTACACATCTGCCTTAACTTACAGATATCTCAAGCAATCAGTTGACAACACTTATACATCTGCCTTAACTTACAGATATCTCAAGCAATCAATTGACAACACTTATACATCTGCCTTAACTTACACATATCTCAAGCAATCAGTTGACAACACTTACACATCTGCCTTAACTTACACATATCTCAAGCAATCAGTTGACAATACCTACACATCTGCCTTAACTTACAGATATCTCAAGCAATCAGTTGACAACACTTACACATCTGCCTTAACTTACAGATATCTCAAGCAATCAGTTGACAATATTTACACATCTGCCTCAATTTATAGATATCTCAAGCAATCAGTTGACAACACTTACACATCTGCCTCAATTTACAGATATCTCAAGCAATCAGTTGACAACACTTACACATCTGCCTTAGCTTACAGATATCTCAAGCAATCAGTTGACAACACTTACACATCTGCCTTAGCTTACAGATATCTCAAGCAATCAGTTGACAACACTTACACATCTGCCTCAATTTACAGATATTCAAGCAATCAGTTGACAACACTTACACATCTGCCTTAACTTACAGATATCTCAAGCAATCAGTTGACAACACTTACACATCTGCCTCAATTTACAGATATTCAAGCAATCAGTTGACAACACTTACACATCTGCCTTAGCTTACAGATATCTCAAGCAATCAGTTGACAACACTTACACATCTGCCTTAGCTTACACATATCTCAAGCAATCAGTTGACAACACTTACACATCTGCCTTAGCTTACACATATCTCAAGCAATCAGTTGACAACACTTACACATCTGCCTCAATTTACAGATATCTCAAGCAATCAGTTGACAATACCTACACATCTGCCTTAACTTACAGATATCTCAAGCAATCAGTTGACAACACTTACACATCTGCCTCAATTTACAGATATCTCAAGCAATCAGTTGACAATACCTACACATCTGCCTTAACTTACACATATCTCAAGCAATCAGTTGACAACACTTACACATCTGCCTTAGCTTACACATATCTCAAGCAATCAGTTGACAACACTTACACATCTGCCTCAATTTACAGATATCTCAAGCAATCAGTTGACAATACCTACACATCTGCCTTAACTTACAGATATCTCAAGCAATCAGTTGACAACACTTACACATCTGCCTCAATTTACAGATATCTCAAGCAATCAGTTGACAATACCTACACATCTGCCTTAACTTACAGATATCTCAAGCAATCAGTTGACAACACTTACACATCTGCCTTAACTTACAGATATATCAAAATCTGAGTTGACAACCCTTAACTTACAGATATATCAAAATCTGAGTTGACAACCCTCCAAGGGGAAGCAGGATCTGGTGGTGTGGTTGGACGTGTAGTGCTCATCGTGACTGGTGTTGTCGTGCCCTGGGTTGTATTGTCAAAAGTGCCATTGGCAGATGTCACATTAGTCAAAGTAGTTGTAATAGTGGTTGTAACAGTAGATGTAACTGTTGTTGTAGCAGCAACTGTGACAGTTGTTGCAGTTGATGCTGAGGAATAATAGAAGATACTGTGACAGCAGAAACACTAAGTAACCAAATCTGTAGTAAAATAACCAAGTAACTGATGAACAGAACCAGGCACTGGTGTAAAGCTAAAGACAGTAAGCTGAAAGTAAATAAAACAGCCACAGGAACAAGCTTCATCTAACAACAAAGAAAACAATTTAATGTTTCAGTAAGAAGTTCTTAAGAAACCCAAATATTTATAAAGCTGTTAATTAAAGAACTCTTCAACACACAGAAGTATAAATTAGAACACTCCACTTGTTTAACTCTTTCCGTGCGTATGGTCGAATTTTCGACACTTCCGGTGGTCCCCAGTGTGCGTATGGTCGAAAATTTGACATTGTTTGTTCCATTAAAACAAGCGGTGTAACATTTACATTGCACATATTTCGTCCGCGATTCCGGTGACACTTTCAAAATGGAGAATGCGTGCCTAGTTACAAGCGATGCCGAGCGAGAACAAGGACGCAAAGCATGGAAATTTTTCAATTTTTGACGATGTAGATAGGGGTATGGACATAGCTTATGGCCACCCCGCTGCTCTTGAATGTTTTCTAAGTAGATTTAGACATATTTAGACGACTGGAGAAGTAGTTAGGAGGTTATTTCAGACATTCATTCAGTGGAAATGCAATACGGAGTCACAATACGAGATCGACAAGTAGATCTACACATCTTAGATGGTAAGTAGGGGTAAGTAGCGCGAATCTAGACCTAGCCGATGGTGAGCTGGCCACAATCGGTGTCTAAAAAATCACATTACTTCTTTTTTCCTAAAAAACTCTGCATTTATGAAATTTTCATTCATTAGTCTTGTATCTGCCAGCACTGGTACATGTTCAAAGAATGCATGTTTCTTCTTCTTGGAACTATTTGTTACCTGTTGAAGTTAGACCTGAAGTAAATGAGCAATCAGGTGATCTAACAGCACTTTCAGCTTCGGCCACTGAACCAACAACCACAGCCTGGCATGACACAGATACTATCCCAGACTCCACTGCTCCAGTCAGGTAGAAAAATGACTGAAAATATTTTGGTAAAGATATGCAACAATTTTTTTGTTTTTGTTTGGCAATGAACTGCTTCAAATTCCATGGCAATGATGTGCACAATTAACTTTATAATCAATGAACTTTATAATCAATGAACTTTATAATCAATGAACTTTATACTATGACAATTAATTATTTACTTTGTTTAAAAGGATTTTAAAGAGGTATAAACTCTAAAGATGATTATTTTATTCCAAGGGAGATCACATGTCACCCTACAGAGGAAATGAATTATGAGAATATGACAATCTGTACATAATAAATGAGCCAAATTCTAACAATAGGTCAGTCATTCCTGATCATATGATGCAGTAAAAAATGGATAATGCATCACAAAAGTGGTGATTAGGGTGAACCTTCACATCACAGAATGTCACAAATAAGGATGACAACATGACTGGATTCCAAATTTGCTTAACAGACAAGATGAGCACTTCATAGCTTGAACTCTTAGGCTGCTAAATAACACCCATGACACAAGAACATTTTCTGTCATCACTCAGCATGGCTGTTTTATTGTGAAATCATGTGATGCCTATTTTTAGTGCTTACAACAGTTTAAAATTATAATCTACCAAGTATGTAACAAAATCACATGACTACAGCTCTCTATTAAAAAAAAAAACAAAAGTTTATATGACTAGTGCCAGATTTTAAAATGGCTACAGGCTGTCAGCTTATAAAGTTATATAAGCTTATGCTACACTGTGCCAATTAGGTGGCTGCCTTGGGTGCAGACTTCAAATAGGTGCAGTACTGACTTCTGAGGAGTACACTTTTAAACAGATTAGTTAGCCTTTTAGTTAGCCACACCCAGGAAGCAAAACAGTCCAGTACTAGTCCTAGTTACACAACATAAACAAATTCTAATGTCCAAGAGAGTAGATAACAAGTTAGTGGAGGA
Organism: Achatina immaculata; assembly: GCA_009760885.1. Taxonomy (NCBI): domain Eukaryota; kingdom Metazoa; phylum Mollusca; class Gastropoda; order Stylommatophora; family Achatinidae; genus Lissachatina; species Lissachatina immaculata. Next base: position 7,975,376 of record CM019693.1, read on the forward strand.
AATCAATGAATTTGTATACCTTGGCAGCAGAGTAGTAGAAAATGGAGACAGCACAGAGGACATCAACAGCAGACTTACTAGAGCAAACCAGGCTTTTGCAATGCTACAGAATATATGGAAATCAAATAAACTAAGCATAAATATGAAAATCAGGATATTTAAGAGTAATGTTCTAAGTGTACTACTCTATGGAAGTGAATGCTGGAAAATCACCAAAACCATAGAAAACAAGTTGAATTCTTTCCAGACTAAATGTTTACGTAGAATTAAAAAAATATTTTGGCCAAACACCATAAGAAATAACATCTTATTAGCAGAAATGCAGATGAAACCACTGACAACAGTTATTGAGGAAAGACGCTGGTGATGGTTGGGACATGTGCTCCGAATGGCTGACAACTCACTACCAAAAATAGCACTAAGATGGACACCACAGGGGAGCAGAAGTAAGGGTAGACCAAAAGAGACATGGAGAAGAACAACAGAAAGGATGTTGAGCAATAGAGGGCTCACCTGGGCAAGAGCAGAAAAAAAGGCGAAAGACAGGCATTTGTGGAAAACCCTTGTGGAAGCCCCATGTGCCCTGGGCACTTAAGGTTCAGAGAGAGAGAGAGAATGTCCAAGACTTGCTGAAGAAACACAAATGGTTTCATTCACTATTCATCATTTAGTAAATATCCAATCCATTTTAAGCATTTTAAATACAGCACTATATCTTACATCTTACATCCTTCCCATGCCGTTAAACGTCACACAGGGCTCGCACAGTCTCAGCACTATATCTTACATCCTTCCCATGACGTTAAATGTCACATAGGGCTTGCACAGTCTCAGCACTATATCTTACACCTTACATCCTTCCCGTGCCATTAAATGCCACATAGGGCTCGCACAGTCTCAGCACTATATACATGATGGCTTAATTTAATGACATGATACTGACATATGAGCCAGTCAATCATGGCTGCTCACAGCCTTCTTCTATTTTTAAGTCAAGTTTTCAGTAACAAGCTGACTGTATCTTTACAGCTTGGCTGATGTTAAAACAGATGAACATATCCCCATGGCACTGGAGTTTGTTGACATGCCAGTTTCTTATATTTGTTCTCTAATCAAATAAATTCAGCTCTATCCCCATCTTAAATAATGTATTCTAAGATCTTCACCACAGCATCTGCTGCCAACAGCAGAGAACAGGTTCAAATTCACTAGAGGGAGATTTAACAAAACAGTATTAACAAGAAGGTGCAACAAATGTTTGAACAGATCAGTGTTTCCCAATGTGGGACATATGCCCCACAGGTGTGTGGGAGGGGAGCAATGTGAATATTTTGTGGGCCAATTAGAATATATTTGTATTATACTTGTCACAAATTTGCTGACTGTTATGCTGCAGGGGTGGTGGGGAAGATGTGTGTGGGCTGGGGGAGGGACATCAAAATCTTTGAAGAGTTCAGATGGGACATGATCCTAAAAAAGGTTGAGAAACACTGGGAATAGACTATCACATATTACTTTCAGCATTCACAGGAATGTACTGACAGAACACAGAGATGCAAATAACAGCAAAAAAACCAGCATGAACAAGAAGGCAGAACAAATGTCCCAACAAATCACTACACACGCTGCTTTCAACAAACAAGAACATGCATGCACTTACAGAAAAGCTAGTGTTATAAATCTGTGACCACGCTGGCTGGAAGTTGACTGTGTTCGCTCTCAAAACAAAACGTGCTGTTGATGTCTCAACTGTTCAACATCAACAACCAAATAAGGTTTAGTGTTTCTTGAATATCCAGCAATTGGTAAAATAAACAATGAACAACATAAACAGTGAGATATTTCTTTAAAATGGAAGTCACTGACGAGCAACTTTAGCATCAGATAAGTTGAAAAAAAAAAAGAGCAAGCATTATCAATACAAACAAATTTCAATGATAAATTTACAGGAAGTTGAACTCCATGGCATCGTGTCCAACATAAAGTCTGTTTCTGAGAAACAATGCCTTACAAGAAGTCTGTTTTATTGGAATACACTACTGACAGAGACTGATTTCAATGAAGGAGAGTTCTAACTGAAATTCATTTCATACAGTCTTATTACACTTTTTTTTTTAAACAACATACTAGTTTATTATATTACTTTTTTCAGTGAAAAAATGGCCTGCATGAAGGATCGTGTACTCTGGAGAAGCATAATAGCCAATGGCAGTCGGCACGGCACCTGATGATGATGATGATTTTTCAGTGATATGCAGTCCTAGCTTAGAGTGTTTTCAATGATATGTAGTCATAACTTGGAGTGTTTTCAATGATATGTAGTCATAACTTGGAGTGTTTTTAATGATATGAAGTCATAACTTGGAGTGTTTTTAATGATATGCAGTCATAACTTGGATTGTTTTCAGTGATATGCAGTCATAACTTGGATTGTTTTCAATGATCTGCAGCCATAACTTCGATTGGAATGCTTTCAATGATTTTTTTTTAAAAATCCACAGATCAAAAAATGTGAAACAATTCTATGACATGGAAGCAAGAACAACGATAAGATAACCCACCAGTATTGGAAGAGATGAACTGTGAGCCTGTCTGTGAGCTAGCCCGACAGGTCACATTAGCCTCAGAACCTGCCACAGGATTTGGCACACTGCAGACTACCTGTAAGTGACAAGTCTTTAAGTAACGACATTCAGCAGAACATTTCTTTCTTTCTTGTAAAATCACTATCATCTCCAACATTCCAGCAAGTCAAAGACACAGCTAGCCAGATTTCATGATATTAACACAGCTGAAACTAATAACGTGGCAAAATTTCTAAATAAATTTGATAAAAGGAATGCAGCAAAAACTTTTATTATCTTAAAAATTTCCCCTCAAATCTACCAGGATCCTGCTTTATTTCCCAGAACTATAAATATCAAGTATACAAAATGCTCAGTGAAGATTATACTTATCTTCTGTTCAGAATATGATATAACAAGAAAATTAAAATGCATATCTGTTAGAGCTTTATAAAACAACAAAAGTAATCTCCAACAACACTTCTACTGCCTCTTCATAAACTCTAAAGTTACACACTTACTATCAGCTCTAAAACATTCATAAATTCTGCCATAAAGAACATATTTACCTTTTTAATATTTTTAAACCAAAAAGAATACTCCATGGCCACAAAAATGAAACCTTATATAGTTCTCTGGCTCAGCAATCAAACATGGTATGGTAATCAACAAGATATGGTAATAATCAATTCAGTGACTATACAATGAGAGAGAAACAGAATAATTCTAAACAGGATTGTGTGTCTTTCTCTGCTTGGAATTTTCAGAAATAAAGATTTGGGGGGGGGGGGGATGGAAATAATTTCTCTGTTGTTCTGGGGAGTTTGTATGGTTGCTTCTCTCGGCATCTAATAACTTCTCTGCTGTTCTGGGGAGTTTGTATGGTTGCTTCTCTCGGCATCTAATAACTTCTCTGCTGTTCTGGAGAGTTTGTATGGTTGCTTCTCTTGGCATCTAATAACTTCTCTGCTGTTCTGGGGAGTTTGTATGGTTGCTTCTCTTTGTATGGTTACTTCTCTCGGCATCTAATAACTTCCTGTCTCTGAAGCATGATGCAAGGTGCTCCATATTTTGTAAGAGAAAACTGCACAGAGATGAAAGCAGAACACAAGTAGATAGGAAGAGAGCACACTTCCAGTAAACATACGCAAAGTGATTTGTCTCCAGATCTAACAATAACAATATGTTTACATGTCCATCTGAGCCTCCAACATTAATAACAATAGATCTAACAATAACAATGTGTTTACCTGTCCACCTGAGCCTCCAACATTAACAACAACAGATCTAACAATAACAATGTACATACCTGTCCACCTGAGACTACAACATTAACAACAACAGGCCTAACAATAACAATGTACATACCTGTCCACCTGAGCCTCCAACGTTAATGACAAGAGTCTGAATTGTCATAGTGAGACCTGTAGAAAGAAAACTGCATATTAAACACAATATAATCTTCCTCAGTATATACAATAATTGTCTTTTTACTGTAAGTTTCATCACCATCTAAGTCACAGGACTTCTGTTTTTATATGGATGCTATGGCTGTGTAATCTGTTCCACTTTTTTTTATGTTATGATATGAATTTATTTATATATGGAGCAAGTTAAAAATGGTTGTGATACCAGATATTTTTATTATTCTGAAGCAGATGGTGGTTTCTGTGCTGCGTAGTGCTTGCGTCAACATTAGGAGTGCTTGCAGGGACAATACTGACCATGACTGTAGCTTTTTTTTTTTTTACAAGATATGTTGCGTGATCATGGCCATAGTCTTTACTCCTGCAGTGCTCTCTTACAAAATGTGTTGTGTGACCATGGCTATAATCTTTATCTCTGCAGTGCTCTCTTACAAAATGTGTTGTGTGATCATGGCTATAGTCTTTACCCCTGCAGTGCTCTCTTACAAAATGTGTTGTGTGGCCATGGCTATAATCTTTATCTCTGCAGTGCTCTCTTACAAAATGTGTTGTGTGGCCATGGCTATAATCTTTATCTCTGCAGTGCTCTCTTACAAAATGTGTTGTGTGACCATGGCTATAATCTTTATCTCTGCAGTGCTCTCTTACAAAATGTGTTGTGTGGCCATGGCTATAATCTTTATCTCTGCAGTGCTCTCTTACAAAATGTGTTGTGTGGCCATGGCTATAATCTTTATCTCTGCAGTGCTCTCTTACAAAATGTGTTGTGTGGCCATGGCTATAATCTTTATCTCTGCAGTGCTCTCTTACAAAATGTGTTGTGTGGCCATGGCTATAATCTTTATCTCTGCAGTGCTCTCTTACAAAATGTGTTGTGTGGCCATGGCTATAATCTTTATCTCTGCAGTGCTCTCTTACAAAAGTGTTGTGTGGCCATGGCTATAATCTTTATCTCTGCAGTGCTCTCTTACAAAATGTGTTGTGTGGCCATGGCTATAATCTTTATCTCTGCAGTGCTCTCTTACAAAATGTGTTGTGTGGCCATGGCTATAATCTTTATCTCTGCAGTGCTCTCTTACAAAATGTGTTGTGTGGCCATGGCTATAATCTTTATCTCTGCAGTGCTCTCTTACAAAATGTCTTGTGCTGCTTCAACCTGAAGGCTCCACAGTGGATGGAGCTCAGCTCTGATATCATCCTTCCTGCACTGAGATCTTCATCTGTATGTTACTGCTATACATCATTAGCCATGCATTTACATACATACAGGAACAAAACAAGCCAGACAAGAACTTACAATAATCAAGCCATATAGAAAAAGACCAAAACACTGTAAGATGCCAAGAAAAAAGTGTCCTTCTATGACTCACTGTAACGGAAATTCCCCTCTTTGGTTAGTGCATGTTCTTTCAACAGCTGCCAACTCCAGTTCTTTATCACAGACACCAAAGTGAAGATCTACAAACAACATATGTAATATACTGACTCAGATCAGTGGTGCTCTATGATAGCTTTAACTCCTATAGCAGGCTAAAAGTGCTAGCTTCTCAGCAAGCTCCACGTCCTCAATCTATACTCAGATAGCTGGCCAGGCTAGAGTAATGTACAACCTGATGTATGGGTTCCAGGCTGACTGTCTATGACAAGATTTTAACCAGCTCCAGTTTCTTAGCTCTTATAACTGACATAATAAATGTTTCTAATGAAATAAAATGATAAAAAAAAACCTATAATTTCAGCAGTGACAGACCTGGCCATTCATTCACTCATCTGTGCTATAAATCAGGTCAGATGTAACTAACAACAGATGAATCACACATTCTACATACCCACAATATGAGAGATATGCTGATGAACCACAATGTCCATGAAATATATGAAAAATTACAAATATCAAATATAAGTGACCAAAAAAAATCACATATATCAGATACAAGTGACAAAAAAAAATCATATATATCAAATACAAGTGACAAAAAATCACACATATATAATAAAAATGACAAAAAAAATCACATATATCAAATACAAGTGCCAATCAGAAAAGTCAAATTTTTTTAATAACAAAAATACCAAGACTCTTTAAGAACAGTGATCACATTTACTTAATTACAGTAACATAAAGGCAGAAAAATCAAAGATTTCACTTACTCCCACTAGAAGTACATGTCACATTAACACTACTCCCACTGACTGGCTCACTGTGAAACAGAAATATATGAAGACATAAACTACAAGAATGTAACTTGAATCACCTGTTATGTTGAGGATATTTCTACAGCAAAAACACACCTATATCTAAGTCAGGTGACATCAAACAGCTAATCTGAACACAACATACAAACATGAATATTTCTGTTCAAGATTATCTCCATGATGTTTTTCACCTGAACTACTGTATGTGACATTTATGTTAATTCAAGCATTGTTTAAAATATAAATATGCTACTTTATGGACATTATAACATCAGAAAATATCACATTGTTCTTTGTGGCAGGTCAATAGTTATATCATCATCATCATCAGGTGCCATGCTGACTAGAACTGGGTATTACGCTTCTTCAGAGTACACAATCCTTCATGCAGGCCATCAGCTCAGTTGGTGATCTCCTCTCACACCATCCCATCAGACTGTCCAGTATCATTTCTCTTGGTCTTCCTCTGGATCTTCTTCCCTCTATTTGTCCTGTTGTTATAATATTTTCAATGCCCCCTCTTCTCATTGCATGCCCTATTTTGCATTTCCAATCCGAAGTTATTACTGCTCCAAGGTATTTGAATTTCTGCACCTGCTTTAGAATAGTTCTGTTTAATTTTATACTGCATTTTGGTGGATTCTGTTTCTTAGATATAATCAGTCTCTGTCTTTTTGATGTTTAAAGTAAGGCCTTTCTGTTTCTATTATATACATATCATTAAAACATCATATCTTTAATATATGATACAGCAATCCAATTTTTCATTATCTGGATCATATCTTTAATATGATATGGTACTATATTTTTTTAATTACACTGATCATATATCTAATAACAAATTTGTGTACCTTAAGCACACAGAAAAGCCACAGTTAGAGCCAGGACCATTGTCTTTTAAGATGATTTCTGTTTCACAAATGGAGACTGTGCCAGGAGGACGTACTGTGATGAACCTGTAGACAACAATCTGATGATTTCAGAGACTCATGCATGATGAGAAAGTAGATAACTGTGACAGAAAAGATGAAAAATACAGCAACCACTGTCAGGAACCCTGGTCTACTCTTGTGTGTTGCTCCCTGCAACTTGCTGTTATATACTGTTCCAAAAAAGAAATGCAACAACGACTCATCATCATTGGACGTTTACAGACTGGACAGTCACAAAGTGTAGTGGCCAGACAATTTAATGTGGTTAGAAGCACCATTTGTCACCTTTGGAGACAATTTCAAGAAACTGGCTCAGCTGCAGACCGACTGCACAGTGGAAGACCCATAATCACACTTCCTGCCGAAGACCACTTCATACGCCTGCATCAGCTCAGGAATCGATTTTCATTTGCATCCTCATCAGTCCAGTCAATGAGAACAGCTCGTCGAATTTCAGATCAAATGATCAGGAACCGGCTGCACGACACTGGTCTTTGGGCTAGAAGACCCTACAGAGGTCCTGTTCTTATGGACCGGCATCGCCAGAACCATCTGCAGTGGGTGAATCAGCATCGTCAATGGACTGTTGCAAATGACTGGAGAAGGGTTTGGTTTAATGATGAATCATTCCTTCTGCTCCAGCGATATGACAGACGGAGAAGAGTTTACTGCAGAGTCCATGAGCGCTATGTCCAGAACTGCATGGATAAGGCTCCTCCTCCACATGGTGGTGGAGGGGCACTGCTGTAGGGGACGATCAACTTCAATGGAAGAAGTGGCCTGGTACAAATTGAGGGATGCCTGAAAGCCCAACGACACGTCGCTGAATTTTTCGTCCTCACATCCTTCCACTTCTGGTTACACTAGGGTTGATTTTTCAGCAGGATAACCCTTGACCTCATGTGGCACAACTCACCACCCAGTTCCTTGCAGACAATAACATCCAGACCATTCTGTGGCCATCTTTGTCATCAGACATGAACCCAACAGAACACTTACGAGATGAACTCAACAGACAAGTCCACCAGTAAGACGTGGCACCAAACAATCTATTCCCTTCAAACAAACCAACTTTACACCTTCCAATTATCTGGATCTGCTCATCTAACCTTTAGCTGGCAGGGCTTTTGTTGTATCAAGTTAAATTTACTAGCAAAAGTACACTTCTTTTGAATACTTTAAACCCATGCTCTGTTCAACTTGTAGATTAAATCCTTTCATCTCCTATGGAGCCTGCAACACTGAATACATTGCCAGAACACAAAAGCACGAAGGCAGAAAGCTGAACATAACAGTGTGCAAGGGAACCCTCTACTATAAAAAGCAAAACAACTCCCTAGACCATCAAAGGAACAAGTGATCCTCAGACATGTGTGTCTGCCCTTTAAACTTCTGCTACTCTAATGGAGGCTGGGCCCCTCTGGGTCAGCACCCTCAGAGGGATTATAAAACTAGTTAGCAGGGACAAGGAATATTAAGAAGAGAAGCCAAAGATCTATGTATATTTGTTTGTTTGTTCAAAAATGGCTTCATCACAGTCAGCACATTCCTAATATGCTCAGCTCCTCTTCTAATACCTTAGAATCACAGCCAGCATACACAATCCTCTTCTAACACTAAGATCACAGCCAGCATACACAATCCTCTTCTAACACTACGATCACAGCCAGCATACACAATCCTCTTCTAACACTAAGATCACAGCCAGTATCATTTCTCTTGGTCTTCCTCTGGATCTTCTTCCCTCTATTTGTCCTGTTGTTATAATATTTTCAATGCCCCCTCTTCTCATTGCATGCCCTATTTTGCATTTCCAATCCGAAGTTATTACTGCTCCAAGGTATTTGAATTCTGCACCTGCTTTAGAATAGTTCTGTTTAATTTTATACTGCATTTTGGTGGATTCTGTTTCTTAGATATAATCAGTCTCTGTCTTTTTGATGTTTAAAGTAAGGCCTTTCTGTTTCTATTATATACATATCATTAAAACATCATATCTTTAATATATGATACAGCAATCCAATTTTTCATTATCTGGATCATATCTTTAATATGATATGGTACTATATTTTTTTAATTACACTGATCATATATCTAATAACAAATTTGTGTACCTTAAGCACACAGAAAAGCCACAGTTAGAGCCAGGACCATTGTCTTTTAAGATGATTTCTGTTTCACAAATGGAGACTGTGCCAGGAGGACGTACTGTGATGAACCTGTAGACAACAATCTGATGATTTCAGAGACTCATGCATGATGAGAAAGTAGATAACTGTGACAGAAAAGATGAAAAATACAGCAACCACTGTCAGGAACCCTGGTCTACTCTTGTGTGTTGCTCCCTGCAACTTGCTGTTATATACTGTTCCAAAAAAGAAATGCAACAACGACTCATCATCATTGGACGTTTACAGACTGGACAGTCACAAAGTGTAGTGGCCAGACAATTTAATGTGGTTAGAAGCACCATTTGTCACCTTTGGAGACAATTTCAAGAAACTGGCTCAGCTGCAGACCGACTGCACAGTGGAAGACCCATAATCACACTTCCTGCCGAAGACCACTTCATACGCCTGCATCAGCTCAGGAATCGATTTTCATTTGCATCCTCATCAGTCCAGTCAATGAGAACAGCTCGTCGAATTTCAGATCAAATGATCAGGAACCGGCTGCACGACACTGGTCTTTGGGCTAGAAGACCCTACAGAGGTCCTGTTCTTATGGACCGGCATCGCCAGAACCATCTGCAGTGGGTGAATCAGCATCGTCAATGGACTGTTGCAAATGACTGGAGAAGGGTTTGGTTTAATGATGAATCATTCCTTCTGCTCCAGCGATATGACAGACGGAGAAGAGTTTACTGCAGAGTCCATGAGCGCTATGTCCAGAACTGCATGGATAAGGCTCCTCCTCCACATGGTGGTGGAGGGGCACTGCTGTAGGGGACGATCAACTTCAATGGAAGAAGTGGCCTGGTACAAATTGAGGGATGCCTGAAAGCCCAACGACACGTCGCTGAATTTTTCGTCCTCACATCCTTCCACTTCTGGTTACACTAGGGTTGATTTTTCAGCAGGATAACCCTTGACCTCATGTGGCACAACTCACCACCCAGTTCCTTGCAGACAATAACATCCAGACCATTCTGTGGCCATCTTTGTCATCAGACATGAACCCAACAGAACACTTACGAGATGAACTCAACAGACAAGTCCACCAGTAAGACGTGGCACCAAACAATCTATTCCCTTCAAACAAACCAACTTTACACCTTCCAATTATCTGGATCTGCTCATCTAACCTTTAGCTGGCAGGGCTTTTGTTGTATCAAGTTAAATTTACTAGCAAAAGTACACTTCTTTTGAATACTTTAAACCCATGCTCTGTTCAACTTGTAGATTAAATCCTTTCATCTCCTATGGAGCCTGCAACACTGAATACATTGCCAGAACACAAAAGCACGAAGGCAGAAAGCTGAACATAACAGTGTGCAAGGGAACCCTCTACTATAAAAAGCAAAACAACTCCCTAGACCATCAAAGGAACAAGTGATCCTCAGACATGTGTGTCTGCCCTTTAAACTTCTGCTACTCTAATGGAGGCTGGGCCCCTCTGGGTCAGCACCCTCAGAGGGATTATAAAACTAGTTAGCAGGGACAAGGAATATTAAGAAGAGAAGCCAAAGATCTATGTATATTTGTTTGTTTGTTCAAAAATGGCTTCATCACAGTCAGCACATTCCTAATATGCTCAGCTCCTCTTCTAATACCTTAGAATCACAGCCAGCATACACAATCCTCTTCTAATACCTTAGAATCACAGCCAGCATACACACTCCTCTTCTAATACCTTAGAATCACAGCCAGCATACACAATCCTCTTCTAACACCTTAGAATCACAGCCAGCATACACAATCCTCTTCTAACACCTTAGAATCACAGCCAGCATACACAATCCTCTTCTAACACCTTAGAATCACAGCCAGCATACACAATCCTCTTCTAACACCTTAGAATCACAGCCAGCATACACAATCCTCTTCTAACACCTTAGAATCACAGCCAGCATACACAATCCTCTTCTAACACCTTAGAATCACAGCCAGCATGCACAATCCTCTTCTAACACCTTAGAATCACAGCCAGCATGCACAATCCTCTTCTAACACCTTAGAATTACAGCCAGCATACACAATCCTCTTCTAACACCTTAGAATCACAGCCAGCATGCACAATCCTCTTCTAACACCAAGATCACAGCCAACATACACAATCCTCTTCTAATACCTTAGAATCACAGCCAGCATACACAATCCTCTTCTAATACCTTAGAATCACAGCCAGCATACACAATCCTCTTCTAATACCTTAGAATCACAGCCAGCATACACAATCCTCTTCTAATACCTTAGAATCACAGCCAGCATACACAATCCTCTTCTAATACCTTAGAATCACAGCCAGCATACACAATCCTCTTCTAATACCTTAGAATCACAGCCAGCATACACAATCCTCTTCTAATACCTTAGAATCACAGCCAGCATACACAATCCTCTTCTAATACCTTAGAATCACAGCCAGCATTCACACTCCTGCACCAATATCTATGCCTGAGTTCTTAGAATTTTCTCAGGCCACTGACTGTCTGGTCTACTTCTTTTTACAATTTTCAGCTGCCAAGGGACTTTTAATGCATGCAGCAATGCACACAGGCATGCAGTATCACTACTTAGATCTTACATTTATAGAAATACCACACCAAATAGTATGTTATGAACTTATGCAACAGCTGGCAACAGCTACATCATAAACTCCTACCTAGACTGTCTCATCTGGACCTTTTTACCTAGACATTCTTATCCAGATATTCTTATCCAGACATTCTTATCTAGACATTTCTACCTAGACATTCTTATCCAGATATTTTTACCTAGACATTCTTATCCAGATTTTTTTTAGACATTTCCACCTAGACATTCTTATCCAGATATTTTTACCTAAACATTCTTATCCAGATATTTTTTTATAGACATTTCCACCTAGACATTCTTATCCAGATATTCTTTTATAGACAATTCTACCTAGATATTCTTATCCAGATATTTTTAGCTAGACATTCTTATCCAAATATTTTTATCTAGACATTCTTATCCAGATATTTTTACCTAGATAATCTTATCCAGACATTTCTACCTAGATATTCTTATCCAGACATTTCTACCTAGACATTCTCATCCAGATATTTTTACCTAGACATTCTTATCCAGACATTCTTATACAGACATTTCTACCTAGATATTCTTATCCAGATATTTTACCTAGATATTCTCATCCAGATATTTTACCTAGACATTCTTATCCAAACATTCTTATATAGACATTTCTACCTAGATATTCTTATCCAGATATTTTACCTAGATATTCTCATCCAGATATTTTACCTAGATATTCTTATCCCGATATTCTTATCTAGACATTTTTACACAGACCTTTTCACTTAGACACTCTCACCTAGACCTTACTTAAGCATGAGAACAGGTAAAAAGACATTTTTCTATGTATAATCACATAACAGGTGTGCTTCCAGTAATAACAACACACTTACACAGAATTTGACTGTGATGTCCCAGGACAGAACTGGGCACCACCTGCTGTCACAGGACAGGCTGCAGACTGTGACTGCCCAAAACAGCTCACTTCAACAGACCGACCTGATGTAGTCAATCTGGAATTTACCATAAACTTTGGAATATTAAATTGTAACAAATCACAAATTATGATGAAAATAAAATAACAGTCAGAGTCACTGTAATCCATTTCCTTCACAATTTTGAAAACTGAAGACAATTTTCAAAACCATTTCTTAATTATATCTTTTTTTTTTTTTTAGGGGGGGGGGGGCATCATTGAAAGATTTTTTCAAAACATAAAAAATATGAAATACAATAATTTATCTGTCCTGTGTAATATGTCATCTCAACATCCTGGCCAGATGTATGACAAACTTTATCTGTCCCAGTGTCATATGTCATCTCCTTGTCTGGGCTAGACATAAGTTTTATCTGTCCCAGTGTCATATGTCATCTCCCTGTCTGGGCTAGACATAAGTTTTATCTGTCCCAGTGTCATATGTCATCTCCCATTCTGGGCTAGACATAAGTTTTATCTGTCCCAGTGTCATATGTTATCTCCTTGTCTGGGCTAGACGTAAGTTATATCTGTCCTGATTATATGTGTTATCTCAACATCCTGGCTAGATATAAAAAACAATATTTTCTATGACCTGATGTCTTATGTCATCTCCACATTCTGAAACTGACACTGACCTTTAGTTACTAAACAGCATATACAGTAATGACAAAACTTACAACAGAGGGACCTGTGTTGAGTTCTCAGTAGCCATCAGATTTACAGGTGAAATCTGAACCCCAGTGTAGCCAGGGTTTGCAGCAGGGACAACACAGTTTACTGTAAACTCAGTGTGCATCCAAGAACCAGACCTCTCAGATGACTCCACCACCATGAGTCCTATTATATTAGTGAGGCTAAAAGCATTAGTCTGTTGCCAGGAATGTCATTATCATGTAGATGTGTATAACATATCTCAGTAACAGACCATGTCTCCGTCATACTTATGTCTCCGTCATACTTATGTCTCCGTCATACTTATGTCTCTGTCATACTCATGTTTATTCTCACAGCACTTCATTTTGGATAAATTATCAACAGAAAATTTTTCACATTTTTTTTCCAATACTATATGTTATGTGATTTATTTGTGTTGGTGTTTATGTATGTGTGTGTGTGTGTGCGGGAGGGGGGAAAGTGGGTGGGATTTTTAAACATATTCCTTTGAAAGGGTGGAGAGTGTTGACTGGCAACATTCAGATCATGTTTCTAAGTTAGAAATAAAGCTACAGCTGAAAGACTGGGATCGTACATCTAGCTATCAGAATTACTTCTGGCTATTGCTATGGAAAGCACACTAAGAACACAATGAAAATATCAGTTTATATTTATGCTGTTGTGCTCTGGGTCACATTTCTTTTCCGAGAAAAATGCACAATGACATAATGAGCAATTCTTCATGGTCAAAATATTAGCATTAGTCAAGTCTAAACATGATTTGACGTCACTGGATTCGACTTTGGTGGATTCGGCAGAGTTTGTACGCAAGTAGCAAGTTCTCAAACTAAAAATCGTTTATTTCTACTGTGGCTACACAGATGTAAGCATTAAAGTGGTAGCTTGAGCCCTGCTAGCTGTTGCCGGAGATAGCTTGTTTTTTTTTTCTCTCCCCCCAAGTCATAAACAAAAACACGGGGGAAAAGTCAATACAACCATATAACGATATTACAAACCTGCATTCTGTGCAGAAACTAATCTATGAAATTTAAACGTGAGCAGCTGGAACAGAAATGCTGACTTTAGAAGCATCGTTATAAAAGAAATAAAACTTCACACAAACTACATGTAACTCTGTCTACATTCCTTCTTTAAGTTTAGGTAGGCCGCCATGTCAAAACACGATCTCTATCGTCTGCTAACATCGGCGTTTCTATTGGCTGAAATAACATGGAAAAGTTGGTTTAGATGTAGTGCAAGAATAAGAGAGACTTCGCTTCAAAATGAACTACATTAACAAGTTAACGTAAAATACTTATTCATACCATTTCTCATATTTATAGTGTTTCCTCATTCAGTGGATTATTATAACAGCAGGTGAAGGTATAAATTTAAATTTCAATTTTAATCCAAAATTTTAATTCATAGGTATAATTTTATTACAAATGTGTCATTCAGACCTTCTTGTTTCACTTCTCTACTAAGGGAACTGTCTTCAAAATAGCAACATTTCCACTGCCATCATTTTTTTAAAAAATGTGGATATTTCTGAACATGCGACGATCAAAATAAGAATACGGGACACACATTTTTAAAAGAGATAACGAGTGCAGTAAACCTGGTTCTAGTAATAAAGAAAAATAGAGGTGTATGGTAGTTTTACAAAGCGACAGAGGGATTGGGGATAGTGGAGGAAAAAAACAAATAGCAGAGAATGTGAGAGTAAGATGAGAATGTATAAATGAAAAACATACAACATCCAATATTTAGGCTTGAGCTTTTTTCGAGGATTACAGACACAAACATAAACAGCATATAATTAAAAACTGGAAAAACTTATCTTTGTGGCATCCCTTCTTGTACATAATACACCAGAATGCGTCCTAGAGAGACGAGGCTGGGAGACCACAGAGGAAAGCAGATACAACCAATCTGATGTCAGCGGCGGTGAAAGGGAGAGATCGGAGGGAGGGGGTAGGAAAGAGACCATTAGGGGCAATAAACACCTACATAGGCCGCTAGAGAGAAGGTGGAGTGGGTGGGGGAGGGGAAGGGAAGCTGGAGAACTGCAGCGAAAAGCAGGGGCTAAGACAAGAAAGAAAATAGGTGGAAATCTAAAGAAGTTTAAAGAAAGCTGAATACATTGTTAATTCCAGATGGGTGGAGACAGCCAGTCTGGAAAATGAGGCGCTCTTCCAGAGCCTTCCGAGATCGTACATCAGAAGAACAAGAGCGGATTGCACTAACAGAAATGTCCCGTTTTCCCCTGCGGTTTCTTTGGCAAAAGTGTTTTGCCACAGGAGTCCATGCCCTGTTTGAAATGTCGTTAAGATATTGATGAAAACTATCTCTTAAGCGTAAACCAGTCTCTCCTATATACAGTGATTGCTTTTCTTATCTTCATGCAAATCATCCTCATTTTCTCATAAATAAATCTGTTATCGCTCTCTCTACACAGCGACTCTGTTGAGTATCATATCCAATTCCAGTATTGAGTATGAAAGTCTGCCAAGTGACCGTTATTTCGATCTACGTTGTCTAGTGGTGGAGCCTTGTGAGCCTTGGTGTTATTGTTTGTTCCAAGTGTTTAACAAGAACGAATTGATTGAAGATCTAAATCAGATCTACTAGCATTTCTACCAATAATGAAATAGCCGATAGGCAACCTTCTGTTAACATCAATATCAACAATATGATTTGTTGATTTATTCTTCTGTAGTAGCAAGGGGTTTCTCGATAGTAGCATTTCTTAGGTTATACTCTCAGAGCTGGCATTCCTGTTAAGGAAATGCCTCGACGCGCCAGCCATCTATATAGCTGTGTATATAAAGTTATAAGTTTATATAATATAAAGAAGTCAAGTAGCAACCCCTCCCCCCCCCCCTTTTCGGCTAAAACTGGCGCCGTGACTCTTTGTTTCTCAGCTGCATTGTTAAGTTTCCAGGTCTCACAGGCATATGTTAGAAGAGGTTATAGAAGGTAATATATAAATATAGAAGGTAATATATAAATGCCTCTGAATATAATTGCTTCAGAAGAGTTCTCCAAATATTGTTGACACAAAAAAGAACAAATATATCTATACTACAAGAGCTTAATATTGAAGAAGGCTGGCTAGTGAAGAGGATTAAAGAGAGAAAACTTAAATATTTTGGACACATTAAACGTCATGATAATCTAGAGAAGACCGTATTGGAAGGATACATAATGGGAAAAAGAAAGAGAGGAAGACCAAAACGAAGATGGCTGCAAGACATCATTGACGATCTGCAAATGGATGCAGCAGCTGCAGGCCATCTTGCTCACAACCGAGAGGCCTACAGGAGTGCTGTTAGGGAGACAAAATTCCGCAAGGGACATGCAAATGAATGAAAATGAAAATATAGAAGGTAATACACAAAGCATTTTTGATTGTACATCGACACTTTGAAAACAAACAAACAAACAAACAAACAAATAAACAAAAGTTACTACAAAGACGAACGAAAGTAGTGAAGAGCTGAAAGTAACTGAGAGCGTGTAGCTACAAGAACAATTGTGGTCGTCCAAACTAGGCGTAAATGGTTTAGCAGGTTACATAGTAGTGGAAACATTGGGGGCAGTAACATATAAGATCTGGAACCAGCTAACCACTCACACCAGCATAGTACGTCGGACTTACGAAGGCTTCCCGTAGAATTAGAACCATAGGCAGACGATCAATCAAAAAGGTGACTATCAATCAAAAAGGAGGAGAGAGGATAAAATACGACATGATTCAGGGACAGAGGAAGATCAAGAAAACGTTAATGGGAATTCAGAAGTAAAGGAGAATGATGAAGAATAATGAGGAAGTGTGAGAACAAGAATATCCTTTGATTCACAAATAGGAAAACAAGAAGGCTTCCGCACAGTAAAGTAAGAGAGCACAGTAAAGTAATAGAGCACAGTAAAGTAAGAAAGCACAGTAAAGTAAGAGGACACAGTAGTGTATGGTTAGACATTGAGAAAATCGTAAACACTGGACGTATTGGTTTGTTGTTGTTGTTGTTTTTGTACGGGGTTCGAGTCCCAGATAATTCTCTTGTCATTTTTCTGTCTCTTCTGTCTTTTAGTGCTTTGTTTACGATTTTATCAAGGCTAACCATACAATACTGTGCTGTCATACTATCCCTTTATTCAGAATGTTATGATTGTTCCAGGGCAAGGGTGGAGTGAGTCCGTACACTACTGACAGAAAGGGATACTTGCTCCAGTGACGAATTGACATCTAGACTGAACAGACAAAAAAGGACACTTATAGATCATATAGACACACGGCCCGGTTCTGATACTGATAACACAGAGGTATTATGACTATACTGTTTACTATCTGGCGTTTAACTCCATGGTTATCTCAACAAGAATTTTAACTTCCTTGTTTCTGCCTTGGCTTTTAAAAAAATATCTGTTATCAATTCTCCTATTTTATTGATGACCATGATACTGCTTTCTGGTATTTTATTTTTAGCAACTCGTTTTAATAATGAAGTGGTGGCTTGATTGTTCGGCCATTTTGTGAAGCTTCTGACCGTCGTTGTTTGGTGATTTTGTTTGTCTGTTGCAGTGTGTTGTTTCTGTTTAGGCTTCGCCGATCTGCATGTTGTATTTCTTGGAGTTTGGGCTGAATGTTTTGACCGTTCTCATGTAACTCCGCTGTTGTGTTTTCGTTGTCAAGCAGGCATCGATCTCCTGTATTAGTAGCGCTTTTATTGTGGCTTTCTGGGTCAAATACAGTGTTATGTTGCTTATCTTCTGTATAACTACTACTACTACTGTTGGTACTGGACCTATTACTGCTACTACTACTACTACTACTACTACTACTACTACTACTACTACTACTGTTGGTGCTACTACATCCACTACTACTACTATTACTACTACTACTACTACTACGACTATTACTACTACTACTAATACTACTACTACTACTGCTACCACTACTACTACTACTGCTACTACTATTACTACTACTACTGCTGTTGCTGGTGCTAGTACAACCACCACTATCACTACTACTACTACTACAACTACTACTACTACTACTACTACTACTATTACTACTACCACTACTACTACTAATGCTGTTGCTGCTAGTGGTACTACAACCACCACTACTACTACTAATACTACTACTACTGCTGCTACTGCTGCTGATAGTGGTACTACACTCATTGCTACTACTACTACTACTGCTACTGCTAGTGGTACTACAACCACTACTACTACTACTACTACTACTACCACCACTACTACTACTATTACTACTAATACAACTACTATTACTTCTAAAACCACTAATACTACTATTACTACTACTACTGCTGCTGCTGGTTCTACTAGAATCGCCATCACTATTAATATGACTACTACTACTACTACTACTACTACTACTACTACTACTACTACTACTACTACTACTACTACTAGTGCTACTGCTGCTGCTGGTGTTACTACAACCATTGCTACATCTACTACTACTACTGCTGCTGCTGCTTCTGGTGCTACTACAACCACTACTACTAATAATAATACAACTGCTGCTGCTGCTACTACTACTACTACTACTACTACTATTACTACTACAACTACTACTACTACTACTACTACTACTACTAATGCTGCTGCTGTTGGTGTTGGTGCTGTTGCTACTATTAAAGTAAGAGAAAAAATTTTGTATGATTAGACCTCGAAAACATCGTAGACAAAGCACTTTAGTGAGACGTGAGAGAAAGAAAAATCTAGGGTGCTAGTTGGCTAAGTCGATAGTAAGCTGTTCTCTCGTGGCTAGACGGCTGCTCGTCCTACCGGAGTCCGTGTTCGAATCCCAGGTAATTCTCTTGTGATTTTTCTTTCTCTCACGTCTCACTAAAGTGCTTTGTCTACGATTTTTTCGAGGTCTAATCATACAAAATTTTTTCTCTTACTTTACTGTACCAAAGCCTCGTAGTTTCCTATTTATAAAAAATTATAAAAAATTGCTACTATTAGTAATGCTACTGCTGCAGCTGGTGGTGCTACTACTACTACTACTGCTGCTACTTCTACTGCTGCTACTACTAATGCTACTACTATTACTGCTACAACTAAAACTGTAACTACTATTACTACTACTATTACTACTACTACTACTACTACTGCTACTACAACTGCAATTACTACTACTACTACTGGTGTGGCTGTTGATGTTGGTGCTGTTGCTACTATTAACACTACTACTGCTCCAGCTGTTGGTGCTGCTACAACTACTACTACTACTACTGCTACTGCTACTACTACCACTACTACTACTACAACTACTACAACTGCTACTACTATTATTACTACTACTACTACTACTACAACTACTACTACTACTACTACTACTACTACTACTATTGCTACTACTTCTACTACTGCTGCTGCCTACTACTACTGCTACTACTACAATTACTATTACATCTGCTACTACTGTTACTACTACTACTACCACTACT